>JASDDO010000016.1:466995942-467595942 GCA_030015575.1 Agapanthus africanus
TTAGGAAAATAATTTATGAGAAATAGAAAGATTTAATTTAATAAAAAAGTTAGTAAATTAATATTTGAAAGTGTAAGAAATTATTTATAGGAATTTTCTAATAGAAAAATTTTGGGGAAACTTTTATTTATAAATATGGAAAATATGTTCAAAGAAAACTGGGTGTTACAATTTTCAAGACAAAACCTCCTACATTTCGATATATCACACAAAAATGGATGGTCTTTACATATGTCGGACTACATAATCTTTTGAAGTTTTAGAATTCAAACGATAATTTTGATATTTCTAATAATCCTTTGGAAGATCCGTGAAATGTTGCACCTCTTGATATTGATTCTAATGAGGACGTTATCTACAAAGCCAACAGATACGAAGAATAACTGCAAGAGTTTGGAGAGATTCCATAGCAGCTTATATGTAGACCGATGGATAATATGTATCATTATGGATTTAATATTATATATGTGTAACTGAAGCTTATTTGATTATATGAATTTTATAAGCTTTGGAACCATTTTGATTCAACAAATATTCTTATTTTCCATTTAAATAAAGTAACTTTTAATTATACCAAGAATAATAAATTTATTAGTAATATTGTTATTTTGGTTTTAGATGATACTAATATAATTTATACTATTAATTATTAATTTAAACTATTTATAAAATACTGGCCTTTTCACCAAGTTTTATAACTAATAAAACATAAATACTAATTAACTAAATTTATTAGAAAATACCGTAAATAAATAAAACAGGATGTCACAAAAAATATGAAATAGAATGCAGGCATACAAATTTAATACTTTACGACAAATATAAAATAAAATGAAAGGATGATGCATAAGTAATAAGTTAGAGTAAAGTTCCAGATTTCAGTTCTAATTGTTATTCAAGAATGAGAGGGTGACTATATATTTTATTTATATGAGTGTACACGGGTTTTTAACATAGACGGGCTTCCATTAAATAAGACTCAATCCTTGTTGAGATTTGTTCCATTTTAGAGGCCTTTGATATAAGTGGGTTCCAACAACAAAACTCAAGCCATTTTGAGGTTTGTCCCAATATTATAACTTATACCCATGTATACCTCTCATGGTTTTTCTAATGTGTGACTGTTTCAATGCACACATCTCAACATGAAAGTCCAAAAAAAAGTCTATGTTTTCAAAGTATCAATTCTATATTTTTTTAAAGTAAAAGATACCAGTTTTATATGAAAGTTTCAATTGAACGACAGCAGCTGAGGAAAAAAAAGGCTTAATTCATAAGAAAGAAGGAACACTGCTACAACAAGGGCCTTCGGGAATGAAGTTGGAACTCTTATCATTTTCTATATAAATACCATGAAACTTAAATTTCAAAAAAATACAACAAAATTCACAGCACTCGTCAACTTATTATCACATGCCAGTTTTCTAGAAAAACCTGTCTATCTTTATACACATATCCATCGATTCAACATAAACGTCCTACAATATTTATATGTAAAATGATATATATATATATAGTATCTAATTGTAAATTATAAAATATATGCTATTAGCTTTTCTAAACAATTAAACGTTACAAATCCATAAATTATAACAAAATTTAGCCTCAAACAGTCGTTTTCATGGGCCAACAACATGCTGTGTTATCATGAAGAAGCTTTACGTGGCTCCACAAATTATACAACTCGCCATCTTTGAATATAATTAGAATCTCTTAACCTCTTGGATGTGCTAGTCCCAGTGCTTTTTCAACTGGGCCAGCCATCCAACAAAATAGAAAAGAGAAGCAAAGTAAAAGAGAGAAATTCAATCGCAAGAAATCCTTTTTCATTTCGCCAGATTAAACATGAAACCATCCTCAGTTTGAAAAGCCTGCATTTTCTGGCTTTCTTGATTCAATGAGACGGACAAAACAGTAGAAAATAACACATGTTAAAATCGAAAGGATAAGATGCAGGTTTTTCAAACTAAGTAGGGTTTTCGGTGCTTGGAGGGAGCAAAAGTAAAAAGTGATTAAAAGATGGGAAAAATTGATGTGCAATATTCCTATATGTAGGTGCTCAACTGTTGGATTGTGGGCCACGGGCTGCTCTGGCGACGGCCTCTTTCAACGACTGCTCGTCCCAATCACTTGCCTGTCAACATCAATCATTAATTTAATTTAGCCACCATCAGTTAGCTACTTAATTAATTACTCTAATTAGAAGACACCTCATTAGTCTTAGTCTATTTTTATTAATCTAACAAGATTATTAATTAAAGGAAACTTCTTAAGACTTTCTTAAATTGTTGGTATAAAAGTTATAGGTGTATTAATACATATGCAATAAACATAATTATATTATTTATGTTTTGGTGGTCTTGGCAGGTCATGACTAAATCTTTACTCTTGAGTTGGTCTTGTCAACATAAAATGTATGAATTAATTAATTGATAAAGCAGCATGGTGATTGAGTAATCTGAGGTTAAGAAGTGAGAAGTTTGTAGATAGGCTCAACTATTATGCATTTGACCCATGAGCAACACCGACACTTCCTTTTCTGGGGATAGTGTAGAGTTCGATTTCCAGAAGATGAAATAGCCATAATTTAACACTTTCCAGGCAAATTAGTTTGTCCAATCAATCTCCTATTAAATCACTTAGAATCCCTCTCAACTCTACCAAAATGATTCTCAACTTCATCAAAATTAGTAAATAGGAATTCATACGGTGTTGTTGCTGAGCGGCAAGGGTTTGATGGTGATGGAGATGCCATGGAATGGTGAAGAGGATGGTCAGGGGAGGGGAGAAGTTTGTCGGCGACAAATATTTAGGGTGGAGATGAGTACATCGACCGGCGAAGTTTGTCGGAGACGGAGTAGGATATGAGGCGGCGGGCATGGGGAGCGCTTGCTGCTGGAGGTAGGGCTGGAGGGGTGAAGAAGGAGAGGATTAGGGATAAAGATTTCCTTTTAATTTCACCCAAAAAAAAATTTACGGCTGTCTAATGCCACTTTGGCGAATTGTGAATGGTTCAAGGTCCCAATCATCTAATACCATGAAGGTACTCGATACTTTCTCGTATGGATGAGGGTCACAGGCCAGTTAAAAAAAGAATCTATTATGGATTCGAAAGGGTTTGATGGTTGTGTTAACCCCCACTAGTAACTAAGACCCATAACTTATGGGCCTGATTGTGGCATGGGTGTACGGGATGGAAGGTCTCGTGTTCGAGGCTCCACACGTACAGGATATTTCCCCTTTTTCCTTTTCTTTGTTTAATTAAATATGCGCACGTCCAGATTCGATCATGAACACTCGTGTGTGTGTGTGTCATAGGACCCTCTGGACGAGCAGGGATGCCTGTTTGTCAAAAAAAAATTGAATTACTTAAAAAGGCTAAACAAGAACCCCTCACCGTAGCTTGAGTTGAAAAAGGAAAAGAAAAGAACAAAAGAAAACGTTGCACATTGCCTGCTATTTTAAGCACCTTTAGCTTTAATGAATTTTTCATTTTGAAAAGTACCCCTAGATAAAGATGATACTTACAATCACTTAATGAAATAATGTCAGCAAAATGACTGAAGTTTAGTGATATTTTAAAAAGAATAATGGAGGAAAGAGGCCCTCCTATGGCGTCGAAAAAACACACATTTCATCGTGTTTTCCGACGATCGGAATGCATCAACTTCATCGTTATCATCTAAGATGTGGGTACACCAAATTTCATGTGATTCTACAATTTTTTCACCGTTGATTTAGCAATGTAAAAAGTTCTATTGTCGGTAAACCGTTAATTTTGAACCCACTAATTCAACGGGAAAAAGTTGTAGAATCACATGAAATTAGTTTCGCGTCAATCGGATTTCAGGTTTGCCAGTTATGTTCATTTCATTTTAAGTGTTTACTGCGGGAAATCCAGTTTCTGAACTGGAAGTCCGTTTCGTAACACGCTTTACTCTCAGTTGAGAGAATAATTAGGCAACGCTAAAGTTTGATAATATTTAGATTTATGAGTCAGGTTTCCAACGCACCATACGAATCGCTAATATCCACTGTGTACTGGGAGTTATGCATTATCTAAGATCGGAATCTGCATTCTGTCCCTGCTTGGGACAGCAGTATGTACTGATGGTTTAAAATGTGATTAAAATAGCAAACGATGGTAAAAATGAACAAAACCACTTCCAATAGTTAGCTAATAGATTCATTTTCGCTATGGTATAGGGTTCCGCATAATACCATTTTCACATAGAGATGTAAAAGTATTCCCAATCAGGTGTTGGCAAGCAGTGCTGCTCTGGACTGCAGTCCAGAGCCGCACTCCCGACTAGTTTCTGTCACTTTTTTAAAATAGAAACATATTATAAATTATATAGAGTTCTAGGTTGTCGAGTCGGCTTTAATATGATCTCTCGAACACAACATTCTGGTGCATAACCAATTTACTGTGATTTTCACAAATTTCAGGTACAGAAGGTTTCATATTCGACGGATCAAAATGGGGATGACATTTCACGGTGTTAGGGTCCGTATTTTTAAGCCAACTCTTAACACGGTATTCTTTATCGCTAGGGTAAACCGTTATACTTAAGTTCCGTCATTTTAGGAGGGTTTTTAGATTATGATTGGTATCGAACATTTTTATTAACATATGATTCGCAACCGAAATGAATACACTGTAGCATGTAGCAAGTATTTAACTTGCCTGAAGATGATCGGAGACATGACCATGATGACGACGCCGACAGCAATGACACGATCACAGCTCGACGACGCAATGCAAGCAGCAGCAGCAGCTACAACCAGCTTAGGCTCGGCTATGGCCCGAGCTTGGGCGATGGTTCAGCGGTGGCACGGCGGTGATAGGGCTGAGGTAAAAGGCTCGGGAGCTCGAAGAGAGGCTTGGTGTCGTGGCGGAGGTCCTCACGGTCGAAGGAGGAGGGAGGGTCAGTGGTGCAGATGGTGGTGAGGAGCTCGGGTGCGAGCTGTTGAGGAGCTCGGGGTGGGGCTTGGCACTCAGGTGATGGAGCTGGTTCGGCTCGGAGCTCGGAGCTCGAAGATGGAGGTCTCGGTGTTGTTGGGTGGAGGTGATGTAGGGCTCAGCTTAGAGGAGCTCGTCGTCGTTGACAGTGCTGGCGAGACAGAGGAAGCTAGTGGTGGTTGGAATCTTCAGCGATAAGAGGAGGAAGTTGGGTGGTGGGTCGTCGAAGGTGCCTGCAAGAACCCGTGAAGGAGGTTGGAAAGCTCTGGGGTCGCCGACGTCAAAGTCATGGGGAGGCGAGGGAGGCGGACGAGGAAGCAAGGGGAGCTCGAGATCGGTGCAGAGGCGATGGGAGTTGAACTGGTGATGTCGGCTAGGTGAGATGATGGGTTTGAAGTCTTCGACGAGGGTGGAGGCTTTGCGGTGGGGGCAGCAGCGACGAAGACGAGGGTGAAGGGAGATGTGGTCGGGTTGTGAGAACGAGAGAGATAGAGAGTGGGAGTTAGAGAGAGAGAGAGCCTTTGAGGGGGGCGAGGTTGGAGGTGGGGATCGGGGTCAGTTGCGACGATCTCGGGATCGTTGGGGAGTGCGGACGTCGCGGAGGGATGCGAGGATGTCAGGACGAGGGAGAACGGGTCGTGGGGAAGTGGTGGGAAAGAAGGCGAGGGAGAAGAAGAAGAAAGGAGGGGGGGTAACGGGTCGGGTCGGGTTCGGGTTCGGGTCCGGATCGGGTAGAGGGAAAGGGTTTGGGCTTAGGTCAGGAAGTTGGGCCGAGGATAGAAAGAATTAGGGAAAAATAAATAAAAAGCGGTTAGGGTGTCGGTCATGGGCTGGAATAGATTAGGAAAATAATTTATGAGAAATAGAAAGATTTAATTTAATAAAAAAGTTAGTAAATTAATATTTGAAAGTGTAAGAAATTATTTATAGGAATTTTCTAATAGAAAAATTTTGGGAAAACTTTTATTTATAAATATGGAAAATATGTTCAAAGAAAACTGGGTGTTACAATTTTCAAGACAAAACCTCCTACATTTCGATATATCACACAAAAATGGATGGTCTTTACATATGTCGGACTACATAATCTTTTGAAGTTTTAGAATTCAAACGATAATTTTGATATTTCTAATAATCCTTTGGAAGATCCGTGAAATGTTGCACCTCTTGATATTGATTCTAATGAGGACGTTATCTACAAAGCCAACAGATACGAAGAATAACTGCAAGAGTTTGGAGAGATTCCATAGCAGCTTATATGTAGACCGATGGATAATATGTATCATTATGGATTTAATATTATATATGTGTAACTGAAGCTTATTTGATTATATGAATTTTATAAGCTTTGGAACCATTTTGATTCAACAAATATTCTTATTTTCCATTTAAATAAAGTAACTTTTAATTATACCAAGAATAATAAATTTATTAGTAATATTGTTATTTTGGTTTTAGATGATACTAATATAATTTATACTATTAATTATTAATTTAAACTATTTATAAAATACTGGCCTTTTCACCAAGTTTTATAACTAATAAAACATAAATACTAATTAACTAAATTTATTAGAAAATACCGTAAATAAATAAAACAGGATGTCACAAAAAATATGAAATAGAATGCAGGCATACAAATTTAATACTTTACGACAAATATAAAATAAAATGAAAGGATGATGCATAAGTAATAAGTTAGAGTAAAGTTCCAGATTTCAGTTCTAATTGTTATTCAAGAATGAGAGGGTGACTATATATTTTATTTATATGAGTGTACACGGGTTTTTAACATAGACGGGCTTCCATTAAATAAGACTCAATCCTTGTTGAGATTTGTTCCATTTTAGAGGCCTTTGATATAAGTGGGTTCCAACAACAAAACTCAAGCCATTTTGAGGTTTGTCCCAATATTATAACTTATACCCATGTATACCTCTCATGGTTTTTCTAATGTGTGACTGTTTCAATGCACACATCTCAACATGAAAGTCCAAAAAAAAGTCTATGTTTTCAAAGTATCAATTCTATATTTTTTTAAAGTAAAAGATACCAGTTTTATATGAAAGTTTCAATTGAACGACAGCAGCTGAGGAAAAAAAAGGCTTAATTCATAAGAAAGAAGGAACACTGCTACAACAAGGGCCTTCGGGAATGAAGTTGGAACTCTTATCATTTTCTATATAAATACCATGAAACTTAAATTTCAAAAAAATACAACAAAATTCACAGCACTCGTCAACTTATTATCACATGCCAGTTTTCTAGAAAAACCTGTCTATCTTTATACACATATCCATCGATTCAACATAAACGTCCTACAATATTTATATGTAAAATGATATATATATATATAGTATCTAATTGTAAATTATAAAATATATGCTATTAGCTTTTCTAAACAATTAAACGTTACAAATCCATAAATTATAACAAAATTTAGCCTCAAACAGTCGTTTTCATGGGCCAACAACATGCTGTGTTATCATGAAGAAGCTTTACGTGGCTCCACAAATTATACAACTCGCCATCTTTGAATATAATTAGAATCTCTTAACCTCTTGGATGTGCTAGTCCCAGTGCTTTTTCAACTGGGCCAGCCATCCAACAAAATAGAAAAGAGAAGCAAAGTAAAAGAGAGAAATTCAATCGCAAGAAATCCTTTTTCATTTCGCCAGATTAAACATGAAACCATCCTCAGTTTGAAAAGCCTGCATTTTCTGGCTTTCTTGATTCAATGAGACGGACAAAACAGTAGAAAATAACACATGTTAAAATCGAAAGGATAAGATGCAGGTTTTTCAAACTAAGTAGGGTTTTCGGTGCTTGGAGGGAGCAAAAGTAAAAAGTGATTAAAAGATGGGAAAAATTGATGTGCAATATTCCTATATGTAGGTGCTCAACTGTTGGATTGTGGGCCACGGGCTGCTCTGGCGACGGCCTCTTTCAACGACTGCTCGTCCCAATCACTTGCCTGTCAACATCAATCATTAATTTAATTTAGCCACCATCAGTTAGCTACTTAATTAATTACTCTAATTAGAAGACACCTCATTAGTCTTAGTCTATTTTTATTAATCTAACAAGATTATTAATTAAAGGAAACTTCTTAAGACTTTCTTAAATTGTTGGTATAAAAGTTATAGGTGTATTAATACATATGCAATAAACATAATTATATTATTTATGTTTTGGTGGTCTTGGCAGGTCATGACTAAATCTTTACTCTTGAGTTGGTCTTGTCAACATAAAATGTATGAATTAATTAATTGATAAAGCAGCATGGTGATTGAGTAATCTGAGGTTAAGAAGTGAGAAGTTTGTAGATAGGCTCAACTATTATGCATTTGACCCATGAGCAACACCGACACTTCCTTTTCTGGGGATAGTGTAGAGTTCGATTTCCAGAAGATGAAATAGCCATAATTTAACACTTTCCAGGCAAATTAGTTTGTCCAATCAATCTCCTATTAAATCACTTAGAATCCCTCTCAACTCTACCAAAATGATTCTCAACTTCATCAAAATTAGTAAATAGGAATTCATACGGTGTTGTTGCTGAGCGGCAAGGGTTTGATGGTGATGGAGATGCCATGGAATGGTGAAGAGGATGGTCAGGGGAGGGGAGAAGTTTGTCGGCGACAAATATTTAGGGTGGAGATGAGTACATCGACCGGCGAAGTTTGTCGGAGACGGAGTAGGATATGAGGCGGCGGGCATGGGGAGCGCTTGCTGCTGGAGGTAGGGCTGGAGGGGTGAAGAAGGAGAGGATTAGGGATAAAGATTTCCTTTTAATTTCACCCAAAAAAAAATTTACGGCTGTCTAATGCCACTTTGGCGAATTGTGAATGGTTCAAGGTCCCAATCATCTAATACCATGAAGGTACTCGATACTTTCTCGTATGGATGAGGGTCACAGGCCAGTTAAAAAAAGAATCTATTATGGATTCGAAAGGGTTTGATGGTTGTGTTAACCCCCACTAGTAACTAAGACCCATAACTTATGGGCCTGATTGTGGCATGGGTGTACGGGATGGAAGGTCTCGTGTTCGAGGCTCCACACGTACAGGGTATTTTCCCTTTTTCCTTTTCTTTGTTTAATTAAATATGCGCACGTCCAGATTCGATCATGAACACTCGTGTGTGTGTGTGTGTCATAGGACCCTCTGGACGAGCAGGGATGCCTGTTTGTCAAAAAAAAATTGAATTACTTAAAAAGGCTAAACAAGAACCCCTCACCGTAGCTTGAGTTGAAAAAGGAAAAGAAAAGAACAAAAGAAAACGTTGCACATTGCCTGCTATTTTAAGCACCTTTAGCTTTAATGAATTTTTCATTTTGAAAAGTACCCCTAGATAAAGATGATACTTACAATCACTTAATGAAATAATGTCAGCAAAATGACTGAAGTTTAGTGATATTTTAAAAAGAATAATGGAGGAAAGAGGCCCTCCTATGGCGTCGAAAAAACACACATTTCATCGTGTTTTCCGACGATCGGAATGCATCAACTTCATCGTTATCATCTAAGATGTGGGTACACCAAATTTCATGTGATTCTACAATTTTTTCACCGTTGATTTAGCAATGTAAAAAGTTCTATTGTCGGTAAACCGTTAATTTTGAACCCACTAATTCAACGGGAAAAAGTTGTAGAATCACATGAAATTTGGTGTACCCACATCTTAGATGATAACGATGAAAATAATGCATTCTGATCGTCGGAAAACACGATGGAGGGTGTGTTTTTTCGACGCCATAGGAGGAAATTCCCTCCCATGACATCTTTCCTTCATTATTCTCTATTTTAAAAATAGTTCACGAAAAGAATTACTTTTTTAGGGCCTAAGAGGTAAAGTGGAGCTTTTAAAAATTAAGGGTAATTTACTGCTGATGGGGCAAAAGTGAATGAAGTTTCTTGGCATCTAGAAAAAGAAATTCACAGTGCATTAAATTTTTTACTGTCGAGTTTGTTCCGTATTCTTGATCCTTATTAGTTTTCCATTTCGATTCGGCGTTACACAGAGTATTCCAGCTTAAAGTTCAGCTACAGCAAGGAGGAAGACGTCTGAAGCTTACGTCTCACACTTATTCGAAGACATGCACACAGAGAGTCGAGAGATGTCTCTGTAGGGTGTTTTTCATCACCCCATTGAGATGGGAATACGCGCGCGCTTGTCAGGCGTATACAGATTCCCCCGGCCTAGGGTAGGCCCGACTTTATTAATTGTTGGGATCTGAATCTCCAGCAGCCGCGGACTAAGCTGCCGTTAATTACCCCTCGCTTTTGGAGCGAGAGAACCTCCGATTGACGGGTCAACTAGTCATGCGAACTCGGTGTGCAGTGTGCGTTGTGTTTTGAAAGGGGGTTTGATTTATCGGAGGCCCCGGAGAGTTTTACGGGGGGCCCGCTACCCGGATAGCGGGCTGGGGTCAAGGGGGGTAGTAGCTCCCTTGCGGGGTGCGGGACAGCGCCCCGTTAGAAAAAATTTCTTAACGGGGACGTGTTTCTGGTGTGGAGTGCATGGAAAACGTGGGGTGAGGAGTGTCTTAATGATGCGTGCCTGGCACGTGGACGAGGGGCGCCCGCGGGTCACGTGCCTGGCTCGTGGGTGCCGGGCATCCGTGGGTCATGTGCCTGACGCGTGGGCGCCGAGCGCCAGCGGATCGCATGAGGCGCACGTGGGCGCCCGCGGGTCACATGCACGGCACGCGACCGCTGGGTGCCCGTGGTTCACGTGCGCGGCACGTGACCGCTGGAAACACCAGCGGAAAAGGGGTTTAGCCCCTGAGTTAGGAGTTAAACTCCCAAAAGGGGTTTGATTTATGGAGTTAAACTCCAATAGATCTTGAATGGAGTTAAACTCCTAGAGATCTGTGGATCTTCTTTTGAGCCTTGGATCCTGCCGGAATGGGATTTTTGGAGATGGATCTCCTTCTTCATCCTCTTCGTTGGCTGGATTTTGAAAGAAAAGGGGGGTGAGATTCAAAATCTCCCCTTTAGAGATCTAATGGGGGATCCGAGCCTCCCTTTGTGGATTTTATGGTGAAAACCTATTTCTTTTTGAAAAAGGAAGAGTTAGACTCTTAATTTAATTCAAAAGGGGGAAGAAGTTTTAAAATCTTGAGGAGGGAGAAGGAGACACAAAAACCTTAGAATTTGAGGGGAATCAATTCTTATGCTTTATTTTATTATCATGTTGCCTTTTATAGGCTTACAAATTTACATATAGCCCATTGAACTTTACAAAATGGCATTTTGCCTATCCCCTGCCTCATGTGTTCATTTCTTTTGCACATGAGCCATAGGCTTTAAAAAAATTGGGCTTTATGCCCATTTTTCTTACATTCATGCATAAAAAAATTACATCAAAATTATTTATTACATGATTTCATTCTGGCATAGGGTAAGCCGGCCGCAGGGCTCGACTTGGGTATGGGCCCGCCTGGTTTGAGGTTGACTTTGACTTTGACTTGGTCAACCGGGGCGTAATTTTTGACCCCAACAAAGTGCTCCCCATCAATAAATGCACACCACACATATGAGTCGTGTGCATGAAATTGATGGATCTTCTTTCACGTGGAGACGACTTGATTTGGTTCCCGCTTTTTGGGAAGCCGGCACTGCCCTTTTTACGACATGGACGGTCGATGCCTGACGTGTCTCCGAGACGGAGTGTCGGTGATTGACGTGTCCCCGAGATGGAGTGTCTGTTTGATGTGTCCCCGGCACGGAGTGTCGCTGGTCGACGTTTTCCCGGCATGGAGTGTCTGGTTGACTTGATTCCAAGGCGAAGCATAATTCCGACGAGGAGGTCGTTGCTGCCTTTTTTGCTACGTGGACGGTCGGTGCTGCCCTTTTAGCGACGTGGACGGTCGGTGCTTCCTTTTTAGCGACGTGGACGGTCGGTGCTTCCCTTTTAGCGACTTGGACAGTCGGCGGTCGGTGCTGCCCTTTTAGCGACTTGGACGGTCGGTGTTGCCCTTTTAGCGACGTGAACGGTCGGTGCTGCCCTTTTTGCGACGTGGACGGTCGGTGCTGCCCTTTTAGTGACGTGGACGGTCGGTGCTGCCTTTTTAGTGACGTGGACGGTCGGTGCTGCCCTTTTTGCGACGTGGACGGTCGGTGCTGTCCTTTTACAGACGTGGACGGTCGGTGCTGCCCTTTTTGCGACGTGGACGGTCGGTGCTGTCCTTTTACAGACGTGGACGGTCGGTGCTGCCCTTTTTGCGACGTGGACGGTCGGTGCTGTCCTTTTACAGACGTGGACGGTCGGTGCTGCCCTTTTAGCGACGTGGACGGTCGGTGCTGCCCTTTTAGCGACGTGGACGGTCGGTACTGTCCTTTTAGCGACGTGGACGGTCGGTTCTGCCCTTTTAGCGAGTTAGACGGTCGGTGCTGCCCTTTTAGCGACGTGGATGGTCGATACTGGATTTGACTTACTCCGCTTCTTGCGGTGTCAGGGATGAAGTTAACTTGTTTCCGAGGTGGAGCTTGATGTTAAATTGGTTTAATGTGATTTGGGTTGACATCAGCATCACTACACTAGAATATGGTACCAAGAGCAAATCATCATTTGCCATGAGAGAATTTGGGGATTTTGGTTTTAGTCTGGCATCAGCACCGCAATACTGGAATATGGTACCAGGAGAGAATCATCATCTGTCATGAGGGGATTTCCCTCGTTCCCAGTTTAACGACTTAGGGGCCATCTATTCCCAGTTTAACGACTTAGAGGTCATTTGTTCCCAGTTTAAAGACTTAGGGGTTTATTGGATCGGAAGTTTGGAATTTCTGGGTTTGGTCGGCATCAGCGTTGCTAACACTGGAACACAGGTGCCAGGAGCAATTCATAATTTGCAATTGCCCATTGGGGAGCGATGGCTCAGGAGATAGGTTTAGATCCCTATCACCTAAGACTTTTCAATTTTATAAGCCGTAAGGGTCTCATAAAAGTATTTTCTTCCTACAAGTCGAAAGGATCTCACAGGTGTATGTTCTCCTTAGGAGTCGTGAGGACTCCCAAGTGTGTTTTTCCTTTGTGAGTCGTAAGGATCCCACGAAAGTGTTTTCTTACGAGTCGAGAGGCTCCCGTAAGTTTTGTTCTCCTCATGCATCGTGAGGACACATGAGTGGGTCTTCCCACATGGAGCATAATTCAAAGGGCGGAGACCGGCCGCTGGACGAGTGATTGCAGTAGGGTATAGGTATGATGAGAATTATTTGAGCCCATAGATTGTATACGGTAGTCAACTTGGGGACCAACCGTAGGGCAGGGAGAATTTTGGGACTTTGTTGGCGTCTGCATCGCTGCACTGGAATATGGTACCAGGAGCGGCTCATCATTCGCCATTTAGGAATTTGGATTTTGGATTGCGTCTGCATCGCTGCACTGGAATATGGTACCAGGAACGACTCATCATTCGCCATTATTTTTTTATTATTATTACCGCGATTGCTCTATCATTTTAGCTTTTCTTATCGTGAAAGTCGCGATTGCCCTATCATTTCGGCTATTTATTCGCGGTTACCCCATCATTTCGACTTTATTTTCACCTTTATTTTACTCGCTGATTTTTATTGCGAGTTGCCCCATCATTTCGGCTTTTTTTCCTCCCATTTATTTACACTTTTTTTTTACATCCCCGGTTTAACGACTTAGGGTTCTATTGTTCCCAGTTTAACGACGCGGTGGTCTTCTCCTTTCATGGGAAGGCAGATGTTTGAGAGAATCAGGTTCCTGAAGGACTTCGGTCTTCGTTTGTATGAAATTGGCAGTCGCAGCTTGACTGTTTGCTAATACGCCTTTAGACAGTTCTATCTCTCCTGCCTTGTATTGTTTTTCGACCCAATCTTTGAAGACAAAGTAGTCCTCAATAGCATGACTTATCACTCTGTGATAGGGGCAATATTTGGGGTCGTCGGTCATATTCGCTTCTTGCGGTCTCTTTGATTCTGGCAATTGTAAACCGTTTCTTAGGGCGTCCTTGAATATCTTGTGGACTTTGTCCCTTATGAAGGAATAGATCTTATCCAGCTTCTCTTTTAGTAGAGAATCTCTTCCCTTTCCGAACACTGTCTTCCGAGGCCGGTTGGCATTAGGCCCGCTCATCCCTTTCTTATTTCGGTTAGCCAAAGTGTTAAAAGATTCAGTATCGTCGGAATTTCCACCTTTGCGATTATCGTCCTTTCGGTTTCTCCAGGACCTATTGTTATTTTGGGAATCAGAGGAAGACTCCTGCTTTGAGCGCTCCAACATCTGGAATTTCCTGGTCAGCTCTTGAAATGTTTTGAGACCCGCGGTGCATAGAAACGAGGCCATCCAATTGTTGAGATTTCCGATGAGGAGGCTGACAGATTGGTCCTGCTCTATCGGCAGTTCATATTTGACGGAGAGATTGCGCCATCGGGTTATAAAATCCGCGCTGCTTTCGTTGTTCTTTAGCTTGGTCCTTACGAGGTCGGCAATGGTGATCTTATCGCTGACACTCATGAACTTTTGTCGGAACAGAGATTCCATTTGGACGAAAGTAGTATGCTCACGTACCAGTCGAAAGCGATATCGATTAGGCTATTAACGAACTGGCGGAGGAGAAGCGCATCATTGCCCCAAGTATTCCCGCATGAGGCTTTTAAATGGGCGATGTGCTGATTCGTATTTCCTGTCCCGTCAAATCTTCCGAATTTGGGGATGACATAGCCGCCAGGAAATTCTACCAGATCATACTGAGCAGGATATGGTCTCCCACTACTGCTGATATCTTTTTGCGCTTCGGTTTCGGCTACCAATGTTTTGATTTTTTTGGCAACCAAATACATGATTTGATCTTGAGTTAGTAGGATACTATCATCGGTAGCCAAGACATTTCCCGAGATAGGATGCGACTGACTTTCATGCAGTCCGCCCACCTTTGGATTTGAGGGAATAGGCGTCGGCTGTTTCGGTACACCGTTTCCCGGTTCATAAGCAGAACCCCGTGCTTGATTGGACGGCTGAGAGGCAACTTGGGCCGTGAGCTACATCACGACATTCGTCAAGTTGTCAATTTTGGAGTAAAGTTTGGCCATCTTCTTGTCTTTACTACTGAGCTATTTTCGGAGCTCTTGGAGAAGTTTCTGCTCTGCGGTCTTGGGATGAAAGATTGGCTCATCTTCATTTTACGAGCCCGACTCCTCATGAACCGAGGGATCTCTCTGCTTATCAGCCTCACTGGAAGGGTTTTCATTACCTCCCAAAGGATACTGGTCTTGGGAAGTGGCAGCCATATTCATACCAGATTGGATCTGAAATGTGGTGGGCCCATCCTTACTCTTGCTGCGTGTGCCCACCATGTAGACAGTGTGGACCATATATCCAGCCATCTCTTTATTTTTGGCGGGGTAACCCTGTTTTTGGAATCTCATGAAGTTCAGCCTAGCATGAGCCCTAACCCTTTTGTTGGCTCTGTATCTGAGCCTTTTCTGTCTTAGCTTCTCGATTTTGAGGGCTTGGTGGGTATCCGTCATCCAGGAAACTATCGTGAGTCGATTAACGGGGAGCTTAGAGAAGCTACCCGATCGAGCAGTTTTCAAGGGCACCGCTGGAGCTTGCCCGGTGTGCCTTATTGCTTTATTGGTGTTGATGGCCTTGCTCCCAGCTGGAGCTACGGAGAGTCGTGCGGAAATGGGTTTATGCTTGGGCTGAGGCGCCTTTGCGACCATGACATTTGGCCTTTTCCCTTTTGAGGCCGGTTTATCAGTCATAGGGGCTTAAGGAACATGGATAGCGTTAGCTGGCACGAACAGAATAGAGCCAAATGGTAATGGCAGCTCCTCCCACTGTCGCCCGAGACTGGCCGGGAGGACTGTCCTGGCGTCCATCTTCATCGTGTAGGAGATGGGAGTTGTGTTGAGAGCTGAGCTTGTCCTTGGAGACATTTTTGCTGCGTCCGAAGATTGTAATTGGAAATTGTTAACCTGTATAAAGAAGTATGATTTCAGTACAGGAAATCGATATGTATATTGATTGAGTTCGCATGAACGTTTAACCCGAAATATGGGAGGAGAGATAATGTCCCACCGATTGTGCCAGAATCTGTAGGGTGTTTTTCGTCACCCCATTGAGATGGGAATACGCGCGTGCTTGTCAGGCGTATACAGATTCTCCCGGCCTAGGGTAGGCCGGGGTTTATTAATTGCGGGGATCTGAATCTCTGGTAGCCACGGACTAAACTGCCGTTAATTACCCCTCGCTTTTGGAGCGAGGGAACCTCCGATTGACGGGTCAACTAGTCATGCGAACTCAGTGTGCAGTGTGCGTTGAAAGGGGTTTGATTTATCGGGGTCCCTGTAGAGTTTTACGGGGGTCCCGCTACCCGGATAGCGGGCTGGGGGTCAAGGGGGCTAGCAGCCCCCTTGCTGCACGTGACCCGGATAGCTGCACGCGAGCGATGGGCGCGGGCACCCCCGGGTCGCGTAAGGCTCATGTGGGCGCTGGGCGCCCGCGGGTCACGTGCCCTGCACACGACCGCTGGACGCCCGCGGGTCACGTGTGCGGCACGTGACCGCTGGAAACACCAGCGGAAAAGGGGCTTAGCCTCTGGGTTAGGAGTTAAACTCCCAAAAAGGGGTTTGATTTATGTAGTTAAACTCCAACAGATCTTGAATGGAGTTAAACTCCTAGAGATCTGTGGATCTTCTTTTGAGCCTTGGATCCTCCCGGAATGGGATTTTTGGAGATGGATCTCCTTCTTCCTCCTCTTCGTTGGCTGGATCTTGAAGGAAAAGAGGGGTGAGATTCAAAATCTCCCCTTTAGTGATCTGATGGGAGATCCGAGCTCCCTTTTGTGGGTTTTATGGTGAAAAATTATTTCTTTTTGAAAAAGGAAGAGTTAGACTCTTGATTTAATTCAAAAAGGGGAAGAAGGTTTAGAACCTTGAGGAAGGAGAAGGAGGAACAAAAACCGTAGAATTTGAGGGGAATCAATTCTTATGCTTTATTTCATTATCATGTTGCCTTTTATAGGCTTACAAATTTACATATAGCCCCTTGGCTTTAAAAAAATGACATTTTGCCCATTCCATGCCTCATGTGCTCATTTCTTTTGCACATGAGTCATGGGCTTTACAAAAATTGGGTTTTATGCCCATTTTTCTTACATTCATGCATAAAAAATTACATTAAAATTATTTATTACATGATTTCATTCTGGCATGGGGGAGGCCGGCCGCGGGGCTCGACTTGGGCATGGGCCCACTTGATCTCGGCTTGGGCCCGCCTGTCTTGAGGTTGACTTTTACTTTGACTTGGTCAACCGGGGAGTAATTTTTGACCCCAACAGTCTCCTCTCTTGTTCTTCAGACGTTAGCCAGCTCTTTGTTTTTTGGGCAGACGTCCTTCATCAGATGACTGTGCGCTTTCTGGGATCTGCTGAAGCTTTTTGGCGGACGTCTGCCAAGTCCTTCAGACGTCTGTCATCGTCTTGAGGTGAATCTTGTTTGTTTTGGGAAATCCGTTATTTCACCCTATCTGTCTAATAATATATATATTGTAGTATTTTGTAATCCTAGATCTCATAGCTTTTAGGATAACTTTTGACATATTTGAATCCTTTGTATTTGTCAGAGGAGGCTAGGATTTGGTGAGAGCGATTTGTGAGATTTCATCTACTGTTTGTAACACTCCATATTTTTTTGATTAGTAAAACTTCTACTTTACCCATGGTTTTTCCTGTAAGGATTTTCCACGTAAAATCTAGTATCTTGTTTGATTAGTGCTCTTATTCCTATCGCTTTTGTTTATTTGATTGTTTCTCTATATCGTTTGCTATTACTTCGTGATCGTATTTGCCGCAACAAACTGGTATTAGAGCTACGTTGTGGTTCTGTTTGGGATATTTGGTGTTTTGTTTGAACCGTTAGGTCTTCGATCTCACGATCTAAGTTTACGGTGGGTAACGACGCTTGTGTCCTCTTCCCCATTTTTTTAGATTGTGATTTTAAAGTTTTAGGGTTTGTAAGCACTCAATATATCTTCTTTTGATCCTACATCATATCTCCAACGATTATGAAGTTCGATATTAAGAAGTTTGATGGGTCTATGAGTTTTAGTCTATGGCAGGTTTATATGATTGCTATATTGACACAGAATAATTTGAGAAAGGCGATTCTTGGGAAGGATTCAAGGCCTTTTACTATAACGGAGGAAGCATAAGAGGAGTTGGATGAAAAGTCCATCATGGCTATCCAGTTGTGTTTGACAAACGAAGTTTCCAAAACGTTTTGGTGGAGAAGACGGCGACTAGTTTATGGTTAAAGTTAAAAGAGTTATATTTGAAGAAGTCTCTCATAAATCGACTCCTGTTGAAATATCGTCTCTACACACTTCGTATGTCAGAAGGCTCTCCTATCAAATCTCACATCGGTGAGTTTAATTCAATCATTACAGATCTGTGTAAGATCGATATTAAGATTGATGATGAAGATCAAGCATCGTTATTGTTATGTTCTTTGCCATACAATTATAAGCACTTTCATGACACCATGATCTATGGAAGAGATACTATCTCGATCAAGGATGTCAAACAAAATTTAATGAACAAGGAGAAAATCGACAAGGAGTTAGCTTCTAACGAAGACGGTGGTAAATCTTTAGGCTTATTTGTTCATGAGCGAGCGGAGAAAAGAGATCCGAAAGATAGAAAGAAGAAGTCAAGGTCGAAGTCTAAGAATAAGAACTTGACCTGCAACTATTGTAAGAAAAAGGGGCACTTTAAAGTCGATTGTTACAAATTGTAGAATAAGCAGAAGTTTGAAGATAAACAGAAGAAGGAGTTTTTAGCTGAAGCTAGTATTGCGAAAGGAGAAGGAGATCTACTTATAGTTTTTGACAACATACATCGATCGAAGTACGAATGGATTATGGATTCAGGTTGTTCCTATCATATATGTCCCAATAAGAATTTGTTCACCACCTATAAGTCTGTTAATGGTGGAGTGGTTTTGATGGGCAATAATAGTCGTATCGAGCTATTAGCAACGGGACGATCCAAATCAAGATGTTTGATGGCGTTGTATGAACATTACCGGAAGTTAGGTATGTACCTAACTTGAAAATGAATCTCATCTCATTGGGTACCCTCAATGTTTAGGATTATAAGTTCTTCGCTGAAGGTGGAGTTTTGAAGGTAACTAAAGGTGCTCTCGTCATTATGAAGGGCTTGAAAATTGGATGTTTATATGTGTTGCAGGGTTCGACAACTATCAGGTCGACGGCAGTTTCATCATCTAAATATATGTCAGATCCAGATATTACCAGATTATAGCACATGAGGCTCGGGCATATGAGTGAGAGAGGTTTGGCCGAGTTATCGAAGTAGGGTCTATTTTGTAGTCAAAATACATCGAAAAAGGAGTTTTGTGAACATTGCATTTTTGGGAAGCAGAAACGAGTTAGTTTCAGTTCGGCGGCGTACAACACAAAAGGTACTCTTGATTATATCCATTTGGATTTTTGGGGACCCTCTCAAGTTGCTTCCAAAGGAAGCGGTGCCAAGTATCTGCTTACTTTCATCGATGACTATTCGAGGAAAGTTTAGGTCTACTTTTTGAAGCACAAGAGTGATGTGTTTCTTATGTTCAAGAAATGGAAGACATTGATTGAGAAGCAAACATGAAAGCAGATCAAGAGACTAAGGACGGAAAACGGATTAGAATTTTGTGGTAGAAATTTCAATGGATTCTACAAAAACAAAGGTATTGTTCGGTATCATACCGTTGTCCACACACCACAACAAAATGAAGTCGCAAAGTGCATGAATCAGACCCTGTTGGGGTTAAAATTTACATCTCATTGACCAAAGGTCAAACCGCGGACAAGTAGGCTCAAGCTAAAGCAAACGAACCCTACTGTCGAATCCAAGTCGGGCCCACGACCGAACCCAGGACGGGCCCACTCTAGAACCCATGCCGGGCCCACGCCCGATGCCAAGTCCAAGCAGGTAGGCCTAAGCCCAGACCAGCCCCATGCCAAGAAAGTACAACAAATAAATGTAATATTTAAATAAATATGCAAAATATGAAATAAATGGGCAAAAAACCAAATTTTTGTAAAGCTCATAGCTCATGTGCAAAAAGAGATAAGCACATGAGGTATGGGATGGGCAAAATACCATTTTGTAAAACTCAAGGGGCTATGTGTAAATTTATAAGCCTATATAAGGCAACATTATGATGAAATGCAGCATAATTGATTCCCCTCAAAATTTTAGGGTTTGTGCCTCCATTTTCTCTCTCTCTCTCTCAAGTTTTTTCTCTTCCTCTCCATTACCAATTAAATCAAGTGCATAGCTATATTTTTCCTAAAAGCTAAATAAAGTTTCCTCACAAATCCGTTGAAGGAGAGTTTAACCCTCACATCAAATCCAAAAAGGGAAGATTTTTACTATTTTCTTCTCACTCCTCAAGATCTAATTTGAGAGAGGGAGAAGAAAAGAAGCCCACCTCCCAAGGCTTCATCACGAGAAGAAAGGGGATCTATTTTCATCACCTAAGATCCAAATCTTAGAAATACAAGAGAATCCATTTGGGTTTCTTCTCAAAAGAGGAGGGGGAAATGTTTTTGGAGTTGAACTCCACTAAAATTCTTTTGAGAGTTTAACTCCAAAATAAAACCTCTGGGAGTTCAACTCCATATTTTAAAATCTTTTGGAATTTAACTCAATAACAAAGAAAAATTCTTTTGGGAGTTTAACTCCATTTAAATTTCTTTTGGGAGTTTAACTCCACTAAAATTCTTTTGGAAGTTTAACTCCAAAATAAAATCAAAAGAGCGTGGCGCGCCCGTGGCGTGCACACGCCCGCCACGCGATTGGGCTTCGCCAAAATATAATAAATAAATAGATAAATAGATGAATAAATAAAATGTTTGTTTGAAATAAAAAAATCTTTTGTCATAAATAGGATAAATAAATGAAAAAATGAAACGAACATGCCTTTCTGTATTACTTTCAAATCCCGACACCTCATATTGAGTTCGTATGACCAGTTTGACCCGTTAATCGGAGCTTTCTTCGCTCCAAAAGCGAGGGGTAATTAACGACAATTTAGTCCGCGGCTGCCGGAGATTTGAATCTCTACAATCAATAAAGCCTAACCTACCCTGAGCAGGGGGAATCTGTACATGCCTGACAAGCGCGCGTATTCCCATTTTAATGGGGTGACGAAAAAAATTCTACAGACCCTTTTAGAGAAAGCTCGGTGCATGTTATTGAATGTAGTGCTCGGCAAGGAGTTTTGGGCAGGCGGTGAACACGGAATGCTACATGGTGAATCGATCACCTCATACATCGCTTGGTAGCAAAATACCGAAGTATGTATGGTCTGGGAAGCATACCGATTATTCTACATTTAAAGTGTTCGGTTGTCTCGCATATGCACATTTCCGTAAAGGCAAGTTAGATTCTACAGCGAAAAAATACATTTTTCTTGGTTATGTTACCGGGGTCAAAGGTTATAGGTTGTAGTGTTCAGATCCTAAGTTGCCAAAGTTTATGATTAGCTGAGATGTCACTTTTGACGTGACTGCCATGTTGAAACCGAAGAACGCAGAACCTCCAATTCAAGACAATAAAGGGAAGGACAAGCCAAGCGTTGAATTTGAAGTCGGTGAAAGCTCGGGTTCGCAGGAGATCTATCCTTCACCATCGTCTGATGAAGAACAGTGCGAAGATGAGCAACATCTACTCGCTCGAGACCGACAATGAAGGGATATTAGGCCGCCACAGAGATATGGCTACGATGATCTAGTGGCGTATACGATGTCCATTGCGGAGACAGTTGATAATAGCGAGTCTACGAGTTATCAAGAAGCTATTTCTTCCGATAAGTCAGCTCGTTTACTAGTCGATATGAATGAAGAGATTAAGTTTCTTCACAGGAACCAAACATAAAAGCTCGTCAAGCACGAAGGAGGAAAGAAAGTAGTTGGATTCAAGTGAGTTTTCAAAAAGAAGCAAGAAGATCAAGGGTTGCAGATATTCGATACAAGACACGGTTGGTAGCTAAAGGCTATTCGTAGGTTCGGAAAATGAACTTCAATGAAGTATTTTCTCCGGTTGTAAAACACACCTTTATTAGTGTCTTGCTCGGTTTGGTAGCTATGCAAAATTTGGAGCTCGAGCAGCTAGATATTAAGACCGCTTTCTTGCACAATGATTTCGTAGAGAAGATTTACATGCAACAACCCAATGGTTTCGAAATTGAAGGTAGGAAAGACCACGTTTGTTTGTTAGAGAAGTCTCTCTATGATTTGAAGCAGTCGTCTAGACGTTGGTAGAAAAAATTTGACTTCTTCATGAAGGATACTGGTTTTACTAGAAGTAAGGGTGACAATTGCGTTTATTGCAAGAAGTTTGCCAATAGTTCTGTCATATACTTGTTGTTTTATATTGATGATATGTTGATAGCAGTAAGGTATATGGTTGATATTTAGAAACTTAAGGAACAGTTGAAAGGCAAGTTCGAGATCAAAAATTTAAGAGCGGCTAAGAAAATTCTCGGTATAGAAATTAGGCGCGATCATAAGAGAGATAAACTTTACTTGTCTCTACAGCGATACGTTGAGAAAGTTTTGGAGCGTTTTGGCATGGCAAACGCTAAATCAGTAAGTACCTCTTTGGCAACTCATTTCAAACTTTCAACTAGTTTATCACCGCAAACAGAGAAAGAAATTAAGTACATGTTGCGTGTTCCTTATTCGAGTGCTGTGGGTAGTATTATGTATGCCATGATTTGTACCATGCCTGATATTTCACATGCAGTCAGTGTTGTTAGTCTCTATATGGCATTTCCTAGTAAAGACCATTGGAAAGTAGTGAAATGGATTTTACGATACATACGAGATGCATCTGATGTGGGGTTGGAGTTTGGAAGGAACGATGACAGTTTGGTTAATTTCAGCGATTCTAACTATGCAAGCGACCTCGACAGGCGAAAGTCGATCACCGGTTATGTATTCTCCTTAGAAGGATATGCCATTGGTTGGCGTGCTTCATTATAGCCTACGGTAGCGTTATCTACGACAGAGTCAAAATATATGGTTGTTGTTGAGATTGTTAAGGAAGTAATCTGGTTGAAGGGACTATTTTCGGAATTTGCTATCCAAAATGATGCCTTAATAGTCTATTGTGATAGCCAAAACGTGATTCATTTGACAAAAGACCAGATGCATCATGACAGAATGAAGCATATCGACGTTCGGTATTGGTTTGTTCAAGATATCGTTGAAGATGAAGAAATAATCGTAAAGAAGGTTGGCACAACGGATAATCCGGTCGACATGTCGACAAAGTCTCTTTCGTTGTTAAGTTTGAGTATTGCTTGAATTTAGTTGGAGTGTGTCGCACTCATTGAGTCTTTTAGGGGTTTTGTGGAAAAGATGGAGTTACTACTAATATTATGGAAGGGTTTTGTGGTGAATGCAAGGTAAGATGGAGATTTGTTGAGTTTGCCCCATATTCTTGATCCCTATTAGTTTCCCATTTCAATTCGGCGTTACACGGGGTATTCCAGCCTCAGGTTCAGCTACAGGAAGGAGGTAGACATATAAAGTTTAAACTTCAGACGTCTGACACGTATTCTAAAACATGCACACACAGAGTCGAGAGACATTTTTTCGCTTGTTCTTCAGACGTTAGCCAGCGCTCTGTTTTTTGGGCAGACGTCTTTTGTGTCTTCATCAGACGTCTGCACGGTCTATGGGATTTGCTGAAGCTTTTGGACGGACGTCTGCCAAGTCCTTCTTCAAACGTCTGCCGTAGTCTTGGGCCGAATCCCGTTTGCTTCAGGAAATCTGTTATTTCACGCTATATATCTAATACTATATATATTGTAGTATTTTGTAATCCTAGATATTATAGCTTTTAGGATAGCTTTTGAGATATTTGAACCTTTTGTATTCATGAGAGGAGGGTAGGGTTTGGTGAAAGAGATTTATGAGATTTCATCCACTGTTTGTAACACTCCATATTTATTTGATTAGTAAAACTTCTCTTTCGCCCGTGGTTTTTCCCGTAAGGGTTTTCCACGTAAAATCTGGTGTTTTATTTGGTTAGTGCTCTTATTCCTATCGCTTTTGTTTATTTGATTGCTACTCTATATCGTTTGTTATTATTTCGTGATCGTATTTTCCGCAACATTTACTAACCACCTTATGAATCTAAAGTATAACTGGCTTGTGTCATCCTCATTATAATTTATAACTCTACAGTGATAGTGATATAACCAGTTTTACTTAAAATATTGATAAATTTAAGCGAGAACATACCATGCCTTTATTATTGGAGTATCTTTCTTCATTTATCTTATTAGAAATTAAAAAAGGCTGATTTATATATATATCTTGTTTAACAGTTGAATGTAAACAGAAAAAATTCTGAAGAATATTAAAATATTATGATAAAAGAAATTATATGTTATCATTTTGGCTAAATTATTTCCTAGCCCAATTTTAGCCCAATTTAAAAAGATGATTTATTTTTAAACCTACAAAGTTCCACAAGCATGAAAAAGCCCAAATATATTCTTTAAAATTATTTTTAACCCAAATCCTGATTGTATACGTATTTATATATGCATTGCCTGTAATACCCTTTTAATAATTCCATGGCTTCTTTATTATTCTTTTTTATCATTGTTTGCCCTAATTTCTTTTCTAACCCATCTTCTCTATTGTCTTTTTAAAATTGAATCTTCTAAAACCATTTTCTTTAAAACTGAATCTTCTAAAACCAATTTCTGTATTATTTTCTAAACTCATCTTCTTTATTGTATTTTTTTTTGAAATGAATCTTCTAAACATATCTTCTATATTGTTTTATAAACAAATCTTCTTTATTATTGTTTGCTCTCTTTATTATTCCCTCTTTATTATCGCTTGCTCTATTTTCCGACTTCTTTATTATTCCCTTTTTATTATCGATTATGTAAGTTTCAGCCAATATGGAAGTGGAGATGCAGGAAACGAGAGAGGAAATTGGGGGATTACGAGTGATGATAAAAGAATTGGGGAGAATTGGACCGGAAATTAGGGATTTGAAGGGGGAGATGTAAAAATTGAAAATGAATATGGAAAAATCAGAGGAATTGGATTGGATCTGAGATACTTAAAAACATAGATGCATATTTTTAGAGAGGAGATCCGGAAGAAAAAATGACGAATTTGGAGAGAAGCACTGGGGAAGTAATAGCAGTCGCTAAAGGAAATTACACGAATAATTTTGTAGAAAGAATAATCATATTTGTATTTAATTAAAAAGAATGATTATTCTATCAACAAAATTATTCGTGTAATTTCATAAATAAAATACATATGATGTATTTCGGGTTGAAACATTCGTAACTTGTAACTATTGCGTTTTTCTCTCCATAATTTTAAAAATACGTGGATTTTAAAATAAGTCATCTCCAAACTGGGTATAGAAACAAGTTTCCTCAGCATTTTTAATGTATGATTATATCTATGTGGTAGATAGTATTATTTTTATGAATATACACGGTCTTTCAAGAATATGCATATTAAATATATAGTTCTAAGGACATAGAAAAAGAATATATATACATGTCATAGATAAGCTAACCATGTTGTATCTATGTGGTAGATTGTATTATTTTTAATGTATGATTATATCTATGTTGTATAATTTTAAGGACATAGGAAGGTTTTCTAACTTATATTCATATTAAAATAATTTTTAAGGACATAGAAAATGCAAAAGTTGGTGGACTATTCAAATTAATACTACACATGCAGTCAACTTTGGCATTCTTGTTTAGTGTATATATTGACCCAATGCATGCTTCATTAAGTACTTTTTGTCTTTTTGTAGTATCTGTGAAACTTCATATCTATGTCATAGATAAGCTAGCTAATCATGCATTATGTTATAATGAATCTTAAAGTACACCAAATGCTTAATTAATAGATAAGCTCATATAAAGTTGGAACAATGGCTTACATATAATATAGGTTCGTGATTTCTTGTCCTTGTTCGTTTGATTTCTAGAAAGTTTGCAAGGTTTTCATTACAATACTATTATAGTCTAAGCATATGCAATGCATATGGAAAAGGAAAGAAAAAAGTCCTCGACAATTATATTATAGAAAGAGGAGTAAATGGTTATAGCTAGTAGGAGAAATAAAGTGAAATGGTTAATACGACATAGAATTTTCTCCTTTTTTTTTGGTTGGAAAATGGAGAGGAAAAAGTAAGAGGGGCTTATATAAAGTAAAGTATTTTTCCATTTGTGTTTTTTAAGGTGTTTGTATTATAATATTAGATATATAATTCTATCTTAGAAGATGAGCAATAAGATCAAATAAATAAACTTCAATAATATGTTCATACATACCTGAATTTGTAGGCCAAGGCTTAATCTTGCCTGTTGCGGAGAAAATGTGTTGGCATTCACCGAAATCAAGCTAACAAATCCTGTCTCTTTCAAGCATTCTAGAACACGAAGAAGCAACTCATGCATCTCGCACTCGACCCTAACCGTTATTCTAAGTGTTATACGCTGCGTTTGAGATGTTGATTCGGGTGCCCGTATAATCTCAACTTCTACACTATCATTGGAATCACCAACTTCTTCTGTTTCATCAGGTGGAAGGAGTTGCAATTCAAGCATTTGATTTCTCTCCTCTAGCCGGGAAATTTGCTCTTTTAGATTTTTCACATAGTCTCTTGTGTTGTAAAGCACTGATGCCTTGTCTTTCTGAAAAACATTAATACATATGGTATCAAAACCATATCCAATACGGTGTGTCCAGAAAGAATTTAGAAGTTGTCGGACAACAGGTTATATATTGCTCATAATCGCTCATAGCAACTGGGATCCGATACCATATCAATAACCACCACTTCATCAAAATTATACCTAAATAATTTTAACTACTAGCTTTTCTTTTATGTGGTTTTTTTTAGACCAATTAAGTGAAAAGATATTCATTGAAATTGCAAGGTAAATGAAAATTAATTTTTCTTTTTTAAACTAGTGATGCAAAATCCGAAATAGCCTAGTTCATATGACATTTTTAATTTACAATACCAAGCGGATTGATTGATATCAAAATTATTTTTGTGAATTTAATCCTGATGTAAGATATTAATGTTTTGTTTTCTATAATAGAACTTTCAAAATTTACGGAATAACAAGATATATACTTTTATGTTCTACTAAGTAGGAAACGAATCAAAATGCTTGCATTCATACCTTACACCCTGGAGGTAGAAGCATTCTAAGCGAATGAAAGCTCTCATTAATCTTCCCCCTACGCTTGCGTTCCGATATCATATGCTGCAACTGATTACTACTCGGAGTTCTCGACTCATTCAACCTCGCCGCTTCAGATCTCATCAAATTAATCCTTCTCAAAATCGAAATCCCCATCTTAATCATCTTATGCCCACCTAATCTCTGCTGCGGCCTACCCTCAATCATATTCTGCCTCGACACAAGAGATGAGTTGTAAGGCTTGAATGCCCTCAAGGGACGAACCGCGTTAGCAGAAGAAGAAGATGATGAGGCGCCTGAAGCGGGATTTGAATACAGTACGGTGAGCATCGCTCGCATTATTGCCACGTCATCGCTTGCAGGAGTCGGGAACTGAATGTTTTGATGAGTTACTTGACTTGGAGGCAGAAGCGATGTGTATTCAGGGCTGCCTATTGACAGAGATCTTAGCGAGGACGATGATGACAAAGGATGACTTCGATCTTCGTTGAACAGCTGATTAATCATTTGCACGTTGATCTGCGGCAAGAATGTGTGCAAGAATTGTTATAAACTACAAATACAGACATTACTGATGAAACAGTCAGCCCTACTAGTTATTCCTGACGGACGAAATCAAATACATTTTGTCGTGGACGTTTCGATAAAACGAAAATATAGGGCAGGATTTTAATTAATTCTTATATCAATGCATGCATTAAAAGATATATACATATATAAAAAAAAAAAATGAACTTGGTGCTTGATTAAGCATGCAAAAAATTGATTACATTACTCATATTCGACATCCCAAGCTCTATTTCTCCACTCTTGCATCCCATAAACACAGCTTTCTGGTGTAAAAAAAAGTACAACATCAAGCATGCATCAAATTAATAATTATAACAATTCTAGTTTGTAAATTTTTGTAGAGCAAACCTTGATTCCAGCTTCCTGCAAAAATGGAAAAAGTTTTCAAGAATAAGCATATAAAATGGCAACCATTTAACAAAAAATAAATTAAATTATAGTAACCTGATAGAATTGTTTTTGAACTTGTGTAGAAGCCAGGTTCATTAGATTTGCATCCTCTAGTTCAATGTAAGGCATCCCTTCTTTGTAAGCCAAACCCGGCACACAACTAAAAAAGAAATGGAAACAATGAACAAATCCCCCCCCAATTTGTAATGTAAAAGAGATTAAGAAAACATAAAAAGAAACATACCCACTCTCAACACCACAAAACGATGCGCGATAAAGATCAAAGAACCTGCTGAAGCCATCATCATGAGACCACGCTTGGACGCAAATCAAACAACTGCATGCAAAAACATCTCAAAATTAAAATCTTCTTTTCTAAAACAGCTGAAAAGAAAGAGAAGAAGAAGAAGAGAGAGAGATATACTTGGATGGATACGGAATATATGACCATACGCAAATGTAGGCGCAACCGAGTGCATGCCCCGAGCTCTGAAGAAAATACAATTGATCTTCGGGGTTAAGGAGAAAGATAGAGTCCATGAATAAGAAAGGAGAAGATCGATATCAAAAGCTATAAAATATAATTTGAAAGGGTTGATTGCATTAATAATATTGTTCATTTCTTAATTTTGTCATTTTTATATATTTATATTGAGTGGTTCATGTTCATAATCTAAGACCAAGTTGGGAGCAAACTACGAGAGAGATTGAGAGATGAAAGGGATGAAAGGGAATTTGATTGAATTGAAAAGTAGGGAAAATTTAGGGTAGATGGCCAGCCATAAGGCTAAGTCCAGGAAAAGTAGTCGTTCAAAGTCATTGCTAGCGAGGTGTTTGAAAAGGGTCAAAATTTGGAGGCAATTTTCATGAGAGGTTGGTTTATATGCCTAGGGCTCCACTTTTCCTTTAAATATGCATGTATTTGTTTTAATTCAGAGAAGGATGGAAGTTGCTTTTGGACCCATATGCACTTTCGCACAGACATGGATGTGTAAAAGGATACCGATAATCATAGCTGACTCCGTATTTATATATGATTTTTTTATCAAATACGGATAGTTTGATATCAAAAATAACAATTTCTTATTATATTGAGTATATTTTTTCAATATTCATTTCATATCTGAATTTTACCAAATATATATGAATACTAAATTTTATTTTCAATATATATATATATCCGTATTTGAATCCGCATACGTACATCCGCCGGATACGGATATGATAACATCTATATCCGATATGTTTACTTCCTTCCAGAAAGGGTTAAACCCAAGAAACCTTTTACAATGGAAAATGGGGGTTTTGCATATGCTCATGGTTTTTTCTTTTGTAATTGTATGTACTTTTCCACAGGGCTGCTAATCGAACCTACCTTGCTCGGGTTTGGCTCGGATTAGATTCTGTAAGAGATGGTTCAAATTCGGTTCGTGAATAAACAAACGAAATGTTGAGCTAAAAAATATTTGCCTTGTTTAATTAATGAGCAGAATACGAGCTGACTAATATGCTTTTAGCTCCGGTCCGCTCGTTCATGAGCACCATATCATTTTGTTATACTTCAAAATAATTTTTATTTTACAAATAGATAAAACATATATTCAATAGAAATATATCTTGATATCTGAATATCTAATAATCAAGCCACGAAAATCTTTTAACTTTATTCTTTTATACCAGAGAGAATGCACAGGGGCACCGAAGTTTCCATCCGTGTACCGAAAACAAAATGAAAAATGCATTAAACGACGATTTTTCAATAGAGCTGAAATAAGACGGTTGTCGCAAATAAAAAATTTTCCATGAGGAAGATAAAGTGTATTATTGGATTTTGTTTGCAAAATTTTGCAACTGTGACGATATTTTGCAACTATGACCAAATTTTGAAAATGAGCGTTTTGCATATAACTATTCGTCGGATACCAAAAAGAGCATGAAAAATCGAAGTTTCCATATGTACATTTGAAAGCAAAATGAACACCGCATTAAACGACGATTTCTTGATATAGTTACAGTAAGATGGTTGCCGCAGATTTAAAAAAATTCATTAAGAAATTAAAATGTAATTTTTTTTGACGAAGTTAAAGTGTATTATTGTTGTCCCAAGCTAAAAAATGCGCATGATGAAATTAAACAAAATTTTACAACCATAACAAAATTATGAAAATGTGAGTCCTCCACGTAATTTGCCGTTTGATGCCTAAAAAATTATGGGCTTTCCTACAATTTTTTTCAAATAAAGTCAATAGAACTTGAAAATTATGTTAGTACATATTGCACACTCTCACAATACTTGTGGGGAGATGGAAGTTGCAAACAATAATTTTGAAGTATGCAATATCGAATTTTATTCCCGGATCTTATACTAAACTATAACTGGTAACCCTATCTAGGAGTTTTAGCTACTATGACAGGGGTTATACCTTCGTGAACCGGTTCTTTGGGTCTTCTTTCCGTTGCGCCTCTAGGTTCCTTGGGTGTTTGAGAAGATCTCGATCTCCGGTCACCTTTAAATCATAGATGATTCATCCGAGAGTTTTGGATCAAGCTTCAACCTCTTCTAAAGAGATAACTAAGAAGTCAAGCTTGCTAAGAGAGACTACTTAGATGATGTAGGGTTAATCTAGAGGATTATTTGATTTCAAAGCCTATGATACACAACTCATGTGAAGGGTTAGGCTTGAGGTTGAGGAAAGAGATAACTTGGAAAGAGAATGTGAGAGTAAGAAATGAGCTCAAGACTTTTTGGAATGAAAGAATGGATAAGGGTTTTAATTATTGAAGCATGGATTATTTTTCTCAAAAATAATCAACCATGCTTCAATAGTAGATCCAAATGAATATAATAATCCTTAGCCATGCTTTCATCCATACTTTGAAAAAGTCTCAAAATTCCACCTCATTTATTTATTTTCCAAAATATAAAATCCATATATGAGGTGTCTCATTCTAGAAACCTTTTCTTGTACAATTACAAGAATGCCCATCACCGTATACCGTATAAATATACCCATATTCATATTCCAAAAAATACGAATATAATGAGATACCAATAATCCAAAAACCATAATACTGGTATCCGGCATAAACCAAAGCCTACCAGTATTATCCTTCCAAACATCATTCGTGTAGCCGGTACACGTATATGATCGAAACCCTGCCGTAACATCTTACGGTCTCTACATCGTTTCGCCTGAACCAAGAAAACCCTCTGTGTGAGACTCTAAAGACTTGACAGTACGCTGGCTGTGGGTTTAACCACAAGCCCGTCAGCGGCACTAGCTGTGCGTAACGGCTACCCAGCTACATGTCGAAAAGGTGGCCGACGAGCGAACTCATCCTAACCCCAACGAGTCTATGAGTAACACTTACCGTACAGTCTGGTCTCTTCGTCTGATATGTCGCATATGAAGTTTAGGGGTGGTAAACGTTAGACCCTAGTAACTTGATAAGTCATTTCGATGTGTGGCTCATAACAGTTCGAGAAACAACTGATAACACTTATCAGTAAATCTTAGTAACCATGGCCAGGGATTTGCAGTTATAGCCAATCGAGCATAGCGCAACATCAACTCCCTATACCGGGAGAGACGAAACCCCTCCTATCGCTCACTTTCTCCATGTGATTCGGGACTGTACCCAAAATCCACCTGTTTGCACGACTCTGAAGAGCCGTGGTAGGGAGGAAATCAAAGCACAGTGGGAACCACACAAGACACTATGACGATCTCGGGTCTACAGACTAACCTGTACAAGTGTCATCAGAGAACTGCTATCTGACGATAGGTATGATACTATCTAGGAGTTCTCGGCGAGTCCTATTCGGTGTATCCATTCTCAAATGAGCACCTGTGTACAATCTTTGATGTCAAACACCAATGGTTGTGGGATTAACCATCGCCCCCATACAAGGTCAAGAAACGTACACACTAGTCTACTCTGGAATATCGATGCCCTGTCTCGATATTCCCACGACTGGGAATTATTAAAGGATATACTTGTGAACTACCTGAGCCCCACTAGAATGATCTACATCACAGTCCTGGTAGTCAAGTAAAGATCTTAAGGGCTTTATCAATATATATATAAGATATGAAATACCAAGTAGAACACATCATATGTTAAGATAAAGGTAGACCAAACAGTATACTATCATATTGAGCAAAGATTGTTTCTGTACATACATATCCTTAGCATCCCATACAATAAAGGCCTCTAGGGTATACATATTCAACAATTTCCGACTTGCACTAAGGTCTATAATTGGCGCAATAAATACAAACTGTCTGCTCTATAGCCAGCTGCTGGCATACCGCATGCCCAACATCTTGAACAGTCTCTCGAACTGGACTTGAGGGATGGCCTTGGTGAATGGATCTGCTGTGTTATCTTTTGTGTCCACTTTCTGCATCTCGATCTCCTGGCGATCCACTATCTCCCTGATCAAGTGATACCGCTTCAAGATATGTCTGGATTTCTAATGGGACCGTGGTTCCTTTGCCAAAGCCATGGCTCCATTGTTATCTGTAACAACCCTAAACTTCTGTACAATTTTTTTTTGTAAAGTACAAAAATGAATACCTTAGCCTGAGCATAAGTTATAAATTTAAATTGCTTTTGAACAGTAAGAAATAACTTGTAGCTCATTGGTAAAGCCTTGCATTGCTGTAACGTAGCCCCTGTGTTCGAATCCCCTCATCCACATATTATTTTTAAATGATTTTTTTTAAAAACTTTTTGGAAGCCCAAAAGTTTGCACGTGCAACACATGTAAAATTGAAAAGTCTCAAAAAACAAACATGTGGAAATTGATATTTATACAGACCCTGACACATGGTGAAGGGTCACGGCAGCGCCCCGGCCATCGAAACGCGGCCAAAATGCGGAACAAAAATTTTCTAAACCGGCGCTACCGTTACCCGAATCCCGTATCGACCTTAAATCCTAAACTAGCAAACTAAGAAGAGGTTAGAATCGTTATACCGAGTTGATCCGTGTCCTTCGGTCTTCATTCCAAGCTCCTCGTGATCCTTTGATGATGTTTGGTTGCCGGTCTTCCTCCATCTCCGATGATCACCCGAGGGATATAACTCCGGCTCTAGCTCCACGACATGATGCATACGGAGCAACTAGGGTCTCTAGGATGCTACCCTAGAGAGCCTAAGATGTAGTGTGAATGTTTCTTAGTGTTAGCTATCTCAATTCATGAAGGTGGAAGCAAAGCATGAAAGCTAGTGGAGGTGAAACACAAATGGTGAAGGAGGAGCTCAAGAAGAAAAACAATGAACAAAACCTTCATGCTTCAAAAAAATGAGCTTCCCTTGGAAAGAGAAAATAGCATGCAAGGTTTTGTAAAATGCATTTTTTCAATTTTAAAATCCTACCATACTTGAATAGTGAACACAAATGAATTAACAATTCATTTGTGTGCACTATTGCAAGCATGGTTGTCTCCACACCTCATCATGCTAATATCCACCTCATTTACCATTTTAATAAAATGGCCAAATCAAGAAATGAGGTAGTACCTTCTAGAATGTTATCCGGTAAAAAATACGGATTACATTCACCTGTAAATATATCTGCATTCGTACCGAAATACGAATACCCAAAAAGATAGCATAACACAAAAAATATAATACTAGAATATACGTACCGAAATACATATATGTAAATTATTAAATCAATACCTGATTTAATAATCCGGCTCAAACCCGAGCCGGCTAGTATTATCAGCTGTCCAATCGAAAGTCCGAGTACAATGTACATCAATCAATCGGAACCCTGCACGTATCCAATACGGCTACTACATCATTTCTCCAGAACCAGGGAAACCCTCTGTATGGGACTCTAAAGACTCGTCAATACGCTGGCAGTGGGTTTAACCACAAGCACGTCAGCGGCACTAGCTGTACGTAACGGCTACTCAGGTATTGAGTAAAAGGGAGGCCGACGAGCAAACTCATCCTGAACCCCTACTGAGCCTGTCAGTGACAATATCCGTACAGTCTGGTCTGTTCGTCTAAGAGTATCGCATATCGAGTTTAGGGGGGTGGATAAAGTCAGACCCCCAACAACACGATATTTAGTGTCGGTATGAAACCCATCACCACCTGAGAAACTATCGATCATGGATCGATAATTCTCGTCCACCGTGGCCACGGATTTTTGGTGATGGCCATCCGTACACAACGCGACATCAACCCTCAATATCGGGAGAGACGAATCCTCGACGATCCGATTACCGCCTCCATGTGGCTCGGGACTGTACCCAACCGAAACCTGTTTGCACGACTCCTTTGAGCCGTGGTAGGGTAGTAATCAAAGCACAGTGGGAACTCACACGAGACAAATGACGATATCAGGTCGACAGACTAACCTGTACACATGTCATCTGGGAACTGCTATCTGACAATAGGTATAATACCAACTAGCAGGTTCCCGGTGAGTCCGTCCAGTGTATTCATAACCCAATGAACACCTGTATACTATCTTAGGTGAACAAACTAACACCAATGGCTTGTGAGACCTGGCCACCGCCCCTCGTCGGGGTCTCGATCAGTATACACTAGTCTACACTGGAGTATCGATGCCCGGTCTCGATACTCCTACGACTATGGACATTTAAGGATGTGCTTATAGACTCCAGCTCCCACATATATGATCGCCATCATAATGCTGGCAGTCAAGCAAGAATCATATGGGCTCTATCAACATGTACATGATGATAAAGACAAACCAGATAGCATACTATCATCTTGAGTAAGACTGTTTTATCGGTATAGGTCCTCACTCAATCATCATAATCACAAGTCCGCGACTATGATAATTGCCTTGAGGGCACTATAGCCAACAATCTCCTACTTGCACTTAAGGACAATTATTGCGATGTCGCATACTCACAGCCCGTGTGATACCGAACACCCAACTTCTCTACTAATCAGTTTCGCAAAGCCCGTTTGCGAAAATGATTGCGTTCGAGAAATAGCCTTAGTGAGTGGATTCGCTCCAATATTTCTTTCTGTATCTCTCTATATCTCAACTTCACGGAGAAAGCTATCTCCCGAAATGAGCAATACCCGTCTTAGAAATTGTCTGGATATCTGATGGGACCCAGTTCACAAATGAACTCCAAATCCAGAAAACTACTTAGACTGTATCGTCCACTGAATTTAATCAGTATACTGCGCCATGCCTTTCCTCAGTATTCGCTTGGACCACCTGTCCAACATACTGTCCCTCAAAAGAGGGAAAATTATAACTCTGACAGTCACTCTGTCATCCAAGTCACCTTGGAAGCCTGAAATGATAATCGTCTCCCGAAGGAGGCTGCCGTTACCATATCCATAGAACATCCATTTATGTTCATAACCTGCTTCCCAATGTTTCTCCAGGATTAGAATAATATATCTGCTTATTGCATCTAGTACAAAAACAATATCTGGTGTGTTACTTGGCATTTCATGATTAATTCAATTGCCTAAGCAAGTGATATGCTAATCATGCAGATCCCTCTCCCCTTTAGTCTGTAAGACACCTTTAGAGAGGGTGACTCCATCATCTGCAGGTACACCACCATGCCAGGAGTCGTCCATTCAATGTCAAAGTACCCAAATTGGGATACTTCCCAAATCTAGATCTAAAAACATAGATCGAGGAACCAGGAAACTTGATATTATTTCTATATCCTATGTGGAGAAATAACTGTGTGACAACCAAACTATAACCGATCGTAGTATAGGAATATCTCTTCCTATCAAGTGCATGTCATCCCAATACCTGGACATCACTCTCTACTACCTTCTTACCAGATTTATCTCCTATTCTGATGAGGTCAAAGACTAGGACTGTCACATCAAAAATTAGATGATCTATTTCCGCTATACCTGCTTTAGTCTGTAAATAGACATAAGCTACCTGCCTACTATGCTTCTGCTGCTCCCACTGACTACAACAACCCTCTGGCAGAGTCATATACACGTGCACCTCTAAAGCTAGTTTAGAATGACGGTATACTCATCCTGCCGGGTCTTATAGTCTAGAACAGCAGCAATGGCACGTCTGGGTAAACAAGAACCTCCCTGTCACCGTCTCTGAGAAGACCAAAGTACCTCTCGGGTGCTTGAGGTTACCCACCAAATCTGCGGAGTGGCTATTGGAACATCAAATACAATTGAATCCTCAGGTTCTATTAAATCTTCAGTAATTGTTTGTGGTTCTGGAATCACTTCCAGTTCTACCATACTCCCACTTCTGTTTTCTGAAAAAATCCATTTTACTAAAAACCGTGGCGAGTTAAGAACAATATAAATATTGATCTTTCTGATGGTAGAAAGTTATCCCTCGTCAAAGCCCGGGATAACCCACGAACAACCATTACTAAAACGTGCCTTGAGTTTATCCGGATTCTGGTTTTAAGTATCAGCTGGACAACTCCCTATACCTTAACATCGTCAAGATATAAATTGATTCTATATATATCTGATATAGAAACAAAAGCACTAACTTAATTTGAACCAAATTCAAAATCATGTAGCTGTCTCCGGTGCATATCAACCAAATGGAAAGAGGACAATCAGCATTACTCGTCTAGGAGTGCACCCATATATGAGTAACCCGAAAGAGAAGCAAGTTGTCAAAACCATTACTATCAACGGAATACCAAACACAAGTATCTACATCTTCGACTACTTCGAAGAATCCTAATACTTCTAATAAATAGTTCTCTACTTTATTCTTATACCTATAACTTCTCAATATCTGGACTTTGCATTTTAACGAAATACTTGTCCAGAGCTGGAAAAGTCACAAGTAAACAGAATATAGTACGAGTACCAACCCCATTGTCCTAATGGACACTGGACAACATACAATATTTTGTATAAGTCCCCTGAGTTCAATAACTCAAACCCTGTACGTCGTAGGTTGAAAAACTGTACTATGGTTAAGAAGAATTACACCGCTGTTGAATACACCTTACCTAATCATCAACTGATATAGGTAAATGTCATAGAAACAATATCAAAAAGTTATATCTCACTTTATAAAATAAATGTACAGATATATCAGTTTGAAATTGGTGCATAACAACAGATATTCAAAACCAAATATTTGCCATCCGGCAAAATCCAGATGATTTCCTCAAATATCACCAATTACAACGAATTCCGATATAATGAGGATCTAATCACCCAATTCCTAATATCTTACTCCCACTCACCATCCGTAATAACATGGAGATGTGAGAAACTGATCTGGTAAATACATACCCTAGAGTTAGATTCCAATTGGGAAAACAGTTTTCAATTAACATCGTACAGTGAAACTGAAACATGAAAATGTTTCAAAAGGGATTAACTGGTATTCCTAGTAACGCCTCTTCCACTATCCTGAATTATGACAGTAACTATATACTTACCTGCTCTCACTGCAATCCCTTTATTATGTCTTTGTAAGTGCACGGCGGCGCCCCGGCCGTCTAACCGACGGCCAAATGCGGAAGCGGTGATAAACTTTAATTTTGCGAACTTAGCAAACCGGCACCACCGCGCACTAAACCCCGGATCGGGCCATTAAACTTGTCCTAGCTAACTAACAAGATAGGGAAGAGATATACCAAGTGATCCGAGTCCTCCGGTCTTCTCGTCGTCGTCCCGATCTCACGCGGAAAGTCCGGTCTCCATCTCCTCGCCGGAAGGGCACCACGTCGCTTGTTTCTTTTACGGGCTCCCGCCTCTATACCGAGGCAACTCGGGCATGAAGCTGGCAAGTCGACATGCCCAAGAATTGCTGTAGAAAGTGTAGTGTAGAGGCTATGTCTCATTTGTGGTTTTGTTGCCATTTGAAGATGATGGAGGAAACAAGATACGGAAAAATGGTGCTTGCATTTTTCCTAGCATGAAATGAGATCAAGAAAAATCCCACAAGCTCAAAATCAAACTCTCTCATATTTTCTCACAAGTGTAGCCCTTCTCTCATCAAGTGAGAATGGTGGAGGAATCAAATATCAATCCATAACAAGAAGGGAGGTGAGTGTAGGAAAAGGTGGAGGGTGACCCCTTCCTTCAAGGTAAACCTTAAATCAAACCCTTAATCAACCCATATCCTATCAAATCTCATAAAAGCAAAAAACATCATGAATGAAAAAGCAAAGATGCTTAACATATCATAATGACACAAAAGCAAGAAACCCCCTCCACAAATGTTATTTGCAAACTTGCAAATAACCCCCTCCATCGGAAAAGTCCGGCCGGGAAAGAACAAAGGAAAACCGGCCGGAACGGAATGCAAACTGGCAACCCCAGAAAACTGGTCCCGTAATAAATTACAGGAAAACCCCGATACTGTGCATACACACCCGCATCTGTATTCCGACCGGATACAAATGCAATGAGACAAAATCTACACTGTACTATACTAGGATCCGGCTTAAACCAAAGCCGGCTAGTAATATCCGTCCGATCCTGATCCGTGCAATACCGCACGTATCTGATCGAACCCGGCCATATATCTATACGGCCTCTAGTACTAACCGTCCGATCCTGATCCGTGCAATACCGCACGTATCTGATCGGACCCTGCCATATCTCCATACGGTCTCTACAGCGTTTCGCCCGAAAGCTGAGTAACTGAATGTGTGGTGGACTCTAAAGACTCGTCAATACTATGGCTGTGGATTTAACCACTAGCACGTCAGAGGTATAAGCCAATACGTAACGGGCCACCAGCTATTGACCAAAAGGGACGTCGATGAGCGAACTCATCCTGACACCCTACTGAGCCTGTCAGTGACAATATCCGTACAGTCCGGTCCGTTCGTCTATGAGCATCGCATGTCGGGCCTAGGGGGTGGGTAAAAGTCAGACCCCCAAAAGCGGTACAAGTCGTGTCGGAGTGTAGCCCAGAACACCCTGAGATACTACTGGAATACCTACCAGTAAATCTCCTGCCTTGGCCAAGGACTTCGTGTAATGGCTCTCCTAGACACAGCGCGACCTCACCCCCAATACCGGGAGAGACGAACCCCCGAAGATCCGCTCACTGCCTCCATGTGGCTCGGGACTGTACCCAACTAAAACCTGTTTGCACGACTCCTTTGAGCCGTGGTAGGGTAGTAATCAAAGCACAGTGGGAACTCACACGAGACAAATGACGATCCCCAGGTCGATGAACTAACCTGTACACATGTCACCTGGGAACTGCTATCTGACATGAGGTATAAGACCAACTAGCATGTTCCCGGCGAGTCCTGTCCGGTGTACTCATAACCCAATGAGCACCTGTATACATCTTAGGTGAACCAACTGACACCAGTGGCCTGTGAGACCGGCCACCGCCCCTCGTCGGGGTCTCGACTGTATACACTAGTCTACTCTGGAGAATCGATGCCCTGTCTCGAAACTCCCACGACTAGGGACCATTTAAGGATGTGCTTATAGACTACCAGCTCCCACGTATATGATCGCCCTCATACTGCTGGCAGTCAAGCAAGAATCCTAGGGGCTCTATCAACGTGTAATAGCGACCTGTAAGGTCACCTGAAACAGTACACGATGATAAAGGTAAACCAGATAGCATACTATCATCTCGAGTAAGACTGTCGTACCGGGATAGGTCCTCTCTCAATCATTGCAATCACGTGCCTGTGATCCAATAATTGACTCTGAGGGCACTATCTCCAACAATCTCTTACTTGCACTCAAGGCTAATTATTGCGATGTCGCATACTCACAGCCCGTGTGATACCGAACACCCAACTCCTCTACTAGTCAGTCTCACAAAGCCTGTTTGCGAAACTCTTGCGATCGAGGAATAGCCTCAGTGAGTGGATCCGCCTTGAAGTTTCTTTCTATGTCTCTCTATATCTCAAGTTCGTGGAGAAAGCCATCTCCCGAAATGAGCAATACCTGTCTTAGAATGTGTCTGGATGTCTGATGGGACTTAGCTCATTAATGAACTCCAAATCCAAACTTCTTAGACTGTATCGTCAACTGAACTTAATCAGTATCCTGCGCCATGCCTCCCTCAGTATTGCCTTGGATCACCTGTCCAAAATACTGCCCCTCGTCAGAGGGAAAACTATAACTCTGACAACCTCCTTGTCTTCCAGGTCACCTTGGAAGCCTGGAATGATAACCGTCTCCTAAAGGAGGCTGCCGTTATCAATTCCCTAGAACATTAACTTATGTTCTAAAACTGCTTCCGATTGTTTCTCCAGGATTGGATCAATATCATCTTATTGCATCTAGTGCAAGAACAACATCTGGTGTGGTACTTGACATCTCATGATTGACTCAATTGCCTAAGCAAGTGATCTGCCAATCATGCACATCCCTCTCTACTTTAGTCTATAAGACACCTTTAGAGAGGGTGACTCCATTACCTGCAGGTACACTACCGTGCCAGGAGTCGTTCATTCTAAATACTCTTAGAATGCTGTCTAAGTACCCTAATTAGGAAACCACCCAAATCTAGATCTAAAACCATAGACCTAGTAACCAGTATGTCTGATATAATATTCAAGTCCTATGTGGAGAAACCATTGTGTGACAACCAAAGAATAACCGATCGTAGTATAGGAGTTTCCTTTCCTACTTTGTGTATGTCATCCAAATACCATGACATCACACCCTACTACCTTCTCAACAGATCCATCCCCTATTCTGATGACGTCAAACCCATGACTGTCATGTCAAAAATAGATGATCTATCTCCGCAATATCTGCTTTAGTCTATAAATAGACATAAGCCTGATGTCCACCAATGCTTCCGCTGCTCCCACTGACTACGACAACCCTCTGGCAGAGTCATATAGATGTGCACTTCTAAAGCTAGTTTAGAACGACGCTATACTTATCCTCCTGTCGGGTCTCGCAGCCTGGAACAACAACAATGGCAAGTGTGGGTAAACAAGAACTTCCCTGTCACCGTCCTTGAGGCTACCGGGGTACCTCTCGGGTGCTTGAAGTTACCCACCTTATCTGCGGAGTGGCCAATGGAATGTCAATCCATATTGAATCTTTAGGTTCCTTATCAAATCTTCAGTAATCGTTTGCGGTTCTGGAATCACTTCCAGTTCTACCATACTCCCACTACTGTTTTCTGAAAAAATCTATTTTTATTAAAACTGTGGCGAGTCTAGAACAATATTACTATTGTTCTCCCAGATGGTAGAAAGTCAACCCTTGTCATAGCCTGGGTCAACCCACAAACGGCCATTACAGAAACGCGCCTTTGAGTTATCCAGAGTCTGGTTTTAAGCATAAGCCGGACAACTCCCCGTGCCTTAACATCGTTAAGATATGAACTGTTCCATATCCAATATAGGAACAGAGCCACTGATTTAATTGAACCAGATTCAAATCATGCAGCTGTCTCCAGTGCATGTCTACTAAATGGAAAGAGGCCGATCAGCGTTACTCAACTTAGGAATGCTTCCAATTATGAGTAACCTGAAAGAGAAGCAATTTCTCTTTAACATTACTATCAACTGAATACCATACACAAGTATCTACATCTTCGATCACTTTGAAGAATCCCGATACTTGCTACACCTGGTACTCTACTCTATTCAAATACCTATAACTCCTCAAAACTTAGATCCTGTGTTTCTACGAAACACATGTCTAAGAACTAGAGAAGTTAAAAGTAAACAGAATATAGTATGAGGACCAACCCCTCTGTCCTAATGGACACTGGACAACATATAATACTCTGTATAAGTCCGCTGAGTCTAACAACTCTTTCACTGTGCGTCGTAGGTTGAAAACTGTACTTATGGTTAAGAAGAATTACACCGCTGTTTGATGCTCCTTACCTAACCATCCACTGATATAGGTAAATGTCATCGACATAATATCAAAAGGTATATCTCACTCTATGAAAATAGACGTACAGATATATCAATTTGAAATTGGTGCACAACAGCGGATATTCAAAACCAAATATTTGCCGACCGGCAAACAGCCCAGGTGATCTCCTCAAATATCACCGATTATAACGAATCCCGATATAATGAGGATGATCACCCTATTCCCAATAACTTACTCCCACTCATCATCTGTAAAACCATACAGATGTGAGAATCAAACCTGGTAAATACATACCCTGGAGCAAGTGTCCAATCGGGAAATCAGTTTTCTTTTAACAGTACACAGTTGAACTGAAACATTGAAATGTTTCGATGGGGTATTCTGGTATTCCTAGTAATGCCTCTTCCATTATCCAGATTCACAACTATAACCGTATAATTCTTTGCCACCTCTCCAAATCCCTTTATATGTCTTTAGTCATTACCTTCTGCACACCCCTTAGGCCAAATGGTTTTCTTCCTTCCCTACCGTTCGGCACCAGCCTATGGTTTGGAAGAAGACTATCCAGTAAGCATAATGGGTGTACTGTCCTAATCCTAGGAGCACTCGCAATGCGAGAGAAGGTGAAGATAAAAGACAACCGAATAAACCTTATTCCTATTTCTCCTGGACCAGAATCCATCCCCGAACTGGAACAAGTTCCTTTCGAGTTCGTATATAACCATACGATGGAGTATCCAATAAACTGTAGATCTTCGTAGTGATACGGAGTGTCCTGGAGAAATACAAAGGTGATTTAGGATTGGCGAAGAAATACTTGGTTTGGTCGTGAATATCAGTCGCAATTTACTTTGCCCTCTTACTAATCCCTTGCTTTGTCTGAACTTAATACCTTCTGCACACCTTCGTTATGCTAATTGGTTTTCTTCATTCCCCACCGTTCGGCACCAGCCTAAGGTTTGGAAGAAGACTATCCAATAAGCGTAATAGGTGTACTATCTCCTAAACTAAGGAGTACTCGCAACCTGAGAGAAGGTAAAAGGAAAAGACAACTGAATAGTCCTATTCGTTTTCTCCAGAACCAGAAACCATCCTCGAATTCCTTCGAGTTCGTATATAACCATACGATGGTTTTGTCCAATGGAAGTGGACGTTTGTAGTAATACGGGGTGTCCTGGAAAAAAAGGGTAAAAGTAGGAGTGGCAATGAGGTCTGCAACTCTGACAATCCAAAAGCCAGTGTTTAAGAAGGTTCGGTCAACTTGGTCACTGAGTCGTAGTCTAGGGTCGGGTCAATGGTCGCTGCCAGAGAGAGAGAGAAAAGAAACACTCAGCGTGCACTCTAACCTAGATCAGAATGGTTACCAATTTATCTAATCAGGAAACCTCCCACTGTACCTCAAATTCTCCTCCAAACCTAAAAGAAAAAATAATCGGGGATACCCGAGGAGTAAACTAACTCATCAGTGGGAATCGGGATCCAACTCTCATCGCATGATAAAGTGACGGAATCCGCTCACGTTATCACACTCCAGAAGGTATGCGCATATCTGCCAAGTTTCAGTTCTTTTGAAACTCCCGATGTGATTTTTACCCCTAGGACCCAAGTGACCTTGACGAATAATCAACAAATCAAAAGGTCCTAGTCAAGTTCAGCCCGTCATTATCTTGATTGCGTTAAACCCACCCGCACGACCCTTAACGAATAATCAACAAAGTCGTACGACTGTCCTAACCAATCCACATATCCATGCGACAGAATAGCACAACAAAGCTACCGCACACTACGCCTCGGCGAATAGCAACGACAAACGCAGCGCGAATACTAAGCAATACTGATCTGAAATGACGGAGGGCTACGACTGGTTTTTGGCGAAAAACCTTTAACGTAATGAACTTGATATCGTTGAAGGAACGGATAGCTTTTTAGAAAATATAGTAACGAAAACCTTCGCTAAAGAGGTCACTCCTGGTGAAGGGATCTCGGCTCTTTCCCCGTAGAATGGGGTGCAGGATATTCCAAATGAATACCACGATGCAAAGCAAAAGTAATCGGCTATAGTGAAGTTAATGCCCTGACGCAAACTTCTGTCCAAGGGGTCACTCCCGGTGAAGGGATCTCGGCCCTTGCCTCGTCGACTGAGGTGCTGGATATTCATAACTGAATATCACTATGCAAAACAAAAGAGAACGTCCTTGCAATAACAGGTTTTTGAAAAGTGTTCCAACAACATCAGATTAGGTTTGTTTATCTTGCATTGATCCGAATCAATGCAGTCCCATCAATTGATCACACCACAAAGAGCGAAAATATACTGACGTACGTATATGCCATCCGCATTCGCCACTGGGTCCCGTCATCACCAGTTAGGTTAGCTAACTAACGGCAGAGCGGGGACTGGACTAGCGCGGATGAAAAACATATACAACATCTACTAATATATATACCAATATATTATATTTCGCTCAAGGCGTGAATAAAATGCAACATCACAGAAATGTACAGCATCACAAAACAATACAGATATCTGGGATCCCCGGGTTTCACAGAGCCACTACTGAAACCCGACGTTCCCCTGGTCGTGTGGATAGCCTGTGCAATGAAATCCTAGACCCCTACGGGCGCGGCAAGTTACCCGCCAAAACCTGAAGCGAGGCAGCCCCCCTTCAGCACCGTGAATGGACCACCCAGCACTTCACGGAATCCGGCAACTTGAGCACCCCTCCTGGGTCAAACTGTACCCCCTACGAGTGCGGCGAATAGCCCGCCAATCCTAGAGTGAAGCCCCCTCCGTCTCAATGCCATGAGATGCGGGCTTGTTTCCCTCCAGAACCCGGCTATCCGTGCACCCCACCGCGGGGTAATCCTAGTACAGAAAGTAAAATATACATACAACGGGTACATCGACCGCAACCAGGTCGTGCACCAAAAGAATAATACAAACAGGCAGTGACGGCAGTCCACATGTCGGACGCTCGCCCCGCAATATCAAATGTACATAATACAACAACACTGTACTAGCATTGCATCCAGGCTATCCCCCACGACCGATCCGCAACATCACAGCAAAACACAGAACATCAACGTGAAAGTCACGTTCGCAAATCCGTCTAACCGGGCTATAGCAGTTAGACCGGATTTACCGATCGAGTGACATTCACGGTCGCAGATATAATGTAAATACTGTGAAATAATGTGTTTAAAATATCCGATCGATCAAAAATTAACAAGTGGGCCCCCAAGCAATACTGTAGCACTCACAGAAATTCTGGGCCCAATTTTAATATTCCAAAACCCCTATTTTCAGCCCATCAGCCCATGGGAAAATTTTGACGCATTGATCCCTCAACACGGCGGCGGAACCGCGGCAACAAGGGGGGTTTTGCCGCGGTTCCACGCTCTACCTGAGAGATCAATGTCTCGAATTTTCCCAAAACTCTTAGAACTTCTTGTACATCAGTTTTCTATAACCTGAAAAATTTTTAGAGCCAGAAAAAATTCGACAGAAAACTGATGTGAGGAAAATGTGGTTTTTTGGAATTTTGGTCGATCGGAAATGCAAACACGTCAAACAAAGCTAGACGAAGTTAATGGCGAGGCTCTGATACCACTGTAAGTGCACGGCGGCGCCCCGGCCGTCTAACCGACGGCCAAATGCGGACGCGGTGATAAACTTTAATTTTGCGAACTTAGCAAACCGGCACCACCGCGCACTAAACCCCGGATCGGGCCATTAAACTTGTCCTAGCTAACTAACAAGATAGGGAAGAGATATACCAAGTGATCCGAGTCCTCCGGTTTTCTCGTCGTCGTCCCGATCTCACGCGGAAAGTCCGGTCTCCATCTCCTCGCCGGAAGGGCACCACGTCGCCTGTTTCTTTTACGGGCTCCCGCCTCTATACCGAGGCAACTCGAGCATGAAGCTGGCAAGTCGACATGCCTAAGAATTGCTGTAGAAAGTGTAGTGTAGAGGCTATGTCTCATTTGGGGTTTTGTTGCCATTTGAAGATGATGGAGGAAACAAGATACGGAAAAATGGTGCTTGCATTTTTCCTAGCATGGAATGAGATCAAGAAAAATCCCACAAGCTCAAAATCAAACTCTCTCATATTTTCTCACAAGTGTAGCCCTTCTCTCATCAAGTGAGAATGGTGGAGGAATCAAATATCAATCCATAACAAGAAGGGAGGTGAGTGTAGGAAAAGGTGGAGGGTGACCCCTTCCTTCAAGGTAAACCTCAAATCAAACCCTTAATCAACCCATATCCTATCAAATCTCATAAAAGCAAAAACCATCATGAATGAAAAAGCAAAGATGCTTAACATATCATAATGACACAAAAGCAAGAAACCCCCTCCACAAATGTTATTTGCAAACTTGCAAATAACCCCCTCCATCGGAAAAGTCCGGCCGGGAAAGAACAAAGGAAAACCGGCCGGAACGGAATGCAAACTGGCAACCCCAGAAAACTGGTCCCGTAATAAATTACAGGAAAACCCCGATACTGTGCATACACACCCGCATCTGTATTCCGACCGGATACAAATGCAATGAGACAAAATCTACACTGTACTATACTAGGATCCGGCTTAAACCAAAGCCGGCTAGTAATATCCGTCCGATCCTGATCCGTGCAATACCGCACGTATCTGATCGAACCCTGCCATATATCTATACGGCCTCTAGTACTATCCGTCAGATCCTGATCCATGCAATACCGCACGTATCTGATCGGACCCTGCCATATCTCCATACGGCCTCTACAGCGTTTCGCCCGAAAGCTGAGTAACTGAATGTGTGGTGGACTCTAAAGACTCGTCAATACTATGGCTGTGGATTTAACCACTAGCACGTCAGAGGTATAAGCCAATACGTAACGGGCCACCAGCTATTGACCAAAAGGGACGTCGATGAGCGAACTCATCCTGACACCCTACTGAGCCTGTCAGTGACAATATCCGTACAGTCCGGTCCGTTCGTCTATGAGCATCGCATGTCGGGCCTAGGGCGTGGGTAAAAGTCAGACCCCCAAAAGCGGTACAAGTCATGTCGGAGTGTAGCCCAGAACACCCTGAGATACTACTGGAATACCTACCAGTAAATCTCCTGCCTTGGCCAAGGACTTCGTGTAATGGCTCTCCTAGACACAGCGCGACCTCACCCCCAATACCGGGAGAGACGAATCCCCGAAGATCCGCTCACTGCCTCCATATGGCTCGGGACTGTACCCAACTAAAACCTGTTTGCACGACTCCTTTGAGCCGTGGTAGGGTAGTAATCAAAGCACAGTGGGAACTCACACGAGACAAATGACGATCCCCAGGTCGATGAACTAACCTGTACACATGTCACCTGGGAACTGCTATCTGACATGAGGTATAAGACCAACTAGCATGTTCCCGGCGAGTCCTGTCCGGTGTACTCATAACCCAATGAGCACCTGTATACATCTTAGGTGAACCAACTGACACCAGTAGCCTGTGAGACCGGCCACCGCCCCTCGTCGGGGTCTCGACTGTATACACTAGTCTAATCTGGAGAATCGATGCCCTGTCTCGAAACTCCCACGACTAGGGACCATTTAAGGATGTGCTTATAGACTACCAGCTCCCACGTATATGATCGCCCTCATACTGCTGGCAGTCAAGCAAGAATCCTAGGGGCTCTATCAACGTGTAATAGCGACCTGTAAGGTCACCTAAAACAGTACACGATGATAAAGGTAAACCAGATAGCATACTATCATCTCGAGTAAGACTGTCGTACCGGGATAGGTCCTCTCTCAATCATTGCAATCACGTGCCTGTGATCCAATAATTGACTCTGAGGGCACTATCTCCAACAGTCTTTACTTATTACCTTCTGTACACCTCCTTTACGCTAATTGGTTTTCTTCATTCCCTATCCTTCGGCACCAACCTAAGGTTTGGAAGAAGACTATCCAATAAGCGTAATAGGTGTACTCTCCTAATCCTAAGAGCCCTCGCAACCTGAGAGAAGGTAAAGAGAAAAGACATCTGAATAATTCTATTCAATTTCTCCTGAACCAGAATCCATCCTCGAAAAAATTCCTTCGAGTTCGTATGTAACTATACGATGGATTTATCCAATGGAAGTGGATATCCGTAGTGATACGGAGTGTTCTAGAGAAAAGCAAAGTGGATGTAGGAGTAGCAGGGGTATACACGGTTTTTTGTCGTGTATGATGGTGATCGCAATTTCCTTTGCCATTATTCTAATCCCTTTATATGTCTTTACTTATTACCTTCTGTACACCACAGTTAAGCTTGTTGGTTTTCTTCATTCCCTACCATTCGGCACCTGCCTATGGTCTGGAGGAAGACTATCCAATAAACTCAATAGGTGTACCCTCTCCTAATCCTAGGAGCCCTCACAATCTGAGAGAAGGTAAAGAGAAAAGACAACCGAATAATCCTATTCAATCTCTCCAGAACCAGAATCCATCCTCGAAAAAGTTCCTTCGAGTTCGTATGTAACTATACGATGGATTTATCCAATGGAAGTGGATGTTCGTAGTGATACGAGGTGTTCTGGAGAAAAGCAAAGGTGATATAGAAGTGGCAATGATGTATGCGACACCGTGACATTCCAAAAGCCAAAGTGTTTTAAGAAGGTTCGGTCAACTTGGTTCATGAGTTTTAGTTTAGGGTCGGGTCATAGTCGCAGCCAGAGAGATAGAGAGAGAAAAGAAACACTCAGCGTGCACTCTATCCTAGATCAGAATGGTCAATCATTTTATCTAATCTGGATGGCAACCACTGTTTCCTCGAATTCTCTTCCAAACCCAAAAGGAGAATTAGTCGGAATCACCCGAGGAGTAATCCTACTCATCAGTGGGAATCGGGATCCAACTACAATCGCATGATAGCTTGATGGAAGCCACTCAAGTCATCAAACTCCAGAAGGTATGCGATGTTTCCTCCAATCAGAGCAAAGCTCTGTTTTGAATTTCAAAATTCAAAAATTGTGTTGGAGATAGTGCCCTCATAGTCAATTATTGGATCGCAGGTACGTGATTGCAATGATTGCGGAGGACCTATCCCGGTAGGACAGTCTTACTCGAAATGATAGTATGCTATCTGGTTTGCCTTTATCAGTTGTGTACATGTTCAGGTGACTGATTGCATGTTACACTTTGATAGAGCCCTTAGGATCTTGCTTTACTACCAACTGTATGAGGGCGATCATATACGTGAGAGTTGGGTAGTTTATATGCATATCCTTAATTGTGGTCCCTAGTCGTGGGAGTTTCGAGACAGGGCATCGATACTCCGGAGTAGACTAGTGTGTACAGTCGAGACCCCGACGAGGGGCGGTGGCCGGTCTCACAAGCCACTGGTGACAGTTGGATCACCTAAGATGTATACAGGTGCTCATTGGGTTATGAGTACACCGGACAGGACTCGCCGGGAATCTGCTAGTTAGTACTATACCTATCGTCAGATAGCAGTTCCCAGGTGACATGTGTACAGGTTAGTTCATCGACCTGAGGTCGTCATTTGTCTCGTGTGAGTTCCCACTGTGCTTTGATTACTACCCTACCACGGCTCAAAGGAGTCGTGCAAACAGGTAGCTTTTGGGTACAGTCCCGAGCCATATGGAGGCACGTGAGCGGATCGGCAGGGGTTTCGTCTCTCCCGGTATTGGGGGCGAGATCGTGCTGTGTCAAGGAGAGCCATTACACAAATCCATGGCCATGGTAGGAGATTTACTGGTAGGTACTCCAGTAGTATCTCAGGGTGTATTTGGGCTTCACTCCGACACGACTTATACTGCTTCTGGGGGTCTGACGTTACTAGCCCCCTAGGCGGATATGCGATACTCATTGACGAACGGACCGGACTGTATATACATTGTCACTGTTAGGCTCAGTAGGGTTTTCGGAGGAGTTCGCTCATCGGTCTCCCTTGAGTTCGCTCCTCGGCCACCCTTGAGGTCAGTCCGTGGGCAGCCGTTACGCATTGCTAGTGCCGCTGACGGTTTGTGGTTAAACCCACTGCCAGGGTGCTGACGAGTCATTAGAGTCCCCCACAGGCAGTTTCCCAAGTTTCGGGCGAAACGTTGTAGAGGCCGTATGGTTTTATGGCAGGGTTCGGAAAATGCACGTGCGTTTACGCACGTGTCAGTTTTCGGGCAGATGATACTGGTCGGCTTTGGTTTAAGCCGGACCCGAGTATTATATTGAGTAGGTATAATATCTTTGTCTCAGTTGCATTTGTATTCGGTCGTAATACAAATGCGGGTATATTTATACAGTTTCGGGGTTATCCTGAAAGTCGTTTCAGGATCACTTTTGGAAGTTGCCAGTTTCCAGTTTTCTATCAGCCGTCTTTTAACATTTGGTTAAAGACGGATTTATCTTTTCTACAGATAATGTGAGTCAGTATTCTAGAATATTCTAGATGAGGTGACTAGGCTTATTGGTGTAGGGTTTTCATTGGTTGCATTTTTTAAGTGGTGACTATGCTTAATGACTCATGCTTTGAAGTTAAAGCTTTTTGTTTTCCTTAAGATATTTCTTTCTTGATCTTTAAGTGAGAAGCTTTCTTATGTTCACCCCCCCTCTCCTACGGTCACCTCCCTCATTCTATAAAGAGGCCGGCCCCTCTCTCTCTCTCTCATGGTTGTTGTTTTCATCGGTTAGAAAAGATATGATAGTTTTGGGGTGTATGGAATTCACAGTTCATTTTATTCCATCACCCGATTTCCACGGCAACTTCATTAACCGTCCGTCCACAGTTTTGGATGGAACGAGACAAAGTCATCTACTCATTCTCTACATCAAATCTTGGTCGTCTCTTTTAGCAAACTTGACGACCGAGTTGCCTCGAGTCAGAGGCGGGAGCCCGTTTAAAGAACCGATCATGTGGTGCCACCTCGACGAAGGATTCGGAGATCGACGAGATCGGAGCAGCCGCAACGGAGCGTGGGATGATGGTTGAAGAACGAAGGACTCGGATCGTTCGGTATAACCTTTCTACACTCTTTACAGTTTGTTAGTTTAGCAATAATGGCAGATCCGGGTTAAAGTATACGATAGCGCCAAGTTTAAAAGTTTTATTCCGCATTTGGCGTCTGTAGACTGCCGGGGCGCTAACGTAGACTTACAGTGGTATCAGAGCCTCACCATTTTGCTATACTAACTTGTGCTAACGCGTTTAAAATATCGATCCGACCGAAAATCGAAAACTGCAAAAAATCACAATTTTCTTCACTTGACAGTTCTGTTAATTTTAAACGGTGTCAAAATTGATTTCTGGATATCTTAAAAATCCGAGCAGGTGATTCTAAGACCCACGACAAAATTTGGACTCGTGACTCCTCCAAGTTGCCGCGGAAGAGCGGCCAAACCCATGGTTTGGCCGCCCTTCCGCGGCCATGTGAGGAGCACGTGCTCCCAATTTTTGCCAGTGGGTTCTAATTTGGATTTTGTGATTTTTGAGATATATAGTTTTGGCCCAGGTTTTGTTACTGTTCACCAGTAAGCAGTGGGGCCCACTTTTTGATATTTGGTTTTTGGTCGATCGAAATTTAAACACGTTAGTTCACAGTGCTTACATTATATCTCCGACCGGGAATGTCATTTGATCGGTAAACCGCGTTTAATTGCTATAGTTCTTTTAGACGGGTTTGCGAACGTGACATTCGCGTTGATGTTCTGTGTTGTGCTGTGATGTTGCGGATTTGTCGTGGTGGATAGCAGTGTGCAATGGTAGTACAGTTTGAGTTTATTAGTACATTTGATATTGCGGGGCGAGCGTCCAACATGTGGACTGCCGTCACTGCCTGTTGTATAATATTCTTTTGGGGCACGACCAGGTTGCGGTCGATGTACCTATTGTACTATTTTTCATTACTGTACTAGGTTTTACCCCGCGACGGAGTGCACGGATAGCCGGGTTCGGGAAAGCAACGGGTCCGCATCTCATGGCTTTGAGAGGCAGAGGGGCCCCACTTCAGAATTGGCAGACTATTCGCCGCACTCGTAGGGGGTACAGGTTGACCCAAGGTGGGGTGCCCAAGATTACCGGATTCCGTGAAGTGCCGGGTGTTCCATTCACTGTGCTGTGGGGACTGCCTCGCTTCAGGTTTTGGCGGGTAACTTGCCGCACCCGTAGGGGTCTAGGTTTCATTGCACAGGCTATCCACACGACAGGGGAACGTCGAGTTTCAGCAGCGGCTCTGTGAAACTCGGGGATCCCAGATATCTGTATTGTTCTGTGATGCTTATTACTTTTCTGTAATGTTGCTTATTATCACGCCTGGAGCGATTATGTATATTGGCTTATATACTATTAGATGTTGTATATGTTTTACACCCGCGCTAGTCCAGTCCCCGCTCTGTCGTTAGTTAAGTAACCTAACGGGTGATGACGGGACCCAGTGACGAATGCGGATGGCATATACGTACATTTTATTTTCGTTCTTTTATGGTGTGATTGATTGATGGGACTGCATTGATTCTGATCAATGCAAAGTAAAACAAACCTGTTGAGTTGTTGGAACAATTTAAAAAGTGTTATTGCAAAGACGTTTCCTTTTGTTATGCATAGCGGTATTCGGTGTGAATATCCAGCACCTCATTCGACGAGGCAAGGGCTGATATCCCTTCACCGGGAAAGACCCCTTGGACAGAAGTTTGCGTCAGGGTAATAACTTTACTATAGTCGATTACAAGTTGCTTTGCATAGCGGTATTCAGTGGAATATCCTGCACCTCATTCCACGAGGAAAGAGCCGAGATCCCTTTACCGGGAGTCACCTCTTTAGCAAAAGGTTTTCGCCACTATATTTTAAAAAGCTATCAGGTTCCTTCAGCGATATCAAGTTCACTACGCTAAAGGTTTTTCGCCAAAAACCAGCCGTAGCCCTCCGTCACTTCTTTTGGGTATTCAGTAGTATTCAAGCTATGTATTTTGACCTAACGCCAAGGCATAGTGTTTGGTAGCTGCTGGGTATTCAATTGTTGCATAGATAGATGAGTTGGTTTGGGACAGCCGTTCTGCCATTTTGACCTAACGCCAAGGGCATGTGCGGGTGGGTTCAAATTGACAAGATAGTGACGGGTAGAACTTGGCATGTGACTTATGACATTTTGACCTAACGCCAAGGTCATAAGAGCATGGGGCAAGAAAAAGATATCGGGAGTTTCTAAAGAAACTGAAACTTGCCAAGTATGCGCATACCTTCTGGAGTATGAATAACGTGGATGCATTCCATCACGTTAACATGCGATGAGAGTTGGATCCCGATTCCCACTGATGAGTTGGTTTACTCTTCGGGTGATCTCGATTGATTCTTCTTTAGGTTTGGAGGAGAATTTGACAGGACAGTGGGAGGTTTCCGGATTAGATAAAATGATGACCATTCTGATCTAGGTTAGAGTGCACGCAGAGTGTTTCTTTTCTCTCTCTCTCTTTGGCAGCGACCTTTGACCGACCCTAGACTATGACTCAGTGACCAGGTTGACCGAACCTTCTTAAAATACTGGCTTTTGGATTGTCTGAGTTGCATAAGTCATTGCCACTCCTTCTTTTACCCTTTGAATTTCTCAGAACACCCGTATTACTACGGATATCCACTTCCATTGGATAGATCCATCGTATGGTTATATACGAACTCGAAGGGACTTCTTCGGGGATGGATCCAGGTTCAGGAGAAATAGAATTGGTTTATTCAGTTGTCTTTTATTATCACCTTCTCTCAGGTTGCGAGAGCTCCTTGGTTTAGGAGAGTACACCTATTACGCTTATTGGATAGTCTTATTCCAAACCATAGGCTGGTGCCGAAAGGTAGGGAATGAAGAAAACCAATTAGCCTAAGTAGGGTGTGAAGAAGGTAATATGTAAAGACAAAATAAATGGATTAGAAAGAGGGCAAAGTAAATTGCGACTGATATCATTCACGACCAAAACCGCGTACTTCATCGCCACTCCTATTTCACCTTTAAAAGAATAAGGTATTATTCAGTTGTCTTTTATCATCACCTTCTCTCAAGATACGAGTACTCCTTGGTTTAGGAGGGTACACCTATTATGCTTACTGGATAGTCTTCTTCCAAACCATAGGCTGGTGCCGAACGGTAGGGAAGGAAGAAAACCATTTAGCCTAACGATGGTGTACAGAAGGTAACGACTAAAGACAAATAAATTGATTTGGAGAGATGGCAATAAAATATACGGTTGAAGTCATGAATTGGATTATGGAAGAGGCATTGCTATGAATACCAGGATACCCCTACCAAACATTTTCATGTTTCAGTGCATTGTTAAAGAAAAACTGTTTTCCCGATTAGACACTTACTCCAAGGGTATGTATTTACCAGGTTTCATTTTCATATCTGTATGGTTTTACAGATGATGAGTGGGAGTAAGATATTGGGAATTAGGTGATCATCCTCATTATATCGGAATTCGTTGTAATTGGTGATATTTGAGGAAATCGCCAGGGTACAGTTTTCAACCTACGACGCACAGGTTTTGAGTTGTTTAACTCAGCGGACTTATACAGAGTATTGTATGTTGTCCAAGTGTCCATTAGGACAAAGGGGTAGGTCCTCGTACTATGTTCTGTTTACTTATAACTTCTCTAGTATTTAGACGAGTGTTTCGTGGAAATACAAAGTCTAAGTTTTGAGAAGTTGTGGGTATAAGAATAAAGTAGAGAACCAGGTATCACAAGTATCGGGATTCTTCAAAGAGATCGAAGATGTAGATTCTTGTGATTGGTATTCAGATGATAGTGATGGTTTTGAGAAACGTGTTTCTCTTTCAGGCTGCTCATAATTGGATGGATTCCTAAGTTGAGTAATGCTGATTAGCCTCTTTCCATTATGTTGATATGCACTGGAGACAGCTGCATGGTTTGAATATGGTTCCAATTGAATAAGTGCCAAAGTTTCTGTATTGGATATAGAATGGACGTACCTTAAAAGAAATTAAGGTATGGGGAGTTGTCCAGCTTATGCTTAAAACCAGACTCTGGATAACTCAGGGCACATTTCTGTAATGGCTGTTTGTGGGTTGACCCTGGCTATGACGAGGGTTGATATTCTACCATTTGGAAGATCAATAGTGATATTGTTCTTGACTCGCCACAGTTTTAGTAAAAATGGACTTTTTTCAGAAAACAGTAGTGGGAGTATGGTAGAACTGGAAGTGATTCCAGAACCACGAACGATTACGGAAAATTTAATAGGACCTATACATTCAATCAGGTTTGACATTCCAATAGCCACTCCGCAGATTTGGTAGGTAACCTCAGACACCCGAGAGGTACTTCGGTAGGCTCAAGGACGGTGACAGGGAGGTTCTTATCTACCCAGACTTGACACTACTGTTGTTCCAGGTTATGAGACCCGGTAGGAGGGTTGTCGTAGTCAGTGGGAGCATCGGAAGCATAGTGGGCAAGTAGCTTATATCTATTTATAGACTTGAGCAGTTATAGCGGAGATAGATCATCTAATTTTGATGTGACAGTCATGGTTTTGACTTCAATCAGAATAGGGGATGGATCAGTTAAGAAGGTAGTAGGGTGTGATGTCATGGTATCTGGATGACATACACAGAGTGGGAAGTAAAATTCCTATACTACGATCGGTTGTACTGTGGTCGTCACACAGTTGTTTCTCCAGATAGGATATGGATATAATATAAGACATTCTGGTTTCTGGATCTATGGTTTTAGATCTAGATTTGGGTGGTTTCCCAATGTGGGTACTTTGACAGATATTCTAATGGTTTTTAGAATAGTTGACTCCTAGCATGGTAGTGTACCTGCAGGTGATGGAGTCACCCTCTCTAAAGGTGTCGTATGGACTAAAGGGGAGAGGGATATGCATGATTGACAGATCACTTGCTTAGGCAATTGAGTCAATCGTGAGATGTCAAGTACCACACCAGATGTTGTTTTTGCACTAGATGCAATAAGTTTGTATTAATCCAATCCTGGAGAAACATAAGGAAGCAGTTTTAGAACATTGGTACATGTTCTACGGATTTGATAACGGCAGCCTCTTTCGGGAGACGGTTATCATTCCAGGCTTCAAAGGTGACATGGATGACAGAGTGATTGTCAGAGTTTTAGTTTTCCCTCTGACGAGGGACAGTATTATGGACAGGTGGTTCCAGAGGATACTGTGGGTGGCATGGTGCCAGATACTGATTGGTTTCAGTGATCCATACAGTCTAAGAAGTTTGGATATGGAGTTCATTTATGAACTAAGGTCCCATCAGATATCCAGACATATTCTAAGACAGGTACTACTCAATTCGGGAGATGGTTTTCTCCGCGAACTTGAGATTATGAGAGATACAGAAAGAAACTTCTAGGCGGATCCACTCACTGAGGCTATTTTCTCGAACACAATAGTTTTACAAACGGGCTTTGTGAAACTGATTAGTAGAGGAGTTGGATGTTCGGTTTCACACGGGCTGTGAGTAGTCGACATCGCAATATTAGCCTTGAGTGCAAGTGGGAGATTGTTGGAGATAGTGCCCTCATAGTCAATTATTGGATCGCAGGTACGTGATTGCAATGATTGCGGAGGACCTATCCCGGTAGGACAGTCTTACTCGAAATGATAGTATGCTATCTGGTTTGCCTTTATCAGTTGTGTACATGTTCAGGTGACTGATTGCATGTTACACTTTGATAGAGCCCTTAGGATCTTGCTTTACTACCAACTGTATGAGGGCGATCATATACGTGAGAGTTGGTTAGTTTATATGCATATCCTTAATTGTGGTCCCTAGTCGTGGGAGTTTCGAGACAGGGCATCGATACTCCGGAGTAGACTAGTGTGTACAGTCGAGACCCCGACGAGGGGCGGTGGCCGGTCTCACAAGCCACTGGTGACAGTTGGATCACCTAAGATGTATACAGGTGCTCATTGGGTTATGAGTACACCGGACAGGACTCGCCGGGAATCTGCTAGTTAGTACTATACCTATCGTCAGATAGCAGTTCCCAGGTGACATGTGTACAGGTTAGTTCATCGACCTGAGGTCGTCATTTGTCTCGTGTGAGTTCCCACTGTGCTTTGATTACTACCCTACCACGGCTCAAAGGAGTCGTGCAAACAGGTAGCTTTTGGGTACAGTCCCGAGCCATATGGAGGCACGTGAGCGGATCGGCAGGGGTTTCGTCTCTCCCGGTATTGGGGGCGAGATCGTGCTGTGTCAAGGAGAGCCATTACACAAATCCATGGCCATGGTAGGAGATTTACTGGTAGGTACTCCAGTAGTATCTCAGGGTGTATTTGGGCTTCACTCCGACACGACTTATACTGCTTCTGGGGGTCTGACGTTACTAGCCCCCTAGGCGGATATGCGATACTCATTGACGAACGGACCGGACTGTATATACATTGTCACTGTTAGGCTCAGTAGGGTTTTCGGAGGAGTTCGCTCATCGGTCTCCCTTGAGTTCGCTCCTCGGCCACCCTTGAGGTCAGTCCGTGGGCAGCCGTTACGCATTGCTAGTGCCGCTGACGGTTTGTGGTTAAACCCACTGCCAGGGTGCTGACGAGTCATTAGAGTCCCCCACAGGCAGTTTCCCAAGTTTCGGGCGAAACGTTGTAGAGGCCGTATGGTTTTATGGCAGGGTTCGGAAAATGCACGTGCGTTTACGCACGTGTCAGTTTTCGGGCAGATGATACTGGTCGGCTTTGGTTTAAGCCGGACCCGAGTATTATATTGAGTAGGTATAATATCTTTGTCTCAGTTGCATTTGTATTCGGTCGTAATACAAATGCGGGTATATTTATACAGTTTCGGGGTTATCCTGAAAGTCGTTTCAGGATCACTTTTGGAAGTTGCCAGTTTCCAGTTTTCTATCAGCCGTCTTTTAACATTTGGTTAAAGACGGATTTATCTTTTCTACAGATAATGTGAGTCAGTATTCTAGAATATTCTAGATGAGGTGACTAGGCTTATTGGTGTAGGGTTTTCATTGGTTGCATTTTTTAAGTGGTGACTATGCTTAATGACTCATGCTTTGAAGTTAAAGCTTTTTGTTTTCCTTAAGATATTTCTTTCTTGATCTTTAAGTGAGAAGCTTTCTTATGTTCACCCCCCCTCTCCTACGGTCACCTCCCTCATTCTATAAAGAGGCCGGCCCCTCTCTCTCTCTCTCATGGTTGTTGTTTTCATCGGTTAGAAAAGATATGATAGTTTTGGGGTGTATGGAATTCACAGTTCATTTTATTCCATCACCCGATTTCCACGGCAACTTCATTAACCGTCCGTCCACAGTTTTGGATGGAACGAGACAAAGTCATCTACTCATTCTCTACATCAAATCTTGGTCGTCTCTTTTAGCAAACTTGACGACCGAGTTGCCTCGAGTCAGAGGCGGGAGCCCGTTTAAAGAACCGATCATGTGGTGCCACCTCGACGAAGGATTCGGAGATCGACGAGATCGGAGCAGCCGCAACGGAGCGTGGGATGATGGTTGAAGAACGAAGGACTCGGATCGTTCGGTATAACCTTTCTACACTCTTTACAGTTTGTTAGTTTAGCAATAATGGCAGATCCGGGTTAAAGTATACGATAGCGCCAAGTTTAAAAGTTTTATTCCGCATTTGGCGTCTGTAGACTGCCGGGGCGCTAACGTAGACTTACAAATTGAAGCAACGCTTCAGATCCCGTGCACTGCGCGCTGCGTGCCACGTGTCAAAAGCAGACACGCTGGCGCTAGGTGCGCTGCGCCCTAGGCAGCGCACCCCCAATCAGAGCAAAGCTCTACTTTAAAATTCAAAATTAAATTGAAGCAACGCTTCAGATGCTGCGCGCCACGTGTCAAACAAGGTGCGCTAGCGCAGTTGCGCTGCACTCTGCGCTGCGTGCCACGTGTCGAACGTATGTGTGCTAGCGCAGTTACGCTGCGCTCTGCGCTGCGCGCCACGTGTCGAACGTAGGCGAGCTAACGCAAAGTGCGCCAGCGCTGGAATTAAAAGAATTCCCCACCGTTAGATCAAAAGATCTAATAATAATAAATTATTAATTGATCAGAATTAAAATTCTGTTATGGAAAGATTTTTCAATCTTATTAAAACAAGAAGATTATCTTCTGTAAAACAGAAGCCTTAGGATCAAAGATCCAACGGTGGGAAATATTCCCAAATCAATCAGAGAAAAATCTTTCAAAACTGATTTAACAAATCAATTGGCCCTATATAAAGGCCCCTAGAATTCAAGTCTCAGAAAGAAAAGAGAGAGAAAAAACCCTCTGCAAACTTTGAGAAAACTCAAAGAAAAAGAAAGGCAAGCCTTTAGCAAAAGAAGATCATTTCTTCAAGGTAAAAAATTAATTCTTGAACGACAGAGATGAAACCATCTCGAAAAAGAAGAAACATCTTCTAAAAAGGTCTTAGATCTATAAAAAGACCAAGGTCTTTAATAAAAAGGAAAAGATCAAAAGATCTAAGCATACAATAATAAAAGAAGTATTTTTACTTCATTCACAGTTCTTTGATCTATAAAGACAGAGCCTTTTATAAAACAAACAAGAACTTTTGTTCTTGGATCTTGAGGCAAAGCCTCCTTTAAAGAAGAACATAAATCTGTTCTTTGATCTTAAAATTGATCAGATACGTTTTGTGCTATTAGAAAGTGCCTTGCACTTATGAATTGCGCCTTTGCGCTTCTTGGACTGGCGCGCAGCGCCAGAACACGCCACGTGTCAAACAAAAACACAACCTGCGCTTTGCGCTTTTAAAACAGAGCACTGCGCTCATAGGCTGGCGCTCAGCGCCAAGCGCTCCACGTGTCACTCACTGGTGCGCCAACAGACTAGGGCAATGCGCTCATAAACTAAAAGCGCAATGCGCTAACAAACTAGCGCTTAGCGCTAAGCGCGACACGTGTCCTCTTCATGTGCGCTACCCAACAGAAGCGCAATGCGCTCTTTGACTGGCGCAAAGCGCTTGACGCGCCACGTGGCGCACTGCCAGAACACACTTTGTTCTGATGAATGTTATGTATTCAATATAAGACAAAAAATGTCAGAGCTCAATGCTTAGCAGTATTAAAAGGGCCGAGCCCAAATAAAGGCTTGATAGCCAGAATAAAAAATAAAATGTTAAACATTTTTTTTAACTGGACTTAGCCTAATTCTGGCCATAAGTCCTCAACTTAAATTGAACTGAGCCCATCTGCTCTTCCAATCAATTTACACCCGGTTCGAGGGTACATCTCTTTACTCCTCTGATATCTGTCGTTGGAATCCTTCAACGACGTCAGAGAGGTGACGGGTCCTGACAACCACACATTACTACGGACCGTGGGGTCCTTAAACTCATAGACTATGATGTCCTTAATCTCGACCGTGATGTCTTAAAACTAATATCGGACTGTGAAGTCCCTAAATCCACGGACTATGATGTCCTTAACCTCGACCGTGATGTCTTAAAACTAATATCAGACTGTGAGGTCCTTAAACTCATAGACTATGATGTCCTTAACCTCGACCGTGATGTCTTAAAACTAATACCGGCCTGTGAGGTCCTTAAATCCATGGACTATGATGTCCTTAACCTCGACCGTGATGTCTTAAAACTAATATCGGACTGTGAGGTCCTTAAACTCACGGACTATGATGTCCTTAACCTCGACCGCGATATCTTAAAACTAACATTGGACCGAGATGTCCTTAAACCACCAATGGACCGTAATGTACTTAAACTAATTATCGACCGCAATGTCACTAAACTAAACAATAGAGCCTAATTGCTCTCTTGTTGGATTTAAACGATCCTGTTAAGTTGATCTTAGTCTGAAATCAGACTAACGTATCCTTAACTAACGTTTAAGTTGATCTTAATCTCAATTGAGACTAACATATCCTTAAACCCAAACCCCAAACCCAAATCTAAGAAGATACGGATTTGGACTAGTCCACGCCTTACGGGCGACAACATTACTTAGTCTCCGTATACAATCCACGGGCAACCACAAACTAAACAAACACCCACGACACAAAGTGACCATCGGGAGAAGGAGAAAATTGTTACTGCGATGCGGTAGCGTAATTAACTGCAGGGGCTTGCGCCTGCAGGGAAGAGCGTCCCCACAATCAAAAAACCCCTCAAACGAGGGGGAATCTGACGAAGTCTGCTACATCGGCCGCATCCGTTTAAACCTTCGATACATGGTGCCATAAATCAACTTGGCATCTTCGGAGAGGTGGACGGATAGCACCAATTAGCATCTGCCCCGAATTTCAGGAAAGACGTACATCGCGTCTCCGCCGCGTCTTTCGGAGGGGAACAGATTCTGGCACGCCCGGTGGGACCTTTTCCTCTTTCCACTCCACACTTCGTGTGTCGTCTTCGCGAACCAATCGCGGTTTGCTAATGGTTGCCCTTGGGTTTTGAGGTACTAAGATTTGGCGTTTTGCTTGCTGCAGAAAGCAAAGAATCAATGGCGTCCACTTGTGCAAGATGTTCCAACTGCAACTGCAACCTACGCTCCGCCTCATCTGGAGGTGTAGCTTACGGACCTTAAGCAGCGTCCCTGTTCACAATGCCGGTGGAACAGGTCACCCAGGCTACTACTGGATTGTTTTTTGGGACTATACTCCCCCCGATGAGCTTCAGCACCCCTGTGCCAGCACCGGAAGCTCCCAAGAAGTCGGTCTTCGATCGGCTTGTTTCTACCATGGCCCCTCTCAACGGGGCGTCCAGCTCCAGCTCCTCGGTCTCCGCCAGACTGGGCCAAAATTCCTGTTGGACCACAATGAAGCCTGCAATCCCAGAGAAGGTTGTTCCGAAGAGGATAGCCATCCCTGCTCCTGAAGTTGTCAAGGCGGCTTCTCCTACCAAAGGGTCGGTCTTTACAAGACTGACTGTTCCGGCTCCCGCTACGGTTCCTGTCCCCGCTCAGAAGTCTGTTTTTGACCGGTTGGATACGGCTTCTCAACGAACATCAGTCTTTAAGAGGCTGACGCTAGCAACAGCCCCTCACCTGAACAGGGAGCAAGACAAAGCCGTCCCCGTCACTGAACCAACTCCGTCCGTTCGACACGCTCGACGTTGCCACTGGCGCCGAGTAAGGAAGGCTGGGGGCAACTCCCCCTCTGGGCTAACTCCACCAGCCCCAACGGTGGAAACCAATGCTGCTGTTCCAACCGGGAACAGTTTTGAGCTGCTAAACAAGGTGTGTAGGAACTCTCCCACTGCCGTACTGAAAAGATCCCCGCTGCCAGTGGAGACCGTCATAGAAATGAAGCCGGAACAGTTCCCTCAACGACTGTCTTCTAAAGTTTACAAAATCCAGCGACAAGTCCAAGAGTCAGTGGTTGATCAAGACTACCTCCGCCGACATAAGAAGCTGAAGGTTCAGCCGGAAGGGAACCGTCCCAGTAAGCCGCAAAAGACGACAACCACTTGGGTGCCCACTGCAACGGCCCCCTCAACTTCGACCGCGCATAAGAGAAGAAGGCCGGAAAAAATCCCCATGCCTGCGATAAATGTCAAAGGCACTGAGCCCAAACGCCCTAAGTCTGGGGGCATGGTGGTGCATACCGTTTACATGGCATCCGGGAAAGAGGATAGCCGCGCTTCTACGGGCCACCGACCACTCACCCGATCCATCACAAGTGCTCAGGAACAACAGCAGCAGAAGCTTCAGGAGATGCTGACTGCAATGGCCGCACTTACCGGGCCAAAAGAAAGCCCGGAGACGTCATCGGAACAACGTCACGAACACGATACTGATGCTGAATTCCTTCGGAGAATGCTTGAAAAGAAGGACAAAGAGGCCGCGGAACAAGCGGCCAATATAAAGCAAATAGCCCTTCTATTCCAGGATATGGTGGGCATGATGATCCAGCCGGACCCTCCAGCCGAAGATCCTCCAGTGATAATTGAAGATCATAGAGGAGAAACATCAAACCCTCTGCCGGCTCTATCAACAGTCAAGGAGGAGACAATTTCCAAGGCCGCCCTGGACGATTATATCGCTCAGCAGATAAGAGTTCACCAGGCGTATGAAGCAGCCGGCCAAGTTGTTAGAACTGGGCGACCATATCCAGGCTGGTATGATCAGATAAAGTACCTGCCGGGCTACACGATCCCGAAATTCCATGTGTACAAGGGGACAGGAAATCCCCATCAACATGTCACTCAGTTCAGGGCTCTTTGCGGCAACACCGGCGGTGATGATAAGTTCTTGCTTCGCCAATTCATCGGCAGCTTATCGGAGTCGGCGTTCGAGTGGTACTCCGAACTTCCAAATGACTCCATCAAAACCTTCGCAGAGATGGAGTTGTTGTTCACCCAGCGATTCGCAAGTGCCAGTGAACACACCCCAATAACGGCATTGATCAATGCCAGGGTGAAGCCAGGCGAGACGTGGGTTCAGTACGCAATCCGATGGCGGAATCTGTGGTCAAAGTGCGAACAGCGCATCGAAGAAGAACCAGCGGTGGGCATGTTCGTGGGCACCCTAGACCCTTATGCGACTATTTCACAGTTCATGATGTTCTTCAAACCGACCACATTTCAGGCTTTAATCGACAAGCTAGCCCAGATGGACCAGATGGGCCATAGGCCATCTCCTCCGAAGCCGGAACTGCGAAACGAAAAGGGTAAAGGGAAGGCAATCTTCGTTGCGAACACCCAACAGCAGTCCAGTGCTCCAAGACTAACGGATCAATTGGAGGAGAGACGGCGCTATTACAATAAGAAAATGAAGAGCCCTTACTCATTCCTGTGGGATAAAACGAAGAGGCTGTTCGAGCTGGCGATGCGCAACAGGCTTATCAATTTGCCGAATCCAAGGCGACCATCGCAACCCGGCGAAGTGAATAATCCCAATTATTACCCTTACCACCAAACGGTAAGCCATCCGATCGAAGATTGCTTCGTCTTTAAGGGATGGATCGAGGATCAGTACCTACAAGGTAAGTTTGCGCTGTCGGAGAAGTGGAAAGTAAACCCACCACAGCCGCACACACCTAAGAAGACGGATACACCGGGGGCAACGTGCTCTTTTGTTAAAGGAGCTCCATGGGAGGTCGTTCTTTCGGCCAAAACCAAAAGGATGCTGAATGATCTCCAGACATGCCCGGCGATCAGGTGGAAGAATCCGTTGGAACCTGAAATCATCGAAGGGATGCTGAAGCCGCACCCAACTCCAAAGGTTGGTGGTGATAACCAAAGTGTTCATATCCAGCCATTGAAATCTTCGAAAAAGAAAAAGAAATCGAAAAAGCCCGTGAAGCCTGGCGACAAGCGCACGGACCTGCAGAAACAGATCGACGCGCTGGAAAAGTATAACCAGAAGGCGCGGACCCCAATCACGCTCCAAGAGTTCCTCGGCCACGTCCTTGAAGACGGAGATGATGGAGAAGACTCATCAGATGGATCTGAGGATTACGTAGCAAGTTGTCATGTGATCTCTCACTCATTGATAGACGATGAAGAAGCTCCTTACACCGAGACTGGGGGAAGGGCCTGAACCGGGACTTCTGTGGCCGACAGACGAAATGATCGACGCCTTCCTGAATGAGATTCATCTGAAAAGTAAAGCCAATCGGGAGCGTGAGATGGCCATATTTGAAAAAGCCAAACGCCGACGACTAGACGAAAGAGTCGAGACACTCCCGCCGAATCAAGGAACATCCGTTGTGGATAAAAACAAGTTCAAGATGGGGAAAAGGTTTGCTAAAGCCATATCAATGGGAATGAAGCTACCACCCTCTGAAGGAAACACTCCCGGTGAAACAGAAACACATCCTAGCTACTGCTTATATCATCGAAAGATTTCGCACCCTACCAAAGAGTGTAACGCTTTTAAAAGATGGTGGCAGGGATATGTTGCTCACCGGCAACATTTTAAGCGGATGAAACGCAAAACTCGTCGAGAGCAAAGAAGTGTGACCGAGGAGCATAAAAGAATTACCGGTAACTGTCGCATGGTCAATGCCGGGGGATCGCAGGTTCTTACATTCGGAAGCGACTCTGACGAAGAGATGGCTCTTGGCCCTCTCTTTAAAGAATCCACCTTGGGGAAGGAGGAAGAATCGAAGGCCTGCGAAAACATTCAGCTGCGCAATCGCACGCTTCCAGAAAAGAATCTCGGACCCACGAATAGAAAAGATAAGGGAAAAGAAAAGGTCTCTGAGGATATCGCCCTAGATAACCAAGTCATGAGAGAGCTGACCGCCAAGGACCCGCCAAAGAAAAGTAAGGTGGACTACAACATCCTGGCGCACCTAAGAAAGTTACCTTCGCAACTCAGCATTCTCGACGCCCTTTTACTATCAAAAGAAGCAAGAGATTCATTTATCAAGGCACTGCAAGAGCCAGAGCAATTCCAAGCTTTCCTCACCGAAGAAAAGATGAAAGACGAGCTGGAGGAAATACACACAGCCGATATCACCTTCGGCGACGAAGACCTCCTCCTTGGGACGTGCGAGCACAACCGTCCCCTCTATGTCTCAGGGTACTGCCATGATATAAAGATAGGCAAAATCTTGGTCGACAATGGGTCTTCCGTCAATCTCCTCAACGTGCGAGTGTTGAAGGAAATCTGCATGAGCGTCCAGCATCTCGCTCGTGATAAAATCACCATCTCCGGTTTTGACTCCCAGTCATCGCGGAACCTCGGGTCTGTGATATTGACATTACGATTCGGGCTACTTATCACGGATATTAAATTTCATGTCATTGACGCCAAGACATGCTATAACGCTTTGCTTGGCCGGCCTTGGTTACACGAGTACAACATCATCCCTTCTACACAACATCAGTGTATGAAATACTTTAAGGATGGTCTCGAGTATACCGTAACAGGAGAGTTAAACCCATTCTCCGTGAACGAAGTCCGCAAGTACGAAAATGCAAAATACTTCTTGTCAGACTTTGAAGACACAGAGAGATGTCACAAACCGGAGAACAAAGCTATCACCACCATTCTGGTCTTCGGGAGTGATACCAAGGAAAAGGAAGAGATAGTTTATTCAGGGCCACCCCAGTACAACAAGCCGGGACCGTCCGCTCCTATGCTTATCTTCGGCAGCGACTCAGAAGATGAGGTCAACGCCATATTCTCCGCTCGGCCTTCAATTCAAACATTCGCTGATGAAGAGAAAAGTTTGCAAGTTGCCATGGTTCCGCCCGAACATCTTAAAGAACTAGACGTGCTTGATACCTACAGTGTAGAAGAGCTGCAGGCGTTCTATGTCCCTCCCAGGCGAGAAGGTGAAAAGGCGATCCTATTTTACCAATCCGGGGAAACTAAAGTAAAGAAGGAAATCTGGCACGGCGCGGATTCCACTCTCGACAGGCTCTAGCCCATCCGTTTGCCCAGATATTACACAGACGGACTAAGGAGACTCTTGAAGCGCCAAGGCGTACCCTTTAAGAAAACTGCTCGGCAAGCACGGTTCTATAACAGGATCTGGAACGTTCTTGGAACTCAGCGGAAATTGCCCAACAGGAGAATGGAAACGACCAGGCTTGGGTATGTTCAATCCAAGAAACAGGAGCTACTCCGCGACTGCTACGTCATATATGACTTTGATGAAGAAGGGGATGCTCAGTGGGAAGATGCTAATCCTGAACCAGAAAGAGCTCCCGACGTGAAAATGCCCAGTCCATCGTTCGAAGAACAAATGGACAAGCTTATAAGGGAAGCTGGTCAAAAGGTTCGAGATGACCATAATCGCGAAACGGCCATCTACGAGAAAGCCAGGGCGCAACGCCTTCTTCAACAGGCTGCGAAAGATGAAAGTGCCCCTCCCTGTCAACCCGTTGTACAAAAGGCACGACGCAGAGGCAAAAATAAATCAAAGAGCGGGAAAAGTGTTCGAGAGAGACAAAGTGGGACCAAGAAGCCACGCGATCAGGAATCGAGCGGCCAGGATTCATCTCTTATAAAGAAGATGGGTCGAGTATACTCTTTTGCCCAAGACAAGACGAAGAAAATACTTGATCTTGCCATAAAATATCAACTGATTACACTCCCAGAGTCCAAGCACCCCGAGCAAGTAGGAAAAGTCTCTCATCCGCACTATTGCTCATATCATAGGGCAATACGACATCCTATTGAAGACTGCTTCACCTTCAAGAACTGGGTCGAAGATCAATATCAGCAAGGCAGGTTTGCTTTATCCAGCAGCTGGAGGGTAACTCCACCGTAGAAGCATGAACCCAAATCCACGAGGGTAGACCCAGATCCACATCGGTCTTGGAAGCGAGCTCATACCTGTCACATGATAATATCATCAAAAGAAGAACCCGAGAATATGGATGACCTCCCCCGGTGCTTTGAAAACGATGATAACGGGGTGATCTCGGAGTTTCCGCCGGCGCCGAAAGAGCTGGAAGATGGAATACATATTACTGCAGATGATCTCAAGAAAATTGATTTGGGGACGAAAAGTGATCCGCGGCCGACGTTCGTCAGCGAATTGCTGTCTGAAGAAAGGGTGGCTACACTAAAAGACGTGCTCATGCAGCATAAAGATTGCTTCGCATGGAATTATTCCGAGATGCCAGGACTAGACCTAGAGATTGCGGTTCACAAACTGGCCATATCCCCGGACGTCAAGCCAATCAAACAAGCACCGCGAAGAATGCGGCTCGAGCTTGAGATGAGCATCAACGCCGAGGTCAAGAAGCTGATTGACTCTGGCTTCATCCAAGAGGTGCAGTATCCTGACTGGATCGCCAACATCGTCCCGGTGATGAAGAAAAATGGGACAGTGCGCATATGTGTGGACTTTCGGGATCTCAATAAAGCCTGCCCGAAAGACGACTTTCCAGTACCGGTCACCGAGCTAATGATAAATAATACATTCACTCACGAAGTCTTCTCCTTCATGGATGGCTCGTCAGGATACAATCAGATAAAGATGCATCCCGAGGACCAGAAGCATACCGCTTTCCGGACCCCTTTAGGCATATTCTGCTACAAGGTGATGCCTTTCGGTCTGAAGAACGCAGGTGCCACCTATCAGAGGGCCATGACGAAGATCTTCGATAACCTCATACATGAAATCGTCGAATGCTATATCGATGATCTCGTGGTGAAAAGCAAATCATACGAGGAACATCTAGAACATCCGAGGATCGTATTTCAGCGCCTCCGGCAATACAACTTGAAAATGAATCCTCTCAAATACGCGTTCGGAGTGTCCTCAGGAAAATTCCTGGGATTCATCGTCCGATACTGAGGCATCGAGATAGATCCGTCAAAGATCAAGACGATTATGGAAATGCCCCCGCCAAGGACTCTCAAGCAATTGCGGTCTCTCCAAGGGAAGCTCGCGTATATTCGGCGGTTTATAGCCAATCTCTCCGGCAAGTGCCGTCCGTACAGTCACCTAATGAAGAAAGGGACCCCTTTCGTTTGGGACCGTAAATGCCAAGGCGCACTGGACGAAATCAAGCAGTATCTGCAGAATCCGCCAGTGCTGGCTGCTCCAGTCAAGGGAAAACCTCTCATTCTGTATACAACCGCCCTTGAAGGTTCCTTAGGCGCATTATGGGCATAAGAGAACGACCAAGGGAAAGAAAGAGCTCTCTACTATTTGAGTCGAGTTCTGCTGGGGGCAGAAAGCAATTATTCTCCCATCGAAAAACACTGCCTGGTATTAATCTTCGCGATAACGAAGCTCAGGCACTATGCATTGGCGCATGACGTCCGTCTCATATCGAAGGTGGATCCTCTCAAATATTTGATGTCAAAGGCCATATTGACGGGGCGGGTCGCTAAATGGGCCTTGCTCTTGATGGAATTCTTAATAACGTATCAGCCTCTTAAGGCAGTGAAGGGACAGGCCATTGCCGACTTCCTCGCTGATCATCCGATACCTGCCAATTCTCCCTTGAATTGCGAATTGCCATACGAACATGCGTTTGACACGATCGACAGAAGTGATACCCGATGGGAACGTTACTTCGATGGAGCGTCTTCCATGAAGAAACGCAAGCAAAGCACCCCCATAATCAAATCGGGGGTAGGCCTCATCTTTGTAACTCTACAAGGAGGGATAATGCGCTTTGCCTTCTCCTTAACAGAGCCGAGGACGAACAATGAAGCCGAGTATGAAGCCTTGATAGCAGGTCTCAAGATTGCCATCGACATGGGAATTGAAAACCACCTCATATTTGGAGACTCCCAACTGGTCGTTAGTCAAGTAAACATCGACTATCAAACGTGCAAACCAGAACTGGTGAAGTACGGCGAGAGGGTACAGCAACTGCTGACCCAAATACCTGTTCCCCTCCGAATGGTGGCCAAGACATGGACGTCTTGCCTGAAATTTGGGGCAGATGCTATTTGGTTTTATCCGTCCACCTCTCCGAAGATGCCAAGTTGATTTATGGCACCGTGTTTCGGAGGTTTGGACGGATGCGGCCGATGTAGCAGACTTCGTCAGATTCCCCCTCGCTTGAGGGGTTTTTGATTGTGGGGACGCTCTTCCCTGCAGGCGCAAGCCCCTGCAATTAATTACGCTACCGCATCGCGGTAACAACTTTCTCCTTGTCCAGAATTTCACTTCGTGTCGTGTGTGTTTGTTTTGTTTGTGGATTGTATACGGAGACTAAGTTATGCCGTCGCCCGTAGGACGTGGATTAGTCCAAATCCGTATTTACTTAGATTTGGGTTTGGTGTTTTAGTTTAAGGATACGTTAGCCATATTGAGGCTAAGATCAACTTAAACTTTTGTTAAGGATACGTTAGCCTAATTTCCAGACTAAGATCAACTTAACGGGATCGTTTGGATCCGACAAGAGAGCAATTGGCTCTATTGTTTAGTTTAATGACATTGCGGTCGATTTAATGTATGGCCATCGGGACCCGTCACCTCTCTGACGTCGTTGAAGGATTACAACGATAGGTGTCAGAGGAGTTCAGAGATGTACCCTTGAACCAAAGTTGGTCGGGCGATCCATAGTCCAATTTGGGACTAAAGTTTGTTTGAAGGTTTTAGTTTAAGGATACGTTAACCATATTTGAGGCTGAGATCAACTTAAACGGGATCGTTTAGATCCGACAAAAGAGCATTTGGAGGCTCTATTGTTCCAGTTTAGGGACATAGTGGTCCATTGCCAGTTTAGGGACATGGTGGTCCATTGCCAGTTTAGGGACATAGTGGTCCATTTTATTTGTGGCTGTCGGGACCCGTCACCTCTCTGACGTCATTGAAGGATTACAACGATAGGTGTCAGAGGAGTTCGGGGATGTACCCTTGAACCGGATGTAAATTGATTTAAGAGAGCAGCCGTGCTCAGTCAATTTAATTTGAGGACTTACGGCCATGATTGGTCTAAGTCCAGTTGAGAATGTTCAACATTTTTATTTGTGGTTGGCCTGTTAGGCCTTGGCTTGGGCTTTGCCCTTTGTTTAATAATGCAGTGCATTTTCTTTTGGCCTGCTAGGTCTTTTTGATTTGGGCTATGTCCCTTTTAAATGATGCACAGCATCTGCTTTGAGCTTGACAGACCTCTATTTGGGCTTTATTCCCTTTAAATAGTGCATAGCACTTTGTTTGGTCTGATAGACCTTTCTTTATTGGGCTCTGCCCTTGATAATGCGTCGCATTAATTAGTCTGACAGAGTGCCATGTGGCTTGTCAGGCGCTTTGCGCCAATTACTGAGCGTAAGTGCTTGTGATGGTGACACGTGTCACGCCCTGGTGAGCGCAGGTGCAACAGCGCAGTGCGCTGCGCCGTTGCGCTGCTGACACGTGGCACTCTCTGGTGAGTTGCGCCAACTTCAGAGAGCAATGCTCTATTTTAAAAGCGCACAGCGCAAGTGGTCTTGGAGCTGACATGTGGCACTCTCTGGTGGCTTGCGCCAACCCAGGGGCGCAACAGTGCAGATTTACAAGTGCAAGGCACTGTTATTATTTATTATATATATTTTTTTATTTTGAAGATCATTGATCTTGTTCTTCAGATCAATGATCTATTCAGAAGAAATTCTTCCTTTATAAAGGTTTTTTTTACCTTTTCTTTTCTTTTTCTTAAGTTCTTCTCAAAGTTCTTCAGAGCTCTCTCTGTTTTGCTTTTGAAGTTCTTGATGTTCTCAATGTTCTTGATGCTTTGAGTTGGGGTCTAGGGGTCTTTATATAGTGCCCATAGATTTGTTAAGTTTGTTAAAGAGATCCTTCTCTGAGTGATTTGGGGAATTTTCCCCACCGTTGGATCTTTGATCCAAGGGCTTCTGTTTTACAGAAGGCAATCTTCTTGTTTTAACAAGAACAGAAGGATTTTACTAGAATTTTAATTCTGTTTGGCGCAAATGCCCCAGCGCGTGACACGTGTCACGTTGCGCTGACACGTGTCGCGCAGCGCTGCGCAACTGCGCTGACACGTGTCGTGCAGCGCAGCGCTTGCGCAACTGAAGCGTTGCTTCCTTTAATTTTTGTTTTAAATAGAGCCTTGCTCTGATTGGGCACGCTGCCTTGGGCGCTGCGCTGACGTATCAGCTTTTGACACGTGGCGCGTTGCGCGAAGTGCAAGGAATTTGAAGCGTTGCTTCTAGTTTTGAATTTTTGAAATTCAAACAGAGCTTTGATCTAATTGGGGGAAACAAATGCCCCCCCCACCGTTGCGCTCTCATGGCGCACACGTGAGTGCAGCGGTGGCAAGATCCTATCCGTTGGATCAATTAAGGATTTGAAGGGGCGCAAGCGCCTATAAATAGGACCCCTGGCCCTCCTCAGATGATTATTATCTCCTTCAAGATTTATATTCTCAGAGCCTTGCTCTCATTTTCATGAACTTCAGAGTTAGAACTCTAGAAATTTTTAGGTAAAAATTTAAACTTAATTAAATCAATTTTAATTAATAGAGCCTTACTCTTATAGATCTTTTGGTCTTAAGAAATCTCCTTTGGGGTTTCATAAACAGAGCTTTGCTCTCAAGAATTTGTTTCAGGGTTTCTTAACCCATGAACAAAGTTTTGCTCATTGACAGAATATAGATCTTTTGATCTTCTGATGATGAACTCTTAAGAGTTTTTTTTATATGGATCTTTAAGATCCCAGAACTTTAATATTTTAGGAATTAATTAATTAACTTTTTTTTTCTTTGATGGATTTTTCCATCATTATTACAGAGCTAGGCTCTTTTAGAGAATCTTATTCCCCTGAGATCAGAGTTTGACAAGTGTCACTCTGTGACAGAGCTTTGCTCTGAAAGAGGAGATTTTCTCCTTGTCTCTAGGGATTTTTTATTATTAATGAGAATGTTCTCTTAGGGTTTAACTAACAATCTCATCCAATGATGGGGTTGTCTTATTAACTGATGCATTGTCATCCAGATTTTGTGGGTCCCCCTTTGGTCTCCTACCCACTGCAGTGTGGTGTGGTGTAATTAATTTTAATTTAATTTTAATTAATTAATTAATTAAAAAAATTTAAACGCCAAGCGTTGGAATTACAACACTAACGGCTAATTTTGTTCCCTTGCAGTGACCATGTCTTTCGATACTTCATTCCCATTTGCTCGTTCGGAGGAAGGGTTTCCCGAAGCGCCCGTGGACCGCGAAGTCCTGGCTATGATCAGGGACCACGACCCGGAATATAAGAATCTCCATCTTTGGGGGTCGTGGTACAACCAGATTATCATGGGTCGACGGAGTTTTTCGTGCGCAGTGCCGTCAGAGCCTATTACGGCGATCCACTATGCCAGCCCACCCCCGGTGCAGTATGCCATGGAGATGGTCGATTGGACTTCAAAGGGATTTCTTTATCTTGCTATAGATGCAATTCCGGTTTAGCGTCCTATGGTTTTGGATATCCTGGGACGCCGTATTTGTCAAGGCGAGGCGCGACCTTGGGGGAAATCATATAACATAGGTCTGATCCCCCACCACCCGATCAGCTATCTGCCATGGGCTCGTTATATTCTGTCAGCGAAGAAGTCGCAGTTGATAAGGTTAGGGTTGTACACTGCAGTTTACGTCTCCCTCTTCCAATATCCCACGCTTCCCACCTGGTGGTTCAAGGCCTTTTTGGAGCAGTGGAATATTCCTACTCACACTTTCCTCGCATTGGAACGGGAAGTGTCGATTTCTTTGGAGGAATTCACAGAGGTCTCTGGCTTACCGGTTATAGGGGAGCACTATGAGGAGTTGCTTCCTACAGACGAGTATGTCTTCGGTGCTAAGCCGGCAGTAAGGGGCCTTACTCCGGAGAATGCTGTTCAACATCAATTTCCAAGCTTGATCAAAGTGTTGAACATCTATGAGGCCCTTTTTATCGAACGTGGGAGCCGCGGAGTTAGCTTCGAGGATTTCATCGCTCGATTCCTTCATCTAAACGTCCTCTCGGCAGAAGCTGCTAAGTTTGCCACACTTGATGACCCTTTCGGTCTAGGTTTGGATAACCTGCCGGCGAAGAAAATAGACCAAAAGGGTTTCTTCCTGCCTAACTCCCCAACTGTGTCTTTTGCGGAAGTTGCAGCCCCCGGGATGGACGAGGAGGCCTTCTTCTTAGGATTTCTTGGGCTATGGCTGAGTTGGTTTGCATTCTCGCCATATGCGGCCCTCTGTCTTTTACCCAGCTCACCGGATGACCATTGGGGTAAAAGTGGCTGTTGGGATTGCCGGCTTGGCACACATGTATCACGGCCTCAGTCAAGTGGCGGATGCTAATGAGCCTGGGGTACTGCACGTGATCTTCCCGATGCACTACTTCGTATCATGGCTCGAGCTACATATATCGGGCGTCTTCGGTATGCACAAAAGGCCGTCGTTCTATGACAGGTGTAGCTTCCCTCAAATCATACAGTTGATTGGCGCATCAATTGTGACTCCATCGCCACGGAATGCCAGGGGTTTGCTCCTTCGCCCCCACACCGTTGGAGATGGGGTGTCTTTCATTGACAAAGTGCTGACTATTGGAAAGGCATCTACCACTGCAGTGCGGCCATTGCAAGACACTTTCAAAGATGGAGCTTCAGTTTTGACGTCCCGGGAGATCCTCCATCTATATTCCATCAGACCGGGCTTCCTGGTGTTTAGGCAGAACGTGCGGCGATTTTCATGAGATACAACCCGCATCGTTTTGCCCAACAACTGAGCTACAATCAAGGGGTACCATTGGAGGCTTTCCTATCGGAACCTGCTGCTACTGAAGAAGGGATGGAGAACGCGCTGCATCACTTCATGCGTCTGAACACAGGTTCTCATTTTTTTATCAGTGAGCCGGCTTGCGCCCCACGACTCCTCAATGTATATATAGAATGATACAATCATTCGACGGGAGCCGTTATAAAGGAAGAAAAGTGATTGCTGGTCGACCGTAAGGATGTGCCTCCCGGTAGCGACCGCAAAGCTCCTCTGGTGCCAAGGACCTCGGTAGTTCCCCCTCTGAAAGATGCTAGAGCCGGACCACCGCGTGCGCAGAGTCCTCCACGCGGATTGCCGCTTCCCGATATTGCGGATGCACCACCAGCTCCCTGTGCTCCAGTAGAGACAGTAGTTGTGGCTTCGCCGGAGTCTGGTGTGGGCGCGGACATCGGGACCCGCCGTCCCAAGATGCCTGCAAAGCGCAAGTCGATCCCGGGTGCACCTAGGGCTGGTGGGCAGAAGAGGAAAAAGAAGTCGCTCTTCGCAGCTGACGTTGCGTTCGGTCAGGAACCTCACGTTCCCTATAGCGAGGGCTTGGGTGAGTATGGGACCAACATGGGACATGTCATGCCGCCGGATGACACGGACATGGCGGCCGCCATCGCAGCTTCAGAGCGATTGGCGAGGCGCGACGCATGGCTAGCTAAGCTTGCGCAATCGGGTAATCACTAGTCGCATTTTTTTATTGCATCATATCTTTATTATTGCCTTTGACTAACGTTTTTCCCTCTTTTCTTCAAACATGCATCACCACTGAAGAAGCCATTGCTGCTTCCGTCAAGACTTTCCAAGAGGAGGAACGACTTAGAGCGTCCTTAGGCCTTGGTACATTTCGATTCACCAAGTCTTTATTCTCCTTGTGTTATGGTCGATCTAATCCCCCCTTTTTTTTATCGCAGGAACCACAATGCCGGTCCCGCCAGGTGACGCGGAGACTCTTCCTGGGCCAGCCGTTGATGTTTCTGCCTCCTCGGGGCTACCGCGAGAGACCCGACTTGAAGAGCCGATGAGAGATGCCTTGAAGGCTCTGGAGGCAACTCTAAACGAGGACGACGACACCTTGATGAAGGAAGCGTCGAAGAGGTCCATCGCGACGGCCCGGGAGGAGAGGAAGTGGTTGAGGCGCGAAGCGAAGGCACGCAGGGCTGCTTTGGCCATTGGAGCGGGCCCGAGCACCGTCCCTCGTGCTGATACTCCCTCAGAAGAGCCCCCGGTCGTCTTGTCTACAGCTCACAGACAGGCGGTGCGCGCCAATAGGGAGGCTAACGATAAGTCCACCTCAGGTAATATTTCTTTCAGAATTTTGTTGTAAGAATTATAAAGCTATCGGTTCATATATAATCTGTCCTGCAGGGCCAAGTCCAACCGAGGAGGAGGCGGAGACCGTCGAACCTGAGGGGCCAGAGGAAGAGGTATTGGTCGAACCCGAGCCGATGGCGGACGACACAACCGGGATTTCCGGGCCCGAGCTAGTGGCTGACAAAATGGTTACGTCCACTATGCCTGAGTAGGTGGCCGTTGCCGAGCCTGAGGTAGCAGCGGACGGAGCGCCTGAGACCGATGACCCCATGGCGACAGTGGACGAGACAACCGCGATTGCTGAGCCTGAGGGAATAGCGGGTGAGGTGGACATGATTCCTGAGGACGAGCCGACCGCTCTTTCTCAAGAGTCTGGCAATGCTCCGATCATTGCTCTCCCCGCCTACGGCCCTCCGCCGTCTCCTGGCCTCGCGAGCATGACGACGGCCCCCGTGGAGTCTGGGGATGAGGCCACGGGTGGTGGACTTATGTCGATGGAGGAGGGAGACGCCTCCGTCTCGGCTGGAGGCTCATCAGGTAAATTTCGGATTACCGTCCCCCTTTTTTTATCTTGCAATCTTTCCTGACAGGTTTATCCTTGTTTTTTTAATGCAGGCGCGGCCAGTGCCGATGCTCCATTGCTCGAGGGAGCGCCGTCAACTACTGCCTTGGCGGTGGTCACCTCTCAGCCCTCCCTTGTACCATCGAAGATATTGGAAGGTATGGGTTTGCAACTTATTAGTTTTACCTTTCAGACGCATAATTTATGTACTAAAGTCGTACTGTTCTGTCTTTTCAGGAGTGTTTTTTGACCATCTTTATCAGGTGTTGCTCCCACACTTCTCCTTCCCATCTGAACTCGCTTCTCCTTCTAGTGGCGCTGGTGAGTATAATTTCCAACTGATATCTTTCTTTTTCAGTGATGGAATTATTTTTACCTTTTTCTCGTCTTGATTGCAGTGCTATAAATCGAAGGAGGGGACAAAAGATCAGCCGCGCCACCGGCCCTTCCGGCCTTGCCACCTGCTGCAGCTGGTATAGCAAACTATCGCATTGATGACCCCTTTTTTTGTTTTTTCTTAAAGTGTCATCTAATCGTATCTTGTTTTTTCAGCTGTCGTTCCGATCTCGGCACCCTTCGAGCCTCGTGTCACAATGCCGGCAGGCCCTTTCCTGAGACGTCCGTCCTCCAAAGGCGCCGTGAATAGTCTGCGCATGTTGAGCGACTATATTGAGGAACTCGACGTCGAGACTCCTACGTCTGCCGCAGATTTTGCTACGGCGGTTAACCCAATGCTGGTGATACTCGTGAACTTCCATAACGAGGACATCGTCGCGTCTTGGGTTAATCACTGCAGGGAGATCGAGGCTCGCCTGCATCAACTGGAGTTTATGCGCCCTGCTCCTGAGGTTTTGGCCGTGAGTACTCAACAGGCAGCATGGCTCGAGCAAAGCACTTCTTATTTCCGCCATTTGGAGCAAGAAGCAGCTTTAAGGCTGAAGGAATGTCAGGAGTCTTCAAGCGAAACTGCTCGCCTACATGCTGAAGTTGAGGCGAACACTGCTGAGGTGAAGGCTGTCTTCGAGGGCCTTCTGGAGCGTATCTCTAATGGGCTAGCACTGAAGCGGAAGCTTGATGCCGCCGAGCGTGAAGCCCAAGGTTGCGAAGCAGCTCAGCAGGTCGTTGGGGAGCAGCTTGCATCCTTCATGCAGCAGAGGGCTCAGGTGGAGGCAGAACCGGCGGTGGTGGCTGTTCAGGAAAAGGCATGGAAGGAAGTGTGCGAACAACTGATAGAGCTATTTAGGACACTTCCTTCCCAGTAGCTGCCTTTGTATCAGTGTATTTGTAAAATTTTTCTTTTTCAAATAATATGTATCCATTCTCTATTCTTTTGTACGATTCACCTTGTATTTGATTGAAGTTAATAAATAAAGATACACATTTTTTTTTCTTTGCAATGTCTTGTATGCTCTTTTACTTTCTCCCTTCTCAGCATGTTGTCTTGATAAACATAATTGGCAGATAACTTAGTTTTTCCAAGAGATAGCGATGGTTTAGGCCGCAGGTTCAGATCTGCCGCCTAAGACTTTTCAACTCTATGAGCCGTGAGGGTCTCATAAAGACTTTTCTCCCTACGGATCGAGAGGATCTCGTAGGTGTATTTTTTCCTTAGGAATCGTGAGGATTCCTAAGTGCATTTTCTCTTATAAGTCGTAAGGATCCTATAGCAGAATTTTCCCTCCTACGAGTCGAGAGGATCCGTAAGCGGTTGTTTCCCTCCTTGTCGAGACTCGAGTTTGGAGAGTGAGACCCATGGATAGTATGCAAGAGACCATTTTGGGCCAACTTGTAGGGTCCCAGTGCTTAGGAAACAGGTTTTTTAATCCTTACTGCCTAAGGCTTTATCTTACGAGTCGAGCCGCATTGAGAAGTTCTCGCAAAGACATCAATTTCTTCACAAGTCGAGACGAATCGAGCATTTCTCGTAAGAATATCCTAACGTCACAGTTAACCTCTGCTCTTTACAACAGAAGTCCGTTAGGGTCTGTGGTACTTAGGGTTTTGGCCGTCGTACCGTCGCATAAGCTGATATATTCCTCGATAGGCAATTGTGCTGTTCGAGTAGCCCTGCGACTGCCGTGTCTCTGATCCCTTCGGGGGCTAGACAAGACGTCTTCAAGCAATCCTCCTTGGCAGTTTGACCGTCGGAAGAGCCAGCGTTAGGTATTTTGCCATGCCGCTTTTTACTTGAGGTTGGGCTCATTTTGGAAAGCCCCGATGAGTCATAACCACTCCGCGCTGGTGTGGGATGATCTCCGATAGTCTTTCAGGTTTTATGTGAGTTGCCATCAAGACCCTGAAGCTAGGAATTTTTCCTTTGCTTCGTTTGCTGGCATCGCGTCTGTTGTATCGAGACGAATGTCGCGGTTGTCTCTAGGTTGCTGGTGAACCGTCCAGGTTTGGAAGTAGGGATTTTGCCGTGGCTCCGTTAGTTTGTCGCGTTTGATCCCTGCTGGAGGAAGAACGCTGGGTGACATTTCGTCTGCTGTATCGAGACGAACGTCGCGGTTGTCTCTAGGTTGCTTGTGAACCGTCAAGGTTTGGAACTAGGGATTTTGCCCTGGCTCCGTTTGTTTGATGATGTTGCGTCTGCTGTGTCGAGACGAATGTCGAAGTGGTTACCATTTCGCACTGGTGTGAGATGATCTCCATGTTGGAGATAGTGCCCTCAGAGTCAATTATTGGATCACAGGCACGTGATTGCAATGATTGAGGGAGGACCTATCCCGGTAGGACAATCTTACTCAAGATGATAGTATGCTATCTGGTTTATCTTTATCATTGTGTACTGCTTTAGGTGACATTACTGATCACTATTGCACGTTGATAGAGCCCCTAAGATTCTTGCTTGACTACCAGCAGTATGAGGGCGATCATATACGTGGGAGCTGGGGTCTATAAGCACATCCTTAAAAGATCCCTAGTCGTGGGAGTTTCGAGACAGGGCATCGATTCTCCAGAGTAGACTAGTGTATACAGTCGAGACCCTGACGAGGGGTGGTGGCCGGTCTCACAAGCCACTAGTGTCAGTTGGTTCACCTAAGATGTATACAGGTGCTCATTGGGTTATGAGTACACTAGACAGGACTCGCCGGGAACATGCTAGTTGGTCTTATACCTGACGTCAGATAGCAGTTTCCTGGTGACATGTGTACATGTTAGTTCATCGACCTGAGATCGTCATTTGTCTCGTATGAGTTCCCACTGTGCTTTGATTACTACCCTACCATGTTCAAAGGAGACGTGCAAACAGGTTTTAGTTAGGTACAGTCCCGAGCCACATGGAGGCATTGAGCGGATCTTCAGGGGTTCGTCTCTCCCGGTATTGGGGGTGAGGTCGCGCTGTGTCAAGGAGAGCCATTACACGAAGTCCTTGGCCAAGGCAGGAGATTTACTGGTAGGTATTCCAGTAGTATCTCAGAGTGTTCTAGGCTACACTCCGACATGACTTGTACCGCTTTTGGGGGTCTGACTTTTACCAACCCCCTAGGCCCGCCATGCGATGCTCATAGACGAACGGACCGGACTGTATGGATATTGTCACTGACAGGCTCAGTAGGGTGTCAGGATGAGTTCGCTCATCGACGTCCCTTTTGGTCAGTACCTGGTAGCCCGTTACGTATTGGCTAATACCTCTGACGTGCTAGTGGTTAAATCCACAACCAAAGTATTGACGAGTTTTTAGAGTCCCCCACAGACCAGTTTCTCAAGTTTCGGGCGAAACGCTGTAGAGGCCGTATGGAGATATGGCAGGGTTCGATCAGATACGCGCGGTATTGCACGGATCATGATTGGACGGATTTTACTAGCGGGCTTTGGTTTAAGCCGGATCCTAGTATTGTACAGTGTAGATTTTGTCTCTTTGCATTTGTATTCAGTGGGAATACAAATGCGGGTATGTATATACAGTAGCGGGGTTTTCCTGTAATTTATTACGGGATCAGTTTTATGAAGTTGCCAGTTTGTATTCCGTTCCGGCCAGTTTTCCTTTGTTCCTTCATGGCCGGACTTTCTGATGGAGGGGGGTTATTTGCAAGTTTGCAAATAACTTATTGTGGAAGGGGTTTCTTGCATATGATGGCTTCATGATAGATATTCATGATGAGATTCTTTTTCCATCCACTCACTTGCATTTATGAGATTGGATTTTGAAAAGGTTGGATTTGAGAAATGGTGTGACCATTTTAATTCATGATTATCATTCATTTTCTTTCCTTGCATTATTTCATTTTTTCCCTCCACCATCACTTGAGGGGCCGGCCACATCTAGGAGTGAGGGAGAAGTTCATTTTGGTGGTGGCAAATGTTCATCTCATTTTTCCATTCATCCTACAAAGAGATTTTTCTATTTCATAGTTCATTTCTTTTCTCCACCTCCATCAAAGGCAACTTCACAACCTCTAGAGACAATGGATTCTACACTTGCCTACAACATTCCTTGGGCACGTCGGCTCGCCAACTTCGTGCCCGAGTTGCCTCGGTCCAGAGGTGGGAGCCCGTAAAAGAACCCGGCGATGTGGTGCCCGTTTCGACGAGGAGGCGACGATCGGAGATTCCGCAAGGAGATCGGAGTGGAGGCGAAGACCGAATGACACGGATCGCTTGGTATATCTCTCTACCCATCTTTTAGTTTGCTAGTAGCTAGGTTAATGGCCCGATCCGGGGTTTTAGTGCGCAGTGGTGCCGGTTTCTAAGTTCTAGAAAAGTTCCGTTTCCGCATTTCCGGCGTCGGATGGACGGCCGAGGCGCCGCCGTGCACTTACACTCCAGTTGTCTTTCAGGCTTTATATGACTCGCCGTTAAGACCTTGAAGCTAGGAATTTGGCCTTCGTTTCGTTTGCTTTGTCACGTCCGAATCCGGTTGGAGGAAGAACGCTGGGGTGACAACTCGTCTGCTGTATCAAGACAAACGTCGTGGTTGTCTCTAGGTTGCTTGTGAACCGTCGAGGTTTGGAACTAGGGATTTTGCCGTGGCTCCGTTTGTTTAATGATGTTGCGTCTGCTGTGTCGAGACGAACGTCGAAGTGGTGACCATTCCGCACTAGTGTGAGATGATCTCCAGTTGTCTTTCAGGTTTTATATGACTAGCCGTTAAGACCTTGAAGCTAGGAATTTGGCCTTCGCTTCGTTTGCTTTGTCACGTCCGAACCCTGTTGGAGGAAGAACGCTGGGGTGACAACTCATCTGCTGTATCGAGACGAACGTCGCGGTTGTCTCTAGGTTGCTTGTGAACCGTCGAGGTTTGGAACTAGGGATTTTGCCGTGGCTCCGTTTGTTTAATGATGTTGCGTCTGCTGTGTCGAGACGAACGTCGAAGTGGTGACCATTCCGCACTGGTGTGAGATGATCTCCAGTTGTCTTTTAGGTTTTATATGACTCGCCGTTAAGACCTTGAAGCTAGGAATTTGGCCTTCCTTCGTTTGTTTTGTCATGTCCAAATCCTGTTGGAGGAAGGACACTGTTGTTGACATTGCATCTGCTGTAACGAGACGAATGCTGAGGTGGAGCTGGGATTTTGCCGTCACTCCGCTTTATTGACCATGGGGTCTTTTGTTGACGTTGCATCTACATCTTGATGGACTGCGAAGGAACGTCGTTGCTAACATCTCGTCTGCTGTATCGAGACGATTGTTGAAATGAAGCTGGGATTTTGCCGTTGCTTCGCTTTGTTTCGACCGCGAGGTCTTTTGTTGGCGTTGTATCTGCATCTTGATGGACTGCGAAGGAACGCCTTTGCTGATTCTTAGGCCGTAGATGTTGCCGTTAAGATTTGGAACTAGGGACTATGCCGTGGTTCCATTTCATTGCGACTCTGAGGTCGGTTGTAGACGTCATGTCTGCATCTGGTTGGAATGAGGAGAAACGCCGTTGGTGATCTCTAAATTGTCGATATCGACGTCGAGACCTTGAAGCTAGGGATCTTCCTTTGCTTTATTTGTTGACATTGTGTCTGCAATATTGCGTCAAATGTCGAGGTTATCTCTAGATTGTCTATGAATCGTCGAGATTTGGATTCGCTTTTTTATGGAGCATGTTGGGAAGGTATGGTTCCCTCTTTGTTTGTGCCCCTGGATTGTATACAGGGATCGATGTGATCTCACCTGTAGGGCATAAATTTCATTTTTTTTCATTCACTTTTTTTTTATTTCCGCGCTGCTCTATCATTTCAGCTTTTACATCGCGAAGGTCGCGATTGCCCAACCATTTCGGCTATTTTTCGCGATGCCCAATCATTTCGGCGATTTTTTTTATTTTTACTCGTTGTTTTTTTTATTGCGAGTTGTCCAATCATTTCGGCTATTTATTTTATTTTTACTCGGTGCTTTTTATTACAAGTTGCCCAATCATTTTGACTATTTTGCATGCATACACTTTTACTTGCTGATTTTGTTTGCAAGTTGCCCTATCATTTCGGCTATTTAGTATGCATTTTTTTTGGCTCGCTGATTTTTTTTCTCGCGAGTAGGGGATTTGTGATCTGATACCAATCTTAGCATCAACATCGCTACGACTGGAATATTGCCAGGAGCGAATCATCATTTGCCATGAAAGGACTTGGAATTTGATGCATCAGCATCGCTACCACTGGGATATTGCCAGGAGCGCATCATCATTTGCCTCTGTCGATGTCGAACAAAGGTGGCTTAGTAAACAGGGTTAGGATCCTGTCAACTAAAGCTTTTGACTTCATGAGCCGTAAGGGTCTCACAAAGGTATTTCTCCCTACAAGTCGTGAGGATCTCGTAGGTGTGTTTTCTCCTTAGGAGTCGTGGGGATTCCTAAATGTATGTTCTCTTATAAGTTGTAAGGATCCTACAAGAGTGCTTTCTCCTTATAAGTCGAGAGGACTTACAAGGGTTGTTCACCATACGGATATATCCCTAGTCACGGGTGGGACTTTGCTGGGGAATGTTTATTCGCGCCCGTGAATTGTATACAAGGGTCGGTATGAGCCGCTTGTAGGGAAATATCGAAGGTTGTGGGGGGTTTGCTTAAGAACAGGTTCAGGTCTCTATAACTTAAGACTTTCAAATCTTATGAGCCATGAGGGTCCCATAAGAGAGTTCTCCTTACAAGTCGTGAGGATCTCGCAAGTGTAATTTCTCCTTAGGAATCGTGAGGATCCCTAAGTGTGTTGCTCCCTTGTGAGTCGTAAGGATCTCGCGCGGGTGATTTCTCCTTACAAGGTCGAGAGGACCCTATAAGTGTCTTTTAACGAGGTTGCGTCCTTTCGGGTTTTCACAAACACTCGCCGGTAGTCCTGCTGTTTTTACTCACGGAGCCCTTTCAGGTTTTCATCCGTGCTCATTTTGCTTATGGACGTACCGTTTTTTTTATTCTTTTTATTCTCTTTTTTTACGAGGTTGCGCCCTTTCGGGTTTTCACGAACACTCGCCAGTAGCCCTGCTGTTTTTACTCACGGAGCCCTTTCGGGTTTTCATCCGTGCCCATTTTGCTTATGGACATACCGTTTATTTTTTTTATTTTATTTTTTTTATTCTTGTCAGCCTGAGGATGCTGCGGTAGTAGTTTAAAGACGTTTCGGTCGCTTGCAAGTTTTAGGACATTGCGGTCCATCATTAGTTTAAGGACGTTTCGGTCCGTCGTCGCCGTATTTGAGGCGAATCTCTAGTTTACTGACTTTTCGGTCTATGGGGCTTTCCTTATGAATGAGCATGATGCCCCCAGCGTATCCATCTTTCTCAGAGCGTGCGGTTGTGGCGGGTTCACCCTCCAGTTTTCGGAGATGACGAACTTGCCCTGTTGATATTGGTCCTTAATCCAGTTCTTGAAGACGTAACAGTTTTCGATCGGATGGCCCAATACTTGGTGGTAAGGGCAATAATTAGAACTGTTGACATCATCCAGTTGTAGTTGGTGTTTCAGCTCCGGTAGAGTGATAAGCCTGTTATGCACTGCCACTTTGAATAGCCTCCTTGTTTCATCCTGGGGAAATGAGTAAGGACGTCTTAGCCTCTCCTCGAGGGATATGCGTGGGCGCATATTGTTTTGACGAACAACCGGTCTAGGGCCACTCGACTGTTGTTGAGTTTTGGCGACGAAGGTCATTTTCCCCTTTCCTTTATCCTTTTTGCTCGATCCCTTGTTCGCGAGGCCAAGATTTTCTTCGAGTAGTGTGCGATTGCACGACTGAACGTTCTCGCAACTCCTCAATTCTTTCATTTTTGAAATGGATTCCTTGAGGAGAGGGTCGAGGGCAGCTTCTTCGTCAGAGTCGCTTCCAAAGGTGATAATTTGCGATCCCTTGGAGTCGGTTATGTGACAGTCGTCGGCTCTTTTGCGCTCATCTATCGCATTTTTCTGATGTCTACGAGCTCCACGCTTTGTCCTGTTGAAGTGTTGCTTTTGAGCGACTTACCCTTACCACCAACACTTAAAGGAGTCGCAGTCTTCGGTAGGATGTATAATCTTCTGATGATATAAGCAGAAGTTAGGATGCATCTCTACTCCACCGAGAGTATTTTCTTCGGAGGGTGGTAGCTTCATTCCCGCTGACAGGGCTTTAGCAAACATTTTCCTCGTCTTGAATTTGTTTTTATCCGCAGCGGATGGCTTTTGATTTGACGGGAGTGCCTCGACTCTTTGTTCCAGTCGTCGGTGTTTGGCTCCTTCCAGTATGGCCATCTCACGCTCTTGATTGGCTTTAACTTTCAGACGAATCTCATTCAGGAAGGCATCGATCAACTCGTCTGACGGCCGCGGAATTTCTAGTTCAGCGTTCGCCCTCGGTTTCTCGGCACAAGGAGCCTCATTATCATCCGCCAATGAGTGAGAGATCACATGACAAGTTGCTACGTAGTCTTCAGATTCATCTGATGAGTCTTTTCCATCGTTTTCGTCCTCAACAAAAGAACAAGCCGCCCCCATCGTGTCCGTCTTCTTTGGAATGTGCGGCTGTGGTGGGTTTACCCTCCACTTTTCAGACAGGGAAAACTTGCCTTGTAGGTATTGATCCTCGATCCATCCCCTAAAGACGAAACAATCCTCGATCGGGTGACTTACCATTTGGTGGTAAGGGCAATAATCGGGATTATTGAGATCACCTGGCTGCAACAGACGTTTTAGACTCGAAAGATTGATGAGCTTACTGCGCACTGCCAGCTCAAACAGTCTTATTGTCTTATTCTGAGGAAACGAGTAAGGACGTCCTAGTCTCTCCTCGAGGGATGGGCGTGGACGCACGTCGTTCTGGCGAACGACCGGCTTTGAGTTGCTCGGCTGCTATTGAGCGTTGGCGATGACGATCACTTTCCCTTTTCCTTTCTCATTTCGAGAGTCTGGTTTTAGAGGAGACGGTCCATGGCCCATCTGGTCCATTTGGGCTAATTTATCGATCAAGGCCTGGAAGGTGGTTGGCCTGAAGAACATCATGAATTGCGAGATGGTCGTTTGTGGATCGAGAGTGCTCATGAACATGCCTACCGCAGGTGCCTCTTCTATGCACTGTTCGCATTTCGACCATAGGTCCCGCCATCGTGTTGCGTATTGGATCCACGTTTTGCTTGGCCTTATCTTGGCATTTACCAGTGCTGTTATCGGGGTGCGTTCACTAGCACTCGCGAATCTTTGTGTAAACAGTAGCTCCATCTCCGCAAATGTTTTGACAGAGTCGTTAGGTAGCTCCGAATACCAGTCAAAGGCTGTTTTTGCTAAGCTGCCGACGAATTGGCGAAGCAACAATTTGTCATCGCCTCCAGTATTGCCGCACAAGGCCCTGAATTGAGCGACATGTTGATGCGGATTCCCTGTCCCTTTATATACATGGAATTTAGGGATCGTGTATCACGGCGGGTAACTGATTTGGTCATACCAGCTTAGATAGGGTCGTCTGGTTCTAACAATTTGCGCAGCCGCTTCATTCGCATGATGAACTCGTATCTGCTGAGCTATATAGTCGTCTAGTGCAGCTTTGGAAATGGTTTCCTCCTTGGCTGCTGAAAGAACCGTAGGAGGATTAGATGTCTCCCCTCCGTCGTCTCTGACAATGATTGGAGGGTCTTCAGCTGGAGGGTCCGGCTGTAACATCATCCCTACCATATCTTGGAAGAGGAGCGCCATTTGTTTTATGTTAGCCGCTTGTTCTGCGGCTTCTTTGTCCTTCTTTTCGAGGACTCTGCGTAGGAAGTCAGCGTCGGTTTCTTGTTCGTGACGCTGTTCCGACGATGCCTCCGAGCTTTCTTTTGGCCCGGTAAGTGCAGCCATTGCAGTCATCATTTCCTGAAGCTTCTGCTGCTGTTCTTGAGCTTTCGTCACGGATCGGGTGAGCGGTCGGTGACCTGTCAAAGCACGGCCTTCCTCCTTTCCGGAAGCCATATACACCGTATGCACCACCATGCCCCCAGACCTAGGGCGTTTAGATTCACTGTCTTTGCGATTTGCCAAAGACATAGGGATCTTCCCCGACCTCCTTCTTTTTTGAGTGGTCGAAGTTGAGGGGGCCGTTGTAGTGGGCACCCAAGTAGCTATTGCTTTTTGTGGCTTGACAGAGTAATCCTTCTCCTGCCGAACCTTCATCTTTTTCTGTCGGCGGAGATAGCTTTCATCAATCACCGTCTCTTAGACCTGTCGCCAGACTTTGTAAATTTTAGAGGATAGCCGTTGAGGGGGCTGCTCTAGCTTCTTCTCTGGAGTATTCTCCACAGGTGAAGGAGTTCGTTTCAACACCGCAGTAGAAGAGTTTCTGCGCACCGTGTTCAACAATTCAAAGCTGTTCCCAGTTGGAACAGCAGCATCGATCCCCACTGTTGGAGCTGGCGGAGTGAATCCAGAAGGGGAGTTGCCCCCAGCCTTCCTCACTTGGCACCAGTGGCGACGTCGAGCGTGTCTTGCAGATGGAGTTATTTTAGCCGTAGGGGTGACCTCCTCATGCCCCCTGTGTTAGTCAGAATCTGCTGGTACCAGCCTTTTAAAGACCGATGTCCGTTGAATGGGGACGGCCAACCTGTCAAAAGCAGACTTCCGAGCAGGGGAGGCAACCTTGGAGATTTCGCCTGAAACTAGAGTAGGGATAGCTATCCGCTTCGGGATAACATCTTCTGGTATTGCTGGTTTTTCATGGGCCCGTTGGAGCTCTGACCTAGCCTGTTAAAAACTGAGGCATTGGAGTTGGGCGACCCGTTGAGAGGGACCGCGGCAGTGGTAAGTCGATCAAAGACCGACTTCTTTGGGGCTTCTTGCAACGTCATTGGGGCATTGAAGCTCATTGGTGGGAGCATGGCCCCGAAGAATAGTCCAGTGGTGGCTTGAGTTAACTGTTCCACTGGCATCTTGAAAAGAGAGGCCGCTTGGGGCCCGTAAGTCACTCCTCCAGTAGGGATGGAGCGAGAGTTGTAGTTGCAGGCAGTGCAGTTTGAAGCCATTAATCTTCTGTTTTCTGCACGGAGCAAGACACCAAATCTAAGTACCTCAAATCCACAGGCAACCATAGCAAACCGCGATTCGTTCGCGAACACGACACACGAAGTGTGGAGTGGAAAGAGGAAGAGGTCCCACCGGGCGTGCCAGAATCTGTTCCCCTCCGAACGGCGGCCAAGACATGGACGTCTTGCCTGAAATTCGGGGCAGATGCTATTTTGTTTTATCCGTCCACCTCTCCGAAGATGCCAAGTTGATTTATGGCACCGTGTTTCGGAGGTTAGGACGGATACGGCCGATGTAGCAGACTTCGTCAGATTCCCCCTCGCTTGAGGGGTTTTTGATTGTGGGGACGCTCTTCCCTGCAAGCGCAAGCCCCTGCAGTTAATTACACTACCGCATCGCGGTAATAACTTTCTCCTTCTCCAGAATTTCACTTCGTGTCGTGTGTGTTTGTTTTGTTTGTGGATTGTATACGGAGACTAAGTTATGCCGTCGCCCGTAGGACGTGGATTAGTCCAAATCCGTATTTACTTAGATTTGGGTTTGGCATTTTAGTTTAAGGATACGTTAGCCATATTAAGGCTAAGATCAACTTAAACTTTTGTTAAGGATACGTTTGCCTAATTTCCAGACTAAGATCAACTTAACGGGATCGTTTGGATCCGACAAGAGAGCAATTGGCTCTATTGTTTAGTTTAATGACATTGCGGTCAATTTAATGTATGGCCATCGGGACTAGTCACCTCTCTGACGTCGTTGAAGGATTACAACGATAGGTGTCAGAGGAGTTCAGAGATGTACCCTTGAACCAAAGTTGGTCAGGGGATCCATAGTCCAATTTGGGACTAAAGTCTGTTTGAAGGTTTTGGTTTAAGGATACGTTAACCATATTTGAGGCTGAGATCAACTTAAACGGGATCGTTTAGATCCGACAAAAGAGCATTTGGAGGCTCTATTGTTCCAGTTTAGGGACATGGTGGTCCATTGCCAGTGTAGGGACATGGTGGTCCAATTTATTTGTGGCCGTCGGGGCCCGTCACCTCTCTGACGTCGTTGAAGGATTACAACGATAGGTGTCAGAGAAGTTCGGGGATGTACCCTTGAACCGGATGTAAATTGATTTAAGAGAGCAGCCGTGCTCAGTCAATTTAATTTGAGGACTTACGACCATGATTGGGCTAAGTACAGTTGAGAATGTTCAACATTTTTATTTGTGGTTGGCCTGTTAGGCCTTGGCTTGGGCTTTGCCCTTTGTTTAATAATGCAGTGCATTTTCTTTTGGCCTGCTAGGCCTTTTTGATTTGGGCTCTGTCCCTTTTAAATGATGCACAGCATCTGCTTTGAGCTTGACAGACCTCTGTTTGGGCTTTATTCCCTTTAAATAGTGCATAGCACTTTGTTTGGTCTGATAGACCTTTCTTTATTGGGCTCTGCCCTTGATAATGCGTCGCATTAATTAGTCTGACAGAGTGCCACGTGGCTTGTTAGGCGCTTTGCGCCAATTACTGAGCACAAGCGCTTGTGATGGTGACACGTGTCACGCCCTGGTGAGTGCAGGCGCAACAGCGCAGTGCGCTGCGCCGTTGCGCTGCTGACACGTGACGCTCTCTGGTGAGTTGTGCCAACTTCAGAGAGCAATGCTCTATTTTAAAAGCGCACAGCGCAAGTGGTCTTGGAGCTGACACGTGGCGCTCTCTGGTGGCTTGCGCCAATCCAGGGATGCAACAGTGCAGATTTACAAGTGCAAGGCACTGTTATTATTTATTATTAATTTTTTTTTATTTTGAAGATCATTGATCTTGTTCTTTAGATCAATGATCTATTCAGAAGAAATTCTTCCTTTATAAAGGTTTTTTTTTTACCTTTTCTTTTCTTTTTCTTAAGTTCTTCTCAAAGTTCTTCAGAGCTCTCTCTGTTTTGCTTTTGAAGTTCTTGATGTTCTCAATGTTCTTGATGCTTTGAGTTGGGGTCTAGGGGTCTTTATATAGTGCCCATAGATTTGTTAAGTTTGTTAACGAGATCCTTCTCTGAGTGATTTGGGGAATTTTCCCCACCGTTGGATCTTTGATCCAAGGGCTTCTATTTTACAGAAGGCAATCTTCTTGTTTTAACAGGAACAGAAGGATCTTATTAGAATTTTAATTCTGTTTGGCGCAAACGCCCCAGCGCGTGACACGTGTCGCGCAGCGCACAGCGCAGCGCAGCTGCTCTTGCGCAACCGCGCTGACACGTGTCGCGCAGCGCACAGCGCAGCGCAACTGCGTTTGCGCTAACACGTGTCGCACAGCGCAGCGCTTGCGCCACTGCGCTTGCGCAACTGCGCTGACACGTATCGTGCAGCGCAGCGCTTGCGCAACTGAAGCGTTGCTTCTTTTAATTTTTGTTTTAAATAAAGCCTTGCTCTGATTGGGCGCGCTGCCTTGGGCGCTGCGCTGACGTATCAGTTTTTGACACGTGGCGCGTTGCGCGCAGCGCAAGGAATTTGAAGCGTTGCTTCTAGTTTTGAATTTTTGAAATTCAAACAGAGGTTTGCTCTGATTAGGGGAAACAATACCTTCCTACACCCTGGAAAGCATACCACGTGCGGAAAATAGCAAGGCGGATGCATTAGCTAAGCTCGCTAAAGAACTGGCCGACGAAAACCTCGATGACTCGTAAGGAGAACTCTCTTATGGGACCCTCACGGCTCATAAGATTCAAAAGTCTTAAGCTACAGGGATCTGAACCTGTTCTTAAGCAGCCCCCACAACCTCCAATACTGCCCTACAATCGGCTCAATGCTGACCCTTGTATACAATCCATGGGCGCGAATAAACATTTCCCTAACGAAGTCCCATCTGTGACTAGGGATATGTCTATATGGTGAACAACCCTTGTAAGTCCTCTCGACTTATAAGGAGAAAACCCTCTTATAAGATCCTTACGACTTATAAGAGACCATGCACTTAGGAATCCTCACAATTCCTAAGGAGAAATTACACCCACGAGATCCTCACGACTCGCAGGGAGAAGTACCTTCATGAGACCCTTACGGCTCATGAAGTTAAAAGCCTTAGTCGACAGGATATTAACCCTGTTTGCTAAGCCACCTTTGTTCGACGTCGACAGAGGCAAATGATGATTCGCTCCTGGTAATATCCCAGTTGTAGCGGTGCTGATACCGAAATCGGTGGCTAATTCTGAGCTTGCAGCAAAAAGCTGGCAAGCCACACATGCATACGAAATAGCCGAAATGATGGGGCAACTTGCAAAAAAATCAGCAAGTAAAAATATATGCATGCAAAATAGCCGAAATGATTGGGCAACTCGCGATAAAAAGCAGCGAGTAAAAATAAAAAAATAGCCGAAATGATTGGGCACCGCGAAAAATAGTCGAAATGATTGGGCAATCGCGACCTTCGCAATATAAAAGCTGAAATGATTGGGCAATCGCGACCTTCGCAATATAACAGCTGAAATGATAGAGCATCGCGGAAAGAAATAAAAAAAATGAATGAAATTTATGCCCTATAGGTGATATCATGTTAATCCCTGCATACAATTCAGGGGAACAAACAAAGAAGGAATCACACCCTTCCTCCCCAAGCTTCATCAGAAGGAGAGGCCAAATCTCAATGGTTCATAGACAGCCTAGAGGTCATCTCAACATTCGTCTCATTACAAAAGACACAACATCAAGCAAAGCGGAACATCGGCAACTTCCAGTTCCATGACTCGGCGGTGTACAGATGACCGAGAGTCAAACTCCGACTCCGTGAAATGCGGATAAAGTCAATCCTTCCTGGCTACGTGGAACACGGATTATGTCATTCCTGACCCCGTGGAAAAAGTCCAGAGCGGATCCTGGTCCTCGCAGAGCACGGCAGTGAACCCGTGTGAAGCATCCAGAGCGGAGCCTAGTCCTCGCCAAACACGGCAGTGAACCCGCGGGAGGCATCTAGAACAAAATTCCTGGCTACGTGGAACGCGGATTATGTCACTCCTGATCCCGTGGAAAACGTCCAGAGCGGATCCTGGTCCTCGCAGAGCACAGCAATGAACCCGTGTGAAGCATCCAGAGTGGAGCCTAGTCCTCGCCGAACACGGTAGTGAACCCGTGGGAAGCATCTAGAGCAAAATTCCTGGCTACGTGGAACGCGGATTATGTCATTCCTGACCCCGTGGAAAACGTCCAGAGCGGATCCTGGTCCTCGCAGAGCACAACAGTGAACCCGTGTGAAGCATCCAGAGCGGAGCCTAGTCCTCGCCGAACACGGCAATGAACCGTGGGAAGCGTCTAGAGAAAAATTCCTAGCTACGTGGAACACAGATTATGTCACTCATGACCCCGTGGAAAACATCCAGAGCGGAGCCTAGTCCTCGCCGAACGCGGCAATGAACCCGTGGGAAGCATCTAGAGCAAAATTCCTGGCTACGTGGAACGCGGATTATGTCACTCCTGACCCCGTGGAAAACGTCCAGATCAGATCCTGGTCCTCACAGAGCACGGCAGTGAACCCGTGTGAAGCATCAAGAGCGGAGCCTAGTCCTCGCCGAACACGACAGTGAACCCGTGGGAGGCACTAGAGCAAAATTCCTGGCTACGTGGAACGCGGATTATGTCACTCCTGACCCCGTGGAAAACGTCCATAGCGGATCCTGGTCCTCGCAGAGCACGGCAATGACCCTGTGTGAAGCATCCAGAGCGGAGCCTGGTCCTCGCCGAACACGACAGTGAACCCGTGGGAAGCATCCAGAGAAAAATTCCTGGCTACGTGGAACGCGGATTATGTCACTTTTGACCCCGTGGAAAACGTCCAGAGCGGATCCTAGTCCTCGCAGAGCACGGCAGTGAACCCGTGTGAAGCATCCAGAGCGGAGTCTGGTCCTCGCCGAACACGATAGTGAACCCGTGGGAAGCATCCAGAGCAAACATCAGACTATGGAGTCCTTAAATCCACGGACTATGATGTCCTTAACCTCGACCGTGATGTCTTAAAACTAATATCGGACTGTGAGGTCCTTAAACTCACGGACTATGATGTCCTTAACCTCGACCGTGATGTCTTAAAACTAACAATGGACCGTAATGTCCTTAAACTAATTTTACCTTGGTTCAAGGGTACATCTCTTCACTCCTTTGATATTTGTCATTGTAATTCCTCAACGTCTTCAAAGAGGTGACGGGTCCCGATAACCACACATTTCACGGAATGTGGGGTCCTTAAACCCATGGACTATGATGTCCTTAACCTCGACCGTAATGTCTTAAAACTAACAACGGACTGTGGAGTCCTTAAATCCACGGACTATGATGTCCTTAACCTCGACCGTGATGTCTTAAAACTAACATTGGACTGTGAGGTCCTTAAACTCATGGACTATGATGTCCTTAACCTCGACCGCGAGGTCTTTAAACTACGGTATCCTGGAAAATGTCCAGAGCGGAGTTTGGTCCTCACAGAACACGGCAGTGAACCCGTGGGAAGCATCCAGAACAACCCCTGACTCCGTGAAATGCGGATAAGGACAACTTCATCCATCACTTCCGAGTCCTCATGACTCGTAGGGGAGTAAATTCTCTTGTGAGATCCTTACGACTTTCAAGAGAAAACACACTTAGGAATCCTCACGATTCTTTAAGAGAAATTACACCTATAGGATCCTCTCGATCGGTAGGGAGAAAATTCTTTATGAGACCCTCACGGCTCATAAAGTTGAAAAGTCTTAGGTGACAGATCCTAACCCTGTTTTCTAAGCCATCACCACTCTATAAAGAAGCACAAGATTGACAGCTATTTACTATCTACAGACCGCACTTGCCAAAATTACATGGCAACAACATAGCAGGGAGAAGAAAGCAACAGTATAACAGAAAATGTGTATCTTTATTCATGAATTCAATTAAGTACAAGGCAAATCGTATAAAAGAATAAAGAATGGATACATATTATTCAAAGATTACAAGTATGACTGATACAAAGGCAGCTACTGAGAAGGAAGCGTTTTCAACAAGTCCGTAAGCTGCTCTCGCACTTCCTTCAGTGCCTTCTCATGAGCAGCCGCCGCGGCCAGCTCCTCTTCGATTCGAGTCCTTTTTTGCAAATATGATGAAACCTTATCATCAATTTCCCGCTGGGAAGCTGCGTGACTCTGCCTAACCCGCTCGATAGAGTCGAGCTTCTGTCTCAATACAAGCCCGTCCGAGATACATTGCTGCAAGGTGTCAAAGACGGCTTTCAGTTGTGCGGCGTTCGCTTCGACCTGGGCACGCAATTGGACAGACTCAGCGGAAGCCTCATCGCATTTCTTCTGCCTCAAGGTCTCTTCTTGTTCAAAATGACGGAGGAAGGGCGCACTCTGCTCGACCCATGCGGCCCGCTGGGAGTTCAAAGCCTGAGTCTCAGGGGCAAGACGCATGAGTTCAAGCTGATGTAGCAAGCCCCGATCTTCCTGCAGTGATTAACCCAAGACTCAACGACGCCTTCATTATGGAAATTTACAAGTGTCGCCAGCATCGGATTGACCTCGGCAGCGAAATCTGCAGCAGATGTAAGAGCCTCCGTGTCAAGCTCCTCGACGCATCCGCTCAGCATACGCAGACTCATCGTAGCACCCTTTGAGGATGGACGTCTGGAGAATGGGCCTGCCGACATCATGATGCAAGACTCGAAAGAGGCCGGGGTCGAAACGACCGCTGCAAAACTAAACACAATCAAATGACGTTTCAAGAAATATAGGAAGGTCATGAATGATGGAATTTACTATACCAGCTGCAGCAGGTGGCAATGCCGGGAGGACCGGTGGCGCAACTGATCTCTTATCTCCTCTTTCAATCTGTAGCACTACAATCAAAGCAAAGAAAAATCAGAAATAATTTCATTGTCGGTAAAAGAAAGAGCGTTAATTGAAAGCTGTATTCACCAGCGCCACTGGATGAAGCAATCTCCAACGGGAAGGAGAAATGGGGATGCAGCACCTGGTACAGGTGGTCAAAAAGGGCTCCTGCAAAAACACGATAACGCAACGTCAGTACATGAATTATACAGCCAAGAGATAAGACTGATGGGTCACAAATCCATACCTTCCAGCATTTGCGACGATGCGAGAAAAGGTAGAGAGGTGGTCACCGTCAGGGCGGTAACTGACGGCGCTGTCTCGAGCAGCGCGACATCAGCACTAGCCGCACCTGCATTAGAAACAAGATAAACCTTGTTAGGAAAGATTGCAGAATAAAAAGAAGGGCGGTAACCTAAAATCTACCTGAAGAGTCACCAGTTGGAGCCGTGACGAGGGCGCCACTTGATTCAACAACGGCATCTCCCTCCTCCATCGGGGTGGCCTCACCTCCCGTCGCCTCGTCCCCTGACTCCACGGGAGCTGTCGTCACGCTTGCGACACCAGGAGACGATAAAGAACCGTAGGCAGGAAGAGCGATGATCGGAGTAGTGCCCAACTCTTGAGAAAGAGGGGCCACATCGGATCCAGCAATTGCACCCGTTCCACTCACCACCACCTCGGGCTCAGTAATTGCAGCCGTCTTATCCACCGCTGCTTCAGGCTCAGCCGTGGTAGCCGTCTCGTCAGCCATTACCTTGAGCCCGGCAATTATGACCACATCGCCTACCGCCGCCCCGGGTTCGGGAATAGCAGCCACCTCCTCCACCGCTCCCTCAGGCTCAGCGGTCGCTGCCACCACTTCAGGAAGACTCGGCTCTGCAAAGATAAGATATATGAGAAATGATAGCTTAAAACTTTGACAACAGAGCCTCAAGGCACATTACCTGGAGTTGAGTTACCGTTGGCTTCCCGAGCCGCACGTGCCGTCCGTCTGTGAGCAGTAGACAAGGCAACCGGAGACTCTTCTGAAGGAGTAGCAGCAGGGGTAACGGTGCTTAAACCTACTCCCGCAGCCAAAGCAGCACTACGCTCCCTTGCTGCACGCCTCAGGCGCTTCCTTTCCTCCCGAGCCGTCACAACAGACCTTTTAGAAGCCTCCTTCAGCAAGGCGTCGTCATCCGCATTCAGGGTTACCTCCAGAGCCGTCAAGGCTTCCTTCATCGATTTTTTAAGTAAGGCCTCTTGCGGCAATGCCGAAGAGGCCGGGCTTCGGTAGCTTTCCCGGGGAGAATTTCCGCATCAGCTTGCGGGATAGGCATTGCGGTCCCTGCAATAAGACAAAGGCAGGGTCAGATTACTCATAAGGAACGGGAGCAGAAACATGGCGAACCGAAATATACCAAGGCCTAAGGATGCTCGAAGCTGTTCCTCTTCCTCAAAAGTCTTGAGAGAAGCAGCGAGAGCTTCTTCGGTAGAAATGCCTATTAAAGAAGGAAAAGCGTTAGTAAAAAAAACAATGATATAGGTATGATGCAATGGCAAAAAATACAACTAATGATTACCTGATCACGCGAGGTTAGCCAACCCCTCTTCGCGTTTTGCCAATCGCTCGGAAGCTGCGATGGCAGCCGCCAGATCAGTATTATCTAGCGGCATGAATAAGCCCTCATTCGTCCCATACTCGCTCAAGCCCTTACTATAAGGAGCATGAGGTTCCTGACTAAATACGACATCGGCGGAGAAGAGCGACTTCTTTTTCTTCTTCTGCACGCGAGCTCCGGTCGCAGCCAGCACCAGCTTGCGTTTCGTAGGCACTTTGGGACGGCGAGTCCCGATATCCGAGCCCATGCCAGATTCGGGTGAAACTACGGTTACCGTCTCCACGGGAGCAGGGGGCGCCGATGGCACGTCCACAGAATCACGGGGCAATCCACGCGTAGGGTTTAGCATGCGTGGAGGCTCAACTACAGCAGCCTCTCTTAGCGGAAGGGGCACGGCGATCCGTCGCCTTAAAGGGACGTTGCGATCGCTGGCAGGGGGTGCACTCTTGCGATCGAGCAACAGCCGCCTCTCCTCCCTGATGACAGCACCCATCGCGTGCTGATACCAGGCCCCGTACACATTAAGGGCCCTCGGGATGCAACTTGGCTCGCTAATGAAGAAGTGGGAGCCCGTATTCAAGCGCATAAAGTGATGCAGCGCACCCCTTATTCCCTCTCTGGTGGCAGCAGGCTCTTCCAAAAACGCCTCCAATGGGACCCCCTGGTTATAACTTAGCTGCTGGGCAAAATGATGGGGGTTGTATCTCATAAAAAGCGTCGCATCATTTTGCCTGAATACGAGGAAGCCCGTCCTGATGGAGTATAGATGTAGAATCTCTCGAGCTTTCAATACGGAGGCCCCGTCCTTAAAATTGTCGCACAATGCCAGCACCGTCTTAGAAGTTTCCTGGCCAATCATCAGGACTTTATCCGTAAAAGACGTACCAGCTTCGACCGTGCGCGGACGAAGAAGTAACCCCCTAGCCTCCCGCTGAGACGGATTCACGATGGAAGCGTCAACCAGCCGCAAAATTCTGGGAAATTGCACTTCTCGAAAAATGAGGGTCTTATATGAATACCAAACACTTCGAGCACATGCATTTCCATCCACGAAGTAAAGTAGTGCATCGGGAAGTTGGCAGCTTGCACCCCCGGTTCAGTTGTGTCTGCCACCATGCTAAGACCATGGTACAGGTGGGCCAGCCCGGCGATCCCGATGGCCATTTGTATGCCAGCCACCATTCGATGTGCTGGGTAGAAGACGGACGGCCTCATATAGCGAGGGTGCATAGGGAGCGCAAACCAGCACAACCACAGCCCCAGAAACCCGAGAAAGAAGGTCTCCTCGTCGATACCCAGAGCAGCGATTTCTGACAGAGGGATGATCGCAGCATCGGGGAGATAAAAGCCCTTTTGATCATCTTCCAGTACTGGTCGACGATCCAAGCCAAAGCCGAAGGGATCGTTGAGCTTGCCAAATTTTTCGCCTCGTTGCGATAGAATCTCCGGTCGAAAAAACCGGGAAATGAAGTCTGCGAAACTGACCCCCCGGCCTCCGGATTCCAAGAAAAGACTCTCGTACATATTCAGCACCTTTATCAGACTAGGAAACTAGTGCTGGATGGCGTTCTCCGGTGTTAGGCCCATCACCACTGGCTTGGTGGCGAAAACGTATTCGTCCGGAGGAAGCAGCTCCTCGTAGTGTTCCTCCCTAACCGGCAAACCGGAAATCTCAGCAAATTCTTCTAAGGAGATGGAGACTTCTCTGTCCAGTAGAAGAAAGGTGTGGGTTGGGATGTTCTATTGCTCCAAAAATGCCTTAATCCACCATGTCGGAGGAGCAGAATACTGGAACAGCGAGGCGTAAACCGCAGGATATAGACCGATCTTCAGCAGGTGCGCCTTCTTCGCTGACAAAATGTATCTGGCCCACTGCAAATACCCGGCCGAATGTCGAGGGGTCAACCCGATGTTGTAAGGTTGTCCCCAAGGGCGCGACTCGCCCTGGCATATGCGCCGCTCCAAAGTATCCAAAGCTGCCGGCAGCTACATAGGTATAGCGGCAATCGAAGGTTGAAGAAGACCCTCCGAAGTCCAATTAACGACCTCCACGGCATAGTTCACCGGGGGTACATCTGCATATGAGATCGATGAGATCGGCTCTGACGGCGTCGCACAAGAGAAGCTTCGGCGACCTTTGATAATTGGTCGTACCACCTACCCCACAGGTGAAGGTTTTTGTATTCCGGGTCATAGTCTCTAATGAGCGCAAGAACCTCCCGGTCCACCTGTGCCTCAGGGAATCCTCCCTCTGAACGAAAAAACGGGAAAGAAAGATCGGAAGACATGTCGCCTGCGAGAAAGAACGGAATTCAATTATCAGTGTCATAATTTAATTTTAAAACTCCTGACGCTCAGCACTTTAAAATTTGTACCACACTGCAATGCAGTGGAGAGGGGACCAAAGGGGGACCCACAAAATCTAGATGACAATGCATCAATTAATAAGACAGCCTCATCATTGGATGAGACTGTCAATTAATGAGGAAATCCTCAAAGATTTTTCTCATTGAATGAGAAATCCCTCGGGAAAAGGAGAAAATCTCCCTCTGAGAGCAAAGCTCTATAACAGAGAGACACTTGTCAAACTCTGGTCATGAAGGAATAAAATTCCTTAAAGAGCCTAGCTCTGTAATGATGATGGAAAATCCATCAAAGATTAAAATCAACTGTTGAGAATTAAAAAATTCTGGGATCTTCAAGATCCATAAAAAAACTCTAAAGAGTTCTTCATCAAAAGATCTACATATTATCAAAAGAGCAGAGCTCTGACTCATGGGCTAAGAAACCCTAAGAAAAGATCTGTTTAGATCTATGGGTTCATGAGAGCAAGGCTCTGTTTATGAAACCCTAAAGGGGTTTTCTTTAGATCAAAGATCTATGAAGAGCAAGGCTCTGTTAATGGGTAAAAACCCTAATTTATTAAAATTAATTTAATTTAATTTTACCTAAATTTAGTGGAGTTTTAACCCTTGAAAGTTCTTGAACAAAAGAGCAAGGCTCTGAATAAAATTCTTAAGAAGAAGATGATAATCATCTGAGAACCAAAGGTCCTATTTATAGGCACTGAAACGCCTCTTCAACTTCTGAGTTGATCCAAGGGCTCAGATGTTGCCACTGCTGTACTCACGTGTGCGCTACGTAAGCACAATGGTGGGGGGGCATTTGTTTCCTCCAATCAGAACAAAACTCTGTTTTGAATTTCAAAATTCAAAAATTGAAGCAACGCTTCAGATCTCGTGCGTTGCGCGCTGCGTGCCACGTGTCAAAAGCATACGCGCTGGCGCCAGGTGCGCTGCGCCCTAGGCAGCGCACCCTTAATCAGAGCAAAGCTCTACTTTAAAATTCAAAATTAAATTGAAGCAACGCTTCAGATGCTGCGCGCCACGTGTCAAACAAGGTGCGCTAGCGCAGTTGCGCTGCACTCTGCGCTGCGTGCCACGTGTCGAACGTATGTGTGCTAGCGCAGTTACGCTGCGCTCTGCGCAGCGCGCCACGTGTCGAACGTAGGCGAGCTAACGCAAAGTGCGCCAGCGCTGGAATTAAAAGAATTCCCCACCGTTAGATCAAAAGATCTAATAATAATAAATTATTAATTAATCAGAATTAAAATTCTGTTATGGAAAGATTTTTCAATCTTATTAAAACAAGAAGATTATCTTCTGTAAAAAAGAAGCTTTAAGATCAAAGATCCAACGTTGGGAAATATTCCCAAATAAATCAGAGAAAGATCTCTCAAAACTGATTTAACAAATCAATTGGCCCTATATAAAGGCCCCTAGACTTCAAGTCTCAGAGAGAAAAGAGAGAGAAAAAACCCTCTGCAAACTTTGAGAAAACTCAAAGAAAAAGAAAGGCAAGCCTTTAGCAAAAGAAGATCATTTCTTCAAGGTAATGAATTAATTCTTGAACGACAGAGATGAAATCATCTCGTAAAAAGAAGAAACATCTTCTAAAAAGGTCTTAGATCTATAAAAAGACCAAGGTCTTTAATAAAAAGGAAAAGATCAAAAGATCTAAGCATAAAATAATAAAAGAAGTATTTTTACTTCATTCACAGATCTTTGATCTATAAAGGCAGAGCCTTTTATAAAACAAACAAGAACTTTTGTTCTTGGATCTTGAGGCAAAGCCTCCTTTAAAGAAGAACATAAATCTGTTCTTTGATCTTAAAATTGATCAGATGCGCTTTGCGATATTAGAAAGTGCCTTGCACTTATGAATTGCGCCATTGCGCTTCTTAGACTGGCGCGCAGCACCAGAACACGCCACGTGTCAAACAAAGACACAACCTGCGCTTTGCGCTTTTAAAACAGAGCACTGCGCTCATGGGCTGGCCCTGCGCTTTGCGCTTTTAAAACAGAGCACTGCGCTCATGGGCTGGCGCTCAGCGCCAAGCGCGCCATGTGTCACTCACTGGTGCGCCAACAGACTAGCACAATGCGCTCATAAACTAAAAGCACAATGCGCTAACAAGCTAGCGCTAAGCGCGATACGTGTCATCTTCATGTGCGCTACCCAACAGAAGCGCAATGCGCTTTTTGACTGGCGCAAAGCGCCTGACGCGCCTCGTGGCGCACTGCCAGAACACACTTTGTTCTGATGAATGTTATGTATTCAATATAAGATAAAAAATGTCAGAGTCCAATACTTAGCATTATTAAAAGGACCGAGCCCAAATAAAGGATTGATAGCCAGAATAAAAAATAAAATGTTAAACATTTTTTTTTAACTGGACTTAACCCAATTCTGGCCATAAGTCCTCAACTTAAATTGAACTGAGCCCATCTGCTCTTCCAATCAATTTACACCCGGTTCGAGGGTACATCTCTTTACTCCTCTGATATCTGTCGTTGTAATCCTTCAACGTCGTCAGAGAGGTGACGGGTCCCGACAACCACACATTACTACGGACTGTGGGGTCCTTAAACTCATGGAATATGATGTCCTTAATCTCGACCGTGATGTCTTAAAACTAATATCGGACTGTGAAGTCCCTAAATCCACGGACTATGATGTCCTTAATCTCGACCGTGATGTCTTAAAACTAATATCGGACTGTGAGGTCCTTAAACTCATGGACTATGATGTCTTTAAACTTGACCGTGATGTCTTAAAACTAATACCGGACTGTGAGGTCCTTAAATCCACGGACTATGATGTCCTTAACCTCGACCGTGATGTCTTAAAACTAACATCGGACTGTGAGGTCCTTAAACTCACGAACTATGATGTCCTTAACCTCGACTGCGATGTCTTAAAACTAACATTGGACCGAGATGTCCTTAAACCACCAATGGACCGTGATGTCCTTAAACTAATTATCGACCACAATATCACTAAACTAAACAATAGAGCCTAATTGCTCTCTTGTTGGATTTAAACGATCCTGTTAAATTGATTTTAGTTTGAAATCAGACTAACGTATCCTTAACTAACGTTTAAGTTGATCTTAGTCTCAAATGAGACTAACGTATCCTTAAACCCAAACCCCAAACCCAAATCTAAGAAGATACGGATTTGGACTAGTCCACGCCCTACGGGCGACAACATTACTTAGTCTCCGTATACAATCCACGGGCAACCACAAACTAAACAAACACCCACGACACGAAGTGACCATCGGGAGAAAGAAAAAGTTGTTACCGCGATGCGGTAGCGTAATTAACTACAGGGGCTTGCGCCTGCAGGGAAGAGCATCCCCACAATCAAAAAACCCCTCAAACGAGGGAAAATCTGACGAAGTCTGCTACATCGGCCGCATCCGTTTAAACCTTCGATACATAGTGCCATAAATCAACTTGGCATCTTCGGAGAGGTGGACGGATAGCACCAATTAGCATCTGCCCCGAATTTCAGGCAAGACGTACATTGCGTCTCCGCCGTGTCTTTCGGAGGGGAACATGCGCATGCCTGGAAAGTTTCCTGTATGTTTGAAACTCCCGATGTGATGTTTACCCCTAGGACCCAAGTGACCTTGACTAAAGATCAAAATGTCAAAAGGTCCTAGTCAAGTTCTACCCGTCATTATCTTGACTGCTTTAGACCCACCCGTATGAGCCTTGACTAAAGATCAAAATGATCGTATGACTGTCAAAACCAATCGCGTTATCTCTGCAACAGAAAAGCACTACATAGCTACCAAACACTACGCCTCGGCTAAATGCACGACATACGTAGCACGAATACTAAGCAATACTAGTCTGAAATGACGGAGGGCTACGGCTGGTTTTTAGCGAAAAACCTTCAACGTAATGAACTTGATATCGTTGAAGGAATCCAAGTGGTTTTATAAATATATAGTGGCGAAAACTTTTGGTAAAGAGGTCACTCCCGGTAAAGGGATCTCGGCTCTTTCCCCGTCGAATGGGTTGCAGGATATCCCAAACTGAATACCACGATGCAAAGCAAAAATAATCGACTATAGTAAAGTTATTATGTTGACACAAACTTTTACCTAAGGGGTCACTCCCGGTGAAGGGATCTCGGCCCTTGCCTCGTCGAATGAGGTGCAGGATATTCCAAATGAATACCACGATGCAAAGCAAAAGAAAACGTCTGTAATGTCAGTTTTTAAAAACTTGGTTCCAACAACATCATATATATAGGTTTGTTTTATCCTTGCATTGATAAGAATCTATGCAGTCCCTTCAATTAATCACACCAGAAAAGAACGAAAATAAAATATACGTATATGCCATCCGCATTCGTCACTGGGTCCCGTCATCACCCGTTAGGTTACTTAACTAACGACAGAGCGCGGACTGGGCTAGCGCGGGTGAAAAACATATACAACATCTACTAGTATATATAAATATATATATATATAACATTCGTCCCAGGCATGATATAAAGCAACGTCACAGAAACATCACAGAAGCAACACAGAATGGTGGATAATCTGGAGCCCCGAGTTTCACTTGAGCCGCAAGTGAGACTCGACGTTCCCTGTCATGTGGATAGCATGTGCAATGAAACCTAGACCCCTACGAGCGCGGCAAGTTACCCGCCAAAACTAGAAGTGAGGCAGCCCCCTTCAGCAACGTGAATGGACCACCCAGCACTTCACGGAATCCGGTAACTTGAGCACCCCTCCTGGGTCACCTTTACCCCCTATGAGTGCGGCGAATAGCCCGCCAATTCTAGAGTAAGGTCCCCTCCGTCCCAACGCCATGAGATGCGGACCCGTTGCCCTCTAGAATCCGGCTATTCATGCACCCCACCGCGGGGTAATCCTAGTACAGAAAAGAAAATAATATACAAGGGTGACATCGACCTCAGCCCGTTCGTGCCCCAAAAGAATAATATACAAACTGGCAGTGACGGCAGTCCACATGTCGGACGCTCGCCCCGCAATATCAAATATACAAATGAAATCAAACTGTACTAACATTGCACCACTGGCTATCCACGACGACAATCCAACCAACATCACAGCACAACACAGAATATCAACGTGAATGTCACGTTCGCAAACCCGTCTAAAAGAACATATAGCAGTTAGACGGGTTTACCGATCAAATGACATTCACGGTCGCAGATAGAAATGTATGTACTGTTAAACGCACACTTAAAATATCAATCGACTAAATTCCAATTTGGCCCTAATAGCAAAAACAACACTTCACTGAAACCTGGGCCAAGGCAGTATATATCAAAAATCACAATTCCAAGTCAGGGTGCTACAGGAAAAATTTCGAAGCCCGTCGCCACTAAATGGCCGCGAATCCGCCGCCAATGGGGGGTAAGTGCGGCGGTTCCGCGGCGCTTTGGAGGAATCAGAGGCCCAAATTTTTTATGCACCCATAAAATCGCCTGCACGGATTTTTAAGCTACTGGAAAATATTTTTTGAACACTTTTGAAAATCGGCAGAGAACAGAAAATTGGAATCGTGATTTCGGAAATTTTCGTCGATCGATCTTTCAAGCACGTTTAAACAAGCTAGTAAGGGGTTTAAAGGGTGGCTCTGATACCATGAAGGGTCACTGCAGCGCCCCAGCCATCGAAACGCGGCCAAAATGCGGAACAAAAATTTTCTAAACCGGCGCTACCGTTACCCGAATCCCGGATCGACCTTAAACCCTAAACTAGCAAACTAAGAAGAGGTTAGAATCATTATACCGAGTTGATTCATGTCCTTCGATCTTCATTCCAAGCTCCTCGTGATCCTTTAATGATGTTTGGTTGCCGGTCTTCCTCCATCTCCGATGATCCACCCGAGGGATATAACTTCGGCTCTAGCTCTACGACATGATGCATACAGAGCAATTAGGGTCTCTAGGATGCTACCCTAGAGAGCCTAGGATGTAGTGTGAATGTTTCTTAGTGTTAGCTATCTCAATTCATGAAGGTGGAAGCAAAGCACGAAAGCTAGTGGAGGTGAAACACAAATGGTGAAGGAGGAGCTCAAGAAGAAAAACAAAGAACAAAACCTTCATGCTTCAAAAAAATGAGCTTCCCTTGGAAAGAGAAAATAGCATGCAAGGTTTTGTAAAATGCATTTTTTCAATTATAAAATCCTACCATACTTGAATAGTGAACACAAATGAATTAACAATTCATTTGTGTGTACTATTGCAAGCATGGTTGTCTCCACACCTCATCATGCTAATATCCACCTCATTTACCATTTTAATAAAATGATCAAATCAAGAAATGAGGTGGCACCTTCTAGAATGTTATCCGGTAAAAAATACATATTACATTCACCTGTAAATATATCTGCATTCGTACCGAAATACGAATATCCAAAAAGACAGCATAACACAAAGAATATAATACTAGAATATACGTACCGAAATACATATATGTAAATTATTAAATCAATACCTGATTTAATAATCCGGCTCAAACCCGAGCCGGCTAGTATTATCAACTGTCCAATCGAAAGTCCGAGTACAATGTACATCAATCGATCGGAACCCTGCACATATCCAATACGGCTACTATATCATTTCGCCAGAACCAGGGAAACCCTCTATGTAGGACTCTAAAGACTCGGCAATACTCTGGCAGTGGGTTTAACTACAAGCACGTCAGCGGCACTAGCTGTACGTAACGGATACCTAGGTATTGAGCGAAAGGGAGGCCGACGAGAAAACTCATCCTGAACCCCTACTGAGCCTGTCAGTGACAATATTCGTACAGTTCGGTCTGTTCGTCTAAGAGTATCGCATATCGAGTCTAGAGGGTGGATAAAGTCAGACCCCCAACAACGCGATATTTAGTGTCGGTATGAAACCCATCACCACCCGAGAAACTATCGATCCTGGATCGATAATTCTCGTCCACCGTGGCCACGGATTTTTGGTGATGGCCATCCGTACGTGACATCAACCCCAATACCGGGAGAGACGAATCCCCGATGATCCGATCACCGCCTCCATGTGGCTCGGGACTGTACCCAACTAAAACTTGTTTGCGCGACTCCTTTGAGCCGTGGTAGGGTAGTAATCAAAGCACAGTGGGAACTCACACGAGACAAATGACGATCTCAGGTCGACCGACTAACCTGTACACATGTCACCTGAGAACTGCTATCTGACAATAGGTATAATACTAACTAGCAAGTTCTCGGCGAGTCCGTCCAGTGTACTCATAACCTAATGAGCACCGGTATACTATCTTAGGTGAACAAACTAACACCAATGGCTTGTGAGACCTGGCCACCGCCCCTCGTCGGGGTCTCGATCAGTATACACTAGTCTACACTGGAGTATCGATGCCCGGTCTCGATACTCCTACGACTAGGGACATTTAAGGATGTGCTTATAGACCCCAGCTCCCACATATATGATCGCCATCATAATACTGGCAGTCAAGTAAGAATCCTATGGGCTCTATCAACATGTATATGAAGATAAAGACAAACCAGATAGCATACTATCATCTTGAGTAAGACTGTTTTATCGGTATAGGTCCTCACTCAATCATCATAATCACAAGTCCACGACTATGATAATTGCCTTGAGGGCACTATAGCCAACACATGGCAGCAATCCAAGCACCCTCACCCCAAAATGGGCCGGTGAGATTCTTTTTGGGGCCGGCGCCGCCGGTCCCCCGTCCCAAATACTCCAATTTTTTAACCCTAGCACCTCTTGGACTCCCCCACTAACCCTAGTTTGTTTGATTTCCCTGCACATTTCCAGAGAATTAAAATGAGCCTTAAAACCAAATTTTAATGCATTTTTAATTCTCATTTCAATACCCTAAACTCTAATTTCTCCTATAAATACCACCATGCACCATAGCCCTCCTCATTCAGAAATCCATTGCCAAAACTCTCTAAAATTCCTAAATCCAAAAGTTGTACAAGTGGAGTTAGCCAAGGTCAAAATTACGGTGACGATTCGGGACAAATCAGGCGACGACGCGACCCACGACGCCTTCGAAAGTTCTCTCTACCTCCCCTCTCTTCTCCAAATCAGTAAGTTCTCTCCCCCTCCTCTCATTCTAATATAAAACACTCTCATTTCAAAATTCATCGGAAGCGGAGTTATTCTAACTTCCGATTCTCTTATCTTTTAAAATCTAAATTTTCTTAATAACAAACATACCAATTCTTCATATATTGTTTAGCAATCATAACCAAACAGTTTAGAACAAGTTTCATCTCACTTTTATCACACTTTTACGAACAAATACCACAAACTTTACACTCTACATATTTCATCATATTCCTTTGTATTACCTTTAGAAAACTCATGAGGTAATGACTTAGCTCATCACAACACTCATTCTTGATATAGCACGATGGCTTTTGGAACTTTAATTTGTTGGATAATTATAAGTTTACAATAAAATACCCTAAACTATTACAAAGCCGTATTTTTAAATTGTCTTATTTAAATTCCATATGATTAAGTCCTTACAACCCATTTTGGGGAATCCGATTTGGTTGGTGCGGATTATCGCACATCTATCGGACTAGTAGGGCGAGATGCAGACCTCCTCACGGGGCATACGATCTCGATGGAATTTGTATTACAATTTTAAGAAAAACGTGATTTCTATTTAATAAATAAATTCTATTTTTTTATAAATATATATATATATATATATATAAAATATCTACTTTAAATATATTATATATATTCCATGTTTTTTAAATCAGAAGAGTCACAAAAGATCATGAAATTACCATCACATTTAATACAAGTTAAATTACAAGAAAATACCATATACTATTCAAAGTTAGGTTTATATCCAATAGAATATTTCATTTTATAAAAATTACAACTATGAAAACCCTAAAAACGATAAATAAATACTTGAGATTTATTTTGAAAATATATCAAAACTATTTTTCATAAAACCCCCCCAAGTTATATTAATTTACAATAAGGACCCTAGTAAATATAGGTTTAACCGGGGACCAGTTCTCTTGAGCCTCAGAGAGCCGGAGAATATGGGTGCTTGCCTATCTAAAGTAGACAAACTAAAAACAGTGTTATCAATACTGTAATTGTCTTGGAAAAATACACAAATCCTGCCGTCCATGTGCAGCAGTTACCGATAACTCCAAAAACTAATTCAGAACTTCAATTCGTTTTAAAGTTTCTGACTCAGACAGAGTCTCAGTCTAATCTGGAATCAATCAATCAATCTATTCTTGAATATGATTCAAGTACAACTCCAATTCAATATGGATCCATTTATACCAGAATATAATCAATATCAACATGACTTGACTGAACCGAACCATGGATGTCACGCCCCGCTTTCCGGTATACGGGCAGAGGCCGCGACGAGGCCGCTACGTATTTACTCTGAAGTAAACACGCTAATCGTATCTAAGCAATATAAGTAAAATACACAAGAGACAAGATGTAAATGAATAACAACTTTATTTATTAAAATTCTTTTTACAATACATCTGAAAAGTAAATACATGAAATGGAAAGCAATGCCTAAACAGTGGTATAACAGAAATGAAAAATACAGAAATGTAAATGTGTACAAGGAATCTAAAGCTCTGGGTCGAAAGCTAGCTGGTCCAAGTCCTTGCTGGTGGGCTTGATCTCCTGAAGGTCCGATCCACTTGACAACATTCCAAAGAAAAAAGAAAAGGAATGTCGTCAGCGAACAATCGCTCGGTAAGTCCCAAAGATAAGGAGAAATAGAATAAACAGAGAGAGGGTGCAACTTTTAAAGTTGTATTATATTGTTAATCCTGTTGTTTGTAGCTTGGTACAGAAGAGGCCAGTGTATATGAGAGGAGTCTCACTATACCAGAGACTACGGTATACGGAGTACAAGGAACCGTTCAGCCACGGTACAACGACAATGGAGATTCAGGTTAGGTGTCTTATGGTTGCAGTCTCGTACCACTTCTAACACCTTCCGTACCAATCTACCCCTTATAAACCCCGCGATATCTTGATTGTATTGTTGTATTATTTGTATTGTATATTGAATATAGATAGATGACTTACCGAAACCATGATATCAGTAATGGAACAGATATAATGGATGATCATGTAAATGGAATATATCCATGGTTCGGTTCAGTCAATATAGATTGATTAGATTGAATATCCAGATTCATAGATCCATGTTATATTATAGTTTGTACTTGAATCACATTCAAGTCAGATTGATTAGGTTGAGACTCAGTCTGAGTCAGACAATTAGAAAAGAAATTGAAGTCCTGAATTATGTTTTGGTGCTATCGGTAACTGCTGCACATGAACGACAGTATTTGTGTCTTTTTCAAAGACAATTACCATGTTGATAACACCGTTTGTTAAGTTGTCTACCTTAAATAGGCAAGCACCCATATCTCCGGCTCCCTGAGGCTTAACAGACTGGTCCCGCTTAAACCTATGTTTACTAGGGTTCTTATTATAAATTAATATAACTTGAGGGGCTTTTATGTAAAATAGTTTTTGTCCTACTTTCAAAATATATCTCAAGTATGTAATTATCGTCTTTAGAGTTTTCATAGATATTTCTTTTATTAAAAGTGAAATTTCTAGTGAATATGACCTAGTTTTTAAAGTATAAAGTATTTATTTGAAATATTGGAATTGTATGGTATTTTCTTGTAAGTGGAATGTTTTTCTTGAATTTTGGAAATGTGGAATATTATGAATATTAAAAATAGATATTTTGATATTAATTACATTTATATTTATTTATTAAAAATATAAGTTTTATTTATAATAGAAATCACATTTTCTAAAGAAAATTGTATTAAAAATCTTTCGAGATCGTATGCTCCTTGCGGAGGTCTGCATCTCACTCTACTGGGCCTGAGGATGTGCGATAATCCGCACCATACCAAACGGGTTCCCCAAAATGGGTTGTAGAGGCACAATTGCAAAGATTTGTTAAATACACATCTTGTAGAAAAATGTTTTATAAGTTAAAGGTAGTTATATATAAAGTCATATTTTCCCAAATCTATGTTCCCAAATTCTATCGTGCTATGTTAGATATGTGTGTTGTGAGGAGGTAGGTCATTACCTCGTGAGTTTTCTGAGGTAATACGGTTTAAAAAGTTCAAGCATGTCGAAATAAAATATGAAGGAATTTTAATATAAAGTGGAATAAAACTTGCTACGGTTATTATTTTGATATCAAACTTGTTCTATTGTTTTCGTTAATATTTAATGGTCATGACATAAGAGTTTGGTATTACTGTGTTTAAAAATAGAACTTTTTAAGGAAAAACCGAATCGGAAGTCGGATTAACTCCGCTTCCGTCGGGTTTTAGTTTTGAATGTTTTTAGAATAGAGAAAAGAAGAAGAAGTAGGGACTTACTAGATGATTGGTTAGAGGAGAGAAAGAGGAAGAGGTGGGAGTTGCCGGTGCGTCGTTTCGTCGTTGGAAACTCATTGAGTTGTCGCCGGAAGTTCGTCGGAGCTTCGCCCTTTGCTAACTCTACTTGCACACAAAAGGATCTTGGAATTTTTTTGAGAGTTTTTGTAGGAAAATTCAGTTTGAAGGGGTGTAAAAATAGAGTGGGTATTTATAGGGAAAATTTGGGTTTAGGGTGTTTAAAGAATGCATTAAAATTGGGATTAATTGGGCATTTTATTACTTTCTGGAAATAATCAGAGTAAACAAGTAATGTGGGGTTAGTGGGGTAGCTGAAGAGGTGCAGGGGGTGAAGTTTGGAAGCATTTGGGACGGTTTGACCCGACCTCATTGGATTTTCTAGGCTTGTCGCCGGCCCAATGCCGACAGTGTGGGTTGGTGTTGTGGTATTGGGTCGGGGTCGTTTGGTATTCTACAGTGCACGTGTTTGATTATCTTGTGTCTCTTCAGTTTACGTGTAGTGCACGTGTAGTCTTTTGGGCTTCTAAAAAGATTAAAAGAATTTAAAATAAAAAGAATATGTGGCTGATGGGATTTGAACTCTGTTGCTTTGGTTCAGTAGTGCAAGGTCTTACCAGTGAGCTACAAGCTCTTTCTTGCTGTTCTAAAGCAAAACAAACTTATAACTCGTGCTCAAGCTTAAGTGTGCCTTTCTGTATTTTGAAAGAATTTGTACAGAAAGTTAGGGTTGTTACATTCTACCCTCCTTATAAAAATTTCGTTCTCGAAATTTGTTAAAGAAAAGTGTAACAGATTCAAGGAAAGTTTGGTGATAGAAGTACTGATAGTGTATGAAAAATAACAAAGTGGTATAAGGGTTTGAAAAGGTTGAAGAGAATTACCAGGGTTACCTTGGTCTACGACCTCTGCTTCTTCGGCAGCTAAAAGGAAAGCCTGATGCCATGGTTCATTCCTCCTAACCGGGGGCACATTCCTCTGTCCTGGGGGCATGTTTCTCTGCCCTCGAGGCATGTTCCTCAGAGCCTGATGGAATTGGCGATTAGGCTGTGCAGGAGGTGGAGCTGGGAGTGCCAGACGAGATGCAGGAGCCTGGATAGCTGGCTGGTGCAAGTGGTTGGTGTGTGTGTGAGCTGGGTTGCGTCTATAAGGACAATTTCCAATTCCGTGATTGGATGCGCCACAAACTAAGCACAGGCCTTTTGCGCGCCTACAGTCCTTCCACAAGTGTCCATCTTTCTTGCAGTAGAAACAAAAACCTGGACTTGACTGGTTAATTGTTTCTTTCTGTCTCTTGGGTTTTAAAGGTTGTATAGGATAGGCTCCTCCTGTCATCTGGGTAGCAGAGCGCTTTATACCGGTTGCTTCTATTTCTGGTCGGTTCAATAATATAGCAGTCTGTTGCTGCAGTCCTTTCAGGAGGCTTCGGATTGCCTCAAGTAGCACCGTCTGCTCATTGATCGGAGCAGCTACGGTAGGTGTAATAGGTAGGGGTGGTGGAGTGTTATTGAAGTTGGTGTTGGTGTTGTTTGGGGAATCCATAACCTTGAAAGAAAATTTTGGGTTAGGACAGATTCAAAGTATATGAAATTGTAAAATTCAAGAAATATGAATTGTAAGGAATGTTTTCAGTTGCTGATTCTTGTGTTATATTGCTTAGGTTATCCATACAGTGCAGAACTAATCTGCATGGCAGGGTTCCACACAGAATTGACCTGCATGGGCCATCAACAAAACCTGTCATGCCCCGCTTCCCAGTATACGGGCAGAGGACGCGACGAGGCCGCTACGTATTTACTCTGAAGTAAACACGCTAAGCTTATCTAAGCAATATAAGTAAAATACACAAGAGATAAGATGTAAATGAATAACAACTTTATTTATTAACATTCTTTTTACAATACATTTGAAAAGTAAATACATGAAATGGAAAGCAATGCTTAAACTGTGGCATAACAGAAAAGGAAAATATAGAAATGTAAATGTGTACAAGGAATCTAAAGCTCTGGGTCGAAAGCTAGCTGGTCCAAGTCCTCGCTGGTGGGATCGATCTCCTGAAGGTCCGATCCACCTGACAACATTCCAAAGAAGAAAGAAAAGGAATGTCTTCAGCGAGCAATCGCTCAGTAAGTCCCAAAGATGAGGAGACATAGAATAAACAGAGAGCGGGTGAAACGTTTAAAGTTGTATTATATTCCTAACGCTGTTGTTTATAACTTGGTACAGAAGAGGTCAATGTATACGAGAGGAGTCTCACTATACCAGAGACTACGATATATGGAGTACAAGGAACCGTTCAGCCACGGCACAACGGCAATGGAGATTCATGTTAGGTGTCTTATGGTTGCAGTCTTGAGCCACTTCTAACACTTTCCGTACCAATCTACCCCTTATAAACCCCGCGATATTTTGATTGTATTGTTGTATTATTTGTATTGTATATTGAATATAGATGGATGACTTACCGAAACCATGATATCAGTAATGGAGCAGATATAATGGACGATCATGTAAATGGAATATATCCATGGATCGGTTCGGTCAATATAGATTGATTAGATTGAATAGCCGGATTCATAAATCCATGTTGTATTGTAGTTTATATTTGAATCACATTCATGTCAGATTGATTAGGTTGAGACTCGGTCTGAATCAGACAATTAGAAAAGAAATTGAAGTCCTGAATTATGTTTTGGTGCTATAGGTAACTGCTGCACATGGACAGCAGGATTTGTGTCTTTTTCAAAGACAATTACCGTGTTGATAACACCGTTTGTTAAGTTGTCTACCTTAAATAGGCAAGCATCCATATCTCCGGCTCCCTGAAGCTCAAGAGACAGGTCCCGCTTAAACCTCTGTTTACTAGGGTCCTTATTGTAAATTAATATAATTTGAGGGGGTTTTATGTAAAATAGTTTTTGTCATACTTTCAAAATATACCTTGTAACACCCTAGTTCATTTATACCAGTTCTATTTTGAGTATTTCTTTATTTATGGTATTTTCTTGATTTACTGTGTTTTGGGTGCGAATAGTGTATTTGACATCTGTATTTACATCCGACCCGACCCGCTTGCTGGAAACCTGTCTTGATTCCTGTTTATCATTTATCCCGGCTTGTTATGTGGATCCGTGCACTTTCATTTTATGTACTGCATACTTGCATTATATCGAACATCTGCATTTTTTTAATAATACAATTATAACCAAGTAAAATATTTTAAATATATATAGCATGGCCTGCATGATACCACTAACCCTGTGGTAGCATCCGCGCATCTTGTTCTCGTCCCGTTCAATGAAACGGACTCGTTTGGATGGCTACGTGCATGTGTGGGCATCCGTTCTTGGGGGTATACTATTTCGTTACTCGGATATCCTGTTTTAATGTTGGTCGACACGTATATTTTCCGTATTTTAAAACTAGATTTTTAGACCCGACCCGAGCGCGTTTTGGACTACTTTTGTATTACCCAAAAAATAGCAATTGCAATAAATATTTTATTCTTATGAATTTTACTGTTAAAAATATTTCGTATACTTTATTTTAGTTTCAATTTTTTTAAAAAAAGATTTTTTTAACAGACTACTACTCTCATCCTCACACTCTCTCTCCTCTCTCTACTATATTAATTCTTTAAATATTTTTTTCACTCACTCTCTCTCTCCCCCCCTCTCTCTCCTCTCGCGAATACTGTTCCTCGCGCGTGGATCCCGTCTCCTTCTCTCCACTAACGTCACCTCCCTTCTTCTCTTTCTTTTCTTCTTCTTCTTTAAAACCCTACGCCCCCCACAAGATTCCCACAAAACCCTAACCCTAGCCTCCGATCATCTCGCAACCCCAGCCTTCGCCTGCATCCCCTCACCATCCTCATCTCCTCCTCGCCTCCCCTCTCATCTCCTTCTCTTCTTCCCTTCTCTTCTGCAAACCCCGAACCCATCACCCGAGCACCCCTGCACCCCTCGCCACCGGAGCTCCGACCACTTCGTTGTCGCCTCCACGCCCTCTTCGCTACTCCCTCTTCCTCTCCCGACCTCCTGACACCACCACCACCATCACCACTTCATCCCAAACAACCGATCTTTCCCTACACACCTGAATCCCCGCTGCGGCCACCTCCTCTGTCGCCGTCGCCCCTCATCGCCGACTACCCTCATCACCATCCCCGTCTCCTCACCTCCTTCCTTCTTCCCTTCAACCTCGACACCAAGAACCCCGGCCCATTTCTTTTCTTCTTCTTTCTTCTTTCTTTTTCTTGATCGTGTTTCTTGTTTCCATTTTCCGGTGATCACCGCCGGAGCCGTGCCGCTGCCGACGATCCGAGTGATCCAGTGAACGTCCCCAGCCAGCGTGGTTATCTTCTTGCCTTGCCTGGACCCGTCCCGTGTGCCGTGTGTGCGTTGCGACGTTTACCCGACGTCGGACGTGCCGTACACACCCGTCGTGTGTTCCGCTCAGGCAAGTTCATCTTGCTACATGCTATATATCTTTTTTTGCATCCATATGAATAAAAATATCACATGTTGATTGCATTTTACATCCATATTATTGTTTTACTATTTTCGGATACCCGTGTGCATCCATATCATTTATTTATGTAGCTGCATCCACAGATCACATTAACTCATATTACTATTATATTAACACCCCATGCTTAATAATGTGCATCCTACTTAGTTATGGAGCTGTAGTTGTAACCCTTGATAGATAATTATGCATCCATATTTTATTGTGTATCCATACCATTAATTCTGCATATCTAGTTACGTGCCATGTCATATTAATTCATATTACTGTTACATTAGTACCCCATGCTTGATAATGTGCATTTAACATAGTCATGATGTAACCCCTGATAAATGTTTGTGGATCCATGCTTTCACCGTACATCCGTACCTTTACCGTGATTCGATACTTGCTACATTTTACTGTTGGGCACCCACTTGATACATGAGCACCACCTGACATGACCTGATATATCACTACTTGACATGTTACCTGATCCTGTTTCTAATGCCGACAATCCTGACATGTTGTCCTGATGGACGTTATTGTTGTCTACATAGACAAAACTTGTACCCGCGTGATCCTGTGTTGGCATTAGATATCAATTGACAATACCTGACTTGAACACATAACCTTGGAGGTAAGGGGAAATCAAGAATATAACCGAACGTAACTTAAAAGGCTATTATATTATTTGCCGTTTTTCCGGGCGATACGGAATATATTGTTTGCCGTTTTTCCGGGTGTTACGGAATAATCCTGTTACCGTGGTCCCGTGGGGCATGAACGGGGCATAGACCGATGGGTTACTATGAGGATTACATTAATTGATTTCAAAGACTTTAGAATAGATAACCCAGTAGTATAGTTTAGATTACCCACTGCACTTCACCTGCACGTATACACTTCACTGTTCTCTATCCATGTTTACTGGTTATATTCATGTTATCGTTTATACTCATGCATGCATCTCTCATGTATCATGTTCATGTATTATTGTTTTATATTATGACGCACTGACGTCTGGGTTTTGCATGGCCCAGGTCCTTTATTTTTGTCGCAGGCCAATCAGGAGTACTTCAGTTGACAGGCCGAGCAGTGAGGAGCCTGTTAGTATTTTAGTTTAGTTTTCTTTCAGCATTTTCATTTCCTGATGTGAGCCCATATTTGGGACGCACTTTCCAGATTGTTATTGTTATTTGGATTTATTGCTTCCGCATATTATTTCTTGACTCGTTTATTCTGGTATATGGACATGTACTAGATAGTTTATTTTATTTTTACTGTTCATGATATCTTATAGACAGCCGTAATATGACTGTGGAGGGATGTTTCCTAGCCACAGGTAGCATGGTTGGCTCTGTCACATGCCGATCTTAGCGCACTCTGGGAAGCGGGGCGTGACAGGGTTTGTTTGGTATCAAAGACATAGGATTTAGGATAATCGGGTTTGATTCTTTTGTAGTGGGGTATTGGACCCAATACACGAATCGGAAGATCCGTAATTAGGAACATGTCCTGCCACTTGGTTATCGTGATTCTTGAATCATATCTTTCTCCTGACCCCTGTCTTGACGATATGCAAACAACTTTGCATCTCGACTTGAAACTTTTGGTTCCCTATTGTTTCTCTCTAGTATTTGGGCGACTTGAACAAAGTTATGTGATTGTAATTATAAACTGCAGCATGATTACAATGCGGTACTCTATTTGAGTAACTTGGAGTCCTAGTCTTGATTCATATCCTTGATTTATGGTCATTATTTTACCTTGCTTCTCTCGGTTTCATTGCCTACCAGTTTATGTTCATCGCAAGTTTTGAATCTTGTTTATCATACTAATCCTCTTCGGTGTCTTCGTTTCAGGATCATGGCGGATAGAAATCTGCGATCGTACCAGAGGCATGTTGATGACGCCGCATTGCTTGGAGTAATTCGTAGGATGCTGGAGAACCAGAAACGGCAAACCGAGCTGAACCAGCAGCAAGCCGAAACTTTTCAGGAAGGTTTACGAACCGTCCAACAGTCCGTAAACAATGTTGCGGCCAAACCAGTAGAGCGTGTGGGTACCGTGGCGGATTTCAGGAGACTTGGTCCGTCCATTTTCACTGGGTTGGAGGAGCCGTTGCCAGTGGAGCAGTGGCTGGTCGATACGGAGAATTTGCTCATTGCAGCACAGATTTCGGAGGACAAGAGAGTGGATGTTGTACGCATCCAATTGGTGGACTATGCCCGTGAGTGGTGGCTTGTGGAAGAGACCCGTTTGCCTAAGCTGATCAGTTGGGCAATTTTGTCGCAGAGTTTTTTAGAGAAGTTCTTTCCGCAGACTGCATGGGAAGAAATGGAAGAAAAGTTTATCAGTTTGAAGCAGAATGGCAGATCCGTGGACGCGCATGTGGCTGAGTGGACACGGCTCAGCCGATTCACGGGACCTTTGGTTGCCAAAGAAGCTGATGGGGCAAGAAGGTTCATGTGCAGTTTGGACGTGGAAATCCAGAGGCACATTATATCTCTGGGATTGACCACTTTCTCGCAAGTTCTTAAAGTAGCCCGAGAGCAGCAGAGCTTATCAGAGAAGACTGGGGGTACGCAGCAGCAAGAGGTATTAGTACCGAAGCCGGCGTTAACGCCGAATCGAGCGCCTATACGCAGAGGTATCCCGGTGGACAGGAGTGGCATTGTACCAATGAAGAAGCCAGTTTTTCCCGAGCAGAAAGGAAGGGTGTTTTCCGATTACTGCCAACGACCGGGTCACTATCGAAGAGATTGTCGTAAGAGGCTTGGACTTTGTCTTATTTGCGAATCAGCTGATCACACCAGCGATGCGTGTCCGTCGAAGCTTCGTTTGAGGGAAGATGTTCAGAGGCCACCGCAGAGGCAGTTTCAGGGGCAGAAGCAAATAACTCAGGGACCTAATCAAGCTCGAGCCTTTACTCTGACGGATGAAGAGGCCAAGGCTTCAAATGAAGTTGTTTCAGGTATCCTACTTGTTCATGATTTTCCCGCATTAGAATTATTCGATTCCAGTGCATCCCATTGTTTTATGTCGTCCAAGTTTATTGCTGCACATTCAATTTATTGCATGACCCTATCTAGTTGTTGGGACATACACACTGGGAATGGGAAGATCATAGCTAGTAGTAAGTGTAAGGATTGTTCAGTCGTTATTTGCGGACGAGAGTTATTTGCACATTTCTTGGTGATCGATACCGGCAGCTATGATGTTGTCTTGGGAATGGATTTTCTCGGTACTTTCCACGCTCACATTTATTGTAGGGCAAAGAAAGTGATTTTTCAGATTCCCGGACATCCGGAGTTTGTTTTTGCTGGAGAAAGCAGTTCTATCGGGCCAGTCGAGTTTAGGGCTAGACCGACAAACAATGTTCTTTCGACGATGGAAGTTGATAAGGAGGAAGCGCTAGTTGTAGTTCGAGAGTTCATGGATGTGTTCGAGGACATCTCGGGTTTACCACCAAAACGAGATGTGGAGTTCGCGATCGATCTTGTTCCTGGTGCAGCGCCAATCTCAAAGGCGTACTATCCAATGGCACTAGTGGAGTTGGAAGAAATCAAGAAGCAGGTTACTGAATTGCTAGAGAAAGGTTGGAGTCGCAGCAGTAATTCACCTTAGGGAGCTCCAGTTCTTCTAGTCAAGAAGAAAGATGGCATAAGGAGGATGTGCATCGATTATCGAGAATTAAACCGGGTGACTATTAAGAACAATTAACCGATCCCTCGCATTGGCGAATTATTCGAGCAGCTTAGTGGTGCGAGGGTATTCTCGAAGCTGGATTTGTTATCCAGATATCATCAGGTCCGAGTTAAATCAGAAGATATTTGCAAGACTGCGTTCCGAACTCGATATGGACATTATGAGTATTTAGTGATGCCATTCGGAGTCACGAATGCACCGACGATATTTATGGACTTGATGAACCGAATCTTTTCACCGTTCTTGGATCAGTTTATAGTGGTGTTCATCGATGATATTCTGGTCTACTCGAGGAGCCTAGAAGAGCATGCAGAACACTTGAAGATCGCACTGCAGACATTGAGGCATGAAAGATTATATGAAAAGATGAGCAAGTGCGAGTTTTGGCTTGATGAAGTGAAGTTTTTGGGGCACGTCGTTTCCGGAGATAGAATCGCCGTTGACCCTGAGAAGATTGCAGCAATTCAAGATTGGCCGATTCCGAAGAACGTAGCAGAGATCAGATGTTTTCTTGGACTTGCCGGATATTACAGAAGGTTCGGGGAGAATTTTGCTCACTTAGCTGAGCCTTTGACCAAGCTTACGCGAAAGGAGGTACTGTTCGTATGGACGGATAGTTGTGCGTCAGCTTTTGAGGCGTTGAAGCAAAGGTTGATAACCGCTCCTATTTTGACCGTATCAGACGGTTCCAGAGGATTGATGATTCACAGCGACGCATCTGAGAAAGGTTTGGGATGTGTTTTGATGCAGCATGGGAAAGTTATAGCTTATGCATCGCGGCAGTTGAAGACCCATGAGAAGAATTACCCAACTCATGATTTGAAGCTTGCAGCAGTGATTCTCGCTTTGAAGATTTGGAGACACTACTTATTGGGCGAAAGGGTCGAAGTATTCACCGATCACAAAAGCCTAAAGTACGTGTTCACGCAGAAAGAGCTTAACATGAGGCAGCGTAGATGGTTGGAGCTGATGGCTGACTATGATCTTGATCTAAAATATCATCCGGGGAAAGTTAATGTAGTGCCGGATGCGCTTAGTCGGTTGCCAGCAATTCGGATGTTGACTGAACAGAAGGAGCTTATCAAATATTTTCAGAGATTCGAGTTGGAGATTGTACTACCGCATTCTTCGGGACAGTTGATGCAGCTGCAAGTACAGTCGATTGTTGATCGAAGAGAAAATGTCCTCATGAACAAGGTTATCCCTCTCGTACTTGTTTCGTGGGGGAATCGCTCGCATGGAGAATCGAATTGGGAACGAGAAGACGAGATTCGACAGAAGTTTCCATACCTCTTCTTGTAGATTCATGTTTGTTTATCTTTTCTTGTTCCTGGAATTTCGAGAACGAAATTCTTTTTGTAGTTGGGTATAATGTAACACCCTAGTTCATTTATACCAGTTCTATTTTGAGTATTTCTTTATTTATGGCATTTTCTTGATTTATTGTGTTTTGGATGCGAATAGTGTATTTGACATCTGTATTTGCATCCGACCCGACCTGCTTGCTGGAAACCCATCTTGATTTCTGTTTATCATTTATCCCGGCTTGTTATGTGGATCCTGCACTTTCATTTTATGTACTACATATTTACATTATATCGAGCATCTGCATTTTTTAATAATACAATTATAACCGAGTAAAATATTTTAAATATATATAGCATATCCTGCATGATACCCCTGACCCTGTGGTAGCATCCGCGTATCTTGTTCTCGTCCCGTTCAATGAAACAGACTCGTTTGGATGGCTACGTGCATGTGCATGCATCCGTTCTTGGGGGTATACTTTTTCGTTACCCGGATATCCTGTTTTAATGTTGGTCGACACGTATATTTTCCGTATTTTAAAATCAGATTTTTAGACCCGATCCGGGCGCGTTTTGGGCTACTTTTGTATTACCCCAAAAAAATAGCAATTGCAATAAATATTTTATTCATATGAATTTTACTGTTAAAAATATTTCGTATACTTTATTTTAGTTACAAATTTTTTTTAAAAAGATTTTTTTTAACAGACCACTACTCTCATCCTCACTCTCTCTCTCCTCTCTCTCTACTATATTAATTCTTTAAATATTTTTTTCACTCTCTCTCTCTCTCTCTTTCTTTCTCTCTCTCCCTCTCTCTCTCCTCTCGCGAATACTGTTCCTCGCGCGTGGATCCCGTCACCTTCTCTCCACTAACGTTACCTCCCTTCTTCTTTTTCTTTTCTTCTTCTTCTTTAAAACTCTACGCCCCCCACGAGATTCCCACAAAACCCTAACCCTAACCGCCGATCATCTTGCAACCCCAGCCTTCGCCTGCATCCCCTCACCATCCTTATCTCCTCCTCACCTCCCCTCTCATCTCCTTCTCTTCTGCAAACCCCGAACCCATCACCCGAGCACCCCTGCACAGCTTACCACCGGAGCTCCGACCACTTCATCGTCGCCTCCATTCCCTCTTCGCTACTCCCTCTTCCTCTCCCGACCTCCTGACACTACTACCACCATCATCACTTCATCCCAAACAACCGAGCTTTCCCTGCACACCTGAATCCCCGCTGCGGCAACCTCCTCTGTCGCCGTCGCCCCTCATCACCGACTACCCTCGTCACCATCCCCGTCTCCTCACCTCCTTCCTTTTTCCCTTCAACCTCGACACCAAGAACCCAGCCCATTTCTTTTCATCTTCTTTCTTCTTTCTTTTTCTTGATCGTGTTTCTTGTTTCCATTTTACGGTGATCACCGCTGGAGCCGTGCCACTGCCGACGATCCGAGTGATCCAGTGAACGTCCCCAGCCAGCGTGGTTACCTTTTTGCCTTGCCTGGACCCGTCCCGTATGCCGTGTGTGCGTTGCAACGTTTATCAGACGTCGAACGTGCCGTACGCACCCGTCGTGTGTTCCGCTCAGGCAAGTTCATCTTGCTACATGGTATGTATCTTATTTTGCATCCATATGAATAAAAATATCACATGTTGATTGCATTTTACATCCATATTAATGTTTTACTGTTTTCGGATACCCGTGTGCATCCATATCATTTATTAGATATGTAGCTGCATCCACAGATCACATTAACTCACATTACTGTTATATTAACACCCTATGCTTAATAATGTGCATCCTACTTAGTTATGGAGTTGTAGTTGTAACCCCTGATAGATAATTGTGCATCCATATTTTATTGTGTATCCATACCATTAATTCTACATATCTAGTTACGTGCCATGTCACATTAATTCATATTACTGTTACATTAGTACCCCATGCTTAATAATATGCATCCTACATAGTAATGATGTAACCCCTGATAGATGTTTGTACATCCATGCTTTCACCTTACATCCGTACCTTTACCGTGATTCGATACTTACTACATTTTACTGTTGGGCACCCACTTGATACATGTGCACTACCTGACTGACCTGATATATCACTACTTGACATATTACCTGATCCTGTTTCTAATGCCGACAATCCTGACATGTTGTCCTGATGGACGTTATTGTTGTCTGCATAGACAAAACCTGTACCTGCGTGATCCTGTGTTGGCATTAGATATCAATTGGTAATACCTGACTTGAACACATAACCTTGGGGGTAAGGGAAAATAAAGAATGTAACCGAACGTAACTCAAAGGGCTATTATATTGTTTGCCGTTTTTCCGGGCATTACGGAATATATTGTTTGCCGTTTTTCCGGGCGTTACGGAATAATCCTGTTACCGTGGTCCCGTAGGGCATGAACGGGGCATAGACCGATGGGTTACGATGAGGATTATATTAATTGATTTTGAAGGCTTTAGAATAGATAACCCAGTATATATTTTAGATTACCCACTACACTTCACCTGCACGTATACACTTCACTGTTCTCTTTCCATATTTACTGGTTATATTCATGTTATCGTTTATACTCATGCATGCATCTTTCATGTATCCTGTTCATGTATTATTGTTTGATATTATGACGCACTGACGTCTGGGTTTTGCATGGCCCAGATCCTTTATCTTTGTCGCAGGCCGATTAGGAGTACTTCAGTCGACAGGCCGAGCAATGAGGAGCCTGTTAGTATTTTAGTTTAGTTTTCTTTCAGCATTTTCATTTCCTGATGTGGGCCCATATTTAGGACGTACTTTCCAGATTGTAATTGTTACTTGGATTTATTACTTCCGCATATTATTTCTTAACTCGTTTATTCTGGCATATGGACATGTACTAGATAGTTTATTTTATTTCTACTGTTCATGATATCTTACAGACAACCCTAATGTGATTGTGGAGGGATGTTTCCTAGCCACAGGTAGCATGGTTGGCTCTGTCACGTGCCGATCTTAGTGCACTCTGGGAAGCAGGGCGTGACATACCTCAAGTATTTAATTATCGTCTTTAGAATTTTCATAGATGTTTCTTTTATTAAATGTGAAATTTCTAGTGAATATGACCCAGTTTTTAAAGTATAAGGTATTTATTTGAAATATTGGAATTGTATGGTATTTTCTTGTAAATTGAATGTTTTTCTTGAATTTTGGAAATGTGGAATATTATGAATATTAAAAATAGATATTTTGATATTAATTACACATATATTTATTTATTAAAAATATAAGTTTTATTTATAATAGAAATCATATTTTCTAAAGAAAATTCTATTAAAAATCATTCGAGATCGTATGCTTCTTGCGGAGGTCTGCATCTCACTCTACTGGGCCTGAGGATGTGCGATAATCCGCACCATACCAAACGGGTTCCACAAAATGGGTTGTAGAGGCACAATTGCAAAGATTTGTTAAATACACTTCTTATAGAAAAAATGTTTTATAAGTTGAAGGTATTTATATGTAAAGTCGTATTTTCCCAAATCTATGTTCCCAAATTCTATCGTGCTATGTTAGATATGTGTATTGTGAGGAGGTAGGTCATTACCTCGTGAGTTTTCTAAGGTAATACGGTTTAAAAAGTTCAAGCATGTCGAAATGAAATATGAAGGTATTTTAATGTAAAAGTGGAATAAAACTTGCTACGGTTATTATTTTGATGTCAAACTTATTCTATTATTTTAGTTAATGTTTAATGGTCATGGCATAAGAGTTTGGTATTATTGTGTTTAAGAAAAATAGAACTTTTTAAGAAAAAACCGAATCGGAAGTCGGATTAACTCTGCTTCCATCGGGTTTTAGTTTTGAATGTTTTTAGAATAGAGAAAAGAAGGAGAAGTAGGGAATTACTGGATGATTGGCTAGAGGAGTGAATAAGGAAGAGGTGGGAGTTTCCAATGCGTCGTTTCGTCGTCAGAAACTCCTTGAGTTGTCGCCGGAAGTTCGTCGGAGCTTCGCCCTTTTCTAACTCTACTTGCACACAAAAGGATCTTGGAATTTTCTTGAGAGTTTTTATAGGAAATTTCAGTGTGAAGAGGTGTAAAAATAGAGTGGGTATTTATAGGGAAAATTAGTGTTTAGGTTGTTTAAAGAATGCATTAAAATTAGGATTAATTGGGCATTTTATTGCTCTCTGCAAATAATCAGAGTAAACAAGTAATGTGGGGTAGCTAAAGAGGTGCAGGGGGTGAAGTTTGGAAGCATTTGGGACGGTTTGACCCATCCACGCCGGATTTTCTAGGCTTGTCGCCGGCCTAATGCCGACGGTCTGGGTTGGTGTTGGGGTATTGGATCGGGATCGTTTGGTATTCTACAGTGCACGTGTTTGATTATCTTGTGTCTCTTTAGTTTACGTGTAGTGCACGTGTAGTCTTTTGGGCTTCTAAAAAGATTAAAAGAATTTAAAATAAAAAGAATATGTGGCTGATGGAATTTGAACTCTGTTGCTTTGGTTCAGAAGTGTAAGATCTTACTAGTGAGCTAAAGCTCCTTCTTGCCGTTCTAAAGCAAAACAAACTTATAACTCGTGCTCAAGCTTAAGTGTGCTTTTCTGTATTTTGAAAAAAATCGTACAGAAATTTAGGGTTGTTACAATGGATATACTCTGATTACATGACTATCCGTTCCGTTTACATGAACTACTATATTATGGTTTCGGCAAGTCGTACATCTATTAAACAAAACAATATACATCAATACATGATACATTACGTGGTTTTTAAAGGGGTAGTCTGACATGGAATGTGTTAAAAGTGGCACGAGATGGTCATTAAAAGACATAACTATACATCCATTGCCGTTGTTCCGTGGTTTTATCGACGGAGCCTTATACTACGGGTTACTATAGTCCACAGTGTAAGTTGGACTCCTCTCGTATACACTTGCATATTCTGTACCAAGCTACAAACAACTGCGTTAGCATATCAATCAAACATTATACCAGTTACATTGTCTTATCTGTTTATTATATTTCTATCTCTCTTTGCGACTTAACGAGCGATTGTTCGCTGACGACATTCTTATTTCTCTTCTTTCTTTGGAATGTTGTCAGGAGGACCTGACTCTGAGGAGTTCGAGACCGGCCAGGAGCACTTGGAGCTGACCATTGAGCAGCACGACCATTAGGTTTTACTTGTACTCACTTTTACTTTCAGTACATGCCATTGTTTAGGCATCGCTTTCCAGTATTGTATTTTACTTTCAAGTTGTATTGTAATGAATGTTTAATCAATAAAAGTTGCTATTCATTTACATCTCTTGTCATTTTCTTGTGTACTTTATCATATTGCTTATTTACGCTTAGCGTGTTTGTTTCTGGATAAATGCGTAGTGGGCCAGTCACGTCTCCTTACCGTACGCTGGTAAGCGGGGCGTGACAGGTTTTGTTGGTGGCTCATGTAGGTCTGTGCTGCATGGAACCATACCATGCAGGTCAGTTCTGCATGGACATACAGATCAATGTTGCATGAATTCCTAAGTAATATAACGTAAGAATCAGCAACTAAAAACATTATTTACATTTCATATTCCTTGAATATTACAATTTCATATTCTTTGAATCCATCCTAACCCTATTTTTCTTTCAAGGTTATGGATTCTCCAAACAATACCAGCACAAACTTCAACAACACACCACCACCTCTTCCACTTACGCCTACCGTTGCAGCACTGATCAGCGAGCAAACGGTATTGCTTGAGGCAATCCGAAACCTCCTGGAAGGACAGCAACAGCTGACTGCTATATTATTGAACCGTCCAGAAGCGGAAGCACCCGGAGTGAAGCGATTCCGGGCATTGCACCCGAAGCAATTTTTTACGAAAGAGAGCTCTTTGGAAGCTGAAGAATGGGTTTAGAGTATTAAGGACGATCTGGCAGAAGCATAAGTGCCAGAGATCGTTTGGGTACAGGTTGCAAAGCTGCAACTCACGGACAATGCCAGAGTATGGTGGAAGGCGGAAGAAATCCGTCTTGCCCAGCCTATCGAATGGAAAACTTTTCGCGACATGTTCGACACGAAGTATTTTCCCGAGGCTGCCCGATTCGACATGGAGCAGCAATTCATCCACTTACAACAAGGTTCTATGTGGAGCAAATTGGTGGATGAGTATGATGCTGAGTTCACTTTATTGAGCAGGTTCGCGACACACCTTATTCCGACTGCTGAGATCAGGTCCAGACGATTTCAGTAAGGGTTAGATCCGGAGATCCAAGCTGCCTTAGCTACAGGAGATTTCCCAACTCACGAACTGGCTCTGAAAACTGCCCGTCGATATGAGGCAGTAGTAAAGATGAAGGGCAGACCCCAATCTGCCGGAGTGAAGCGCTATGCCACTCAGATGGCAGGAAGAGTCTCTTCAAGGCCACCTTTTGAACTCGGAAGACCGGAAGTAACAAATAACCGGCCAAGTCCAGATTTTTGTTTCTACTGCAAGAGGGATGGACACCTGTGGAAGGACTGTAGGCGCGCAAAATGCCTGTGCTTAGTTTGTGGCGCATCCACTCATGGAATTGGAACATGTCCTTATAGATGCAACCCAGTTCCAACTCACATCACTTATCCGCAGCGGCCAGCTATCCAGGCTCCTGCACTTCGTCTTGCTCTCATATCTCCATCTCTACGTGGACCTCCTGCACAGCCTCCTCGCCAATTCTATCAGGCAATGAGGAACATACCTCGAGAGCAGAGAAACATGCCCCAAGGATAAAGGAATTTGCCTCCATCTATGAGGAATGTATCCCGGCGTCAGGATTTCACTTTAACGGACGTGGAAGCCGAAGATATAGGTCAAGGTAACACTGGTAATTCCCTTCAATCTTTTCAAACCCTTGCATCATCTCGTTACTTTTTATGCACTACCAGTATTGTTTCACCATCACTGTTATCAAACTTTTCTTGAATCTCTTACAACTTCCTTCTATAAATTTCGAGGACGAAATTTTTATAAGGAGGGCAGAACGTAACAACCCTAAACTTCTGTACAAATTTTTTTTGTAGAGTACAGAAAGGAATACCTTAGTCTGAGCACAAGCTATAAATTTAAATTGCTTTTGAACAGCAAGAAACAACCTGTAGCTCATTGGTAAAGCCTTGTATTGTTGTGACATAACCCCTGTATTCGAATCCCTTCAGCCACATATTATTTTTAAATGATTTTTCTTTAAAACTTTTTGGAAGTCCAAAATTTTACACGTGCAACACACGTAAAAATGAAAAGTCTCATAAAAAAAGTGAGAATTGATATTTATACAGACCCTAACACGTGGCAGCAATCCAAGCACCCTCACCCCAAAATTGGACGGCAAGATTCTCTTTAGGGCCGGGGCCGCCGGTCCCCCCGTCCTAAATACTCCAATTCTTTAACTCTAGCACCTCTTAGACTCCGCCCACTAACCCCAGTCTGTTTAATTTCCCTGCACATTTCCAGAGAATTAAAATGAGCCTTAAAACCAAATTTTAATGCATTTTTAATTCTCATTTAAATACCTTAAACCCTAATTTCTCCTATAAATACCACCATGCACCATAGCCCTCCTCATTCAGAAATCTATTGCCAAAACTCTCTAAAATTCCTAAGTCCAAAATTTGTACAAGTGGAGTTAGCCAAGGTCAAAGTTCCGGCGACGATTCGGGACAAATCCGGCGACGACGCGACCCACGACGCCTTCGAAAGTTCCCTCTACCTCCCCTATATTCTCCAAATCAGTAAGTTCTCTCTCCCCTCCTCTCATTCTAATATAAAACACTCTCATTTCAAAATTCGTCGGAAGCGGAGTTATTCCGACTTCCGATTCTCTTTTCTTTAAAACCCCAATTTTTCTTAATAACAAACCTACCAATTCTTCATATATTGTTTAGCAATCATAACCAAACACTTTAGAACAAGTTTCATCTCAAAATAATATGTTATGCAACTTTTATCACATTTTTACGAACAAATACCACAAATTTTATATTCTATATATTTCATCATATTCCTTTATATTACCTTTAGAAAACTCACGAGGTAATAACCCATCTCATTACAACACTCATTCTTAACATAGCACTATGGCTTTTGGAACTTTAGTTTGTGGGATAATTACAAGTTTACAACAAAATACTCTAAACTATTACAAAACCGTATTCTTTAAATTGTCATATTTAAATTCCATATGATTAAGTCCTTACAACCCATTTTGGGAAATCCGATTTGGTTGGTGCGGATTATTGCACATCCATCGGACTAGTAGAGCGAGATGCATACCTCCTCACGGAGCATACGATCTCGATGGAATTTGTATTATAATTTTAAGAAAAACGTGATTTCTATTTAATAAATAAATTCCATTTATATATATATATTATCAAAATATCTAGTTTAAATATATTATATATATTCCATGTTTTTTTAAAATCAGAAGAGTCACGAAAGATCATGAAATTACCATCACATTCAATACAAGTCAAATTACAAGAAAATACCATATACTATTCAAAATTAGGTTTATATCCACTAGAATATTTCATTTTATAAAAATGACAACTATGAAAACCCTAAAGACGATAAATAAATACTTGAGGTTTATTTTGAAAATATATCTAAACTATTTTTCATAAACCCCCTCAAGTTATATTAATTTACAATAAGGACCCTAGTAAATATAGGTTTAAGCAGGACCAGTTCTCTTGAGCATCAGGGAGTCAGAGATATGGGTGCTTGCCTATCTAAGGTAGACAAACTAAAAACGGTGTTATCAATACGGTAATTTTCTTGAAAAAAGACATAAATCCTACCGTTCATGTGCAGCAGTTACCGATAAATCCAAAAACTAATTCTGGGCTTCAATTCGTTTAAAGTTTCTGACTCAGACAGTGTCTCAGTCTAATCTAAAATCAATCTATCTATCTATCCTTTAATATGATTTAAGTACAACTCTAATTCAACATGAATCCATTTATACCAAAATATAATCAATATTAACATGACTCGACCGAACCGAACCATGGATATACTCTGATTACATGACTATCCGTTCCGTTTATATGAACTACTATATCATGGTTTCAGCAAGTCGTATATCTATTAAACAAAACAATATACATCAATACATAATACATTACAGGGTTTTTAAAGGGGTAGACTGGCACGGAATGCGTTAAAAGTGGCACGAGATGATCATTAAAAGACGTAACTATACATCCATTGCCGTTGCTCCATGGTTTTATCGACGGAGCCTTATACTACGGGTTACCATAGTCCATGGTGTAAGTTGAACTCCTCTCGTATACATTGGCATATTTTATACCATGCTACAAACAACTACGTTAGTATAACAATCAAACATTATACAAGTTATATCCTCTTATCTATCTATTCTATTTCTATCTCTCTTTGGGACTTACCGAGCAATTATTCGCCGACGACATTCCTATTTCTCTTCTTTCTTTGGAATTTTGTCAAGAGGACCCGACTCTGAGGAGTTCGAGACCAGCCAGGAGCACTTGGAGCAGACCACTGAGCAGCACGACCATTATGCTTTACTTGTACTCACTTTTACTTTCAGTACTTGCCATTGTTTAGGCATCGCTTTCCAGTATTGTATTTTACTTTCCAGTTGTATTATAATGAATGTTTAATCAATAAAAGTTGCTATTCATTTACATCTCTTGTCATTTTCTTGTGTACTTTATCATATTGCCTATTTACGCTTAGCGTGTTTTGCTTCTGAGTAAATGCGTAGCGGGCCAGTCACGTCTTATTACCGTACACCGGGAAGCGGGGCATGAAATTATCGCAATACAAAGTATTGGATTAGCAATGGATGGAACCATCTGAAGTTCAGAAATGAACTTCCTCATCCAGACTTTCTCTTTTGCGGCATCATTAGCAGCAATATACTCAGCATCCATTGTAGAGTCAGCGATGGTATTTTACTTGGAACTCTTCCAACATTCGGCCCCTCCATAAAGGGTAAATACAAACCTTGAGATGGACTTGCTGTCATCCTTATCGCTCTGGAAACTGGAATCGGTAAAGGTCTCCATTTGGAGATCTCCATTACCATACATTAAGAACATTTCTTTAGTCCTTCGCAAATACTTAAGAATGTTCTTCACAGCTGTCCAGTATTTCTCCCCAGGATTGGATTGATACCTGCTTACTACACTCAGTGCGTAAGCAATATCTGGACGAGTACATAACATCGCATACATTATAGATCCTACTGCCGAAACGTAGGGTATAATGCTCATGTGAGCCCTCTCTTCATCAGTCTTTGGAGACATCTCTTTGGAGAGGGTGATCTCGTGACAAGCGGGTAAATTACCCCGCTTGGAATCTTTCATACTAAACCTCTTTAGCATGATGTTTATATACCTCGATTGGGACAATCCCAACACTCTTTTAGACCTATCTCTATAGATCTTAATGCCCAGAATGCATGAGACATCACCTAGCTCCTTCATGGAGAAACTTTGCGATAAGAATAGTTTGACTGATTGTAGCATAGGAACGTCATTTCCTATCAGGAGAATGCCATCCACGTATAATACGAGGAATGTGACTGTACTCCCTACAATCTTTTTATAAATGCAAGGTCCATCTACATTTTTGATAAAATCAAACTCTTTGATTGTATAATCAAAGCAGATGTTCAACTCCGTGACGCTTGCTTTAATCCATAAATGGATTTAAGCAACCTGCATGCCTTTTCACTGCTCCCACTGTCAATGAAGCCCTCCAGCTGATCCATAAAAAGACATTCATCTAAATCACCATTTAAAAATATTGTTTTAACGTCCATCTGCCAGATTTCATAGTCGTAGTAAGTAGCAATAGCAAGCAGGATCCGAATGGATTTAAGCATTGCAACTGGAGAAAAAGTTTCGTCATAGTCCAATCCTGGTCTTTTACGAAATCCTTTCGCCACAAGCCTAGTTTTATAGGTCTCCACTTATCCATCTACACCAATCTTTTTCTTAAAGATCCACTTGCACCCTATGGGTTTACTCCAGAAGGTGCAACATCCAAAGTCCATAATTTGTTGGTGTGCATGGATTCCATGTAGGATCGCATGGCATCCAGCCATTTCACTGAATCACTACTCGTGATAGCTTGATGAAAACTAGTAGGGTCATCATCTATGACGCAATCTTCTCTATCACCATAATTAGAAAACCATAGTATCTATCCGATGGGTGAGAATTTCTACTAGATCTACGGAGTAACTGAGGCTTGTTGGGTTCTATTGAAACTTCAGGTCCAACCAAATCGTTAGTATTTGTTTTTGGCTCTGAAATTTCTTCTAGCTCTACCGTATTGCCAATAGTATCATTTGTAAAAAATTCATTTTCTAAAATTGTGGCGTACTGAGAAACAAACACTCTTTGTTCCTCCTTATGGTACAAAAGATACCCATATGAATGTTTGGGATACCCCATAAATTTACACAAAACTAATCGTGTCTCGAATTTGTCTGGATTCTGATTTTTAACAAAAGCAGGACAACCCCATATCCTAACTCGTTTAAGAGATGGTCTCTTCCTATACCATATCTCATATGGAGTGGTAGGCACGATTTTGGTCGGAACCCTGTTTAATAGATATATTGCAGTCTCCAATGCATGTCCCCAGAACAAAAGTGATAACTCGGCATCACTCATCATCGAACGTACCATATCTAATAGGGTACAATTTCTCCGTTCTGACACACCGTTGTACTGTGGTGTGTACGGAGAAGTGAGCTGAGAGAGAATCCCATTCTCTTTCAGGAAATCTAGAAATTCTGTACTTAGGTACTCTCCTTCTCGATCTGATCGAAGTTTCTTGATACTCAACCCAGTTTATTTTTCTACTTCAAGTTTATACTCCTTGAATTTTTCGAAAGCTTCAGACTTATGTTTCAACAAGAACACGTGTCCAAATCTTGAGAAATCATCAATAAAAGTTATGAAGTAGGAATAACTGATTCTTGCATGTGTAGACATTGGTCCACATACATCACTATGTATGAGGCCTAAGAGTTCAGTAGCTCTCTCTCCGTGTCCAGTAAACGGAGTTTTGGACATTTTACCATTGATACAAGACAGACAAGTCGCATAAGATTTATATTCAAACGGGTTTAAATATCCATCTTTATGTAGCTTGGTTAGTCTTGTTTCATTAATATGACCGAGTCTACAATGCCAAATGAAAGATTCATTTATTTCTGAAATCTTTCTTTTGTTTGTGCGTTGTATATTAAAAACTGTGTGTTGATTCAGTACATAGATCTCATTATTTAATGTACTATACCCAATCAACTGTTGATTTAGGTTAATGTTCATAACATTACTTTGTAACACAAAATTATATCCTTCATTATCCAACAGAGATACTGATATTATGTTACATAACATGGAAGGTACAAAATAACACGGGTTCAAAACCAATATACATCCTGAAGGTAAACCAAGGTGATACCTTCCCACTGATACAGTATGTACATTTGAACCATTTCCTACACGGAGAGTGTGATCACCTTTCTTCAACACCTTGCTATTTCTCAATCCCTGCACACAATTGCAGATATGAGATCCTGACCCGGTATCTAATACCCAAAAAGCAGAGTTGATTGAAAAACAGTTTTCAGTAACTAAAACACCTGAAGTGGAAGTATCAGCATGCTTTTTCTTCTTGAGATCAGCGAGGTACCAACGCAGTTTCTCTTCCAGTGCCCAGTCTTGTGGCAGTAGAAGCATTCCCCTTTTCCCGATGCCGCAACCCCTGTCTTGTCTTTCCCCTGTGCTTTTCCAACTCCATCTCTCGGTTTGATGGGTTTCTTCTTCTTCTTTCCCTTAGCTTTAGCTTTTGGGACGGAAGAGGAAGATGGCCCGACAAGAAGAGAGAGAGTTTTCGAGACTTTTAGCTTGCTCTCTGCACTCCTCAACATATTGAGAAGTTCAGAAAGTGACTTCTCCAGATTGTGCATGTTGAAATTCATTATAAACTGAGCAAAGGCAGGGGGGAGACTGTAAAACTATATCAACATATTTTTCATTTTCCATCGTGCATCCTAGTCCTCTAGTCCTTCAATAGGACCTATCATCATCAACACATGATCACCTACAGATATGCCAGCAGCCATTCTCATCTGAAACAACTTTCTTGATGCCTCATAACGCAGGGTACGAGATTGCTCCCCATACATGTCCTTTGTATGGAGAAAGATGGATTATACATCCATCTTCTCGTGTTGCTTCTGATGTTCGTTGTGTAGGATTAGCTTAGCACCTTAGCAAGGTTTTGGCAAGCATCAAACATGCAATATTAAAATTTTGGGGTGCTAAACAAACTAACCAAGTAATCGAACTAGAGAATTAGGGTTAACTTTGCATGTAAACAACTTTACATCTAAGTGATAGGGATTGCAACCTTTATAGTCCATTCCTTCACTTCAAAAGCTCCGAGTAGTGGTCCTTTTGTTGTGATCCATGAGCTCCCGAACTCTTGAGAGGCTCTACAAGATGTACGATGCATCCTTGCTTGAATTCTTCAAAATCTGTCATGATCTACGTCGAGGAAACACGGACTCAAGCTCACTCTTCACTGATATGGAATTAGTGAAGCTAACACACTAATCTATATGGCTAGTATAGAAGAGAATGATGAAGTAGGAATTTAACACACTTTAGCATTTAATTTCTCACTATTTTTCTTCTTGATCTCAAAATCTAGAGAGCAAAAATGAGATGAGGAAGAAGAAGATGAATGAAATGAGCTAAGGTTAGAAATGCAACCCTTGGTTAGTATATGTGAATACCTAACCCTTGTAGAGAGTTAACCATGTCTATGTGTCATGGTTGGGTTAGAAAATATCTTAAGCAAAACAAAAAGGGTGGACTTTGTCAATGGTCATCAACAAGCTTCATGAAGCTTCCACCATGACTCATTTCCACATTTTTGAATTACTTAAGAATTTAAACCCAAACATTATATGTAGCATGGTATAATTCTCATACACTCTTGTTGCATGTAAAATCTAGCATGTCACAATATTATATATCACATATATAATATTTATGTAACAAAAGAAAACAATACAATAAACATATATCACATATATGTTAAATGCATCATAAGTGAGAATAATAAATATTTGAGTGAGCATATAATATATATATTGTCACGACCCGAAAGTACGGAACATGACCGGCGCTTAAACTACGAAACGTCTCGAGGCGTACGTAATCTAAGTAAGCCGAAAACCCAGAAATCCAAACCAAGAAAAGTGGTAGAGTGAAGGAAAAAAAACCATGTTAAATCAAATAGTTTGCAACATACGCCGAAATATGCATTTTTAAAATCACAAGTATTTTCTTAAAAATTTTGGCAGAGTTTCCTTTGTAAAAACTGACCCCAAATGGGTACAAAACCTGATAAAGCATATATAATGAATAAAGGCATCCCCAAGCGGGAGCTAGCTCTTCGTCAATCGACGGTCACAACCACGCAAGCAATATAATATACAACGCCGAAAGGCGAGGATCACAACAGAAAAGGAAACTAAAAACAGCATGAAATCCATATAAATACAACGCGCGACTCTATGGTCGAAAGAATAAACAACACTGGTCTCTATCTCAAATAAATATATGTTTGGTTGATGGAACTTCTAGATACAACAGAATAATAATATACAAGGTATAATGATGGGTACGATACAAATAAACCCACCTACTAGCAAATCACCCGAAAAGATGCAGTGCCAACAAAGCCGTAATGAAACCTGTACGGCAAAACCTGCAAGAAACTGTGACACAACGGGGGTGAGTTTCCAACTCGTGAATAGAATACATCTACGAACAGAAATCGCATGTATGACGCAATCCTAGGTCATACGATCACAATATATCCTCAAATATATAATCTGCAGCCTATAACAATGGCTAGGGTATACCTCTAAACAACTGTAATACCAAGTGCTCGTGTCAGTGCCTCAGATAGCAATATATCATATGGATGATGTATGAATGCATGAAAACAGAATACATGTACTGAAGAAACTGCTTTCATAACTTAGTGAGATTACTGTATTTTTAAAATGAGGTATCATAATGAAATCAGCATAAACAGTGTCTAGCATCGACACAAAACATAAATCCCAATGTCTCAAAATCTCAGACTCCGGCTATCCGGACTGGCCTGTATCATCAAATCTCAGTACCTCAATATCTCAAAATCTCAGTATCAATCTCACTATCTAGGGCGCCGTCAGTCTAGACCGGCCCCTACCATCCATCTCGAAACCACGACAGTATCCTCCGGATATCCGACGCGTCGGGTAAAATCACCTGTCGGTAGTGCTCCCTTGCCAGGCTCATCGTCTACTACTCGAACTTCTTGCCCCGGGGTACCTTACCGGGCCCACCATGTACCCGAAACGGTTCATCCAACTCCTCGAATCGGGTCTCGAAATCCATCAGCAAACTCATGGTGGACGACTCATACATCATGGGAAAACCGCACTTTTCATTTAAAAAGAGAGAGAAAAGAAGTTTATAAATGTTTTTGCGGTTTTCCCCCAAATCCAGGAAATCTCATGAAAATCCGAATCCAAATCCTCAATAGCATGTAAACAGTGAATATAGGCATAAAAATGCATGAATGCGGCATAACAGTGAATAATAGCATGCATGAAGTAGCAAGTAATAACTACAATGTCTAAACTAGCATATAAGGCAAGTACACTAATATCATGTTGAAACTATTAGCTAACAAGTTATGTCAATGTAATAGTATTTTCTAAAGTGTACGTGACATGGCAATTACCGATGAAGATGTGTGTGAGCCAGCAAGTAGGTGTACGTGGGACATACGCATCATCGGTAATGGTGCTGGTGTCCTAACAACATGATATCAACAATGGAATATGAAATCACAACATAGGTATGCGATGCGGAGCGAACAGTAATAATGTGCGGGAGCTGAATACTAGACACAACGATAACTAATCTGCATTTAATAAAATATGAGTTCTACAGTGGTGCCATTTGAAATAACACGAATCGCGGTGTTTTAAAAATAAGGGCTACGGTGTTTTTAAGAAAAGATATGTCCTTTGAAATATCCGTAGAATCCCTTGACCTGTCTTTTAAAATAACCGCGATCCGTTAGTTTTTGAAATAGGTAGGAATCTAATCTAGTCTGACAGCTACACTAAACTATACGGCTGAACTAACAAGCTGAATTAAGGGTAAGGAAACCGCCTAACATCTGAGTCGATACATATACATACATGTATATATTAGTCGGTGATCACGCCTCAATAATATCACATCCAATACCATATCTATAATCAGACATTCCCAAGTCAAGAGTGCGGATCCATCATCAATATATAGCTCGTACGTAAATCCGTCGTACGGCATCCCCAAATCTGGGTACGGATCAATATCATATTCATCACATTATTCATCTGGTATCCTCTTTATCAAAGATCATAATCCGGGTACTGATCTACGTCTAGTACAATACTAATATCATCAATATAATCATGATCTAACTACTGATCGACAGTCTCATACAAACCGATATCATCAGCACCTATCATCATAAAGAAGTATACATCGCCCAATGCGACCCATTATAGCTATCTTAACATATCTTAACTCATATCACGATCACATATCGACCATTTCATTTATATCACTATTCACATGGTATCGTCGTCCAAAGATCCGCTATAACATCATGACGTATCTCAAATACGAATTCTGCCATATCACCGATCTCACGGTCTCAAACCAATCTCATCGACTCATCTCAAATCCTAAATACTATCCTCAAATCCAGTATATGAACACATAGTCCCATACCCATGTGAACACATAACCATATATTCCCATATAAGCACATATGAAAGAAGAATGTATGCAAGTATGGGTGTGTGTGTATGTGTGGTGCAACCACTACTCTAGGGTTTCGCAACACTAAACCAATCCAAACACACCAAATATCCATCTTTAACATTAATAATCTCAAACAATATATAATCAATATATGTGTGTATACGTATTCGTATACATCACCACGAACTGCGGGGGTGCTATACGCCATCCACCCGACTTCTTCCCGTAGATATAAATCTACTCACCTTGCTTCTCGTGTGCCGATGCCGATGTCGCCGTCTTTATCTTCAACGCCTCGACGTCACGTGGGGTACCTACAAGGATATCACAAACGCTAAAGCATATGAAAATCACATCGGAAACCAAAACGGCATACGCTACGCCCATAGCTAAAAACCTATAGTCTCGCATGCAAACACGATCAATAACCCTTTGCCGTTGACGTTCAAACACCACCCGACAGAAACGAATCACCAAATACCAAAATCCATGCTTAAACAAGTCGTAAAACATGCGCCAACACAAGAAAACTACCCCAGATTCTATCCTGGATGGAATCAGTCAAAATTGCACATACCAAAGGTCAAATTTACTGGAGATAGGGCCCTGAACCAAAAACGAGGGGGTTCCAGCCTGCTCTGGCCGCAATTTGCGGCCAGAATGGATTAATTGGCGGCTTGAGGAAGGAGATAGGGGCTAGGGTTTTGTGTGGTGGTTCCAGGATGCCTGCACATCTCACTGTCCAACCAAAATTATTTTAGGAGTCTCGGGGTGAAAGCAGATTTCCAAATACACTCCCAGATTTACAGTTTTCCCGATATCGTTTTCATAATTCCGTATTCTGGATTTTAATCTCTAGTTTGGACCAATGTAACTTCACAACAGGGGTTGTAGTCCCTAACTACACCTCAATTCACCTTTGATTTCAACTTAAACCCTATACCCTAACTTGAATTTTCCAAAGTCCTCAAAACGACACAATATCGACATGAAACAAGTATAGATGCACAAGAAATCAAAATACTACTCTAAGGGTGCATAATTTACCTCCTTTGGCAACTCAAGAAAATTCTTGAGTTGCTCAAAGTTCTCAAGATCCACTCTTTCTTAGTCCAATGCGATCCTCTCGAGCTTGTGAACAAGTTTTGTGAAGAGGGAATGGAGTTTTGGGTTTGTTTTCATGGTGTTTTGGGGATTGAAGATGAGGGAGGGAAAGGGGGGAGCAGGAGCAGCAGTGGCTCATATGGGAGAGGGAGAGAGAAATGGTGTGAGAAATGATGGGGGATGGTTCAAAAAGAGGGGTTGACTCTCACTTTCTCTCTCATCATCATACCATACCTTTTTCTTTTCTTTTCTTTTCATATCCTTCTCACTCAATGGTCAACCCTAAGCAACCATGCTAAGATGAAGAGAAGGAAAAGAACCGAATGAAACACAAGTGTAAAAATGATATGTGCATGTTTTGCCCAAAAATGCTAAAAAACCGATTAGCGATTTTTAATCGCAATTAGCACTAAATTAGCATATAATTAACCATAAAAACTTTAAAATGGCCTAATTCCACAAAATACCCTATTTTAGAATTTTCCATAATTTTTCCAAATTTTTCCCCATTTATCGGTATTTAATTATACCGAAATATTAAAATATTCATTAAAAATTAATATTAAATTATAAAAATTCCCAAAAATAATATTTTATTTTTCTGAAATGTTACACACACACACACACACACATATACATACATACATACATACATACACACACACACACACACACACACATATATATACGTACATACATATACATATATATTATATATTATTTAATCGAATCAACACTTGATCCGATAATCCGGCTATATCACATATAACCGGCCGATATCACATATAGCGAGAATAGAATACGATATCACATACTCGTATCAATCTCGATCCCGCACATATCACATATGTGCTCCTACTCCGTTTTGCCTGAGCCTGGAAACCTCTATGTAGGTCTCTAAAGACTCGTCAATACGCCGGCAGTAGGTGATGATCACATAAAACACCAACAAGCCGCAAGCGGTCAGCTAAACGTAACGGCCACCCGGGTATTAAGCGATCAGAAGATCAACAAGCAAGTCTGCCCTAACTCCTGTAAATCCAATCAGTAACACTATCGTACAGTCCGGTCTCTTCGTCTGATATGTCGCATATCCAGTCTAAGGATGGTAAACGTCAGACCCCAGTAACCGATAAGTCGTGTCGATGTGAGGCTCATAACAGGTCGAGAAACTATTGATAACACTTACCAGTAGATCTCCATATCAGCCCTGGCCAGGGACTTCCAGTTATAACCAATCGAACACAGCGCAACATCAACCCTAAATACCGGAAGAGAAGAAACCCCTCCTATCGTTCATTGCCTCCATGTGAATCGGGACTGTACCCAAAAGCCACCGTTTTGCACGTTCTCATGAACGTGGTAAGGTGGAAATCAAAGCACAGTAGGAATCACACAAGACTCTATGACGATCTCGGGTCTACAGACTAACCTGTACCAGTGTCACCAGAGAACTGCTATCTGACGATAGGTATAATACCAACAAGGAGTTCTCGGTAAGTCCGTTCAGTGTACCCAGTCTTCACTGAGCACCCGTATACCATCTTTGATGTCACACACCAATGGATGTGGGATCATCCATCGCCCATCATATGGGTCAAGATGCGTATACGCTAGTCTACTCTGAAGTATCGATGCCCTGTCTCGATACACCCTCGACTAGGAACAGTTATAGGATGTACTTATGGACTACCATGTCCCCACTAATATGATCTACATCATAGTCCTAGTAGTCAAGTACATATCCTAAGGGCTTTATCAACATGTGAGAGCAACACAGTAACCCAATACAAGTCAACATGTTAAGACAAAGTGAAACCAGATAGCATACTATCATGTCGAGCAAGAAAGTCCTCTATATATATATCCAAGCATCCACTATAATATACATCATATGTACAACAATGGCCTCTAGGGCATATACATAACTAACAATCTCCCACTTGCACTAAGGCCAGCTGTTGTAGTATCTCATACCCAACATCCCGAAGAGTCTCTCAAAATGTATCTGGGGAATGGCCTTCGTGAATGGATCCGCAGTGTTATCCTTCGTATCTACTCTCCTGACCTCGATCTCTCGGTGATCAACTATCTCCCGGATCAGGTGATACCGCCTCAGAATATGCCTGGATCTCTGATGGGATCTGGGTTCCTTGGCCAAAGCCACAGCTCTATTGTTATCGCAATACAAAGGTATTGGATTCTCGATGGATGGAACCACTCCAAGTTCAGTTATGAACTTCTTCATCCAGACAACCTCTTTGGCAGCATTATTGGCAGCGATGTATTCAGCCTCCATCGTCGAGTCTGCAACGGTTTCCTGTTTGGAACTCTTCCAACACACCGCCCCTCCATTGAGGGTAAAGACAAATCCCGAGTGCGACTTAGAGTCGTCCTTATTACTTTGGAAGCTCGAATCGGTAAAGGACTCCACCTGGAGTTCTCCGTTGCCATACACCAAGAACATCTCTTTAGTCCTTCTCAAGTACTTGAGAATGTTCTTCACAGCTGTCCATTGATTCTCTCCAGGATCTGCTTGATACCTACTCATTTCACTTAGTGAGTATGCTACATCGGGTCTGGTACATAGCATTGCATACATGATAGAGCCTACTGCTGAAGCATAGGGTATCTCTTGCATGCGAGCTCTCTCCAAATCAGTCTTGGGAGACATCTCTTTTGAGAGAGTGAGTCCAGAGATTGTGGGTGAGTTCCCACGCTTGGATTCTTCCATACTAAATCTCTTTAGTATGGTGTCAATATACCTGGATTGGGACAATCCCAGTATCCGTTTAGATCTATCTCTATAGATCTTAATCCCCAAAATGCAGGAGGCATCACTTAGATCTTTCATTGAGAATCTTTGTGATAAGAAGAGCTTGACCGAGTGCAGCATAGGAACATCATTTCCTATCAAGAGTATGTCATCCACGTACAATACGAGGAAGACAACCTTACACTCTTCCTCCTTCTTGTATATACAAGGTTCATCTACATTCTTGATGAAGTCAAACTCTTTGACTACCACATCAAAGCAGATGTTCCAACTCCACGATGCTTGCTTTAACCCGTAGATGGATTTAAGCAGCTTGCACACCTTTCCGCTGCTCCCACTGTCTGTGAAATCCTCTGGCTGAGTTATGTACACGCATTCCTCTAAATCACCATTTAGAAAGGCGGTCTTAACATCCATTTGCCAGATTTCGTAGTCATGGTATGCAGCAATGGCAAGTAAGATTCGGATGGACTTAAGCATAGCCACTGGAGAAAAGGTTTCGTCATAATCCACACCTGGTCGTTGACGAAAACCCTTTGCAACAAGTCTAGCTTTGAAAGTCTCAACTTTTCCATCTACACCAAGTTTCTTCTTAAAGATCCATTTGCTCCCAATGGATTTTACCCCTTCAGGAGCAACTTCCAAAGTCCATACTTTGTTGGTGTACATGGATTCCATCTCAGATCGCATTGCATCCAGCCACTTCACAGAGTCCCCACTCGTGATGGCCTGCTCGAAACTAGTCGGGTCATCATCTTCCATGATGCAATTCTCGCTCCCACCATCGATGAGAAAACCGTAGTATCTCTCAGGTGGATGAGGAACCCTACTAGATCGGCGGAGAGGCTGAGGTTCGTTGGTAACTATCGAATCCTCTGGTTCTACCAAATCTTCTGTCGTAGTTTGTATTGCTGGAACTTCATCCAGTTCTACCTCCTCGCCACTAATTTCCTTTGCAAGAAATTCCTTTTCCAAAAAGGTGGCATGTCGAGAAACAAACACCTTTTGTTCCTCAGTGTGGTAGAAGATATACCCTTGTGAGTTTTTGGGATATCCTACAAACTTGCACAGGACAGACCTTGTCTCGAGTATGTCCGGATTGTGCCTTTTGACATAGGCCGGACAACCCCATATCTTAACATAATTAAGACTTGGTCTCTTCCCTTTCCATATCTCATATGGAGTGGTAGGCACTAATTTGGTAGGGACCATATTCAATAGGTGTATGGCTGTCTCAAGCGCATACCCCCAAAAGGACATAGGTAACTCAGCAGTGCTCATCATAGAGCGCACCATATCTAATAGGGTGCGATTCCTCCGCTCCGATACACCGTTGTGCTGTGGTGTATATAGAGGAGTAAGCTGAGAGAGAATCCCATTCTTTTTTAGATAGTCCAAGAACTCATTGCTCATGTATTCTCCCCCTCGATCAGATCGAAGGATCTTAATACTTTTACCTGTTTAGTTCTCAACTTCGTTCTTATATTCTTTGAATTTCTTAAAAGCTTCAGACTTGTGTTTCAACAGGAACACATATCCGTATCTTGAGAGATCGTCTGTGAATGCAATGACGTACGAAGAACCATTCCTGGCATGTGTATACATGGGACCGCATACATCACCATGTATCAGTCCCAAGAGTTCCATAACTTTTTCTCCGTGTCCACTAAACGAGGTTTTGGTCATCTTGCCTTTGAGACATGAATGGAAAGTTTCATAAGATGATAGTTCGAACGGATTCAAGTATCCATCCTTATGCAACTTAGTTAGTCGTGTCGCATTGATATGACCTAGTCTACAATGCCACAAAAAGGATTCGTTCATTTCTGAACTTTTCCTCTTGTGTGTGTTTTGCACATTAAGAACTGTAGTTTGATTCAGAACGTATATGCCATTATTTAACGAGCCCGATCCAATTAACTTTTGATATGGCTCGGGACTGCACCCAACTAAAACCTATTTACACGACTTCTTTGAGCCGTGATAGGGTAGTAATCAAAGTACAGTGGGAACTCACACGAGACAAAAAACAACTTCAGGTCAAAAGATTAACCTGTACTCATGTTACCTGAGAACTTCCATCTGACGATAGGTATAATACCATCTAGAAGTTCTCGGTGAGTCCGTCCAGTGTACTCACCTCCAGTGAGCACCTGTATACTATCTTAGATGACACAACACCAATAGCTTGTGAGACCGGCCACCGCCCCTCGTCGGGGTATCTAAACGTATACACTAGTCTACTCCGGAATATCGATGCCCGGTCTCGATACTCCCACGACTAGGGACATTTAAGGATGTGCTTATAGGCTACCTAGGTCTCACGTATATGATCGCCATCATAATACTGGTAGTCAAGCAAGAATCCTATGGGCTCTATCAACATATAATAGTGATCTGCAATAGCACATAATACATGTACATGATGATAAAAAAAACAAGATAGTATACTATCATTTTGAGTAAGACTGTCCTACCCGTAAAGGTCCTCCCTCAATCATCACAATCGCGTGCCTGCAATTAGAATAATTGACTTGAGGGTACTATATCCAATATTAACTCGTTTGTGCCCGTGGATTGTATACGGTAGCCAATTTGGAGACTGGCCGTAGGACAGAATGGCAATTTAGGGACATAGCGGTCCATCGGGGGACTTTGAATGTGCAACCTTTGTTGCGAATTGCCCATGGATTGTGTACGGTGGTCAATTTAGGGACCAACCGCAGAGCAGAATGTCAATTTATGGACATAGTTGTCAATCTTTGGCTTTTAGAGTTTTGACTTGAGAAGATATCGAGCGGACATAGGCGTCGTCATCTATCATTGACCCAAATCGTGACTCCTCAAGCGTAGGATTTCTGTAACCCCTGGATCTTAATATACATGTATTAGTAATCCTAAGTATGTGTAGAATTTTAGCACTTCTATTCATATTTGAAAAAAAAATCTTGAAATTAGAAAAATACTCGTATTTGTATTTGAAAAATATTTATGAAATTTCTGATATTTTAAAACTAATAGAATTTTTCATATATAAGTTCTCTTCTTGAAATTTTAAAATATAAATCTATTTTACACAATTTTTGACAAAAGATATTTTATGCAAACCTTGAGAGGATTTTGTATAATTACTTAAAATTGAGGGGGAAATGCAAAGGTTCCTATTCTAGATTTTACTTTACATTTCTTTTCTTTTCTTTTCTTTTTACTTCTTTTCCAAGTTTCATTTACTTCTTTTCCAATTTTCATTTTCCTCTCTACTTCTTTTCCAAATCTCTTTAATTTCTTATTATTTCTACGTTCTTCCTTCTTCCTTTTCAATTCTTTCTTTTCGTTTCTTCTCTTTTATTCTTTTCTCTCTCTTAACTTCTCTTTAACTTAAGTTTTTATAAAAATACCAAGAATGAATGGAAGAAGGGAAGTGGAGATTTATTTATAGACAAAGGCAAGTGCTTGAACTTGTTTTTAAAGAATTATTACTTGATTAATTTTTATTATAATTGTTTGCTAAATTTTTAGGCAAAAAAAAATAACAAGGCAAGTGATTTACTTTATGTTGTTCTAAATAATTATTATATTACAATTGATCGATTTAGTAATTTACAAGAAATTTATTTCTTGATCTTTGAATTCTTTATGTATTGAAAACTTGATTAGTTATATTATGGATTAGTTTAGGTAATAGATTGTGTAATCCATCTCATAATGTCAACATAACATATTTTAAAATATTTAGACATGTAAATTAGGGTTCATGCAAGTATTTAATTTAATTGTTATTTATGTTGGATCAAATTAGTTTCTTGAAATGAAATTTATTTTTAATGATAACTAGATTTGTGTTAATATAATCATTACCTTAGTTAGATTTAATTGTTGGTTTGTTATACTCACCATCAGGTTCTAATATCATATTTGACATGAATAAATTAAGGTAAACCTAATTTCCCCTCACACACATACATACACCAAGCACTAACCATACTCACCAAGCTCCTTATCATCAATTTGACCTTTTTCCCAAATGTATCAAGTGGATGCAATTTAATGCTACCTAGTGGTCTCCTACAATCATGAATCATTCCTTTTTCCCTCAAATTAATGTAAAGATACGATCTTTGATAAATCGTGGCTTGGTGTATATGAAATATTATGGTATTTATAGAATTTTTAGGATTTGATCAAAACTAGAACTAGTTGGGACTTCGGAAAAAAATTTAGAGTATACCAGTGATCTGCTTGAAATAGTAGGAGACAAGACTAGAAACCCGAGCCTCCAATTCTTCACTTGGGCTGCCAAAATATTCCCCAGAGCCGCTACCGGTGGCCTGACATAGGAATTAGGGTTTGAGCTTTTGATATTATCTAGAATACTCTTAGATATAGCCAATTTTATATGCTAAAATTTCCAAATGTTTAAACAACAGAATCTAGAACTATTTTAGTTTAAGGAATCGATATCGCAAATCTGTGTTTTAAATTATAATGTGTTTAAATATTTAGTGTGATAGGTTAATCCTATGTTTTGCATCTAGATAGCACGCGTTTGTCAAATGTTATAACCTAGATAAGTTTAGCTGTTATTAATCACAGTTTACTCTTAAGTTGTGCCGCTTGACTTAACTAGACTTGATACTATACATGATTGATATATTTACCTGTTGCGTGACAAGAAACCTATACCTGAACAATGATACATGACATGTTACAGTTACCATCTTTTGCTTGTTAAAATTGTTTATATCATGAACGAGTTCCACGAACATGACTACTATATTTATCTGTTGCCTATTTCACGATAAATTGTATATGTTCACCTGAGCCATGACATGATTGATATATCCATCTGTTACTTGATACATGACATGACACTGTTACCATATGAGTACTTGTAGTAATTTTTCTTACACTCACTTGCTTCGTGACAAGTTTATATGTATATTGGTACATTTATAGATACATATTCCAAGTATTGATGTTACTATGAAATCATGTTTCAATCTATAAAAATTCCATTAATAAAATTGATACAGCTGGAGGATGGGGAAAGGATTTGGTAGACTCGGTTAATAGCTTTAGAAATCTTTATAGATGGTACCAGATATTAGGATTCGATCATGGGGATCTGGGTAGTTTGCTGGACTACCAAACAGTTACAGTGATTATTACAGCTCGTTACATGTTAAGGCCAGCCATGGTAGTCTGGGTAGTTCGCTACCAACAGTTATAGTTATTATTACAGCTCGTTACATGTTAAGGCCAGCCATGGTGGTCCGGGTAGTTCGCTACCAACAGTTACAGTTTTCTGCTCCATGGAACATATTTTTAAAAAAAAATATTCGAGCTGTAATATACATGTTCACAGTAGCACCTAGCGGTGCGTCCTGGGTTCAGCACCAGGAAACAGAGGTCATGGTCCCGGGTATGCACAAAATATTTTCCATTGTTATTCGCTGGCTATCAGGGGCTTTCTCAAATATAAGAATAAGTTGTTTAAGAACTTGACGTGAGCTACTACGTATACTCGGATGCTAGAATGAGACAGTACTGGGGTATATGCAAGGCAGTTCATGATCACAAACTAAAAAAAGACAACTTAAACAACAAACTAAATGATGAACTATTTAAGCTTAACATGAGCGACTACTTATATTCAGGTGCTGGAATGGGATAGTACCGGGGTATATGCGAGTATGTTCATGTTCACGTTATATTAAATACTAAAAATCCATATTAGTAATTGATACTCGTTAATTAAAATTCATGCAACACTCATACTATCACTGGATACATAATGATATTTGGAAAGTGTTCTTTCATGTTACTTGTTATGACTTGATACCAGTTTATTACTGTACATTGATACTGGTTATCGACATGATCTTTCTGTTGACTTGACTAGTGGTTTATTGGTGAATAGAAAGTAAGAATACTCATACTCTTGGATAATATCCACGCTATGCCCATCGATACCGATTACCTGATACTGTTTACTGATTACTGATTACTGGATACCGTTTATCATGTTTACTGAATACTGTTTATCATGTTTATTGGACATCGGTTATCATGTTTACTGGACACTGATTATACCTGATATGGGCATGCTAGCTAGTCATGGAATACCCTAGGATATGAGTACATTACCGTCCATTTCGACAATACTCCCCTGGCCATATTCTGTTTTATCCTGACATCCATTTTACCTATCTCAGGTAACTTGATTATTACTTGACATTAATCCAACATTCTCGTATATTAACTTATAGTCTATTATTTCACATATTACATTTTAATCCATATGCATTTTATTTACATATTATATCCTGATAGGCACACCTATGCACGATTTTCCTTCATTTTACCACTTGATAAGTCGCTTTCTGACGACTCTGGGCTTGCATGCCCAGATATCGGAAAACAAACGACAGAAGTTCTGATTTACTAATTTGGATGTTCTTCAGAGTGACTCGAAGATAGATTATCAGGTTTATCTCATACTGAGTATTTATTTATCTCCTTTGTATCTTGATATCTTGTATCTTCCATATTTATCAATTCCATCTTATTGTTTCTTAACATGTGATATTTGATGTTCGGATCTTTACAACTATTTACCTGTGTTAGTTATATTTTTAAATTAGTATTTTAAGCTTCTCAAGTTGATATCGGTGGCAATAGCATATATGATAGGAGTATATCCTCCTTCTAAATATACATGTCTGCCGCCAGTCGCGTACTCTACCCCATATTTTGTTGTGGGTCCACTATTCCCTGTATTCCGGTGTAAGAGCATGACAACTTCTTGAAGAAATGACTGTTTATCGGTTGAAAGGGCCTTTCTCCATGCATGTCCATTAGCTTGTAGGCTCCACCTTGGTAGACTTCTTCTATGATATACTGGCCTTCATAGTTCGGCTCAAGATTTCCGTGTTTTGCACGGTTGGGGATCATCGGGCTTTTGACAACTAGGACGAGCTCACCTTTGCGAAAGTTCTCGATCTAGACAGCCTTTCATATGCTTTTTCATCCTTGTTCTGTGAGCTTCCAGGCTCTGTTGCGCTGCGAGACAGGTTTCGTCAAGAGCGTCGAGTTCTTCGAACCGGAGATGAGCAATTTCCTCATTGGTGAGCTCATGTTGGATAGCCATTCTTAACGATGGGGTTGAATCTCCATTGGGAGCACTGCTTCTGTGCCGAACACCAGTGCATAAAGTGTTGCCTTCGTGGACGTCTTGAGCGTCGTTCGATAGGCCCAAAGTGCTTCATGCAATCTTTCGTGCCAATCTTTTTTATTTCATGACATCAACTTCTTTATGAGCTTGGTCAGCGTCTTGTTGAAAGCTTCCTCTAGACCATTAGCTCGAGGATTATAGACGGAAGAATATCTCCAATCTATTTTGTGCTGTTGAGTGAGGAGACTTATCTTATGGCTTCTATATGCTCGTCCGTTGTCTAAGACTATCCACCATGGGACTCTAAACCAGTAGATGACATTTGTTTTGAAGAAGTGTAGGATGTTCACCGTCTTCACTTTCCTTAACGGAAGTGCTTCTACCCATTTGGAGAAGTAGTTTGCTGTAGCCAGGATGAATCGATGTCCCTTAGATGACGCTAGTTCAATAAGGCCAACTATATATGTTCCCTATATCTCAAAAGGCTGGCTAGCTACGGTAGGATGTAGTGGGTTAGGATGTTGATGGATGAAATCCCTGTATATTTCGCACTAGTGGTATCGTTTTGCATCTTCGATGCATTCTTGAATCATCATGGGCCAGTAGTAACCCATTATTTTGATCTTCAGCTTCATTTTTGAACCGGCTTGATGGGATCCACGGAGTCCGTCATGAATTTCTTGGATGACCCTTTTGGCTTCTTTCGGTCCTAGTCATCTTAACCATATATGGTCGAAGGACCTCTTGCATAAGGTCCCATCGATGAAGGTGAATGAAAGAGCCCTTTTGATGAGTTGATGTCCTTATGACGCATCTTCAAGAACTCATTGAGACCTGAAGTAGTCTATAAAAACTTCTCTCCGGTCATTATATTCTTCTTCTTCGGCTTGAAGAACCTTCTCTTCTAGTGTTTCTTTTTCTTCGGGTGTTTCTATTGGAGACTCCGAAGGGAATTCAGCTAGCACAAGGATCTTACGATTTTGGACAATGATCCTTACGTCATTTAGATTTTCATCTGCCTGTTTTTTGTCCAATTTGCCTAATGCATCCACCTTGCTATTTTCCACTTGCGGTACGTTTTCCAATGTATAATATGGAATGTGTGTTAGCAGTTGCTGTACTTTTTCGCTGTACCTTATCAGCTCCGGCATGCATGTCTTGTAGTCGCCAATTACTTGACTGACGACTAGCTGAGAGTCTTCGTATATGAAGAGATCCTCAATACCCATATTGATCGCGATTTCGAGACCGGCTGTGAGGGCTTCATATTCTGCCTCGTTGTTGGTCCTTGGTTCCGTCAATAAGAAAGCATAGCGTATAATTCCACTCTGGGGACTCACGAAGATGAGACTCACCTCATCTTTGATTATTAGGGTGTTCTTCTTTCACATTTTCATTGAGGACGCTCCGTCGAAATAGAGTTCCCAACGGCACTATCCTTTATCTTCTTCTTCATTATCGGTCACATTAAACGCATGTTCATCCGGCAGCTCGCAATTGAGCGGAGAGTCGGCGCAAATAAAATGCTCAGCGAGAAAGTCAGAAATGGCATGTTCTTTTATCGCTTTGAGAGGGAGATAAGTGATTGAGAACTCCATCAGCAGAAGGGCCCATTTGTCGAGCTTCCCGTCAGTATAGCCTTCATCATTAGGTACTTGAATGGATCCACCTTTGATATTAAGTGGACTTCATGTGTTAAGGCGTAATGTCATGCCCCGCTTCCCAGTAGATGGAAATGGTGACGTGGTAAACCCGCAACATATTTATTATGAGAAGGTCGTTTCTCGAAATAAATACGCTAAGCGTCTATAAGCAACATAAAGTAATAAGAACAAACAAAAAAATAAAATCCAACTCTGATTTATTGCATTCATGATTCATAGTTGACAAAATATCCAAATACAAGATATTTAACATGATAAGTCTTAACAAGGAGGCATATATAAATAAGGTGAAATGAAATGAAAAGCTGAAAGAAACTATACATCCGTTTATGATACGAACTGGTTGTACTCTTTTTCGACCACTTCTATCTTCTCTGTCGGAATGTCACCTGACGAACATTCCAAGAATTGAAAGAAGTGGGCGGAATGCCCGTCAACGAACTAGCGCTCGGTAAGTCCCAAAAAAAGGATAAGTGTAGAAATGATAATGACAAGTGTATAAATTAAGAACTACTATCATTAAGTTATGAACGAGTAATATTAGTAATTAAGCATGACAATTCTATGTAACATGACAGTTCTATATAACATGCGGTGTAACATGAACTTGGAAAACAAGTATATAAGCATGGCAAGATATATAAGCATGGAAATTCTATGAATATGGTTATTCTATTCTAACGTGGTTGTTTGTAGTTTAATAAAGAAGGTATTCATGTATACGAGAGGAGTCCATCTTACCCCATGGACTATGGTAACATGTATTACAAGATCCCGTCATAACCCACGGGACAACGGCACGTGAATTCATGTAGGTGTCTTTTAAGTGACCTCTCGTGCCATGAGATACGTTCTGTACCAATCTACCCCTTTATCCCCGCGTATTGTATTGTATAGTTCAAGTTTACAGGTCTTAGCCGAATCCATAAATATAAAAAATGTACAAGTTCATGTTCAAGTTTTAATCATGTATTCAGGTATTCATGTCAAGTTATATTCATGGTTCGGTCAAGTCGAGTCAAGTGTTCAAATTCAAGTTTGGATATTCGAGTATTAAGTCTAAGTGTTCAGGTTCAAAGTCAGGTCAAGTATATCATGTAATAGGTTCAAGTAAAATATATAATATCTAATTATATATTCATGTACATGCGACAATGAAGAGATCAGAAAAAAGAACAAGGTTTATTCCATCAACTCTCCATCAATGCATGAAGTATACTAAAAATGGCGAAGAAAGACGCATTGACGAAGACATCCAGCCGTTCGGTGTGCATGAAGTCCGATATGAAGATTCTCGGTACTTTATGAATCACCAAAATGCTAAGCCACAACTGACTGAGGATAGACCGGCCCCAAGACTCAAAAGCAAATCTGCGCCGGCTATCACTTTCAAAAGCAAAAATACCCAAGTGCGCCCGCATTTCGGCAGCGATACTGATGAGTCCGACGCTGGAAGCCCGTCCTTCCGTAAAACTCGCCCTCATTTCGGCAGCGATACGGATGAATCTGTTGCTGAAGGCCCATCTAGCAGCAAAGTCCGCCCTCATCTTGGCAGTGAAACTGAAGAGTCAGAGGAAGAGGACCTGCCGTGCAACAGCTGTGCAGATCGGCCCCCCACGCAGCAAGCGAAACTACGAGAGACCTTCGAAGTCGCAGAAGGGTCCCTGGCCATCACAAGGGTGCCGGAACGGATGTGCAAAGAGCTCGACGCATTGTCAGTCTCTACCGTGGACCAGCTGAAAACTTTCTACGTGCCTGGGAGGAAAAATGGACAGAAGGGCATCCTGTTTTACAGATCAAACCCCATTTGCACCCGGACGACTTTTCTGTCGCGTGCCTTCCCTATGAGAGAGGCATAAGAGCCGTCCTCAATCCCAGATACTATGCGCCCGAGATGCGGGAATACTTTAAGAAGTGCGGATGCCGGTTATATCAAACGGAGTCCGAAACAAAGTTTTACGAAGGGCTATTGTATCCGCCCTAGGTCCGAGCACTCATCGATGGACGAATTCCAGATAGACGGGGCATAGGATACATTCAATCTGATTCCAAAGCGTGCTACATGATCCATGTTGGTGAGGCCAGCGAAAGATCAAATGATGATGACGAGATAGCTGAGCCAGAAGAAGCTCCTCAAGAGCTCGAAGATGGCGGACAAGCAACCTTTGATGAGCTAACCGAGATTGACTTAGGAACGCCCGATAATCCAAGGCCGACCTACATCAGCTCACTTTTGTCGGAGGAAATGAAAGAGCAGATAATTCCCCTACTGCGTGAGTTCGTCGACTGCTTCGCGTGGAGGTACAAAGAAATGCCTGGCCTTTCCCCTAAGGTAGCCGTGCATAAGCTGGCTATATCTCCTGATGCTAAGCCAGTCAAACAAGCTCCTCGAAGAATGAGAAGAGAGTTGGAAGAAAAGGTCATCGAGGAAACCAAGAAACTCATCGATGCCGGCTTCATCAGGGAAGAGAAATATGCAGACTGGATCGCATGCATAGTCCCAGTGAAGAAGAAAAATGGGTAGATCCGAGTTTGTGTTGATTTCAGGGACCTCAACAAGGCATGTCCTAAAGACGACTTCCCGCTACCGGTCATGGAAATGATGGTCGATGACACCTCAAATTACGAGCTGTTCACCTTTATGGATGGCTCGTCTGGATATAATCAGATCAAGATGTCGCCTAAGGATGAGAGGCACACAGCATTTCGAACCCCGATCGGAATATATTGCTACAAGGTAATGCCATTCGGACTGAAGAACGCAGGTGCTACATATCAAAGGGCAATGACTAATATCTTTGATGACCTAATCCATAAAGTCGTCGAATGCTATGTTGATGATCTGGTTGTCAAGACTAAAGCCAAGGCCGATCATATCCAAGATCTCAGGACCGTTCTCACTAGACTGAGGGAATACGATCTGAAGATGAATCCTCTGAAGTGCGCTTTTGGCGTGTCATCGGGAAAATTCCTGGGCTTCATAGTTCGACATCGAGGGATCAAAATTGACCCATCAAAGATAAAAGCCATCATGGAGATGCCCCCTCCGAAGAGTCTGACGTAGCTAAGATCTTTTCAAGGCAAGCTTGCTTATATACGGAGGTTTATCTCAAATTTATCGGGGAGATGTAGGCCCTTCTCAAAGCTCATGAAGAAAGGAGCTTCTTTTATCTGGGATGCCGAATGTCAAGCAGCGTTCGAAAGTATCAAACAGTACTTGTTGCACCCTCCAGTGCTGGCCACTCCCATTCCAAATAAACCGTTGATTCTCTACACTGCCGCGCTAGATGAGTCACTCGGTGCGCTCCTTGCCCAGAATAACGAGGAGGGGAAGGAACATGCCCTCTACTACCTCAGTCGAACTCTAGTCGGGGCGGAACACAACTATTCCCCAATCGAGAAGCAATGCCTGGCTCTAATATTTGCTGTGAAGAAGCTGAGGCACTATCTGCTTGCTCATCGGGTTATGCTGATCTCCAAGGTCGACCCGCTCAAACACTTGATGACCAGAGCGAGCCTAGCCGGCAGAATGGCAAGATGGGCTGTTATGCTACTCGAGTTTGACATAGTTTATACCCCTCAGAAAGCAGTAAAAGGGCAAGCTCTTGCAGACTTTCTCGCTGCTCATCCCATACCAGAAGGATCGCCGCTAAATTGTGAGTTACCCGACGAACAAGTGCTGCACCTCGAGGAAGACGAGCCATATTGGGAGCTCTACTTCGATGGGGCCTCATCAATAAGGAGCTCCGGCAGATCAAGCGTCCCGGAGGTAAAAGCGGGGATAGGATTGGTGTTCACCACGCCATCAATAGGAACCCTACGGCATTCTTTCGCTCTCATCGAGCCTCGGACAAACAATGAAGCTGAGTATGAAGCTCTGATAGCTGGTTTGGAGCTCGCCATAGAAATGGAAATTCGCCGGCTACGAGTTTACGGTGACTCTCAGCTCGTCGTCAACCAAGTAAGCGGTGATTATAAAATATACAAACCCGAGTTAGCTCGGTACAGAGGTCGAGTGGTGGAACTCATGAAATGGTTCACTCACATTGAACTAATGAGAGTCCCTAGAGCATTGAATGGAAAGGCTGACGTACTCGCTCGCTTAGCCAAAGAGCTGGCCGATCCTGACATGGACGAAATTCTGATCACAGTCAGGAGCCGACAAATTCTACCCCCAGTCTCTCTACGAGAAGAGGAAAGCGCGGAACAGAAGAGCAGTCCTGCCGAAGAAGCTTCGATCATCCAAGACGAGCCCGATTGGAGAGAACCCTTCATAGAGTACCTCCGATACGATAAGCTGCCCGAAGAAAAATCTGCGAGGATCCAGCTGAAGAAAAGAGCTCTCCGATACGTGTTTGTAAATGACACGTTATACCGCAGGTCATATGACCAACTCTGGCTCAGGTGTCTGTCATTGGCCGAAGCCCAAAAGGTCATGAAAGATGTTCACTCGGGCGTTTGCGGTGCCCACCAATCTGGCCCCAAGATGCGACTTCAAATTAAACGGCTTGGGTATTATTGGCCCACCATGATACGGGATTGCGGAGAGCACGCAAAGAAATGTCAGATCTGCCAATCCATGGTGATTTCATTCACAAGCATCCCAACCCATTGCATCCTACGGTGGCGTCGTGGCCCTTCGAAGTTTGGGGCACCGACATTGTTGGCCCAATTGATCCTCCGTCATCTAAAGGCCACCGGTTCATACTGGCCACGACAGACTACTTCTTAGATGGGCAGAAGCTATCCCGCTAAAAGAAGTCAAGACAAAAGATATTCTGACATTCTTCCAACATAATATTCTATACCGCTTCGGTACACCAAGAAGAATCATTTCTGACAATGGGCCTTCTTTCAAGAGCTTCAACGTCTCAAGGTTCACTACTCAGCATAAGATAGACTGGAGATATTCCTCCATCTATAATCCAAGAGCCAATGGGCTAGCCGAAGCCTTCAATAAGACTCTATGCAAGCTCCTGAGGAAAAACGCTTCAGCCAACAAGAGAGACTGGAATCTCAAACTTCACGAGGCGTTGTGGGCATATCGTACCACGCACCGTACTCCAACATAGTCCACTCCATACTCATTGCTCTTCGGAGTGGAGGCGGTCCTCCCCCTCGAAGTCGAAGTTCCAAGCTTAAGAATGGCCGTTCAGCACGAGTTGACGGAGGAGGAAAACGTGCTCCTTCGACTTGAAGAGCTCGATGCCCTCGAAGAAAAGAGGCTCGCGGTACAGCAAAATCTGGAGCTATACCGAGCCCAAATGTCACGGGCCTATGACAAGATAACCCGTCTCCACGCTTTCAAGAAAGGTGAATTGGTGTTGGTCCTCAAAAGACCGATCATCCCCAATCGACATGCCAAGGGAAAATTCGAGCCAAACTGGGAAGGACCATACGTCATCGAGAAAGTGTTCGACGGAGGATCCTACCAACTAATAAGTGCCGAGGGAGAAAGGCCCATGCCACCCATCAATGGCCGATATCTCAAGAAATACTATACGTGAATGCTGCAAATCGCAGGCGAATTGAGCACATCAGCCCTACGGTCTGGATCATACATCCCGCAAAACCGTATACAATCCACGGGCGTAAATGACCCCCTATCTCTCCCAAATCCTGCCGGTGAGACTACTTTTAAAGTCCCACCAGCCGCAAAAAAAAGAGAGGGAAAAAAAATAAAAGAAAAAAAATAAATAAAATAAACGGTATGTCCACAAGCAAAACGGGCACGGATGAAAACCCGAAAGGGCTCCGTGAGTAAAAACAGCAGGACTACCGGCGAGTTTGTGAAAACCCGAAAGGGCGCAAACTCGTGAAAAGAGATGAATACACTCGCAAAGTCCTCTCGATCTTGTGAGGAGAAAACCCCTGCGTGAGATCCTTACGACTCACAAAGGAGCAACACACTTAGGAATCCTCACGATTCCTAAGGAGAACATACACCTGCGAGATCCTTACGTCTCGTAGGGAGAAAATGCTTTTATGGGACCCTCACGGCCTATAAAATTGAAAAGCCTTAGGTGATAGGGACCCATACCTGTCTCCTAAGCTATCGTTCCCCAACGGGCAACGGCAAATGATGAGTCGCTCCTGGCATTTCGCTTCAGTGTTAGCGGTGCTGATGCCGACCAAAAACCCAAATTCCAAGTCCCCAAACGGTGAATGATGAGTCGCTCCTGGTACCACATTCCAGTGCAGCGATGCAGACGCCAACCAAAATCCGATTTCTCAAAATTCTCCCGGCCCTACGGTGGGTCCCCAAGTTGACCATCGTATACAATCCACGGGCTCAAATAATTCTCATCATATCCATGCCCCACCGTAATCACCAGATACGCGGCCGGTCTCCGCTTTGGGAATGATGCTCCATTGATAAGACTCACTCATGTGTCCTCACGATATATGAGGAGAACAAACCTTTGTGGGATCCTTACGACTCATAAAGGAAAAACACACTTAGGAGTCCTCACGACTCCTAAGGAGAAAATACACCTGCGGGATCCTTACGACTCGTAGGGAGAAAATGCTTTTATGGGACCCTCACGACCCATAAAATTGAAAAGCCTTAGGCGATAGGGATCTAAACCTGTCTCCTAAGCCATCGCTCCCCAATCCCCAAATGGCGAATGATGAGTCGCTCCTGGTACCATATTCCAGTGCAGCGATGCAGACGCTAACCAAATTCCAAATCCCATACCCCAACGGCGAATGATGAGTCGCTCCTGGTACCATATTCCAGTGCAGCGATGCAGACGCCGACAAAGTCCCAAAATTTTTCCGGCCCTACGGTCTGGATCATACATCCTGCAAAACCGTATACAATCCATGGGCGTAAAACAATCCCAACCTCTCCCAAGTCCTACCGGTGAGACCACGTTCAAAGTCCCACCAAAAAAAAAATAATAATAATAAAAAAAAACCAATCCAAAATCCTCCCGGGGCAAATGATGAGTTGCTCCTGGCATTATTCCAGTGCAGCAATGCAGATGCTAAACAAAAACCAAAATCCCAAAATCCTCTCAATAACAGATGATGATTCGCTCCTGGTACCATATTCCAGTATAGCGATGCTGATGTCAACCCAAATCAAAATCAACAAGTCAACTTCCACTCCGACACTGCAGAAAGCGGAGCAAGTCAGAATCCAATCTCGACACCGCAAGAAGCGGAGCAAGTCAAGTCTACCCCTGACACTGCAAGAAGCAGAGCAAATCAAATCAAGAACCGACCGTCCACGTCGCTAAAAGGGCAGCACCGACCGTCCAAGTCGCAAAATGGGCAGAACCGACCGTCCAAGTCGCAAAAAGGGCAGCATCGACCGTCCACGTCGCTAAAAGGGCAGTATCGACCGTCCAAGTCGCAAAAATGGCAGAACCGACCGTCCACGTCGCTAAAAGGGCAGCACCGACCGTCCACGTCGCAAAAAGGGCAGAACCGACCGTCCAAGTCGCTAAAAGGGCAGAACCGACCGTCCAAGTCGCAAAAAGGGCAGAACCGACCGTCCAAGTCGCAAAAAGGGCAGCATCGACCGTCCACGTCGCTAAAAGGGCAGCATCGACCGTCCACGTCGCTAAAATGGCAACATCGACCGTTCAAGTCGCAAAAAGGGCAGCATCGACCGTCCAAGTCGCAAAAAGGGCAGAACCGACCGTCCACGTCGCTAAAAGGGCAGAACCGACCGTCCACGTCGTTAAAAGGGCAGCACCGACCGTCCAAGTCGCTAAAAGGGTAGTCACGACTGTCCAAGTCGCTAAAAGGGCAGTATCGACCGTCCAAGTCGCAAAAAGGGCAACATTGACCGTCCATGTCGTAAAAAGGGCAGCGCAGGATTCCTACAAAGCGGGAACCAGATTACTCCGGGCCAGGTAAACGTCTATCACGGACACTCCCTCTCGGAGACATGTCAAGCAACGACCGTCCATGTCGTAAAAAGGGCAGTGCCAGCTTCCCAAAAAGCGGGAACCAAATCAAGTCGCCTCTAAGTAAAAGAAGATCCATCAATTTTTAGCACACGACCCACATATATGGTGTGCATTTATTGATGGGGGGCAATTTGTTGGGGTAAAAATTTACACCCCGGTTGACCAAGTCAAAATCAAAGTCAACCCCAAGCCAAGTGGGCCCAAGCCCAGATCCAGTGGGCCCATGCCCGGGTCGAGCCCGAACATGAAGCGGCCGGCCTCCCCCCATGCCAAGATAAAAATTTTGTAATAAATAATTTTGTTGCATTTCTTTTATTTTATTTTATGGATAAATGTAAGAAAAATAGACATAAAGCCAAATTTTTGTAAAGCCCATGGCTTATGTGCAAAAAGAAATGGCACATGAGTCATGGGATAGGCAAAATGCCATTTTGTGAAGCCCAAGGGGCTATGTGTAAAGTGTATAGCCTATAAAGGCAAAGATAATGAAATATCTCAACAACTTTTTTTCTCTCTCTAAAAATTTTCCAGATCTGAGATCTTTCTCCTTCTTCAAGGTTCCAAAACCTTCTTCTTTCTCTTGAATTAAATCAAGAGTTCTACTCTCCTTTTTATAAAACAAATTAGTTTTTCATCACAAAACCCATCAAGGGGAACTCAGATCTTCCTTTAGATCTTAAAAAGGAGTGATTTTTAAAATCCTATATCTCTTGATCTTCAAGATCCAGCTAACAGAGGAGGAAGAAGAAGAACCCCTCCCATTAACCCAAAAAAAAAAGAACACACTCAGGAGTCTAACTCCTCTCTGATTTCTCTTCCGAGAATTTTTTTTAGGCTAAAAGCCTCTTTTTCTTGCTGGCGCTCAAGCGCAGAGCGCCCGCGTGCCGACACGTGGCGCACTTGCGCTCAAGCGCTCAGCGCTCCAGCGCAAAGCCTCCACGTGCCGACACGTGGCGCGCTTGCGCTCAAGCGCAAGCGCTCGAGCGTAAGTCGCCCCCGTGCTGACACGTGGCGCTCTTGCGCTCGAGCGCAAGCGCTCGAGCGCAAGTCGTCCCGGTGCTGACACGTGGCGCGCTTGCGCTCCAGCTCAAGCGCTCGAGCGCAAGTCGCCCCCGTGCCGACACGTGGCGCTCTTGCGCTCCAGCGCAAGCGCTCGAGCGCAAGTCGCCCACGTACCGACACGTGGCGCGCTTGCGCCCAAGCGCTCAGCGTCCGAACGCAAAGCGCTCACGTGCCGACACGTGGCGCGTTGCGCTCCAACACTCTGCGCTCGAGCGCAAAGCGCCCACGTGCCGACACGTGGCGCGCTTGCGCTCAAGCGCCTGGGCGCTGGCCCCCCGCATCCTTTGGATGTCTTTTTCCCCTTTTATTTATATATACATGTATATATATACATATGTACACATACACATACTCCACGACACTGTCCCTGTTAGGAAAAAATTTCTAACGGGGCGCTGCCCCGCCTCCGCAAGGGGGCTGCTAGCCCCCTTGACCCCCAGCCCGCTATCCGGGTAGCGGGACCCCCGTAAAAATTCTGCGTGGCTCCCGATATATCCAAAACCCCCCTTCAAAACACAACACACGTATACTGCACATCGAGTTTTCATGACCAGTTTAACCCGTCAATCGGAGGTTCCCTCGCTCCAAAGGCGAGAGGTAATTAACGGCAGTTTAGTCCGCGGCTGCCGGAAATTCGGATCCCCACAATCATTAAACCCCGGCCTACCCTAGGCAGGGGGAATCTGTAGTACGCCTGACAAGCATGCGCGTATTCCCATCTCAATGGGGTGACGAAAAACACCCTACATCGCTTAGTGTGAACCCGCCTTACTTATACAACTCTTCTACCCAATTCTTGAAGACAAAACAATCTTCAATCGGATAGTTTATGATCCGATGGTATATGCAATAATCAGGATGACCAACAGCATTTTCTTGATGGGGCCGCTTAGACTCGGGCAGTGTTAGCATTTTGTGCTTCATGAAGAGGCTGAACAACTTCCTTGTTTTGTCATGGGGGAATGAATATTCACGTCTCATCTTTTCTAGAAAGGTCGGGCTTAAACGACACTTTCTCTGACGGCCGAGTACTTTAAGGTCGCTTTTCTGTGGTGTCACTATCCGGAAATGGCACGTGACCGGCACTTGAATCACGTGAAGTCTATAAGACCCCACCATAACCCAAGCAAGCCGAAAACCAGGAATCTAAACCTTTTTAAGAAAATAGTGAAGGTGATGTTTTGAAAAAAGGATATAAATGAAATCAAGTTCCTCTTTTAAAGTATAAATAAAGTTTATAGAAATACAAGTGGATTGCATTCAATAGTTTGAAAATATTTTCATCATTTGAAATTTGGGCAGCACCTCTTTTGTAAATTTTAATCAAAACCAGTACATAAACAATAATATTATTGGCATCCCCAAGCGGGAGCTAACTCATCACTAATCGGAGGAAACACAAACGCGCAGTATATACGACGCCCAAGACGAAGATCAACACAAGTAAAGAATAAAGAAATACCAAACTTCATCAAATCAAATACAACGAATAATATACAAGTCACGACTCTAAGTCAAAAGAATATACAATCCGGTCTCTAAGTCCACAAATATATATAGTCCGGTTGATGGAATTTTTAATTAGATACAAATGAATAAATATGCAAGCGGCGATTACGATCTAGAATGTAACTCACCTACCAAGCAAATCACTCAAAGAAGAACATGCCAGTAAGCTGCTACTGATCCGAACGGTCGGCCCTACAAGAAAACTATGGCACAACAAGGGTAAGTTGCTAACTCGTGAGTAGAAGATATCATCAGATAGAAATCGAATGCATAACGATCTACCTAGGTCATACTGTAATATAATATCATATCGTGTGGTAACGAAATGAACGTGTATATATGTATTTATATAATATCGTGTTTGTATCAATATGTGGTAACATGTCATCCATAGCATGTGTGTGTGTGTGTCATCCGATGAGTGTCCATCAACGACACTCGAAATGATCATAAAACCCTAAGTGTCCAGCATCGACACTCGAAATCATCATAAATCCCATGTCCAGCATTGACACGTAAATCCTCATATCTCAGGCGTCGTCTCTTGGATCGGCCCTCATATCTCAGGCGTCGTCTCTTCATATCGGCCCTTATATCCTTCTGTATCATATCATTCTATTTGGTATCCTCCGAAAATCCGTCGAGTCCCATATTGTTATCGGTAAGTAGTGTTCCCAGCCAGGCTCAACGCCTTTCTATACAATCTTCTTGGCCCTGGGTACCGTACCGGGTCCACCATATACCTGCAGACGGTGACTCCTCACTCCTCAAATCGGGTAGTAATCATAGCTCAAAACCGAGAAATTTCATAGTGGACGTCGAAATATCATATCAAGAGAAAACCGCGTTTTTAAAACATTCATAAGTTTTTTAAATCATATTTGTGGTTTCTCAAATCTAGAAATCTCATGAAAACATAATCTCATAAGAGCATGGCAATAATGGAATAATATGTACAGGCACAGAACAATACTGTAATTAATGGCAAGTGTGTTCATATAAGCGTGTCTTATAGCAATGTAAGGAAGGTACCAATAGAATCTAAAATGCTAACAGGTCATAATGTGATACAGTGACATAGTGAGTTCTATCTGTGTACGTGGCATGGCAATTACCGATGATATATGTGTGAGCATATGAGTATGCGTACGTGCAACTTGTAAGTCATCGATAATAGTGCGCGTGTCCTAGCAACAAAGTCATGAAAAGCTTAAGGTATAAACGTATTATGCATCGTAAATGAACGAAGCGCGAGCGTATGCAAAAATAAGAAATCGAAATGCGTGCGTAAATGGAATAAAAAAAAGTGTAACGTAAACAAGTATAAAAATATTCAACTACGTATGAGCTATACAGTTATAGTTTAAAATAGTACGAAAAGTTGTTTTAGAAATAGGGGGATATGATGTTTCTGAAAGAGATAACATTTGAAAATTCATAATGTACCCTTGAAGTTATCATTTAAAAGTACGTAATAATTCGCTAGTTTTGAAAGTAGGTATGGCTCTAAATATTTCATAATATCCAATTTGTGATTTTAAACAAGACTCCTCGAGTCGAAATAAAAGTCGGCGATCCATCCTCATTATATCACGTACGGAATATCCCACGTACGATATCATCCAATCAATATAGTACGGATCTATAGTCGCGTATATCATCTCATCTCATATCATACAGTATCATCTTATGTCATATTGTATCATATCATATTATATTGCCTCACATCATCATATCGCATCACATCGTCTCATATCACCATATCGTAAATATCCTTATATATGTATGTGTGTGTGTGTGTATCCTAATGGCAAGAAATAGAGACTACATAAAAAAACTTCTACTAAGTACTAGCATACGCATAAGGTTATAATAAGTAAACCATAACCTAACTACTACGGTTGCGGGGGTGTTATATGCCATCCACCCTACTTCCCCCGTAAATAAACATCTACTCATCTAATATCCTCGCCCTAGTCGAAGCCGAAGAACACCTTACTCTTCTTTGTCGTCTCAGAAGTCCACGTGATTGTACCTACAATCGAAATCATAACCAAAATCGCATAAAAACCCAATTCGAAGTTGAAATCACGAGCGAAGCGCACATAGGTTAGAACCTATGGTCAATGCGTGCTAAAATAACAAAATACTCCCCGGCGTCGACGTATGAACGTCGAACAACCAAGTCACATCATGAAAATCCAAAAACCAAGTTTTTAAATATCGTAAAATATCGCCAAAATCAAGTAAAACAACTCTAGATTTTTCTTCAAGTGATCTGGGACGTTTTAGCATATAGAGAAGGCTTAGTTATCTAGTGAGTGAGCTACAGAACAAAATCCACACCCTAACTCTCCAACTCACCCGCAAATTGCAGCCATATAGGATAAATTTGTGCCCAGGGTTAGGAATTAGGGGCTCGGGCTTCTACGGTGGTCTTCTACTAGTCTAAGCATCTCACAGTATTCTCTAATAAATTTTCAGAGTACCCTAATTGCTCCAGATTTTAGTTGATCACCAAAATTCAATGAAAAACCGATATTTAAAATTTCTAAACTCATCTAATCCAAAAATTCCTCCACTAAATCATTCTCACCTATCACTAATGGGTTTGTAATCACTCCTTAACTCTCTACTACACCACCACTACAAGTTTCATCCGTCAAGACTCACTTTTGAAAACTAAAGTTTTGAAAATATACACTTTAAGTTCTAAAACCAACTCTAACTAGTTTGTCATGGCAAGAAATGCTTAAAACTTGATTAAAAGTGAGATTATTACCTCACAAGGTAACTAGAGAAATTTCCAAGATAGCAAAAGATTCTCAAAATGAAGACTTGATCACACCATGATGCTTAGGATAAGGTTAGGAACAATTTTAGTGAAGAGTTCATGGTGTTTTAATGAGTTTTGAAGGGTGTTTTGTGGTGGTGGAGGAGGTGGAGAAAGATGAGAAGAAGAGGAAGAAGAAGTGAAGGAGATGAAGAAAATAATGAGAATGCAAAAGAAATGGCGAAGCAACCTTACCCCTTCTCTCTGCTTACCCATACCTCCCATGCTCTCATGTCTCCCCCTCATTCATATTCTTTTCTTTTCTTGTAAAAAAAAATTAAAACCATATATGATATGAGAAGGAAAAGAATGTAGAATGTAAAATGTAAAACCATCAAAATAAAAATAAAAAGATAACATGTAAATAACATGTCATTGTTAAACATATGTATGCCCTAGAGGCCATTATTGTATATTATAGTGGATGCTTGGACACACACATACACACACACACACACACACATATAGGACTTTCTTGCTCGACATGATAGTATGCTATCTGGTTGCTCTTTATCTTAATATGAACACTTATATTATTCCGTCTCTCTGCTACATGTTGATAAAGCACTTATGATGTTAGCTTGACTACCAGGACTATGATGCAGATTATACTAGCGGGGCTTGTGTAGTCCGCAAGCATATCCTTTAACCATTCCTAGTCGAGAGAGTATCGAGACAGGGCATCGATATTCCAGAGTAGACTAGTATGTACGTTTCTTGACCCTGTATAGGGGCAATGGTTAATCCCACAACCATTGGTGTTTGACATAAAAGATTGTACACAGGTGCTCATTAGAGAATGGGTACACCGAACAGGACTCGCCGAGAACTCCTAGATGGTATCATACCTAACGTCAGATAGCAGTTCTCTGGTGACACTGGTACAGGTGAGTTTGTAGATCTGAGATCATCATAGTGTCTTGTGTGGTTCCCACTGTGCTTTGATTTCCTCCCTACCACGGCTCAAAGAAGTCGTGAAACAGGTGGATTTTGAGTACAGTTCCGAGTCACATGGAGGCAGTGAGCGATAGGAGGGGTTTCGTCTCTCCTGGTATAGGGAGTTGATGTTGCGCTATGCTCGATTGGCTATAACAGCAAGTCTCTGGTCAGGGCTGATGAGATTTACTGATAAATGTTATCAGTAGTTTCTCGAACGGTTATAGGCCATACATCGGCATGACTTATTAAGTTACTGGAGTCTGACGATTCCACCCCTAGACTCGATATGCGACATATCAGACGAAGAGACCAGACTATACGGTAAGTGTTACTTATAGGCTTCATGGGAGTTTGGACAAGTTTGCTTGTTGATCTTCTATTCGTTCAATACCTGAGTAGCCGTTATGTCCAGCTAGTACCGCTGATGGCTTGTGGATAATTGATGTGATCATTATCTACTGCTAGCGTATTGACGAGTCTTTAGAGTCCTACACAGAGATTTCCTACCTCAAGCGAAACGAAGTAGGGCACATATGTGATATGTGCAGATGCTTGATTAAATACGTATATGCGATGCCGTATTCTAATCTCACAATATATGATATCGATGAGGTTATTTATGATATAACCGGGTTATTGAATCAAGTGTTGATTCGATAAATTGATATACATATAAGTGATATTAGTCGGTCATATATGATATAACCGGATTATTGAATCAAGTGTTGATTTAATAATTTAATATATATATTTATATATTTGATTTATTAATATATATTAACTAATATTAGCTCACTAAAGAATTTCTTCTCTTGAATAAATATGTTGATATATATATAATTATGTGATATATATATATATATATTATATTTACTATTGTATCATGGTGGATGATACATAGAACATGGGTGTATGGGACTCACACCAAGCCAAGGATAATGTTGGGTGATTTATATTTAAGGTAAAAAGAAAATTAGTGGAAAATGAGTATGGCTTAAGATGCTTCAAGAAGCCATGACTCATCCCACTAATTTTGTTTTACTCTAAATATTTTATAACCTAACATTTATCCTTAGCCATGGTTAACTCTCTACAAATATCACTTGAAATATTTTCTTCACTCAAGTTCAAGGTTCACCTTCTTCTCCTCTTGAATTTTCTTGAGAGAAAAAGAAAAGGAGAAATAGAATTCTAAAGTGAGAAAAATTCCTACTTCATCAACCTACTCTCATCTATCCCATTAGTGTAGGTTGTTTGCTTCATTAATTCCTTAATTAGTGAAGATGTGGCTTGAGTTAGAGATTCTTCAAGACAGATCATCTTCGGCCTCGAAGACGACGAAGCAAGCTCGTTCCTTTCACCAAGTGGAGCCTAAGAAGAGCTCTAGGGACCAGTACTTGGAGCTAAGGGACTACTACTTGGAGCTTTAGAAATGAAGAACCAATCTACAAAGGTTGTATTCTATATTCAGTTAGTGTAAAACTTGTTTACATGCTTATAAACCCTAATTCTCTAGTTCGATTCTAGGTTAGTATAGCTTAACCCACTAGATTTTTTTAAATTGCACACTTGATGCCTCTAGAAACCTAGTAGTGGTGCTAAGACATACTTTCAGTCATGCACACTAATCATAGTTAACAAAAACAAATTAGGTTTAGTACACAAATAGGAAACACTAATTAAGTTTAACATTAAACTTGTATGTTTATAATTATATACTAATTTAAGAAAAGTCCTATTTAAATAAATGCTCACATAATTAAAAATTCATTTTTAATTCCCAATTATTTTCCAAAAATATAGGTATATAACTATACCAATATACAAAAACTCAAATCCATACTCGTATAATATCCGTAAAATTTATTATTTTATTATTTAAATTTTAAAATAATATTTTCCATTTTCTGAAATGTTTCATGTGGTTGTGGATTGGCTATGGATGCCGTCCTGTGTTCAACACTATCACTTTGAGGTTCCTTACCTATAAAGAAAGACAGAGGCAGCTGTTGCGGAGGAGTAATATGACTTGTCCCTTCCGTATATTGATTGCTTGGGCGCAATTGGACGACCTTTTCATATAGGGCCATCACATGCCTTACGAGCTCTTCATCTTCTTGAACCGCTTCATTTACTAGCATGTCAATCGGCTTTTCGACAGTACAATGGAAACACTTTGTTCGTCGCCTGCCTCTTATTCAACCGCGTTGTCTACCGGCCAAGTGTTTTCTCCTTTGCTTAGGGCATAACAGCTGTGAGTTCATTCCCGTTTCTTGGATCGAATGTAACCCAACCCAGTGGTATCAAACTTTCCATCAGGCTTGATTTGATAAGTCCCAGTCACTTCCCAAACTCTTTTGTAAAATTGAGTCTCTCGAACAGTTTACTCGGAGGGAATCCCCTGGCATTTGAGTAGCTCTTTTAAACTCTTTGAGAGATATTTCGGCATGCAGATTGGCTGCAATCTATCTATCTTTAGATCAAGCCCTAGCCATATCTCCCTTGCTGCTTTATTTTCTTCATACTTGTAGAATAATATTGCTTTCATTCCCCGATGCTTGGGAGGTGCGTAGAAGGCTACTAGTTCTTTCATCTCGTCGGTACTGAGCGTGTCGAGCTCTTTATAGTGGCGAGGCGGAGCCATTGTGATATGCAAAGCTCTATTTGTTTCATCAATAGCCTTTACCCATGGGTGAGTGGAGAACACGGCATCGGCCTCTTCTTCAGAGTCACTACCAAAGACTGGAATGGGGGTTGATAAGCTTGGTTTATCACTTTCCATCTGAGGTTGGCCCAAGCATACTATCTTTTCCTCTTCTTCAGAATCTCTTCTAAAGACTGGGATGGTGGCCTCTTGTTTTTTCTTATTCTCCGGTTTGACGCATTTCTCAGTATCCTCGAAATCTAGCAAGAAGTACTTAGCGTCTTCATATTTTCATACCTCATTCACTAAAAAAGGGTTGAGCTCTCCCGTAATAATGTGTTCTTTGTTTTTCTTGAAATACTTCATACACTGATGTTGTGTACAAAGGATGATATTAGCCAAGGTCTACTGAATGAAGCTTTATAACATGTCTTGGCATCAATGGCGTGGAATTTGACATCTGTATCAAGCTGTCCGAAGCAAAGTGTCAATACCATGGACCCAAGTGTTCGTGAAGACTACAAGTCGAACTCGAAGATGGCAATCTTCTCCTGGCCAAGATATCGAGCATCCATGGACAGTTCCTTGAGCACCCTCATGTTTAGCAGGTTAACCGAGGAACCATTGTCGACAAGAATCTTATTTATCCTCTTATCCTCACAATATTCGGTTACGTAGAGCGGTCGGTTGTGCTCGAACATTCCCAGTAGTAAATCCTCTTCACTGAAAGTGATATCGGCGGTATGGACTTCTGCGAGCTTATCTTTCATCTTCTCTTCTGTGAAGAATTCTTAGAACTGATTAGGCTCTTTCAGTGTCTTAATAAGAATATCTCGAAGTTCTTTCGACAGGAAGAGAGCATCATATATGCTCAAGTGTGATGGCAGCTTCTTTAGATGCACAAGGACATTGTAGTCTACCTTGATCTTTTTAGGCAAGTCCTTAGCGGTGAACTCTTTGGCGACTTCTTATTCGACCTTGATTTCCTCAGCTACCTTTTCTTTTCTCTTGTCATGTTCCTCTGACGATTTATTCGTCGGTCCAAGGTTTTTCTCTGGCAACGTGCGGTTTCGCAGCTGGATATTGTCACAATCTTTCACATTTTCTTCTTCTCCTGATGAGGAGCTAGCGAAGAGAAGGTTGAAGGGAACTTTATGTTCAAAGTCACTTCCAAAAGTAGGAACTTTTGAACTTCCTCCGTCTGAAGATTGGGCATTGGTCATGTGACAACTTTCTATCACCGACCCTGTCTTGTTGCTTGGTTCTGAGTTACCATCCTCGAACAGGCGAGCCTTGGCCTTTCGCTTCTCTCTCTTTAAATTCCTTTCATAAGAGACGTAGCAACGCCACCATTTCTTTAATGCATGACACTCATCGATGGGGTGAGAAATCCTTCAGTGATAGAGGCAATACTTCGGGTTTTCTTCTCCACCATCGAAATACGACACTCCTAGAGTGTACATCATGAGGGATGGTAGCTTCATTCCTGCTGATAAAGATTTAACGAACCACTTCTCAGCTTAGGTTTTTCTATTCTTTATAAGCTTATTTTGCTTCAATTGGGGAGTTGCAGAACTCGTTCCCTGAGATTTGGCAGTCGGCTGTGTGTTCCAAAGGGGGGTATTCGAGATGAAGTTCTAGTTGAGGCACACGGTTCCGCTTACTCGGTGCACCTAGGAGGCACCAAGATGTACAGAGATTTGAGGCAGCACTTCTGGTGGAACGGAATGAAGAGGGAGATTACTCGCTTTGTCTCCAAGTGTATGGTATGCCAACAGGTGAAAGCCGAGCATCAGAGAATTGCTGGGTTTTTGCCATCGCTTGCAGTGCCAGAGTGGAAATGGGAGCACATCACCATGGATTTTGTGACGGAACTACCTCGAAGTCTAAGGGGCAACAATGTTGTCTGGGTTATAGTTGATCGTCTCATGAAGGCAGCACATTTCATACCTTTCCGAGTCGGACAATCGACGGAGTCGCTCGCGGAGAAGTATATGCAGAAGATTGTGAGACTGCACGGGATGCCCGTTAGTATCGTGTCTGATCGAAACACCAGGTTCATTTCTCATTTCTGGAAAAGCCTACAGGAGTGTTTGGGCACGCGTCTCAAATTCAGCACGGTCTATCATCCGCAGACGGACGTGCGATTCGAGCGTACTATCCAGATGCTCGAGGATATGCTGAAGGCATGCATGCTTGATTTTCAGGGTTCTTAGGAGGATCACCTCCATCGGGTAGAGTTTTCGTATAATAACAGCTACCAAGCTAGCACCCAGATGGCCCATTCAAGGCTCTGTATGGACGGAAGTGTCGGTCCCCTCTTTGTTGGGATGACGTGTAGGGGTGTAACCAAGCCGAGCTTGAACGAGCCGACCCTTATCCAAGCTCGGCTCGGCTTAGTTTATGCTAGCTCAAGTCCGGCTCGAGTTCGTCTCGAGCTGAGCAGATATGGCTCATGTTCAGCTCGTTAACTTACCGAGCTTTAAACGAGCCAAAGTCGAGCTCGAATGCATATTCTATTAAGCGATCTCCGAAAGGAAAACGGCAAAGAGGCATTTGGTGGAGGCTGAGAATAGGTCAATGGCCGTTACAGGTGTTTCGGAAGAAAAAATTAAAGTATTTTGTAAGAGTCTAAGCTAGGGACAACAATCATAAAGCCTAAAACTCAAGGCTTTGAGATATGGAAATATTTAAAAAAATTAACATTTAGAACATGGAATGAGTCTAAGGTTTTATATTCACCTCAGTTGTACTTTATATACTGTCTCTTAATTGAATTAAGTGTCTCGAGAGTTGTATAAAATCTACTCTATATTACATATTACTGGTTTTTTTCAAACTGTGTAACTAAGCCGAACTCGAGTCAATACCAAACGAGACTGGCTGAGCTCGAGTTCAGCTCGTTTAATAAACGAGATAGGCTTTCAGGCTCATATTCGGCTCATTAATAAATGAACCAAGTTTGAACGAGCTGATATCAAGCTGAACCCTAATCGAACCCAAGCTGGCTCGTTCAATTACCACCCCTAATGACGTGGGTGAACGAAGGATATTGGACCCTGATCTTATAGTACAGACAGTGTGCAAGGTTCAGACGATCAGGCAACGAATCAAGGCGGCACAGGACCGGCAGAAGAGTTGGGCAGATGCTGGTAGGAGGTCGTTGTAGTTTGGTGTTGGTAACCACGTATTTATGAAGATATCACCAACTCGGGGAGTGATCAGGTTTGGTAGTCGGGGGAAACTCAATCCCCGATTCATCAGACCTTTTGAGGTGCTAGAGCGAGTAGGAGAGGTGATTTATCGACATGCCTTGCTTCCATCGCTAGCTGGTGTGCACAATACTTTCCATGTATCTCAGTTGAGAAGCTACGTTCGGGATGACAGCCATATCCTGGACCATTCAGAGTTAACGTTGGGCACCGATCTATCTTACAAGGAGCAGCCTACCACCATTCTCGATCGTCGGGAAAAAGTGCTAAAGAAAAAAGTCATTCCCTTGGTTCGAGTTTCTTAGGGTGGTCGTTCTCCGAGAGAGTCAACCTGGGAACGCGAGGAGGACATCCGTCCACGTTTTTCGTACCTGTTTGAGTAATGTTGTTTGTTCCGTTGTTTTCATTTTTTTATTTTATTTCGAGGACGAAATTTTTGTAAGGGGGTATGATGTAAATTCCCGGTTCTATGTATATATTTTCCGTATTTTTCCAGAATTTTCCTATTATTTTTGCACTTTTTTATATTTTTATTTATTTTATTTATTATAATTTCCTAATCTAAACCCTAAACCCGACCCGACCCGACCCGTTACCCCTTTTTTCTCCTTCTCTTTTTCTTCCCGCCACAACACAACGGCTCCTCCCCCCTCTTCTCACACTGCCTCCACCAGACTCACGCTCACGACGACCCAGCATGCTAACATCCTCCCCGAGATCCCTTCCTCCAAATCCTCACTCCCTCTCCCTTTCGTTCTCTCTTCCTTAACCCGACGAACGCCTCCTCCATCGCAACTAACACCTCGCGACCCGCTCCAAGTCATCATCGTTCCCCCCCAATGATCTCCCCCGAGACCCTCTCAATGCCCCTTCATCTCTCTCAACCGATCCCTTTCTCCCTCTCTCTATCTCTAATCTTCCACTCCCTCACTTCCTTCTCAAATCCCTGTCTGCTCCACCTCGCTCTTGCTGCTACCGACTCACCACCACCGAACTCTTCTCACTCTCGCGCCCCTCTACGACGAGACTCACCACCTCAACACCACCGCGGCTCCCCTTTTTCCCTCTCCTCCTCCTCTACCCAACACCCGAGCTACGTTACAACGACCACCGTTGGGTTGTCCATCGCCATCGCCAACAACAGCTGCAACCCTGGAGCATCACCTCCTTCGTCACAGGCGATCCTCAACCACCTCCGACGCCATTACCTCTTCCCTTCGACCGAACCAAGCCACTGGAGCACTTGGCCGAGCCCACTTCGCGTTCGTGACCGAGTTCAAGCAGCCATCACTAAAGTCGCACCATCAACGACGTCGTGTTCTTCCACCAGGTCATTGTCAGGGAAGTGAATTATGCTTGCTAATCATACTATAGATATATGTATATAATTAGGATTGTTTCGTACTTAGCGACGTTATAAACGAGTTTTGAATACCAATCGAAATTTTTGCTATTAGATTGTGTGGGATTGATAGTGATTGGGTCAGAACTCAAGTAGGAACTTTATGCAATATGTAGGAATCTTTTTCCGCTCCATTTGAGCTGCAGAAACCTAAATTCTTTATTGAAATGAATACGCACGTAACCCGCTCGATGAATTGTCCAAACCAAACTTTTAAACTTGGAATTGCCGACAAACCACGATGACGACTCATTAATACATATGCCCAGTCGTGCCACACCGTACCTACTCCCCGTGCCACCTCGTACCCAGTGCCCGTGCCATGCCGTGCCACTCCCTGTGCCACCTCGTAACAACCCTAATTTTCCTATACAAATTTTTTCAAATATTTTTTTCAAAATCCATAAAGGGGTATTTTAGCCTGAGTACAAGATATAAGTAATTATTTTGCTTTTTAATTACAAGTTAAAAGAATGTAACAACTCCATTTTTAGTGTACAAAATTTGCTTAAAAATTAATGTATACTTGGGGTATTTACATTTTCTGTGACTACTTTAAGTAATTAAATAGCTCCATAATTACAAGAAAGAGCTTGTAACTCATTGGTAATACCTTGCACTGCTGAACCAAGCCACCAGAGTTCAAATCTCATGCCCCAAATTATTTTTAATATTATTTTGTTTTAAAATTTTTAGAAGTCCAACAGTCAACACGTGATGAATTCCAAAATTTCCACTACTCATAAAAAACTAAATACACCAGAGCCTACATCTGGCGACCCCCTAACTTCCGAGCCCCCGATTCGGCCTGACTCGGCCAAGTCGGTGGGCGGACCGGCCGACTCGGGCCGGCGCCGCCGGCCGGACTCGGCCGGTCGGCCGAGTCATCAACATATGAAAGTTGCCTTTTCAACTTCTTTACCCCCCTGCACACTCCATTTATTTGGATCGTTTCCAGAGAGCCCATTAACCACCATGTACTCCATTTTTAATATATTTTTTAAATCAAAACCCTTCATCTATCCTAACCCTAGCCTAACCCTATAAATACTACCCGACATACTACCCCCTCACCCCAAATTCTGAGCCAACTCTCAAAAATTTCCAAGAAACCTTGTGTACTTTGAAATCGAGTACGAAGCGAAGCTACGGCGGAATTTCCGGCAAACTTCCGACGATCATCCTAGGAGCTCCCGGCGACGAAACGACGCACCGGCGACTCCTCCCGATTCATCTTCCTCTCTTGGTTGTCCTAAACCTGTAAGTCCCCATTTATATCTTTCTTTTCTTTCTAAAAAAATAAGGAATTACAAAACCCGACGGAATCGGAACAAATCCGATTTCCAATTCGGTTTCTTTATAAAACTTCACTTTTCTTAAATAAAATTACGCTTAAACCCTTTCATGTTAACTATTAAACACTAATCAACCAAATTGATCAAGTTTCATATCATAAAAATAATTACTATTTCATTTTACCGTATTTTTTCATTTAAATACCGCATAGTTTCAATTCTACATTTAACATCACAAAACTTGCTATACGTAATGACCTACCTCCTCACACACTCATATGCAACATAGCACAATACCCTTGGGAACATAGAATACGGGAAAAATGACACATTTTCATATAAATACCATTTACTTAATAAAACTATTTTCTAAAAGATTTAGTATTTATACAAATCTTTGCAAAGCGCCACTACAACCCATTTTGGAGACCCCGTTCGGGATGGTGCGGATTATCGCACATCATTAGGCTTAGTAGTGCGAGATTTAGACCTCCGCAAGGAGCATTCGATCTCGAAAGATCTAAAATACGACATCTTAAGAAAATAAGATTTTTAGAATATAATATATATATTAAGATTATTTTTGTATAAATATATGTATATTTATCATTAAAATACCTATTTTGTTATGATATAAATATTCTACCTTTTTCTAAAAATCACAAGAATCAATTTACCTTAAAATACCATGAATTTCATACAAAACCAATATTACAAATAAATACCTTTTAATATGAATTTAGGATATTCTCATTAGAATTGTCACAAATATAAAATCTACATTTATTACAATTCTAAAGACGATAATAAATACTTGGGGTGTATTTTGAAAACTATACAAAGTATTTTTACGTAAAACCCCCCCAAGTTCTTTAAATTACCCTAAGAACCCTAGTAAACATAGGTTTAAGCGGGACCAATCTCTTGAGCCTCAAGGAGCCGGAGAAGTGGGTGCTTGCCTATTTAAGGTAGACAACTTAACAACGGTGTTATCAATACGGTAATCGTCTTTGAAAAAGACACAAATCCTGCCGCCCATGTGCAGTGGTTACCGATAACATCAAAATAATCTGGACTTCAATTTACTTTTCTAATTGTCTGACTCAGTTTGAGTCTCATTATAATCTGACTTGAATATGATTCAAGTAAAATCTACAATCTACAATCTACAACTTACAATATTACAATTCAACATGAATCCAAGAATCCATTATTCAATTTACCAACTTGACTGAACTGAACCATGGATATACATTCTATTTACATGATTATACAGTTACATCCATGATTCTACAGTTACATACATGATTATCCAGTTACATCTGTTTACTGATATCATGGTTTCGGTCAGTCATCCAATTATACAATCTATACAGTTTACAATATATGACAATACAAGTTACAATACAATACCATACAATACAAACAAGATATCACGGGGTTTAAGGGGTAGACTGGTACGGAATATGTTAAAGGTGGCACGAGGTAGTCACTTAAGACGTAATTACATCCATACCGTTGTTCTGTGGTATTATCGACGGAGCCTTGTACTACGGGTTACCAAAGTCTCCGGTGTAAGTGGGACTCCTCTCGTATACACTGGCATCTTCTGTACCAAGCTACAAACAACAGCGTTAACACAACATCATAACAATATAATACAACTTTAAAAGCTATCTTCTTATTCTGTCTATTCTATTTCTCCCTTCTCTTTGGGACTTACTGAGCGATCTGTTCGCTGACGACATTCTCTTTCTTTCTTTTTTGAATGTCGTTAGGTGATCTGGACCTGTCAGAGATCGAGCCTACAGCTGAAGACTTGGACCAGTTCAGTGAAAACCCCGAGCTCTAGTCATTGTACACTTTCCATTCAGTACTTTCATTTCTGTTATGCCATTGTTTAGACATTGCTTTTTATTCAGTTGTATTTACTTTTCATGCATTGTACATAAAGAATGTGAACAAATAAAGTTGTTGTTTTGATTATATCTTGTCTCTTATGCATTTACATTTATATTGCTTAGATACGCTTAGCGTATTTACTTCAGAGTAAATACGTTGCGGTCTCGTCCCTTCCCTTTCGCCGTATACCGGGAAGCGGGACGTGACAGGTTTTGTTGGTGGCCCATACAGGTCTGAGCTGTATAGTACCATACTATGCAGTTCTGTTCTGCGTGAACAAACCTAAGCAATATAACACAAGAACCAACAACTAAAACATTCTTTACAATTCATGTTCCTTGAATCTTACAATTTCATATTTCTTGAATCTTATCATTTCATGTACTTGAATCTGTCCTAACCTAGATTTTTCTTCAAGGTTATGGATTCCCCAAACAACACCAGCGTCAATTTCAACAACACTCCACCTCCACTACCAATTGTACCTACTGTTCCTGCTCTACCCACCGAACAAACAGTTCTGCTTGAGGCGATCCACAGCCTTCTTGAGGGACAACAACAGCTCTTGAACCGTCCCGAGACTGAAGCACCTGGGGTGAAGCAATTCAGAGCTTTACACCCCAAACAGTTCTCAGGAAAGGGAAGCCCACTTGAAGCTGAGGAATGGGCACAAGGCATAGAAGATGATCTGGCGGCAGCACAAGTGCCAGACATAGCTTGGGTCCGTGTGGCGAAACTGCAGCTCACGGACAATGCTCGCAACTGGTGGAAGGCGGAAGAAAGCCGTCTTGAATAGCCTATTGAATAGAAGACTTTTCATGATAAGTTCGACGCGAAGTACTTCCCTGTGACTGCCAGGTTTGCCATGGAACAGCAGTTCATTCATCTACAACAAGGTTCGATGTGGGACAAGTCAATAGATGAGTATAACGCTGAATTCACCATGCTCAGTCGGTAAGATATGTCACAGTATTTCAAATTTTTAATATCACATACTACACAGCTAACACAAGATCGTAACAGATTTGAGGCATACCTGATACCGACGGATGAGATCAAAGCCCGTTGCTTTCAATAAGGCTTGGACACGGAAATTCAGGCTGCAATAGCCACAGGTAAATTTCCAACTCACGAGAATGCTCTGGAAGCTGCCCGCAGTTATGAGGCGGTGATAAAGGCAAGGGGAAGACCTCGGTCTGCAGGAGTGAAACGCCCTGCCACTCAAATGGCGGGAGGGGCCTCTTCAGGCCAGCTGTTGAACTCGGAAGACCGGAAGAAGCCAATGATCAGCCAAGACCCGATTTTTGCTTTTATTGCAAGAGAGAAGGACACTTGTGGAAGGACTGTAGGCGCGCAAAAGGCCTATGCTTGGTTTGTGGCGCGTCCAATCACAGAATTGGAAATTGTCCTTATAGACGCAACCCAGCTCACACACCCGTCAACTACCCGCAGCAGCCAGCTATCCAGGCTCCTGTAACTCTTCCTGTACTCCCAGCACCACCTCCACGTGGATTCCTGCTCATCCAAATCGCCAATTCCATCAGGCACTAAGAAAAATACCTTGAGTACAGGGGAATATGTCTCCAGCTAGGAGGAACGTGCCACGGCGACAGGCTTACACCTTAGCAGCCGTAGAAGCCAAGACTGTAGGTCAAGGTAACACCGGTAAGTCTTTCTCACATTTTTAAACCCTTGCACCATTTTTTTTTATACAGTATCCATACTCCAGTCACCAAACTTTTCTTGAATCTGTTACACTTTCCTTTTACAAATTTCGAGGACGAAATTTTTATAAGGAGGGTAGAATGTAACAACCCTACTTTTTCTATACAAATTTTTTCAAATCTTTTTTTCAAAATCCATAAAGGGGCATTTTAGCCTGAGCACAAGATATAAGTAATTATTTTGCTTTTTAATTACAAGTTAAAAGAATGTAACAACTCCATTTTTAGTGTACAAAATTTGCTTAAAAATTAATATATACTTGGGGTATTTACATTTTCTGTGACTACTTTAAGTAATTAAATAGCTCCATAATTATAAGAAGGAGCTTATAGCTCATTGGTAATACCTTGCACTGCTGAACCAAGCCACCAAAGTTCAAATCCCATACCCCATATTATTTTTAATATTATTTTGTTTTAAAATTTTTAGAAGTCCAACAGTCAACACGTGATAAATTCCAAAATTTCCACTACTCATAAAAAACTAAATATACTAGAGCCTACATCTGGCGACCCCCCACCTTCCGTGCCCCCGACTCGGCCTGACTAGGCCGACGGACCGGCCGACTCGGGCAGGCGCCGCCGACCGGACTCGGCCGGTCGGCCGAGTCATCAACAGATGAAAGTTGCATTTTCAACTTCTTTACCCCCTGCATACTCCATTTATTTGGATCGTTTCCAGAGAGCCCATTAACCACCATTTACTCCATTTTTAATGATTTTTAATAAATTTTTTAAATCAAAACCCTTCATCTATCCTAACCCTAGCCTAACCCTATAAATACTACCCGACACACTACCCCCTCACCCTAAATTCTGAGCCAACTCTCAAAAATTTTCAAGAAACCTTGTGTACTTTGAAATCGAGCACGAAGCGAAACTACGGCGGAATTTCCGGCAAACTTCCGACGATCATCCTAGGAGCTCCCGGCAACGAAACGACGCACCGGCAACTCCTCCCGATTCATCTCCCTCTCTTGGTTTTCCTAAACCTGTAAGTCCCCATTTCTATCTTTCTTTTCTTTATAAAAAAACGGAATTACAAAACCCGACAGAATCAGAACAAATCCGATTTTCGATTCGGATTCTTTATAAAACTTCACTTTTCTGTAATACAATTATGCTTAAACCCTTTCATGTTGACTATTAAACACTAATCAACCAATTTGATCAAGTTTCATATCATAAAAATAATTGCTATTTCATTTTACCGTATTTTTTCATTTAAATACCATATAGTTTCAATTCTACATTTAACATCACAAAACTTGCTATACCTTTAAGTAGATCACGAGGTAATGACCTACCTCCTCACACACTCATATGCAACATAGCACAATACCCTTGGGAACATAGAATACGGGAAAAACGACATATTTTCATATAAATACCATTTACTTAATAAAACTGTTTTCTAAAGGATTTAGTATTTATACAAATCTTTGCAAAGCGCCGCTACAACCCATTTTGGGGAACCCGTTCGGGATGGTGCGGATTATCACACATCCTCGGGCTTAGTAGTGGGAGATTCAGACCTCCGCAAGGAGCATTTGGTCTCGAAAAATTTAAAATACGACATCTTAAGAAAATGGGATTTTTAGAATATAATATATATATTAAGATTATTTTTGTATAAATATATGTATATTTATCATTAAAATACCTATTTTGTTATGATATAAATATTCCACCTTTTTCTAAAAATCACAAGAATCAATTTACCTTAAAATACCATGAATTTCATACAAAACCAATATTACAAATAAATACCTTTTATTATGAATTTAGGATATTCTCATTGGAATTGTCACAAATATAAAATCTACATTTATTACAATTCTAAAGACGATAATAAATACTTGGGGTGTATTTTGAAAACTATACAAAGTATGTTTACGTAAAAACCCCTCAAGTTCTATAAATTACCCTAAGGACCCTAGTAAACATAGGTTTAAGCGGGACCAATCTCTTCAGTCTCAGGGAGCCGGAGAAGTGGGTGCTTGCCTATTTAAGGTAGACAACTTAACAACAGTGTTATCAATAAGGTAATCGTTTTTGAAAAAGACACAAATTCTGCCGCCCATGTGCAGCGGTTACCGATAACATCAAAACAATCAGGACTTCAATTTACTTTTCTAATTGTCTGACTCAGTTTGAGTCTCATTATAATCTAACTTGAATATAATTCAAGTACAATCTATAATCTACAACTTACAATATTACAATTCAACATGAATCCATGAATCCATTATTCAATTTACCAACTTGACTGAACTGAACCATGGATATACAATCCATTTACATGATTATACAGTTACATCCATGATTTTACAGTTACATACATGATTCTCCAGTTACATCCATTTATTGTTATCATGATTTTGGTCAGTCATCCAATTATACAATCTATACAGTTTACAATACAAGACAATACAAGTTAAAATACAATACAATACAAACAAGACATCAGGGGGTTTAAGGGGTAGACTGGTACGGAATATGTTAAAGGTGGCACGAGATAGTCACTTAAGACGTAATTACATCCATACCGTTGTTCCGTGGTATTATCGATGGAGCCTTGTACTACGGGTTACCAAAGTCTCCGGTGTAAGTGGGACCCCTCTCATATACACTGGCATCTTCTGTACCAAGCTACAAATAACAGCGTTAATACAACATCATAACAATATAATACAACTTTAAAAGCTATCTTCTTATTCTATCTATTCTATTTCTCCCTTCTCTTTGGGACTTACCGAGCGATCTGTTCGCTGACGATATTCTCTTTCTTTCTTCTTTGAATGTCGTCAGGTGATCTGGACCCGTCAGAGATCGAGCCCACTGCTGAAGACTTGGACAAGTTCAGTGAAGACCCCGAACTCTAGTCATTGTACACTTTCCATTCAGTACTTTCATTTCTGTTATGCCATTGTTTAGACATTGCTTTTTATTCAGTTGTATTTACTTTTCATGCATTGTACAGAAAGAATGTGAATAAATAAATTTGCTGTTTTGATTATATCTTGTCTCTTGTGCATTTACATTTATATTGCTTAGATGTGTTTAGTGTATTTATTTCAGAGTAAATACATTGCGGCCTCGTCCCGTCCCTTTCGCCGTATACCGGAAAGCGGAGCGTGACACATAACCAGTCCCCGTGCCATATCGTGCCAGCCCCCGTTCCACGTCGTTGTAGCCCCCGTGCCACACCGTACCCCGATCCAGTGCATGCACCGTGCCCACTCCCGCACCAGCATCGCGTTCGGTACCGTGTCGCGCCATGCCACTCCCGCACCACGCACCGAGCCAAGATCACGCCCACTACTATGTCACGCCTGCGTCGTCACCGTTCCCACTACCAGATCTCTATGCATCGCGCTCGTGCCATGTACCGTATCCAGCATCGCATCGTCTCGTGTGTCCAGACGAAGTTCGAAAGTGGTGTCATTTCTATATCAGCGAGCGAAGGCAGGTGAAAACCTCACTTGCTTTAACATGCTATGAACATAGATTTATGATTTTCATGTTAGAATTATATTAGATAGATTATTATGAACATATGTTAAGTAGTATATTATCACGTATATATTGTAAGCTATCATCGCATTTTCATGGAAAACCATAGTAATTCTAAGATGTTAGTTTTGAGCGTAATCGGATCTAAAATATCCTATTAATATCGTGTGAAATGTAAGTATAAGATACCATTTTCACGAGTCGGGCAAAACCGACTTTAATTCGATGGCTCATGATAGTGTACGCTAAGAGTTTGATATCGTGAACTGAACCAAAGCCCCGTCGAACATGCTCAAAGCTTTTACCAAAAATTACTTTTGCTACTCTTAAATATTATGTAGAAAACTAAACTCGGATAACAAAGCATCGTGCAAGGAAATGACGTCCCAAAGACGCGACGTCAAATCTGGTTTTACTGTACACATAATAGTGTTAAATTGGTATTTAATTAGTTACATGTCGGAATGTAATGTTCTATGGCTCAAATCGAAGCCGGCTCGATAATCTAGAACCCTCTATAGTTTTGTCATCAATAATGATAGAACACTCTAATGATAATTGACTGGGAATGTGGCTCTGGACTGCAGTCCGGGACAGCAATCCATGAGGATACTTGAACTTAAGCGCCTGCACGTCCCTACATAAAACTGAAAATGTCTGGAGTCCTATATAGTCGCGTAGATAATTTATTTATCTAACATATGGATCTAGTCTCGTTCAGTTTCACTCTGGTTTGGTTTTTTTTTTATATTTTAGACTGTCGACATGTTCTGCAGATTCTGCAGTGACATTTCTTTCACCATCACACTAAACAGGACATATCTCCTAGTAAAGAAAGGCTATCATGGATCCACTTGATGCGTAGGAAACCTAACAGATAGAAATAGGTTTTATTCAACTGGGGAAACACCTGAATCTAAACTCAATCCCTAGAAAACCGCGCGTGAAGTTGAACTTCCAGTTCTGAAACTGGAAGTCCATCAATTGATCGCTAATTTGAAATGATGATAAATCCCTAACCTGAATTTCTATTGACATGAAACTAATTTTACCACTTAGATAATCAAGTATACTTCATACATCATTTGTATTGTTTTGGTCAATTCTATACGTGTGATTTATGGTGAATTTTGTAAGTCATATGGCGTTGACAGTCATAACTTAGTGAATATCTGTTCAGTGCATTTCTACTTTATTTTGTGATTGCTTTATACTTTCTGCATAGTGATCGTTTACATTGAGACCTAGCGAATGATTTTCATTGTCGATATATAAGTGTTAGTGATTGGGTTATGGCAAGTACGATAGTAAACGAATGATTGGAAGTGATATGATAAGTGGAAGCATGATTGAAAGTGAAAGCGATACATATTTGTTCACAACCCATCTAATACCTAAACACATACTATAACCTGGGGAATGGGGAAATCAAGGTGGAATCGAACTCGTATTTAGCGAGGTACGGTGAATTAGAGGTTGATCATTCGATATTAGTGATACACACACACACACACACACACACACACACTAGGTCGTGGGCCTAGCGGCACGGCTGCAGGGTTGTGTCCCGGGCAATAGTGGACCGTAGTCTCGGACATGCTTGAGACCCTTGTTAAACATGAGCATCCATTCCACCAATTGATTTCATTGACTTAGTGACTGATAAAAAGTGACATACACATTGCCTGGTTTACTGACATGATGCTTATATCGCGCTGTTCATATTCAAATGATATTTATTATCCTCATGTTTCTTTATTCTGTCGCGCCTTTCATATTTGATAACATTGTACGCACATTATATATTTATTGCTATATGTGTCACACTGACGACTTGAGTGTGCATGCTCAGAGGACGAAGTAGAGCCAGCTAAGGAGCAGGACCTGCCATTCGAGATCGCGGAGATTTAAAACGCGACATCAGCGTCGCCCTTTTTGCTATAATCACATTGTTATTTCGTTGGTTAGTTATTTCTTTATGCAAATAAATATATCTTGAACTCTTTTATTGATATAATAAAGTTGTTAACTGTGATTTCCTTTACTCTAGTACTGTTTACTGACTACCGTGTAATGCTAGAAGCCGAAGTGTGACTACGGCGGGATTATTCCTTGACCGTAGGAGCATGGCTGGCCTAGTCACCCCTCGCATTCCGTATTTTGGGAAGCAGGGAATGACATGGTTTTGTTGGTATCAGAGCTGGTCCCTCAATAGTAGGTCTGTGGTTCGAGGACGAACCATTGTTCAAAGGTGGGAAGGATGTCGGGACCCAGTTCTTGCTCATGGAATAAAGTGCCACACGGAACAAAGCGGCATGCCAAGAAGGTGGAGGCCACCTCTTTAATCCGTGGGGGCCACCTCTTGAATTCATAGGGGCCACCTCTTGAGTCCGTGGGACCCACTGTAGAACAATGTGGACTCTTTGGAATACCTTCCAAAAGAGGGTAGATCTGTACTATAAATGGAATGATACCACTCTTCAATACAGAGATGCTTTTTAAATGAACCGGCACTACAGGATCTTGAGAACTCCGTAGTTAAGCGTGCTCGGGCCAGGGATGTTCTGGGATGGGTGACCTCCTGGGAAGTGGCCCCTTGTCGGGTCTGGTTTGCCCCGAAGGACAAAATCGTGCGGTTTCGGCCAGAGCGAACAATACTCTCTGTATTGGGAATAGGGCGTGACATAACCCGTCCCTTCCACCGCTTGTTTGCTCAGGCATAGGGCGTGACATAACCCGTCCCTTCCACCGCTTGTTTGCTCAGGCACTGTCTCTTAGCCTTTTCATAAATGCAAGTTCACGCCTTCGGTTATCTTTGTTCACTTGAAAGGTTTCTTTTAACAACCTATCGATCGGGTCTTCTTGTGATGGATTCGGAGCATTTGGTGTTGATTCTGCCCCTTGCTCATCTGTGTCACTTTATGACACGGAAGGATCATCTTCATCATATGCGAAGGAATGAGAAAGCATGTGACAACTTTCCACATGCCCCTCTTCCTCCTCTATTGAATCTTCTTCCTCCACATCATTGCTTTCAAAGATATGTTGAAGGAATTCTTCGAGCGTTACGGGCGTTCCCTCCTTCTGATTGTATTCTTCCAGCGCGTCGATATATTTCTACAGATCCATACATATGTCCATATATTCGGCTAGCCGCACGGGTTTCTTAGTCTTTATCTTCTTTTTCTTAGAAGAATTGACTTAGGGTTTTTTTCCTTTATCATCAGTCCTTAGGGTGGGACGTGGCTTAATCATCTCTTCAATTATCTGCGGTTCAAGTGGGCTTTTCCACTTGATCGCATGATACGTTTGCAAGTCTTTTAACATCTTCTTTGTTTTTGCTGAAAGAACCATCGCTCATAGACCTTCTTCCACCAGCGAGCAAGATACCCCCTGCGAATCAATCCTTTTGGGAGTATGTCTTTATGTAGAATTCACCTTCCAATTATCCGACAACATAAACTTGCCATGTTTATATTGGTCTTCGACCCAGTTCTTGAAGACATAGTAGGCCTTGATTGGGTGGCTTATCACTCGATGGTAAAGGCAGTAATTTGGATCATTCACTGAACCGTCTTGTGCTGGTCGTCGTGGCTCAGGCAACATCACCATGCAGTTCTTCACGGCAAGCTCAAACAACTTCTTCGTCTTGTCACGAGGGAACGAATATTCACGCCCTAACTTTTCTTCAAGAATGGGACCCATGTGGTTGCTAATTTGGCGTCCGGATGCTTTAGGGCCACTCTGTTGCTGCTGTGTATTGGAGACAAACGCTGTCTTGCCTTTTCCTTTGTTGTTGCACGAGTCTCTATCCGAAGGGGAAGGGCCTTGACCCATCTGATCAAGCTGAGCTAATTTATCAATAAGCTCTTGAAAGGTAGTAGGCTTGAAAAAGACCATGAATTGGTACACCTTTGAATGTGAGTCAATGGTACCTAAAAACATTCCTACGGCTGGAGATTTGGTGATATGTTGTTCGCATTTAGACCAAAGGTTTCACCATCAGATAATATATTAAACCCATGTCTCGTTCGATCTGACACTTTCATTAATCAACGAAGTCATAGTAATGTGTTCACTGGCACTAGCGAACCTATGTGTGAAGAGCCGTTCCATTTCAGCTAAAGTCTTAACGGATTCGTTTGGAAGCTCCGAATACCATTCGAAAGCGGTGCCTAACAGACTACTAACGAACTGATGGAGAAGCAACAAGTCGTCTCCTCTGGTGTTTCCGCACGTGGCTTTAAACTGCGCGACATGCTGGTAAGGATTGCCGATCCACTTGTATAGAATATGTATCCCGAAGGGTACTGCGTCTGGTCATACCATACTGGATACGGTCGACCAGTCTTGACCAGCTTATTCGCCGCTTCACTGGCCTGGTGAACTTTAATTTGCTGAGCGATATATTCATCCAGTTTTGCTTTTGAGATCATTTCCGCTTTAGTTGCTGATGGGGCTTGTAGAGGATTTGAAGTGCCCCATTTGTCATCAATAATGACCATCGGTAGTTCATCTGCCTGCGGTTCTGATTGAACCATCATCCCAACCATGTTTTAGAGCAGGAGAGCTATCTTTCTCATCTTAGCGGACATTTTTGCCGCTTCTTCATCTTTCCTGATAAGGGTTCGCTTCAAGAAGTCCACATCAGACTTCTGTCCTGTCAGCTTTTCTGACTCTTTCTCTGGATTTGCCTTTGGCAGAGGGCTAGCCAGTTCAGCTACTTGAACAAGCATTTCTTGCAACTTTTCATGTTGTTGCTGCATCTTCGTCAAAGACCTTGTATGAGGCTTATAGCTGACAGGAGAATTACTGCTTTCTCCCCCAGAATTCATCATATACATGTTATGGACCATCATGCGCTTGTATTTAGGGGGCCTGGAATCTCCCCCGTTGGAATTTGCTTTAGGCATTGTAGATTTTTCTGGTTTCCATTTTTGGTGAGAAGCCACTTTAGGAGGGACCATCATAATAGGAACCACCTTTGGAAGGGTTCCCTTGCACTTGGAAGGGAAATTTTTAGCATTTGGCTGACTCTTGAACTTCTTGGGCTTTTGAGAATAACTGTCATTGATGGCAGAGCCTTAGACTTCTTTCCAGACTTTATGGATCATCGAAGAAAGTCGCTTAAGTGAGCGCACAGGTTTCGGCTCATTTGGTACCTCTGTAAGAGGTGGAGATGTTGTCAGCACTGCGGTAAGAAAGTTACGCTTCACACTCCTTAGCGGTTCAAAACTGTTCCCAGTTAGAACAACGGCACAAACAACTGGAGTTGGCGGACTCAACCCGGATGGCGAACTACCCCCAGTCTGCCTTAATCGACGCCGGTAGCGACGTCGAGCGCCTTTTGAGGCTGGCACTTCTTTGATTTGAGGGGTTTCTTCGATATGCCCCCTGCATAGCTTCGGAGTTTCGTCGAGTGTAAGCCGATGGAAGATCGACACCTTCGGTTGAGGAAGAGCTAGAGAGGACAATCTGCTGAAGACAGAGTATCTCGGAGATGAACCACCCTTTGGCGTCTTAGAAGCAGCAGGTGTCAGCCTCTTAGTGACTAACTTCTTAGGAGTAGTTAGGATGGTTGAAGCATCCGGAACAACAAGGGTCAGCCTTTTGGAGACTGACTTCTTCGGTATGGTGAGCTTTGTGGAGGGGCCCATGGAGCTGGCATTCAGCCTATTAAAGACTGAACATTGAGACTTGGCAGGATGTTCAGAGGGGCCGGCAGTGGCAGTCTTCAGCCTATCGAAAACAGACTTCTTCACAGTTTCTTCCCTCGACATTGAGGCACCAAAAGTAAAGGGTGGAAGCATCGATCCAAAGAACAATCCGCTCATCTCTTACGTAACTCGACCAGCAGGAATGCAGAGCACCGAGTCTCTGGCTTGCTGACCAGATCACTCTAGATTGAGTGGTGGTGGCCTCAAACTTGTTGTTGTAGTTGGTGCAAATGGAAGCCATTGATCTGTATAGAGACGAAACAACTACTTTAGTATCCCGAAATCCAAGGACAACTATAAACATGATATATAGCAATTTGTTCGCAAAAACACGACACACGAAGTATGAAGTGGAAAGAGAAAAAGATCCCACCCACCAGGCGTGCGAGAATCTGTTTACTGTCGGAAATCGGACTGAGACGCGGGGAGTGCGTCTAGCCTGAATCTAGGAGCAGATGCTATTTGGACATATCCATCCACCTCTTAAAAGATACCAAGTTGATTTATGGCACCATATATCAGAGGTTTGGATGGATGCGACCGATGTAGCTGACTTTCAGATTCCCCCTCACGAATAAGAGATTTATTGATTGTGCGGACAGTTTTTCCTGCAGGTGCAAACCCCTGCAGTTAATTACATTCTCGCGAACGATAACAACTTTTGACTTCTCCAAGCTTTTTTCGTGTGTTGTATTTTAGTTTTGTTTATTTTGGGTTGCCCTTAAATTGATACGGAGACTAACATTTTCGTGCCCATAGGACACGGATTAGTCTAAATTCGTATATATTAGATTTTGGGTGAACTTAGGTCGTATTTCTCACATTAGTGAGGTCCTTCGGTTCATAGAATATTCGGGCTTGATATGTCACGATCCGGAAAAGGCACGTGACTGGAACTTGAATCATGTGAAGTCTATAGGATCCCACTTAATTCAAGTAAGCCAAAAGCCTAGAAATCTAAACCCTTTTACGGGAAAAATAATGAAGGTGCAGTTTGGAAATAAGGTTTACTGAAATCAAACTTATTCTTATATATATACATAAGTAGTAATACATGAAAATGCTATATTTGTATCTAACTTGAAAACCTTTTTTGTCGTTTGAAATTTGGGCAGCACCTCCTTTCTAATTTTTAACCCAAAAACGAATACAGGCAATAATATATAAGGCATCCCCAAATACGAGCTAGCTCTTCGCCAATTGGCGGAAACAACCACACAAGATAATATAAGTATACAACGCCGAAAGCGATGATCAAAGCTCACAAAGAAAGCGAGAAACTAAACATCATAAAGAAAACCAGAAAAAATAATAAAATACATAAGTGCGACTCTAAAGCCGAAAGAATATACAAACTGTGGTCGTCTAAGTCTACTAAATATACAAGTTTGGTTGATAGAGCCTTTAACTAGATACAACAGAAATAAATAACAAGTACAACTGAAATGAAAAGTACATATACAACGGTGGTCACGATGCAAGTGAAACCACCTACCAAGCAATCACCCGAAAGAAATGATGTGCCAGCAAGCTGCAACGGAACCTGTACGGCTGAACCTGCAAAGAAATTGTGGCACAATGGGAGTGAGTTGCTAACTCATGAGTAGAAGACATTACCGAGTAGAAATCACATGAAAGACAATCTCCTAGGTCATAAAGTATAATAAAAATACTAATAATATAACACCGATACATATAGTAGTGGCAAGGGCAGTAATATGGGCATAAGTGTAATACCAAGTACTCGTGTCCGTGTCGTAAAGTAACCACTAATATGCATATCATGTGTGAATGCATCATCTAATGGGTGTGCCCGGCATCGACATACGAAATCATCAGAAAACCTGAGTGCCCAGTATCGACACTCGAAAACATCATGAAAACCGTGTCCATCAGCGACACATCATCATCGTATCTCGGGCTCCGTCAATCCGGATCGGCCCAAATCATCAAATCTCACGACTACGGTCGGTATCCTCCAGATATCCGCCGCTCTAAATATCACCGGTTGGTTTTCCTCCCCTGCCAGGCTCATCGTCTACAACTCGAGCTTCTCGCCTCGGGGTACCTTACCGGGTCTCGAAAACCAAATTCAAAACCGAGAAAACATCATGGTGGACACGAAATATCATATCAAGGAAAACCGCATCATTCTCTTTAAAAATAATCATAAGTTTATAAAATTCATATGCGGTTTCCCAAATCCAGAAATCTCATGAAAAATCCAAAATCTCTAAAATATTGAGTCAATGAACAATGAATATCGGCGTAAAGCCCCACAACATTGCATAACAGAATGAATATATAAATGCATGGGGTATCTAAGTAAGGAATGCAATATCTAAACTAGCATATGAGAGCAAGCATACTAATAATATGTTTAAATTACCAGCTAGCAGGTTATACCAATGAAGTAGTGTTTTCTAAAGTGTACATGACATGGCAATTACCGATGATGATGTGTGTGAGCCGGTAAGCAAGTGTATGTGCAACATGCGCATCATCGGTAATGGTGCAGGTGTCCTAGTAAACGAGATCATAACAGCTAGTAAAAACACAATTAAATCTACAATGCAATGAAAACAATATGAATATAACGGAAAAGTGAGTAGTAAACACAATATTATAAAGGATACATATCTGTGTACGAGTCATACGGTTTTAGTGTTTTGAAATAGCACGAATCGTGGTTTTTAGAAAAGTAAGGGCTACGGTGTTTTTGAGAAAAGATATGTCCTTTGAAAATCCGTAGCGTCCCTCGGATTGTCTTTTGAAAATACTCACGATTCGTTAGTTTTGAAAAAGGTATGACTCGAACCTAGTCTAGCATCTACCTAAACAACTAAAAGACTAAACTAAGAAACTAGTCGAAAGGTAATGTGAAATCTATATTATCCTGAGCCGATATATCTAATAGTCGGCAATCCAGCCTTATATCATCACGTACGGTAATAATACATCGTACTACATCCTCGAGTCAAGAGTGTGGATCAATCATCATATCTATACCTCGTATGGTAAAATCCATCGTACGGCATCCCCAAAATCGAGGGTACGGGTCAAATATCATATATATATCATCATTTATACGGTATCATCCTCGTACAATATCGTGATCAGGGGTACGGATCTAAGGTCTCGTACATTCTAATATCACCAATTCATATATAATCGCATGTATGAATACATATCGCCCAACGATCCATTATAATATCATGTCATATATGATATCACAACTCAATCACATACCAAAATCTCATGGTATCATGCCCGATCATATCGACTCATCTCCAATCAACACCTTATATCCTCATCTTATATGTATGTGTACACACACACACACACATCATATCTCGTGTGTGTGCGCGCGCGCGCGCGCGTGTGTGACAACCTATACACTACGAGTTCGCGACTAAGAAACTAAACTAAGAGCAATCTCCTCCCAAGTATGCTTAATCTAACATATGGTCTCCTAGAAACCCTATTTGCTAAGTCTTCGTACTTCACATTAACATATATATACATACTATACGCATCCTAATCTACGAACTTGCGAGGGTGCTATACGCCATCCACCTGACTTCCCCCATAGATATGCATCTACTCATCTTGATCCTCGCTTGCCGAAATTGATGACGCTTGTTTTCCCTTGTCAACCCGAAGTCCACGCGAAATACCTACAATTTCAAATACGTTGTATCATAAAACAAGAATCAAATACAAGAAAACCCGATACGGCACACAAGACACACATAGGTTAGAACCTATGGTCTATGTATGCGAGAATAACCAATTAACTCTCGACGTTGTCGTACAAACGTCAATCGACCGAGATAAAACACAATAACAAAACTTAAGTCATTAAAAATCACGAAACCAAAACAGCAACTTAGAAAACTAGCTCCAGATATCGACTCAGGAGATTTTAGGCTAAACAAACAATACAGAGGCTAGATTGCAAGGTGTATGAGCTACAGGCAAAACCACAACACCAATTCCCACCACAAAACCGGCGAGATTTCAAGATAACCCGGCGCCGCCGGCAAAAACAGGGAGTATGGGTTTCGTCTTTTGGTGATGATCTTATGTTGGTCTAACTAGGTCATTCTACTTGTTTGATTATATTATAAAGGTCCCGGGTTGCTCCAGATTCACTGTAGTCCTAAAGGGTCAAAGAAATCGATATCGGAAAGTCTAAAGTTTCAAGTTTTGGGGTTTTATACACTAAGTGTTGGTCCAAAATTGACACTAGAGAGGTTGTGGTTACTAATATATCTCAATTACACCTTCACACATCTTAAAAATCGCCTAACCCTCAACTTGGAAATTTCTAATATCGCTAAACCATATTTAATCCACTCTAAACTACAATAAGATATGAGGAATACAAGATTCTAAACTAAAAGTGTAGGTTTTTATCTCATTTGGCAACTCAAGAAATTTCTTGAGTTGCCCAAAATCTTCAAAACCTTAGCTTGATAACACCATATGATTTAGGGTGAGCTCTAGACCAATTTTTATAAAGTGAGGGTGAGATTTTGAGTAGGTGTTTGGGATGGTTTGAGGGTGATGCAACGTGGAGGAAGAGGAAGAGGAGAAGGAGAAGAAGAAAAGGAATGAAGATGAAAGAACAAAGAGCCATGGTCAAGTGTCATAGATGTGTAGCTCCTATCTTCTCTCTCTTGCCAATACTCTATGGTTTCCCCAGATGCAAATATCTTCATTTTCCCTTTTTTTTATAAAAAAAACAAGCCATTCTTGAAAAAGAAGGAAGCCATGGTTTGAATAAAAATGTAACAAGTTGTGTAACATGACATGGTGTATGTCATATGTATAAACATAATTAATGCAAAATTAGTAAATATTAATCAAGTTTAGCAAATAACCCATTTACAAATAATTGTATAATAACTCATAAAATGCCTTCAAATCAATAATTCTTATAAATTTCCCGATTATTCTCTAAATTATCGGTATATAGTTATACATTTTCATTAAAACTAATCTCCATACTTTAAAATATTCATAATATTCATTATTTAATTATTTAAATTCCCAAAAATAATATTTTATTTCCTGAAATGTTACATGATCTAAAAATCGTTAGTCTTGTTTTAGACTAAGATCAACTTAGGATTCTGACTAAGGATCGTTAGTCATATTTGGGACTAAGATCAACTTGGGGTACTTAGGATATAGGCACGGCATGGGGATACTTAACCTCTTTTGAGAGCTAGTTCAACCTAAGTGACTTTCAAATTGATCATATAATCATCACAAAAGATTATACTTCAAGACTTAGCCATTTTGGCTAAATATGGGGTCGGTATAGTGCCCAGAGCGTGGACAGTTCGTGTATTGCTCGGCTCGAGTCGATATGGATCTAGCGCTTACTCACATGATATTCACATGAGCGCATGAGTATATTGGTGCTCGGCTCGGCTTAAGTGCACTCACGTGTTTCTCACATAAGGCAGTCATATGAAGCTTGATACTTGTTCACGTGCTTCTCATGTGATGCAGCCATATGAGCTGAATGGCTCGGTGCTCGTGCTTAGAACATAATGCAAACCGAGCTTGGGTTCTTTACAGAGTCTAAGCCCTATTATCTGGAAAGATTCAAACTTTCAGCAGATGATATATTTTAATTATCAAACTTATGAAAAATTGGTCTTTTGACCATTATTAAGGTCTCAAGTTTTTAAGCAGACATGTTTTATGGAGAACTACGTCTCATAGAGCGAAAGCTTTAACTTTTTTGCTTTTAATATCTTTTGATGATGAGAAAACTTAAGTTTTCCATCAGAGCTTGGATTTTGAGATCAAGATCCCTCCATGAGAATATAATTTCTCGTTTTGGGAACGATTTGTCTCATACATCTTTGATCTAAGCAGATCATTTTTCTCTATATTTACCTTGGGTTTTGAGGAGGAGAAGATCTTCTTAGCAGAGAATTAAATTCTTGGTTGTAACCTTGTAAAGGGTTTTTTGTTTCTTGCATAAACTTATGGAGGGTATTCTCCGTATGAAGATCAATCTTCTATGCTCCTATTTATATATGCTCCGCTGGCAAGGTCGATGGCTTGGACGGGGGAATTTAGGGAAGGAATGGGAAATTCATGGGTGATTTGGGGAAGAATTTGGGGAATTCGCGGGTGAATTGGGGAAGAAATGGAAGAGGGGAGGTCGTTCGCGGGTTAAAATTAGTGAAGGTATTCACGGCCGTTATAAAATATATTGGCGACCGTTTATTGTATATACGGTCGCTAATATTGTATTAGCGATCGTATAAAATTGTACGGTCCCTAATACCCTGTCTCTAATACGCACAGTTTCTAGTAGTGTGAGTAAACAAAATAATATGGGACAACTGAAAAAGAGGAAAATATTGATAAATACACAATGATTTAGCACACAGAATATTTAATCAAAAAGTATGCATTATTGAACAGTATAATTATAGGCAATAGCTGGTAAAATTTGAAATAACATATATAATATACGAACATCAAATGAAAAAAGATGTACACTTTCAGTGTACGAATATGGGTTAGCATAACATCGGCAAGAGTAAAGTAAAAGTAAATGAGTTTAATTTATAATGGTGCAGTTATTTTATTGCAGCATAATAAGTGTTGATTTGGTTACATAAACTTGTAATACAATTAATATAATCCAATGTGTATGAAAAAGAAAGTTAACATAAAATATACCGGAGGAAACTTACAATGAGATAACTTGATCTTAATATTAAATCGTCAATTTCAATGTAGAGATTGCCGTGATTTGATTTTCGAGACTCTAATGATAAATCAGCGACTCCTGCTCTTTTCTTATAGAAAACATCCTTAACTTTTGAGGGAAGTAGATTAGAGATGAGAGGAGGCAGAGGAGTTGGTCCTTCTCAAAATTACGGTATTTTTAATATACAACCGAAAGAAAGAAATGAATATTTATTAAAAGAGTAAAAATATTTTTGGTCTAATCTTAACAAAAAATAATATCGGTAGAATAAAAATCTTATCTTAATTAATTATTTTAAGAAAAATAACTTTATTAAAAAATATATGTTAAGAAAAATATGATATTCTGTAAAATAATTAATTATTTTAATAACAGTAAAATAAATGAAGGTAAATAAATATCTTAAGGAAAATATCCTATCATATATCTTGTCTATGAAAATTTAAATTAAGCCTACGGGGCATTTTAAAGAAAAGAGTTCTAATAAATATTTTAAAGAAAAGAGTTCTAATAAATATATATATATATATAAGGATGAAGACGCTAGTAAAAATAAATTGTTGTACGTGATAAATTCTTTTATAACCATATGTATCTTATCTTAAATCTTAAATCCCAACAATACAAATATATTAAAATATTATAGTCTATTTAAATTTTAATGCTTTTGGATTATCCAAATCCCAAATTATATCTCAACGTATATTTCTTCTCTCTTTAAAATACTACTGATTAGTTTTATTCTTTTGAAAAATTTCTGTTCTCTAACAAAAATAAAATGCCACTTTAAAACATGATTATATATTTTCTAAAATAATATTTCTCTCTAAAATAATTCTAACAAAATCTGTTTTCCTAAAACAAAACGTCTTTTTCTTTTCTAAAATATTTTTCCTTTTTCTCTACTTTCGAAAAACAACATTCTTAACTATAATATTATATTTCATAACAAATAATTTTCTCAAATATAAATTAGATTTTTTTCGTGCCAAAATAAACTAATAACCTTTTTTTCTTGAAAAAAATCTATTACATAAATAAAAACTTGCAACATCAATGCAAGGAGATAACCAAGATATAATAGAATGGATCATGCATATAAATAGAAAGAAAATTAATTTATATACATTTAATTCAATGAATAGGGATTTATTAAAGAAGTAAAATTATAAAATGGGTATACGAATTTTAGGGTTGTTATAATTTTCTGTCAATTTATATCCAGATTGATTTGGACTTGACATGTATCTCCCTAATTTCCAATTATAATAGTAGAGGTTTGTATATATATCATGAAAACATATTTTTATTGATATGGTTCAAAACTTATGGTTTCCACTTTCAATGATCAATGTTTACTATTTAATTAATACAAAGAAATGTGAATAGTTTTTCCAATTAGTTGAAATTTTTTAACATTTATATATATATATATATATATATATATATATATATATATATATATATATATATTCCAAACTTTCACTAATATTTTGTATTTTATAGCTTTGATTGTCAAATTTCTCAAATTCATTCATCACTATATCTCTACATCTAGCTTCGTTTCAATTAACTCTGATATCGGAGGTTAAATCAGTAAATTTGAAAATTAAGGATACATATAAGTAAGAGATTTAAATTATAAAATAATATACTGAGGATCTAAATTTAAATAAATTTATACATGGTCTTTTTATAACATGAAATATTTAAGGGGTATTTACAAACGTAGACAATCCAACTATGAATGAATATTAAAGATTTCTAGAGGTATATAAAGAAACATGAAAATTAATATCTTGTAGAATCCCAAGCAAATTTGGTAGACTGTGTATTTATATACTACATAGGTTCAAAATTGATATCTTGATATAATTAGAGCAAACGAAACTTATATAAGCTTTAAATTGATGGCTTCAGGAGTTCTATTATCAATTTTCCTTGTCGTATCTATTTAAGCGTTGAGAGCTGATGTATTTGATATGTCATGAGTGATTTGAATTGATAATAGCATGTGCGCAAAATGACATCAAGGCCTCCATGGTGTCTTTGTAAGGCATTGGATGGGAAAGGCCAACCAAAGGTCAAACCTAAAATACAAAATGAATTTAAACAATTTTAATTCTCCATCAATCCTTCCAAGTTTTAACAATATAAAATAGTTGCGGTTAAAATTAAGGCGAGAAAATATTTCTTTTCAAGGAACATAAAGATTCTAAACAAGGTCAAATTGTCACATGGGCCTTGATTTGGTTAGACTTGGGCAATAAAGGAAGGTATAGTGGTATTATATAGTTTTGGAAGGTTCCTACAAAGACATGCATGATGTGACCTACGCTCATAGCAGATGACCATAAGAAAACCTATAATCAAAATTCCTAGCATTTCCCTATCATCAATCAACCTTTTACATCTTTACAGTTTAAATTTAAAAGAATGGCGATTAAATATAGTTATGACATAATTAGCCATCGGTCAACTAGTTCCGTTGCAATCAATAAAATAAAAACATATAGTTTTACAAAAAAAATCCTTTCTTTTAAATCCTTTCTCTTCCTCTTTTTCTCTCTCTATAATTTCTGTGATGTAATTCTATAATCCTACAACATCACAAGACAACTTGCACATTATCTTATCTTAAATTCATAATCTCATTTTTAAGGATTAATAAAAGTCCCCAAAAAATTAACTTGCGTTTAGTCTACATTTAATACAAACACACACACACACCACACACCCATCCCCATACGATGATTTTGGTGTTAAATTCTAGCCCTTTCTAATCCCACGAAGAGCAAAACCCGAAACTTCAAAGCCCACGAGAGTGCGGCCAAGGAGCTGGAGGCCATGAGGTCAGCTCGAGAGGGGGTGATGTTTGTCTGTTTCCTGATAATCGTATAAATGAGTAGATAAGTCAAGCAAACCATCTCTCTTAACGGTTGAGCCGTCTTTTAAGAAAGGGAAGAATATTCTTCCCGTAAACTCAGACCCATTAAAATGAAATGGCAAACAAAGAATTCAAGGAGACAACAAACTTAACTGCCAGCCATCAAAATCTGTATTAATGCTTAAGAGTTACATCATTCATTAAAAACATCAATAAAATCCTATGATCTAACCCTCAAACCCAATATAAACATAGAGAACCGGTGCAGACACAAGTCCGGACATCTAAGTCGCCCGCAACACGAGCCCTAAGCCGAGTCAAGACTCATCGTCTATATCGCTCGGCTTGCTCTCGTTATAAGCGCAGGGCTGAATATCTGAGTCGCTCGTTCATTTGTTACCAGACCGAACGGTGCGTGAATGTTATCGGGTCGGGTATTTTGCAAGAAAAGGCTTCCAAATTCTTTAATTGGTTTACCCCTTGTCCAAGGTACTCTAGACTATAAATACCAATCAAAATTGCTCGGGTTTTGCGTCTAAATATTGTATCGGCAGCCTGAAAATCTAAGAGTGAGGGAGAAAGAAGTTGTATCTTTGTGGGAGGATTTGGGTTATCTTATGTTGGGTGTTGAAAGGAGTCGGTGTATCTCGTGTATTATTTCTCTAGTGGAAGTTTCTCATCACGGATGCAATATACGCTAGATTGCGTCGAACCTGGGTAAATCTTATGCAATGTTGTTTGGTGTGTTCTTTTCGCTCTGTTGTTATTAAATTTTTTATACACACTTGTTTACCGCCAAAAACCAGAGACGAATAGGTGTCGAATATCTTGCCTGAATTTGGGGGTAGATGCATAGGTTTGATCCATCCACCTCTCCGAAGACACTAAGTTGATTTATAGCGCCGTATATCGGAGGTTTGGAAGGATACGACTGATGTAGCTGACTTTCATATTCGTTCTCAGAGTGAGAGATTTATTGATTGTGGGAACGCATTTTTCCTGCAGATGCAAGCCCCTGCAGTTAATTACGCTATCGCGAACGATAACAACTTTCTGCGCTCCAGGTTTTTAGTTTCGTTTGTCGTGTTTTAGTTTTTGTTTATTTTGAGTTACCCTTGGATTGTGTACTGAGATTAATTTATGTCGTCACCCGTAGGACGCGGATTAGTCTAAATCTGTACTTTATATTTTACATGATTTGGGTCCACGTTGGTATCTTGGTTTGCAAACGAAAGTGAACTTAGGAGCATTTCTCATATTTATGAGGTCCATCTGTTCAAATAAGAGCAGAAACTCTATCTAAGGACCGTTAGTCTCATTTGAGAACTAAGCTCGATTTAGAGGGTTTTAGGTCAAGCATTTACTTGACGGGATCCACGTTGGTATCTTGATTTGCCGACGGGATCCATGTTGATATCTTGATTTGCCAACGGGAGTGAACTTAGGACGCATTTCTCATATTTGTAAAGTCCGTCCATCCACGGGAAACTTGGGCTTTATCTAAGAGTCGTTAATCTTATTTGAGATTAAAATCAACTTATATGATTTGAGCATATAGGCCCTGTCTATGGACATTTAGTCTCCTTTGGGAGCTAGGTCAACCTAAGTGGCTTGAGAAATTACTCTTAAATTGATCATATGATCATATCAAAAGTTTGAGCTTCAAGATTTAGCCAATTTGGGGTAAGTATGGGGTCTGTTTGGCACCCAAACTTGCTTGGCGGATATAAACTTGGCGCATGGCTCACGGCTCGAGTATCGGCTCAAGGCTCGGGAGCATGCTCACGTGCATATCACGTGGCGCACGGTGAGAACATCGGCTTGGCGCAGCTCAAGCGCACGTGCATATCACGTGATGCTGACGCTGCCTATCATTCTCGGTGCTTGGCGTATGAACGTGTATTTCACATGGCGCAACCCAACGTAGAGCTTAAGCTCTAGCGCAACTTTCTTAGCGCAATGATTCTCTGACGCTGGCGCCATGTGTATGGTACGTGTGGCGTAGCCTTAGGGTTTTTTAGAGATTAATCTCTATCTTTTTCAAAGAAGATTAACCTTCCAAAGAAAAGTACTTAGTTTTATGAAGTTTAAGCTTTTGTTTAATGATTTTTGGCCATTAAAATCAACAAGATCAATTTTTCATGATCTTGGGCTTTCTTTTGGTCATGGTATATGTTTTTGATGACTGTTTTATGCCTTGTAAAGTTTAAACTTCGTTCTTTCATGGTGATCTTTGGGATCGTAATGATTTTGCATCTTTTGGTGGAGGGATACTTAAGTTTTTCTCCAAAATTCAGATCTTGAGATCGAAAATCTCTCCATGAAAACTTAAGTTTTCGACAAAGAGAAAATTTGACTCAAGGATCTATGATCCAGAAGAAGAACTTAAGTTCTTTTTGAAGCTTAAGTTTCTTTTTAATGGAGATTAATCTCCTTACCAAGGGTTGTGAGAAAAGAGAAAAATTTGCAGAGGCTTAAGTCTTTTTTCTTCATCTTATGAGAAGAATTCTGTCTATGGAGAATAATCTCCCCTTCTCCTATTTATAGAAGAGGAGAAAATCTATCAAATTGAGAGAATCTCTTATTGAGAGATCTCAAATTGATCTTAAGATCAACCGATGATTCTTAAGCATCGTTGGATCATTGATCTAAAGAGATTTCTTATTAATAAGAAGATATTATTCTGTTTAAGAAAGATAGACGAAATATTTTCCCAAACAAAACTTAAGCTCTGATTGAAGCATGCACTTCAACCAAACATGCGCTTACGTTACGTACCTTGCACATGGTGCGCTTATGCATGGGGCTTGCGCCACGTGCATTGCACGTGATGCGCTTGCTCAGGAGTTTGGCGCTTGCGCCACGTGGTGTGCTTTGCGCAGCCCGGCTTAACGCCTTCACCTTGTTTTTTTTGCCTTCGTTAAGCTTAAGTTTCGAGCGCCAAATTTTGGCGGGAACAACACTCACGAACGAGAGAGGCCAATTATATATTTATTTATATGAGGGGCACACGCGGACTTTCAACATAAACAGGTTTTATCCTAATAAGACTCTAAGCCTTATGATGGGTTATCGCATTTTATATTTTATACCCATATGCCTCTCATAGTTTTTTCAATGCGGGACTATATTATTCACATATCTCAACACTCCCCCTCATGTTCACGTTGTCATGTGGATCGTACACAACACAGATAGAGGCTAGTATTTCATAAGAAAGTAGACGGCTCACTCAAAACTGTAGCACGGCATAAAGAGGTTACTCTATCAAAAGCATGTAGACGGCTCTTTCTTAGAGGTGTTATTAAGTACACTAGTGCTCATCCTAGCTCTGATACCATATCAAATTTTTAATACATACGAACGAAAGGGCCCAATTATATATTTATTTATATAAGGGGCACACACGAGCTTTCAAATGACTTGATTACCGAACAGTTCAAAAAATTCTCGCTACTCCTATTAATTGCTTCAATGATTCAGGAAGAGATCTATTTGTGTGGAGGCATTCCCACAACGGGACACACACACACACACACCTCTAAAGCGGGAAACATCAAACTTGGAGAGTACACTCTAATCGATGAACAAAGGATTCCCCAAAGCGCAGATTAAATATTCAAAAGAATTTGGAAGATTAATTTTAGCCTGCGGGTTACCATATTTTTATGGAGATGTTTAAGCGGAACAATGGCAACAACGCAGCAAGGGCAGCTCGATTGCCTCAAGTTGATGCTTCCTGTCCAAGAGGTTGTAACGAAGCGAAAACTATTGAGCATATATTATTTCTATGAAAACCATGCTTTGCGTAACATGGTTTGGATCTTCTCTTAACGTAAGAATTTTTTCAATGAGTTTGAATCTCTATCATGTGATCCAAATGTGGCTTAACACTACTAATGATCTGGAAGCAAACACTTTCCAATTATACGCCACTATATGTTGGTTTTTATGGAAGCTGGTGAGATGTGATATTGTCACTACAAGACCTAACCCTTTATTCCGTCAGGCATCGCCCGACATAATAAATTTCCCCCCGACGGAATAAAGTTATCCGTCGGGTGATATCCAACGGAATAAATGTTGACATAATTGGTTTATTCCGTCGGGTGCTTATTTTATTTCGTCGGGTAGTCTATTCGGTCGGTTTACATCGAACAGAATAAAGCGGGTAAAATTGGGATTAATTTCCTGTAATAGGTTTATTCCATTGGGTAATTTCCGACATAATAAGTTATTTATTCGGATATTACCCGATGAAATATGTGTGATACATAGGAAAAAACAGTGGGCATATTTTTTGGTTTAATTCGATAATTCGATACAAATTCAATTCATTACTGAAATCATAAACAACAAACAACCAGTACACATCACAATAATCGCTGTCGTACCGCATAAAAATTCAATCCATTCCACAATTAATTCATAAAACAGAAATTAGATAATAGACACAAATCCAATACGATACGATATTGGAATAAAGTTCATTACTTTATACAACTTCACGAAATTATAGAATCCGATACGAAATATAATTAACATGTCATTCGTCTAATAGTATTTTACAACTTCTTAAAACGTATTTGTCCAAAAAAACTTTTAAAATGTATAAAATGGAGTGATTCGTATATCGATGCATGCGCGTGAGGTGCTTATCTATCTCCATCTTGAGCTTACTCTTCACCGCTGCTGCGGCCGTCGTCGTCCGGAAAGTCATTGAAACGAGCATGTACTATAGTATTATCAATAGACAATTATTAGTACACATTTTTAATAATTATATGAAAAGTGTATTGAAACCAAGGACGGTGTATCCTTAGATTTATATTTCACATTCAATAAAGTGTTAAGGAGCAGCCCGCATACTGATGGATTATTTATTAGTCTTAAATTTATACCGCAAGTTCACGGTTTATCGTCATAGCACTTGTAGGTCGATCCATAGAGAGAATGTGAACTCTAATTAAATTTAACGAATTAAAAGAGAATTCTTTGGAATAAAATAATTAAAAGCATTAAAAGCAATAATTAAAAGTAAGTAATTAAAAGATTTATAAAATCTAAATAAGAAAAACCTAGTGTTTTGAATCCCCTAAATCAAATCATAGTGAGATTAATTAAATTGTTTTTCTTTTCTTGATGTCTACCTTTAGGATGATTATCTATCAAAGATTAAAAGAGTAAAACATGCGTACATCGCAATAAACCATCAAAACATAGCAAGCATGATTTATACGAACATCAAATATCCTATCAATTATTAAAGAAGGAAATAATTACTCTAAAGATTAAGTACTAATTAATTAGGCCTTAGTTTGATCTACTTTTCCAATAGAATCACCTTGGTTGTCAATTAAAAGTCTATTAAGTTTTATCGGATAGTCACATCTTAGATCAACCGAAACTATTAGAACCTTTCTTTTACATCCATTCCCTTAATTAATGAGATCTCATGATCGTCAATCATGAGTTCAAGTTTATCGGTGATGTATTGATAAAAACAAATTATTATAATTAAAAGAGTTGTCATGAAGCATAATAAAGAAAAACTAAATAATTAAGAACAATCACTGATCATTGATTTAGGACCATCAAACCCTAAATGGAAGAATTACCTACTCATTGCATAAAGAAAAAAAAACAAGAAAATGAAATAGACATAATTAAAATAAAATAAAACAATTAAAATTAAGATGCTTACAACCTAGACCATGCTCTTGAAATACTAACCTCCAAATAAAAGTAAAAGAGAAGATAGCCTAACCTTCTGTATTCGATGGATATTTATAGGGTTTTTATCGAATACAGGGTACTAACAATATCATAATGAAATTATAAATAATCAAAACAAAATCGAGAATATTTAATTAAAGGGGTCGGCTAAAAGCCGGCTAAACTTGTCCAAATGGGCATCGCTTTGGTCTCTAGCTTCTTTGCTCCGAATTGATCGTTTTTGACTATTTAAATCACTGTAAATCTTTTCCATGCGTTTATGTTATCTTTTTAACTTATTTTATTGACATGAACCGCACGTGTTGATATCTTTTCTCCTCCTTTTGCAATTAAACCCATATCACCTGCAAATATCATAAAAACACTTTTGCGTTGCATTAAATGTGACAAAATAAGAATAAATATGGATATAAAATATGCATTAAAATGCACCAATCAAATACCCCATACTTATCTTTTACTAGTTCTCGGGTAAAACCTAGAATCTAAAAACTGAAAACTAAAACCAAAAAATCTTAAAACTAAAACCACTCATATGCTTCTTTTCGCAGACGTTGCGATTGCACCTAGCACATGCAACAAGCCGTTAAACCCCAAGGTTACCCATATGGACGAGTGTTGTCTCATGAGGGTTTTCAGCGGATGCTACTGACAAAATTCCTACAAAGGAAAAGAAAAAGAAAAAGAAAAGAAAAAACAAAAAGAAAGAAAAAGAAAAACTATAAACAAAGAAATGAAAAACAAAAAATGCAGAATTTCGCTAGTTTTTCGTTTTTCAAGAACTGTCATCCTAAAGTATCGTTTCAATTTCAGAATTTCTATCCTCTCTCAATAGAACTCGATTTTATTTTTCACACCCCTCTTTCCTTTAAATGTAGCTCCCACACCCCTACGTTTATGCATAAAATATCTTTAGTCTTGAGATTTCAATTCAAACTATGGTATCAATGTCTAATATCCTCATATTTATTATATATATATTATTTTATTTTATTTATAACGCCATAACACCTTTCAGTGTGACTGCCTTATGCTTTGTGAGGCCCGGATAATCGATTACTCATTGTATGGGTTTTATGATGTCTAGTCTTGCAACCTATGACCTCAGTAGTGACTCATAAAGTAGATGGTCTAAGCCATTAGGTGATGAAGCACCCCTAACGACTGAAGATTTACTCTCCCTAGGAAAACACAAAACCAAACTTATATATATATATATATATATATATATATATATATATAAGTTTAGACTACCTACTATGTGCATTTTAACTTTTTTTATGATATATTTTTTTACTTAGGTACTTCGACAAAGATACATCTAGTTCTCCTCTACTATCTCAAGATTCAAGATACGTGCCCGTGTGAATAGTAGGGTGTATATTCACTATATCTAATTTCAAGATGGGGTTATTTTTTAGATTCTGTTCTATCCTCAGATTCAATAGTTTTCTGTCATATCACTTAATTTTCGGATTTTAAAATTCAAGATCGCCTATTACTAGCTTGATTCAAAAACTTTTTTTTAAAAATTAAACCTAAAAAAAAGAAAAATGAAGAAAGAGATAAAAACTAAATATATAAATAAAAACTAAAACTGTGCAAACCACCTACCCAAACTTATTTTGGACATTGTCTTCGATGTCAACCTCTACCCCGTCGACCGCTCTCCCTAATGCAATGCCTAAGTGTCGCCTCTCTTTGTCTCTCTAAACGGGGCAACCTCCTCCCATGGTCCTCCTGTGTACATTCTAATGTATTTAAGGTCTTCCACACGGTAACACCCTAGAACGTTTATACAGTATTTCTTGAATAAAACTTTATTAAGGGGTTTTAATATTTTATTGGGTTTTATCCTTATTATTGGGCTAGTATTATTTATGTTTGGGTGTATATATGTTTCTTCTTAACGAATCATATTTTTTTCCTTATACCCTATTTCTAATTGGAATATGGATTCTTGAGATATCTGGCCCATATACATGCCTATACTATTTAAACCCTCAAACACTCATGCATAACTTTTTCCACTTTATTATTTTCTTTTCCTCTCAAAACAAAACCCTAACCCTAAACTGTAGCTGAACATCATCATCACCGTCGTCGTCGTTGCCGAACATCATCGTCATCGTCGATATCAACATCATCCTAGTCGTCATCTTCTTCTTTTCCCTCATTTCTTGGACGAGCACGATCAAGGCTGAAATCTTGCATTGCCTTTAAAGTAACATCGTTACCATGATCGTTGTCTTCATCCTTGTATATGTATGCCGTAGAGGCCATTATTGTATATGTATATATAGTGGATGCTTGGACATATGTATGTACAGGACAATCTTCCTCGATATGATAGTATGCTATTTGGTTTGTTTTTATCTTAACATGTGTATATGTTTTACTTATATGTTTTACTTGTTATTACGTATCATTAATACATGTTGATAAAGCCCGTAGGATTATTGCTTGACTACCAGAGTTATGATGACGATCATACATGTGGGGGCTGGGTAGTCCATAAGCACATCCTTAAATGTTTCTGGTCATTATCTAGATAGGGCATCGATATTCCGGAGTAGACTGATGTATACGTTTCTAGGCCCCGACAAGGGGCGATGGTTGGTCCCATAACCATTGGTCTTTCGCACCTAAGATCGTATACATAATACAGGTGCTCACTGAGGGTGAGTACACTGGGCAGACTCGCCGAGAAATCCTAGATGGTACTATACCTATCGTCAGATAGCAGTTCTCAGGTGACATGAGTACAGATTAGTCTTCAGACCTGAGATCGGCATTTGTCTTGTATGAGTTCCTACTGTACTTAGATTACTACCCTACCACGGATCTATAATCCAATGGTGCTTAAGCATCCGGGCTAATATTAGCTCTATTCTTCTAAACAAAAGAATCGAATGAATATCTTATTTACATAAGAAAGATATAAATCATATCAACGGATAACCTTTGGATCTGTAATCCAACAGTGTTTAAGCACCCGAGTTTGATATTAAGATCAATCAGAGAAATCTCAAAGATAGATTGTCTCTACTTGCCCAACAATATTCTTACCCTATATAAAGGACCCTAGAGGTCAAAATTTGACAGGACGACATACATACGAGATACACAGTAGACCTCATAAGCTTGATCAAAAACTTAAGTTCTCTGCAATCACAGCTTCGTCTTCTTCCTCACCATTATAATCAAATAAGGTGAGAAAATAAGAATGATTTCCATGATATAATAGGTTTAATCTCATCCATGAGGAGGTTAACCTTCATATATATAGAACTTAAGTTCTTATCGATGATCTTAAGATCTCTGGATCAAACATCACCTCGAGAAAACTTAAGTTTTCATCAAAGGGATTTCATTAATCTTAAAATCTAGGGTTTGAGATATGAAGTCGAACCCCTGCATAAAATATAATGATAATGGATCAGGAAATTTATATTTCCAAAGAGTAAATCATATGATCTATGTACATGTAAAGAAAAAAGATTCCAGATCACAAAAGTTGTGATCTTGATGCTGTTAATGGCCAAAATAGCCATTAACAGAAGCTTAAGCCTCACGAAACTTAAGTTTCAAAAGAAAAGAGATTAATCTCAATGGAGAACCCCAAGCAGCTATGGCCAGAGGCATATGCGCCAATGGGCATGTATTACATAGAGATGCGCCAATAAAGGGCATGCGCCAATAAAGGGAATGCGCCAATGAAGATATGTTTAAATAAAGATATGCATCAATGGGGGCATACGTGCTAAAGACCAAAGTCAAAGGAATGCGCCACCGTCCATGGGCGTTGATATTAACATGCCAGAGACCTGAGAAACCATACCTATGCGCAATACCCTTGATACACGTGGCATGCGCCGCAACCCTGATGCGGCAATGATTCAATGATCCCACAGGCCCATGTAGTCTCGTTTGTGTGACACGTAGCGTGTGCCAAAACTTCTGGGCACTAATATATATGTTCCATAGGCCCGTTCTTAGTTTATATTGGCTAAGTGATATAAAGCATAAGCTTTCATGATATTTCCTGAGCTCATATGCTCGCATATTTTAAGCAGACCTTAATCTGAAACAGGATTAACGACCCTTAATATATTTATTCTAAGTTGATCTTAGTCTCATATACGACTAAGGGTTTTAGATCAAAACATATACCCTGAACTAGTGGACCTCATTCATATGAGAAATGCTACCTAAGTTTAACCCAAATCTGACATTTACGGATTTGGACTAATTTACACCCTACGGACGACGACATATTAGTCTCCGTATACAATCTAAGGACAACAAAAAATAAACGAAATATAACATGACATGAAGTGATAGACATAGACAAGGTGAAAGTTATTATCTCTTGGCGATAACGTAATTAACTGCAGGGGTTTACGCCTGCAGGAAAAAACGTCGCGACAATCAAAAACCCCTCACATATGAGAGGGAATCTGATAAGTCTGTTACAACGGTCGCATCCATCCAAACCTCCGATATATAATGCCATAAATAAACTTGGTATCTTTGGAGAGGTAGAAGGATATATTCCATATAGTATCTTCCCCCAGACTCATGGCCTGGACGCACTCCCCGTGCCTCGTCCAGTTTTCGGCGGTAAACACTGACGTCTGGGTTTTGCATGGCCCAGATCCTTTGACATTAGAACCGCAAGATCGAGGGTTCTTCGAGAAGATAGCCAAGCAGTGAGAAGTGTTTATTTATCTAATTATTTAGATTTCTCCGTAGTACTGAACTATTTCCTTGGATTTCTTTTGTGAGTCCGTAAGGGACTAGTATTGCTTTTTGTTCCTTATTTATTCTTTGGATATGTTGTGACTTGATATTCCAGTTTAATATTCCAATTTTGCTTCCGCTGTTGTTATTTATTATGGAAATTGACATGTTTAGCATTATTTATATACTGTATTGCTTGATTACTGCATGACAGCCTTAATGTGACTATATAAAGATGATTCCTTATCGTAGATAGTATGGCTGGTCAGGTTACATCTCGTATTTTATGTATTTTCGGAAGCGGGGCATGACACACTCTTTTAAAGAATGACATTTCTAAGGTAGGAGCGGAAAGGTCCCAAAAAGGGTTGTGCTCACCGAGTAGAGGTTGTGAGGGTCTTGTAGAGGTCCCCTTACCTGCATTGCCTGCATCACCTACATCCTCATTCTCGGACTGTGCATGAATAATACGTTCATGAAAACTCTTTCAGTCCAAATCCCTACAACGTCCCTATATGATTTTGAAATTTTTTCAAGCTGAATGACTGTATGTTGAGCATTTTGTGCATAAGTAGTAAAATCGTACTCCTCTATAAAAACGCAGCAAATATGCGTGACAAGAACATGTAGGGGATAATAAGGTTTCTCATTAAGTCTCATCCCTACAATCATGTGTACAATTGTCTAAACATACAAAACCAATAGTCTTTAACCATTAGGTAGCATACGATATGCAAAGTCGGACGATAAAGTGATGTAGCGTGTATGTTCCTAGCACATTACGATGCAACATCCTACAAACTGCGTACACATTTTTAAAGGAAGTTTTAGAAACAATACCACCATCGGTAACCATATCATAATTCGCTCCCATAAAAGGGAGATACTCGGCGGTGTCAAGTGGTGTGAGAATACCTTGTGTAGTAGGTACGTTGGTTATGGTATATATTAATGGTGCCGGTGCCACATTTTCGTATTATTGCGCAAATTAATATGTATAATCTATAATTCTTCATTATAATCAACTATGCTATTGTAAAATTCATGAATTAGTGTATGGATCACGATCGATTCATGAATATAAAGAAAAAATTCCTACCCCCTAGACATGATTTCACCCAAGAAATAATCACCATAAGACGGTGTACCCAAAAGATTAATGAAATTATGCTCCATCATCATTTTTAATATAGCCATACTTCAAATTCAAATTAAATAGATTACACAGTAAAAACGTAGAGAAGACAAGAAATTTTACCACCTTCAGAGATCTGGAAGGAATCGGCGATGAACAGCCAGTGAAAAATTGTGCTGCGGCAGCGATTTAGCTCCTTCTTCCTCCTGCTGCTTCTACTTGAGCCCTAGATCGTTTTGGCTATGGCCAAATGAAGGGAAAGACTTTAGAAAATGAGTATTAAAAGAGGTTGGGGTAATTTGAACCCTGAAATTAAAGAAATTAGAAATAAAATCCTGAAAAATAAAACAAAATGAAAAAAGAAAAGTTAATGTTAAATAAAGTTAATATAATATACATAATATACATATGAGGGTTAAGATTTTATGTCGAATAATTCAGATCATGAAGAACCATGAGCTATATCTGCAGAAAACTCTAAATATGGTTTAAGATATTGTCCATTAATTTTAAAAACATTATCATTGTTAGGGTATTCTATTTCGACGATACCATGCGAAAAAATGTTTTTTTTATAATAAAAGGCCCAGTCCATCTAGAATTTAATTTACCTGGAAATAAATGCAGTCTAGAATCATATAATAAAACCTTTTGGCCGATTATAAATTTTTTTTCTAATAATCGAGTTATCATGAAAAGCTTTTGTTCTCTTTAAAAATCTGTATGTTATCATAAGCGTCGTTCCTTATCTCCTCAAGTTCGTTCAATTGGAGCTTTCTGTTTTTACTGGCTTTGTCTAAGTTCATATTTAATCGTTTAATGACCCACATAGCTCAGTGCTCCAATTCTATTGGCAGATGGCAAGGTTTTTCAAATACAAGCCTATAAGGAGACATTCCAAGATTGATCTTATAAGCAATTAGATAAGCCCATAATGCATTTACAAGCTTAGTAGACCAATCTTTATGATTTTTATTAACAATTTTCTCTAATATTTGCTTGATTTGTCTATTTGAAACTTCAACTTGCCCGCTAGTTTGATAATGATATGGGGTGGCTAATTTGTGGCATATTGAATATTCTTCATTAAAAATTCAAATGACCTATTGCAGAAATGGGTCCCATTATTGATAATAATGGGTCGCGGGATGCCAAACCTTGATATGATGTTATGTTTCAAGAACTTGACAACAACCATGTTGTCGTTAGTTTTACATGCCACCGCTTCGACCCATTTTGACACATAGTCAACTGCCAACAAAAAATAAATGTTTCCAAACGAATTCGGGAACGGCCCCATAAGGTCGATGCCCTATATATCAAAGATCTCAACTATCAAAATAGAGTTGAGAGATCATATTCCTCCTAATTATTCTACCAATGTGTTGACACCGATCACAAGTCTTACAAAATTCATAAGTATTTTTAAATAGCGCAGTCCAATAAAACCTATATTGTAAGACTTTTTCTGTGTCTTTTTAGACCCAAAATGCCCCCCACAAGCTTGGTCATGGCAACACGATAGAAAAATTCTAATTTCATCGTTTGGAACACACCTTCTGATTATTTGATTAGCACAATACTTAAATAAATAAGGTTCATCCCAGTAAAATGGTTCCACTTGGAAAAGAAATTTGTACTTATCTTGCTTAGACCAATCGGCAGGCATGATATTCGTAACGAGATAATTGACAATATCAGCGAACCAAGGTTCGCTCGTCATAGCATAAAGTTGTTCCTCAAGGAAAATGATCTTTAATAGGAAGTTCTATTGATGGTGCATTGGGGAGACGTGATAAATGGTCGGCCACCACATTGTCGGATCCTTTTTTATCTTTAATTTCAAGATTAAATTCTTGAAGTAGAAGAATCCAACGAATAAGTCGAGTTTTGGCATCGTTTTTGCAATAAGATGTCGAAGCGGAGAATAGTCAGTATAAACCATGATGTGTGAACCGATAAAGTAAGATCTAAACTTTTCAAGTGTGAATACAACAGCTAAAAATTCCTTCTCGGTTGTTGAATAATTTAGTTATGCATCGTTTAAAGTCCTACTCGTGTAATGGATTACATGTGGCATCTTATCAATATACTGTCCTAAAACAACTCTAATTGCGAAATCAGAAGCGTCACATATAATCTCAAAGCCCCGACTCCAATTTGGAGCATGTAGAATAGGGGCAGAAGTAAGATCTTTCTTCAATCTCTCAAAAGACTTGAGACAATCGAAACAAAAATCAAAAGGTACATCCTTGGCAAGAAGTGTAGTCAAGGTTTTACCAATCTTGCTAAATCCTTGATATAGCATCTATAAAAGCCCGTATGCCCTAATAATGACTCCATATCCTTTACAGTCTTGGGAGGAGGTAGATTAGATATGATATCTATTTTAGCTCGATCTACCTCAATACCTATACTAAAAATAATGTGGCCTAGCACACTACCGTGGTTAACCATAAATGGCATTTCTTCCAATTGCGTGCTAATTTTTTTCTTTGCATCGTTGGAGAACTCGCTCCAAATGATGTAAACACTCAGCAAAAGAATCACCAAAGAACGAGAAGTCATCCATAAAGATCTCTGATCGGTCATATTTATTGCATATTTTTAAGGTCATATTCGCTATTATTATTAATTACTAAAAGGTATTATTTGTAATTTAAGAACATATGTGGGTTTATTTGTAAAAAGATTTTATCATATGTTTCTTAACTTATAATTAATATAATTGGGGGAATATATGCATATCATATTTAAATAAAATATCCATAAGATTCTTAATTATTAAAATATGCATATCATATCATATCAAATATTCTTAACCATTATTATTAAGATATCATATCCGCAATTTAATTAAAAGTGGTTGGAATATTATCTCAAATAAAATAAATTCTACTAATGATTTGATTTGAGATATTGTGCAGGTATTAAAATAATAAATTAGTTCAGGACTACAAACATAAGTAGGAGATCCACATCAAATCGAGTTAGCAAACCAAATCTGCCGAATTTTAGGAGCAAATTGAAGATTCTCGAAATTGCAGAGAGAAAAATATATTTTCAAAATATATTCATCAGAAGGATCTCCTAAAATCGAGAGAAGAAAGCATTAAAAATCTAGAGGTGTGATAACACCAACAGGCGGCGGATCCGCGGTGGAATGGGTCTTTAGGCGATGGAACCGCCGTCAACTCATGGCCGTTGGATGTGAATTTTCAGGGGCATGATCGTCTTTTCACATACTTCAAGATGACGTCTAGGGTTTTAAATTCTAGAGCCTATATAAAAGACCGAGATCAATTTAGGGTTATCTATCATCTATCGATCTATCAAGCAAATTAGGGTTTTTAGTTCTTTTATTTTTTTCAGCAATCAAATTCTGTAATGCAAAATTTTCAATAAAAGATAGTTTCTTTCTTTTAATTTTGTATCATTACTTTCCGCATTTACTTTCCGCATTTACTTTCTGCATTTACTTTCCACACTTTTCTTTATTATTATTTCTTATGGGTTCCTTATTCTTCTACCTTTCGTCGTTTTTCCCAATGAGCGAGTAAATTCTCGCTTGTTAGGGTTTATAGGATAGGGCAGTATAATGGATGAAAAAATCCTTTAACTTCTTTTTATGTTTTAGTTTTTATAAACTTTAACAAAAGGAGTCTTAACCCTCTTATTCGGGCGTGCTATCAATTCATGATAGTTACCACGATTTGAGATCCGTTATTACTTGCTTTGTTGAGGGCTTGAGATAAATAGGGATCAATGGAAGGACAAGGGTCAGTAGAGAGAAACCTTAATCCCTCCAAGTACCATAATCCACGTTCATCGCTATTTCTCTAGTATTAAATAATTAAAAGAAAAAAAGAATTATTTTTAAAACTCCATCCTTTAACTACTCAATCCGAAAAACCCTACAAGCCCGTCTCTTATAAAATTTTCAAATCTCCTTAATATAAAACGATAAAAATCCCACCTTTCTTTATTAACTCGTCTAAAATAAGAAAAACAATTCACCATTTCCCTGTGGACGACCCGTACTCACTATCAGCTAACTATTGCAACACCGGTATTGATTACGGTAACTAGGAAACACAAAGACTCAATTTTTCAAACCAATCAATCTCTAAAAAGCGCTCCACCATATCAGAAAATAAACTGATCATGCACAGCTGAAAAGTTACATAATCCGAACGGCATATGTTGATATGCAAATGTGCCAAAGAGTCATGTAAATGCGGTCTTCTCTTTATCTTCAGGAGCAACTTGAATTTGGTTATAGCCGGAGTACCCATCTAGAAAGTAATAGTATTCATGCCCGGCTAACATTTCCAGCATTTGATCAATAAATGGTAACGGAAAGTGATCTTTCCTTGTTGCGGCTTTCAGCTTTCTATAATCAATCCATACACGCCAACCTGTTTGTGTGCGGATAAGGACAAGCTTATTCATATGGTTTTCAACAACAGTAAAACCAGATTTCTTAGGTTCTACATGAATATGGCTGACCCAAGTACTATCGAAAATAAGGTAAATAATACCACTATCAAGACATTTAATAATGTCTTTCCGTACCGCCTCCTTCATCACAAGGATGAGCCTGCGTTGAGTGTTTCTAGCAGTCTTGGCATTGTCTATCAAGTGAGTTCGATGTTGTACAATGGTTGGACTAATTCCCTTGATATCTGCCATTGTCCATACAATAGCTTCCTTATTATCTTTAAGAATAGATAACAAGGCTACCTCCTGCTTCTTAATAAGATCAACTGCTATAATTACAGGGAGCATCTCATTTACACCTAAATAGTCATATTTTAAGTGTGATGGAAGATATTTGAGCTCTAATTTCGGTGCCTTCTCAATTGATGGATGCAAAAGAGATCTAGGCTCAAGGAATAAAGGCTCAAGTGGGGGCTTTTCCATGTATGCTATTGGAATAGACTCCTATAAATAAACAATCTCTTCTTTAAAGAGTTCCTTTATGCTTTGCTCAAAATAGCAGTTGTTGAAGTCAACTTCCTCTTCATATGGAACTTCATTGATTGTTGACTTCAAAAGGTTGTTTATAATGGTCACTTGGCAAGCTTCCTAGATTAAAGATATTTAAATCAACTGTCATGTTCCCAAAAGAAAGTTTTATTGAACCATTCCGACAGTTAATCAAGACATTAGAAGTGGCTAAGATGGCCGACCCAATATCATTGGAATTCGATTCCTAGGATTGATACCAGTTGTGTTTCTAAAACAATAAAGTCAATAGGGAATATGAGTTCTCCTATCTTGATCAACACATCCTCTATCCTACCCTTAAGAATCTTAATAGGGCGATCAGCCAACTGCAATATGACTTTAGTGGATTTAAGCTCGCCCAATCCTAACTGCTCATAAACTGAAAAAGAAAGAAGGTTTACACTAGCATTTAAGTCAAGTAAAGCTTTTTTTTTAATGACCTTGTCTTCTATAATGCAAGAAATAGTAATACAACCGGGGTTCTTATATTTTATGGGCATTACATTAGAAAAGATGTCACATATATTTCCAGCCAGAAATACCTTCTTAGGCACATTCGTTTGCCACTTCTTTGTACATAAGTCTTTTAGAAACTTAGTATAGGTAGGAACTTGCTAAATTGAATCTAAAAGAAGTATGTTCACTGTAACCTGCTTAAACATCTCCAATACCTTCTCCATGTGTGAAACATACTTCTTGGCCTTCAAATGGTGGGGAAAAGGAGCTCGTGGCTCAAGAGTCCCATCAGAAGACAGAGCTTGGGATTTAGGTGCAGGAATAAGAACGGAACCGGTCTATGCATTTGAAACGGCAGAAGATAGCTTATCAACAACGGGTGTCTCCATGGAATCATCAGGCATCCTAAATTGGTTATCAACCTTTTTTCCTGTTCTCAAAATGGTAATAGCATTTGCTTGAGCAGGATTCGTACTTGTATCCTTGGGATTCGTGACAGGTTGACTAGGGAAGGTGCTTTGCTCTCTCTCTCTCTCTCTCCTACAGCCATGGCTATCTGGCCAATTTGCATTTCAAGTCTTGATATTGCTTGTTTGTTAGCAGTTACGGCTTATCATGATACTTGTATAAAAGCGACCAACTGTTTTTCTATGTTAGTAGAAGCTTGACTAAAGGTTTTCATAAAGGCGTCAAGTCCTTTATCTAGATTAATGAGTCCCATATTCTCATTTCCAAACACTTGAGGTGTGAATTGTGTGTTTGGTTGGGTAGGATTGGATAGGGGTCCCACTTTTTGATTTGGAAATTGTTGTCCGGTATTGAAATTATATATGCCTTGATTTCAAGATAAGTTTGGATGGTTCCTCCAACCTTGATTATATGTTTGAAAATACGGGTTATTATTTGGTCTTTGAAATGTAGCATTAACAGATTCTTGAGCTCGAGGATCGCCTATGAAGGGACATTTCTCATATAGATGAAGGAAATCTTGACAGTTTGAATAAGAGGACTGACTGACTTGATTGATAGGGAAAAGGTTCGTAACTTGTATTGGCTATAGCATACGCATGATAGCAGCTAATTTTGCTTCCACACCGATAGAAGCCTTCATGATGTGCATCCCTCCTTTGGATGTAGTTTTCGCATGTTTACTGCCGAAGACCGGACTGAGATGCCGAGGACATCTAGCTTGAATTTTGGGGCAGACGCTATTTGAACATATCCATCCATCTCTCCGAAAATACCAAGTTGGTTTATGGTACCGTATATCGGAGGTTTAGATAGATACGACCGTTGTAGCAGACTTTATAAAATTTCTCCTCATTTGTGAGGGGATTTTGATTGCGGGTACGCTCTTCCCTGCAGACGCATGCCCCTGCAGTTAATTACGTGATAACCACTTTCTCCTTCTCCAGTAGTTCACTTTGTGCCGTGTGTTATTTTGTTTATTTTTGTTGATTGTGGATTGTATACGGAGACTAGTTTATGTTGTAAAGACCATGTTTTCTAAATACTCAATAAAGGTCTTGTTTTTAGTACCGAGTATTTAACTGCATTTTTTCTTGATGGTAAAATATTTTAAAAGTGATGCGAGTAATTGTTAAAGCATTTAAATATAATTAAAGGAATTTTCTAAAAATCTATTTATATATTTCTGGGCTTAAAATATTTTTATAATGCCCTAACAATGATTTACATATTTTATTATAAATTAAAATAATTATTTTCGTAATTAAAATATTTTTGAGAATAAAATAGATTTTTTTTATTTCGATAACAAACAAATACCATAAATATGGGAATATAATTTAGTTTTAGCCCAAAATCATTTTTAAACTGAATATAATAATAAAATATATTTTCCCGTATTTTACAATATTTTTAACAATTTTTTAAAACCAAATTCGATTTTTAAATAAACAGTTTAGTTTTAAAATAAAAAATATATATATTAAATCAACATTTAATCTGGACTGTTGGATGCTAGATCCAACGGCCCAGGAAAGCGGGCGCCTACCAACGAGGGTGGGACCACGCACTTGCGTCGCAAGTGTGTGAAACCACGCCTCGTGGCCACGTGGAGAGCGGCGGCGGTCTCTGGGCCGTTGGATTCAGATCCAACGGCCACGAATCATGGTGGCAGCGGCAGAATCTTCAGCAAATCATTAGATGCGGATTTTGGGGGGATTTTTGACAAATTTTTTTGGATTTTATTGTTGGGGAAAGACCCTATAAATAGAGACCTTTAAACTCTAATTTCTCACTCCTCAGAACTGCGAAAATTCGGAAAAAAATACCCAGGCCTTTGTATCGACGACGCTGACGCTATGGTTCCACCCAAGTATCGAGAAAAAATCCATGCACGGAGTTATTAAGGATTTAGTACAAGTCTACGTTTTCAACCCATCGACATTCAACTCAAATCAAAGGTAGGATCCGTCACTCTCCGCTTGTCTGTCACCTTCTTTCTTTTAATGATCTTAGTTTCAAATTCTAATTCCCACCCTTATATTAAAATGATGTTAAAAATATTTCTGCATGCCTAATATGGTTCCTTCTAATAAAAAAATTTGACCCATGTTTAAAATGGTTTAATCAAATTATTTCTGTATGCGTAAATATTGCACTCTCATCCTACATAGAATATGATGTGCTTGATATTATAACTCATGGGGTATCAATCCACCCTTTATTTACACCCACTTACCCATGTTACGAATAAGATCTCGAAATAGGTTAATTCCACAAATACCCTCATTTTATTAAAATGTTGTACGTATTTAAAGTACCCCTATGATATGAGATGTTTTGAACAAAATACCTTAGACACCCTAAAACGATATGTTTTTTTTTTTACTTGCACTTTTATCCACCAACTAACCTAGTTTTGTTAAAATCTCTTTACCTTTTGAAAGGGGGTAATAATAATCTAAATAATTATATCATGAGTTCCAACTTAAACCCTTTTCACTTAGAAAGAATATTTTGATATTAATTTTTCTTAGCCTTTTAAGTAAGATTTTATAAGATACCCTGATAGGGAATATTCCACATGAAACACCTCGTGGTTACTAGACAATCGTCCCTAAAAAGATCACAAATTCCGCTGTCCATGTGCAGCGGTTGTCAATGCGGAGTTGTTCTTGTAGAATATCATCTCTAATAAAATACCCTAATTTTTTTATAGGATAATATTTTATGTAAATATCTCGTGGTTGATAGGCAATCGTCCTTGAAAAGGACACAAATCCTGCCGCCCATGTGCAGCGGTTGCTAATACAGACGTATTTCTAAAATGTTACCTCCAAATAAACAGCCTAACTTTATAAAATTATTAATTATAATAAATCCTTTCTAAAATGATATAATTTTATTTAAATACCTTGAGCATTTACTAAAAGGCTATCTTCAACTAAAACCATAGCCTTTATATATGGTATTTTCCAAAAGAATACCTAAACTTTATCAAAAGGTAATTTTCAAATAAATGCCATAATCTTTCATTAAAAGGATATTTTCTCATTAAAATACCATGGATTTCCAAAATGATAAATACTCTAAATATCATGGTTTTTCTTATAAACAATAAATATCATTAAACGTTATTATCTTTATTAACTAAGCATTCTATAAAATGATATGAAGCACCTTACAAACTTTAAAAAATAACAAGATAAAATGAATGGTTGTGGAAGGCCATGTTAATTGAGATCAACTTTTTGAATACAAGTTTACGACATACATGACATATAATACGGTTAGGGTTAGAATGCGTGGACCTAGGTATGGAATACTTATATATGAGAATCCCTGCAGGCAGGGTGAACAGTCCAATGTGTGGACGACTATTAACCCAAGATTCAGACGAATACTAATTCTACTTTGGGGGTGAATGGTCCAATATGTGGACAAATACTAACCCGATATTCGGGCGAATACTAACCCTACTTTGAGGGCGAATAATCCAATATATGGATGACATACAATGTTGAAATTCTATGCCTAGATGTATACGCACTAAGTCTAATTCATCAAAACTTTTACACTGAATAACGGGGATAGGTAGTTTGATTAGACAAGGAGTTGCGGAACTCGGATTCCCCCATTACTCGATCATGATCCTGGAAAGTGAAACGGTACATTCACTTCCACAGTTATTGTTTCGTGGCCACAACGGAATAATCGCGAGTATCCGAACTCTTGTTTAACAAACTAACGCGAAATTTTACCTAACATATACTTCCAACAACATACTCTTACTCACATACACCGCATACAACATACTCATATTCACATATACCTCTGTCAACAGGTCTTAAATTGTATACACCTCATACCTTTATACCTACATGCATCATGTCTGCACATACACATCATACTTATATACACTTGCTCTCTTCTATACCTATATTTCCTTATGAGGCAATCATACCTGAGTGTAACTCGCTGACGAACTTTCCTTTTCTCTCCCTATCTTTGGAATGCCCGTTAGATGAGAATGAGTGTAATAAAAAGGATCTAGGCGTGGAGCCAACTGATGAAGATTATGCAGACTTAACGACGGAAGATTAGCTAGTTTTATTTTTTTTTGTTGCCCACATGTTTATGGTTTTGTTTCTGCTTCGATGTAATTAAACAATTTAGTTTATTTTACGTTTTCCTTTGGGATGTAATAAAGTATGGTTAATGGAAATAAATGCTTTTCGCTTTTATTATTATTTTTAGTATACATCCTGCATGTTATAGATATTCATACGCTTAACGTAATTGTATTGAATAGACCACCTCCAATACAGTTAAGTTGCGGACCATGCCACATCACCCTTCACCTTCTTTTAGGAAGCGGGGCGTGACAGGTTTTAGTGGTGGCCTATGCAGGTCCTCTTATGTACTAAAATGAAACTGTTAACTGACTTATTATATTTGTGAATCTCATCCACTTGTATCAATTTCATAATTTTTCCATATTCCTTGCCCTTTCCTTGATATTCTGTATCCTGACCATAGCCTTTCTTCTCAGGTCAGGGCAAATCTTTCGGATGAAGGCAACATGTCAGACATCACTTGTGAGGCTATACTCAAATAATCGGACGACGAAGTAATATGTCCCCAAACAAATATCGCCAGTGGCAATTTGGAAGATAGAGAAGGAGAAGCCCCAGAAGAGGAAGAACCCGAGAAAGAGGAGGTTCATGTGGAGGAAGAAGAGCCTGATGAGGACGTCCTTCCTGAAGAGGAAGATCCCATTGAGGAGGAAGAATCAGAGAGGTAGGAAGAGCCCGAGGAGGAGGCCCCCGCTGAAGAGGAGATTCCTGTGGAAAAGGAAGAACCAAGAGAATACGGGCCGCACATGTGGTTTATTGGGAAAACACTCTATATTCGGGGACATGCTTATCGATGTGTTCACCGTACCCCTCCATAACTATATTATCGGGATGTACCCGGCTCATCCTTCTTTTACAATTTTGCAAAGAAGGTTAATAAATGCCGAGCCAACAACGCGCAGATTCCACCGCATAATTAATGGACGAGGACCGAAACGCTTATGTTTAGTTCGTGTCATGTTTAGTTTTTAGTTCCTCAGTTGGCCAAATAAGCTATGTATAGCAGTAGGAATATATTTAATCTTCTTTGTATCTCTTTTAGCATTTATTAATAAAATCTTGACTTCAAACAATTTTACCTTTGTGTCTTTCGGTTTTTCCTTATTAGTTTTTCTCTTGCATTAATTACTTCTCTTGCAAGCTACTATCCTATGTCTTTCTCAGCTTGTTTGTAACCTAACCCCTTCTGATTCAGATCATCATGGCTGGACGCACCATAACCGCAACCGAAGGGGAAATGGAGTCAATGAAGCCGCTGCCCAACAAGAAGCTATGCTACAAATGATGCAAGGACTACTAAAGTAACAGCAGCAGCAGACAGCTGCCCTTCATCAGGAGCTGCGAGAAAGTAGGCAACAACACGCAGAGATTTTAAGTAAAACATTAGCCCCAGTTCCTCAAGGTTCTGCGGGAGTGAAGCAATTCAGATCACTTCACCCTAAGATCTTTTCATGGAAAGAAACTCCCTTAGAAGCTAAGGAATAGTTCAAAAGAACAATCAATGATCTGAGTGCCACTCAAATTCCTAAGGACGCGTGGGTGAACATTGACAAACTACAACTCACGGATAATACCAGGATATGGTGGGAGGCCGAGAAAAGTAGACTGAAGAATTCCATCGACTGGGAAACATTTAAACTGCGTTTTGATACTCAATATTTTCCAGTCGTGGTACACCTAAAGATGGAAAGAGAGTTTATACAATTCCAACAAGGGAGCATATGGGATAAGTCTGCAGATGAGTATGCTTCGGAGTTCGCCAGGTTAAGTAGGTTCGTGCATCACCTGGTGGCAACCCCTGAACTATATGCTAAAAGATTCCGACAAGGGTTGGATCTGAAGACAGAGTCCTCCATGTCTTCTGCGACCCTTTCAACTTATGATGAGATCTTAGAGGCGGCGCGAAACTTTGAAGACCTTCAGAAACGCATAAGAAAGGATGACCGTTTGTCAGGTGTTAAGCGACCGGCAAATCAAATTTTTGGGAGATCATCTTCCAAATTCAACGGAAGACAGCAACCCAAGTGACCTGTAGGACCAACTATCTTCAGAAAACCAGCCGTCATATGCAACTATTGCGGTAGAGCCGGACATTACATGAGGGACTGCCGTGTGTTGAACAAACATTGCGTAATTTGTGGGTCACCAGACCATGCTATAGGGGATTATCCACAGAGAAGACGGCAACTAGTCCTTGACAACAAACCATCCAATCATGGAGCGCATCAATAGGGAGCCCGGCCACCTCCCGCTAATAAGCAAATCGGGCACGATCCGCCAGCTAGGGGACCACCTTTTCCCTCTCAGAAATGAGTCTTCCAGCAAGCTCAGCGCAACGGTCCGACGCGTCAGGCCTTTACTATGACCACGGAAGAGGCTGAAGCAACTGGGGAAGTTATTACAGGTATCGCTACTTTTGGGGCTGTTATACTTCTAATTTTACCCTCTCTTCGTGCATGCATATCTTGTTAGGCTCATCACTATTTTTCCATATATAACGTAGGTACCCTACTAGTAACCACTATACCTGCACTCACACTTTTTGACTCTGGCGCGTCGCACTGCTTCATGGCATAAAAGTTTGCGACCGCCAATTCCATTCCAGTGACACCTCTTATCACTGAGTGGAATCTCAACCTGGGAAACGGGGTGATCAAGTCCACATTGGGGTACGATCTGTGTCCCATAGTGATCTACAGTCGAGGTTTCCACGCCAACTTTATGGTTATAAATATGCCAAATTTCGACGCGGTCTTGGGTATAGACTGGTTGAGTACTTTTTACGCTACCATCGACTGTCATCAAAGGATAGTAGTGTTTAAAATTCCTGACCACCCAATGTTCATATTCAAGAGTGGAAGTAAGTCCTTGGATCCAGCAACTTATCGAGCTGTACCGAGAAAGGAAGAGATGTTATACACAATACAGGGGGAGGAGAGTGTGCCGATGGTTGTACGAGAATTTGAAGACGTGTTTGCAGATGTGTCGGGTTTACCGCCGGATTGGGTAATCGAGTTCACCATAGACTTGATGCCGGAGACTCAACCTATATTGAAAACTCCGTACCGAATGAGGCCAGCAAAATTGAAGGAGCTTCGGATGCAAATTGAGGACCACCTCAATAAGGGATTTATTAGACCAAGCTCGCCACCTTAGGGTTCCCCGGTTCTTTTGGTACCTAAGAAGGATGGAACCAAGCGGATGTGTATCAACTACCGGGAGTTAAATAAGGTAACAATCAAGAATAAGTATCCCTTACCGAGGATAGACAATCTGTTCGATCAATTGGAGGGATCTCGAGTGTTCTCAAAGTTGGATTTGCGAACGGGCTATCATCAACTCAAAGTAAAAGCGTCTGATATACCTAAGACGGCTTTCAGAACTAGGTATGGACACTATGAATTCCTAGTGATGTCTTTTAGATTAACCAATGCTCCAGCAGTATTTATGAATTTGATGAACCGAGTGTTTTATGAATACTTAGACAAGTTTGTCGTTATCTTCATCGACGATATTCTTGTGTATTCGAAGAATCAGGAGGAATACGCGGAACACTTACGTGCGGTGCTCGAAACCTTGCGACAACACCAACTATATGCAAAGCTCAGCAAATACGAGTTTTGGTTAAAGCGGGTTGCGTTCCTGGGACATGTTGTGTCAGGTGAAGGGATTTCAGTAGATCCGACCAAGATTGTCGCAGTTCAGACATGGCCGATACTAAGAACAGTTAAAGAGATCAGAAGTTTCTTAGGACTTGTCGGATATTACCGCCGTTTTATTAAGAACTTCTCCAAGATCGCAGAACCACTGACTACCTTGACTCGGAAGGATGTGCCGTATATATGGTCCGAAGGTTGCGAGGAAGCATTCGCAGAATTGAAGACTCGTTTAATCTCAGCACCCATTCTTACAATTCCCGATAGAACCGGAGGTTTCGACATACATTGCGATGCCTCGGGAAAATGTTTAGGATGTGTTTTGCACCAACATGGTAGGGTAGTGGCTTATGCATCAAGACAGTTAAAGGTGCATGAACGAAATTACTCAATGCACGATTTGGAGCTTGCCGCAGTTGTCTTTGCACTCAAGATTTTGAGGCAATATTTATTAGGAGAGAGGGCAGATATTTACATCGATCATAAGAGCTTGAAATATATATTCACCCAACAGGAGCTCAACATGAGACAGATGAGATGGCTAGAATTAATGGAAGATTTCGACGTAAATTTGCAGTACCATCCGGGGAAGGTGAATGTAGTCCCGGACGCTTTGAGTCGCCAACCAATGGTTTCGAGTCTGACTGCTCACTGGAGGAATCGTCAAGACATCAATGAACTAGAGTCTGAGATGATTATGCCAGGAATCTTACATCCTTCATGAATCTGCAAATTCACTCCACGTTAGTTGAACGAATCAAGACAGCTCAAATTGAGGACACTAGATTGCAAAGGATCAGAAAACAAGTGAAAACGAATCTGCGGGCGGACTTCATCATCCACGAAGATGGTTCTTTAAGGTGTGTGAGCAGAATCTGTGTGCCTAAGGGCGAGATAAGAGAAGAATTATTAAGAGAAACACATAGTTCTCCATACTCTGTTCATCCGGAAGGAACAAAGATGTACAAGGACCTCAGACAAAACTATTGGTGGCATGGGATGAAGCGAGAGATAGCCAAGAGTGTGTCCAAATATTTAGTTTTCCAACATGTAAAGGCTGAACATCACAGGACGGCAGGTCTATTACAGCCCTTACCGATACCCGAATGGAAATGGTAAAACATTACAATGGATTTTATTACCGCACTCCCTCGCAGCTCCAAGGGAAACGATGCAGTATGGGTGATAGTGGATAGACTCAGCAAGTCGGCACATTTCATTCCTTTTCGAGTCGATCAATCAACTGAAAGCCTTGCAAAGAGGTACATGGAGGATATTTTCATATTGCATGGAGTGCCAATTTGCATTTTGTCCGACCGAGATACGCGTTTCAGATCTCGGTTTTGGCAAAGTCTATAAGAGAGTCTGGGCACGAATCTGAGTTTCAGTACTGCCTACCATCCTCAGACCAATGGTCAATCAGAAAGGGTTATTTTGATTCTCGAAGACATGCTTTGGGCCTGTATGTTGGATTTTAAAGGATCTTGGGAAGATCACCTACACTTGGTAGAGTTTGCTTACAACAATAGCTACCAGTCTAGTATCGGCATAGCACCTTTCACCGCTTTGTATGGAAGGAAGTGTAGATCTCCGTTAAGTTGGGACGATATTGGGGATCGATAACTTTTGGGACTCGAAATGATTGTCGAGACAGTGTAAGTGATAAGAACAATTAGGGAACAAATTCGCATAGCACAAGATCGGCAAAAACCTTGGGCTGATATGAAGAGAAGGCCGCTAGAGTTTCAACCAGGAGTACACATGTTTTTGAAAATTTCTCCTAACCAGGGAGTGATACGTTTTGGGAAACGCAAAAAACTTAGCCTACGGTTCATAGGTCCTTTCGATATCCTCGAACGAGTTGGGAAGGTTGCGTATTGCTTAGCCTTACCACTTTCTCTGGAAGGCGTACACAACGTTTTCCATATCTCGCAGTTGAGGAGATATGTCGGCGCCCCCGGTCACGTTTTGGATCATTCCGAAATCACCGTAGGGACTAATCTAACCTATGAACAACAACCGGTTGAGATTCTAGACCGGAAAGAGAAGACCATGAGGGACAAGACGATCAAGTTGGTTAGATTCATGTGGAGAAAGGACTCTCCGGGTGAGTCCACATTGGAAAGGGAAGATGATATGAGAGAACGATATTCTTACCTATTTGGATTTTCCCCTATGTAATTTTTTTTCTCTTTCGTCAACCTTCATAATTTCGAGGACGAAATTGTTTTAAGGAGAGTAGATTGAAACGGCCGCGTTTTCTAAATACTCAATAAAAGGTCTTATTTTTAGTACCGAGTATTTAACTGCGTTTTTGCTTGATGGTAAAATATTTTAAAAGTGACGCGAGTAATTGTTAAAGCATTTAAATATAATTAAAGGAATTTTCTAAAAATCTATTTATATGTTTTTGGGCTTAAAATATTTTTATAATGCCCTAACAATGATTTACATATTTTATTATAAATTAAAATAATTATTTCGTAGTTAAAGTATTTTCGTGAATAAAATAGATTTTTTTTATTTCGATAATTAACAAATACCATGATATGGGAATATAATTTAGTTTTAGCCCAAAATCATTTTTAAACTGAAGATAACAATAAAATATATTTTCTGAAATTTTCTCATATTTTTCCCGTATTTTACAATATTTTTAACAATTTTTTAAAACCAAATTCGATTTTTAAATAAACAGTTTAGTTTTTTAATATATATATATATATATTAAATCAACATTTAATCTGGACCGTTGGATGTTAGATCCAACGGCTAAGGAACGCGGGTGGCTGCCCATGAGGGTGGGACTACGCGCTTGCGCCGCAAGCGTGTGAAACCACGCCTTGTGACTACGTGGCGAGCGGCGGCGGCCTCTGGGCTGTTGGATTCAGATCCAACGGCCACGAATCATGGCGGCGGCGGCAAAATCATCAGCAAATCATTGGGCATGGATTTTGGGGGGATTTTTGACAGATTTTTTGAATTTTATTGTTGGGAAATGACCCTATAAATAGACACCTTCAAACTTTAATTTCTCACACCTCAGAATTTTGAAAATTCTTTAAAAAATACCTAGGCCCTCGTATCGACGACGCCGACGCTGTGGTTCTACCTAAGCATCGAAGAAAAATCCGAGCGTGAAGTTATTAAGGATTTAGTACGAGTCTACGTTTATGACCCATCGACATCCAACTCAAACCAAAGGTAGGATCCGTCTCTCTCTCCACTTGTCTGTCACCTTATTTCTTTTAATGATCTTAGTTTCAAATTCTAATTCCCAACCTTATATTAAAATAATATTAAAAATATTTCTGCATGCCTATTGTGGTTCCTCCTAATAATAAAATTTGACCCATGTTTAAAATGGTTTAATCAAATTATCTCCATATGTGTAAATATTGTACCCTCGTCCTATATGGAATATGATGTGCTTGATGTTATAACCCATAGGGTATCAATCCACCATTTATGTACACCCACTTACCCATGTTACCAATAAGATCTCGAAATAGGTTAATTCCACAAATACCCTCATTTTATTAAAATGTTGTACGTATTTAAAATACCCCTATGATATGAGATGTTTTGAACAAAATAACTTAGACATCCTAAAACGATATGTTTTTTTCTTACTTGCACTTTTATCCACCAACTAACCTAGTATTGTTAAAATCCATTTACCTTTTGAATGAGGGTAATACTAATCTAAATAATTATATTATGGGTTCCAACTTAAACCCCTTTCACTTAGAAAGAATATTTTTATATTAATTTTTCCTAGTCTTTTAACTAAGATTTAATAAGATACCCTAATAGGGAATATTCTACATGAAACACCCCGTGGTTACTAGACAATCGTCCATGAAAAGGACACAAATTCTGCCGTCCATGTGCAGTGGTGGTCAACACGGAGTTGTTCTTATAGAATATCATTTCTAATAAAATACCCTAATTTTTTTATAGGATAATGTTTTATGTAAATATATCATGGTTGATAGGCAATCGTCCCTGAAAAGGACATAAATCCTGCCGTCCATGTGCAGCGGTTGCCAACACGAACGTATTTCTAAAATATTACCTCCAAATAAACACCCTAACTTTATAAAATTATTAATTATAATAAAATCCTTTATAAAAGAATATAATTTCATTTAAATACCTTGAGCATTTACTAAAAGTCTATCTTCAACAAAAAACCATAACCTTTATATATGGTATTTTCCAAAAGAATACTTAAACTTTATCAAAAGATAATGTTCAAATAAATGCCATAATCTTTCATTAAAAGGATATTTTCTCATTAAAATACCATGGGTTTCCAAAATGATAAATACTCTAAATATCATGGTTTTTCTTATAAACAATAAATATCATTAAACGCTATTATCTTTATTAACTAAGCATTCTATAAAATGATATGAAGCACTTTACAAACTTTAAAAGATAACAAAATAAAATGAGTGGTTGTGGAAGGCCGTGTTAAATGAGATCAACTTTTTGAATACAAGTTTACGACATACATGACATATGATACGGTTAGGATTAGAATGCGCGGACCTAGATATGGAATACTTATATATGAGGATCCTTACAGGCAGGGTGAACAGTCCAATGTGTGGACGACTACTAACCCAAGATTCGGACGAATACTAACCCTACTTTGGGGGTGAATGGTCTAATATGTGGACAAATACTAATCCGATATTCGGGCGAATACTAACCCTACTTTGAGGGAGAATAATCCAATATGTGGATGGCATACGATGTGGAAATTCCATGCCTAGATGTATACGCACTAAGTCAATTCGTTAAAACCTTTACATTGAATAACGGGGATGGGTAGTTTGATTAGGTAAGGAGTTGCGGAACTCAGATTCCCCCATTACTCGATCATGATCTCGGGAAGTGAAATGGTACAATTCACATCCCCGGTAGTTGTTCTGTGGCCACAACGGAATAATTGCGAGTATCCGGATCCTTGTTTAAAAAACTAATGCGAACGTTTACCTAACATATACTTCCAACAACATGCCCTTACTCACATACACCGCATACAACATACTCATATCCACATATACCTCTGTCAACAGGTCTTAAATTGTATACACCTCATACCTTTATACCTACATGCATCCTGTCTGCACATACACATCATACTTATATACACTTGCTCGCTTCTATACCTTTACTTTCTTATAAGGCAATCCTACCCGAATGTAACTCGCTGACGGACTTTTCTTTTCTCTCCCTATCTTTGGAATGTCCGTTAGATGAGAATGAGCGTTATGACGAGTATCAAATCATGGAGCCAACTGATGAAGATTATGCAGACTTAACGACGGAAGATTAGCTAGTTTTATTTTTTTTTGTTGCCCGCATGATTAGGGTTTTGTTTCTGCTTCGATGTAATTAAACTATTTAGTTTATTTTACGTTTTCTTTTGGGATGTAATAAAGTTTGGTTAATGGAAATAAATGCCTTTCGCTTTTATTATTTTGTTTTAGTACACATCCTGCATGTTATAGATATTCATACGCTTAACATAACTGTATTGAATAGACCACCTCTAATATAGTTAGGTTGCGGACCATACCACGTCATCCTTCACCTTCTTTTGGGAAGCGGGGTGTGACATATGTCATCGCCTGTAAAGCGCGGATTAGTCCAAATCCGTATATTTTAGATTTGGGTTTGGGTCAAGAATTTGCTTGACGGGGTCCACGTTGGTAGCTTGGTTTGCCAACGGGAATGAATTTAGGACGCAAATCTCATATAAATGAGGTCCATCGGTTCGTAAGATATTTGGATTTGATCTAAGGATCGTTAGTCATATTTGAGACTAAGATCAACTTATGAACAAATGAGCATATGGGCTCAATTATTTTAGTTTAAGAACATCACGGTCCATTATCGCCATGTTTGAGATGAATATTAGTTTAAGGACATTTCAGTCCATTATTGCCATGTTTGAGGCGATGCACTAGTTTAGAGACATTTCGGTCTATTATTCCCATTTTGAAGACGAATGTTAGTTTAAGGACATTTCGGTCCATTATTGCCATGTTTGAGGCAAATATTAGTTTAGGCACATTTCGGTCTAACATTCCTATTTTGGGGACGAATGTTAGTTTAAGGACATTTCGGTCCAACATTCATCTTGTACGCACATGTATTTGTTACGTGGCGAAATGAACGATGGTGACATGGGATGCGCCCAATTTGGAGTGCGATTTAATTTAAGGTGTGCACATCGATGTGAAAGTGTACAAATGTGGGATGTATCATTCCCTATCTTAATGAATTTTCATATCTTTCATCAAGTTGGGACGAAGAGTTGTTGTTGGTTGTCGGGACCTACCACCTCTCTGAAGACGTTGAGAAATTACAACGACATATATCAGAGATGTGAAGAGATGTACTCTTGAACCAAATTCTGTATTTGAAGGAAAAAATCGTGGTGGATCATCCAAGAATCATTAGTCTTGTTTGAGACTAAGATTAAGTTAGAAGATATGGAATGAAGATCGTTAGTCATGCATGGGACTAAAATCAATTCGGAAATTAGTTTGGATATCACGAATATAAGCTTAGCCGATTTGGGTTAAGATTAGGTTTATGTAACACCTAGCAGTGCTAACCACTCAGTTGCATATAGCGCTTACGTGTATATTGCGTGAGACGCTATAATAGTGCTAAGCACTAATTTTTCTCTGGCGTTCACGTGTGTTTCATGTGAGACGCTGAGCGTCTGGCGTTCACTTGTGTTTCACGTGAGGCGCTCAGGATTTGATTCAAGGGTATATCTCTTCACACCTCTGATATACGTCATTGTAATTTCTCAACGTTTTCGTAATTTCTCAACGTCTTCAAAGAGGTGGCGGGTCCCGACAATCAACAACAACTTCTCGTCCCAACTTGATGAAAGATATGAAAGTTCATCAAGATAGGTAATGATACATCCAACATTTATGCACTTTCACATTGATGTGCACACCTCAAATTGGATCGCACCTCAAATTGGACGCATCCCATGTCACCATCGTTCACTTCGCCACGTAACAAATACACATATGTACATGATGAATGTTAGACCGAAATGTTCTTAAACTAACATTTGTCCCTAAAATGGGAATGTTGGACCGAAATGTCTCTAAACTAATATTCGCCTCAAACATGGCAATAATGGACCGAAATGTCCTTAAACTAACATTCGTTCCCAAAATGGGAATAACGAAATGAAACGTCCCTAACTAGTGTATCGCCTCAAACATAGCAATAATGGACCGAAATGTCATTAAACTAATATCCGTCTCAAACATAGCGATAATGGACCGTGATGTCTTTAAACTAAAATAATTGAGCCTATATGTTCATAAGTTGATCTTAGTCTCAAATATGACTAACAATCCTTAGATCAAATCCAAATATCTCATGAACTGATGGACCTCATTTATATGAGATCCGCGTTCTAAGTTCATTCCCGTTGGAAAACCAAGCTACCAACGTGGACCCCGTCAAGCAAATCCTTAACCCAAACCCAAATCTAAAATATACGGATTTGGACTAATCCGCGCTCTACGGGCAACGAAATAAACTAGTCTCTGTATACAATCCACAGGCAACCAAAACAAACAAAATAACACACGACACGAAGTGAAATACCGCAGAAGGAGAAAGTGATTATCGCAAAGCAATAACGTAATTAACTGCGGGGCTTGCGCCTGCAGGAAAGAGCGTCCCCACAATCAAAAACCTCTCACAAATAAGGGGGAATCTGATAAAGTCTGCCACGACGGTCGCATCTATCCAAATCTCTGATATACGGTGCCATAAATCAACTTGGAATTTTTGGAGAGGTAGATGGATATATCCAAATAGAGTCTGCCTCCAAATTCAGGCTAGACGTCCTCAGCGTTTCAGTCCGGTCTTCAACGGTAAACAGTTGTTCACGCACTTTTTACACAAAAACGAAATCAAATCTTCGAGGGATCGGTCTCCCATTGCAAATTGCATAAACTCTTCGACGTCGGCCTTATAATCATCACAAAATTTTGTTAGTTTCATCCAACTCCTATCCATTACTCTCAGATTTCTGACATCATGTGTTATATAATTAGCATATCATTTGGACATTTAGTTTATGACTCGTAGATTATGTTTAATGTTTCGGTTTGACCCATCAATACGTCATATCGGCTGTCGAAGGTAAGGCTTCTATACCATCAAGAATTTATAGTGCATACACCTCTGCATTTGTGCTTTCATTTTTTTCGAGAAAATTTTGGCGGCACTTCCTCGCCGTTCTCTGAGTACACTGCAGTAGAAGAGATAATAATCATTTCAATACTAAATATCAATATTGAAATGACCATCCCTTCCATATTTGTATACGGAGAACCAGCAAAAATGTGCCGACGAACCTAATCTAGAAACGAGTGAAAGCACAAATGCATGGGGTGTTTGCGTTATAAATTCTTAATTTGTCCATACTGGACAAATCTATTGGTTATAATATGACTAGTTTTCTCGTCACATAAACTATATAACGATTGTCAAAAATAAACGATTAACGCTTCCATATTTGTATACGGAGAACCAGCAAAAATGTGCCGACGAACCTAATCTAGAAACGAGTGAAAGCACAAATGCATGGAGTGTTTGCGTTATAAATTCTTAATTTGTCCATACTGGACAAATTTATTGGTTATAATACGACTAGTCTTCTCGTCACATAAACTATATGACGGTTGTCAAAAACAAACGATTAACGCTTGATGTTGAGAACCATCAAGCAGTTTTATGTCACCACGAAAACTGTTACGCAAATAACTGATAGTCGGGCACTAAAGCGCGGTGATTTGTTATGTGATGTTCTCGATGATAACCGATTGATCGTTTGTGTGTGTGTTCTATGATGTTCTAAATACCGCAATTAAGACAGTGTCATATGAAACTAGCCGAGATGAGTACGGGCCATCCACGGAGAGAAGATAAGTTAAAAATCAAGTTTTAAATGAGTTAAAAGAAATGTTTGATGTTGTTTGTTATAATCTAAGTGATTTAAAATATATTAAGAAAGCAACTCGTTAGGGTCTTTAGGATTAGACAGTTTAAGCGATGTATTTAATATTCTATCCTTTTAGCCTCTTATTCAATTAATGTTAGGATAATAGAAAACACCGTGGATTAGGGTTCTTAAAGGGATACGAGCGAGTTCATTCTATTGACCCTTGGCCTTCCGTTATTTGCTCTTATCTCAAACCTTCGGCGAAATTAATACAACTTGTCTCAAATTTGGATTGCAACTATCATGTAGGAATAGAGTGCCCAAAAGGAGAGAGATGTGACTAACTTGGCCGAAATTTAACTTAAAAAGTTGGGCAAACGGAAAATATAAGAAATTTTCCATCTCTCATACTATCCTTTCATAAACCCTAACGAGCAAGAAAAATTACCCATCCATTAAATTAAAACAAAACAATAAAATAAGAAAAAGAGAAAAGAGATTGAAAAGAGATAAAAAGCTAACTACTATAGCCCTCAAGATAGCAAGGAACAACCATCGAGCATCATTGCTTTAAAAAAATATAAGAAGAAGAGAATAAAATCAATGGAAAAATCAACAATTATCTATTACAATCATTCAGCAAATCTTATACAATTTTCTAATGAATTTAAATACGAGGCATGATAATAAAATAATGAATAATAAGACAAGATAAAAATTAACAAACCTTTTATTGATAACTTGAATTTCTACCGAATTTTTAATGGCTAAAAAAATAATGAGGCTACAAATTCTAACACTTTTTTTAACCTAAAAAATAAAACTTAAGATGCCTTTCCTTAGCTGCTGCTCCATGGTATTTATAGGGATTGGAGGGTAAAACCCTAGGTTTTTTCTGGTCGCATACGAAAAGACGAAAATAACCCCGAAACTCTAACTCGTGTGGCATCAATATGGCCGCGATTCCGCGGTCAATTGAACTATCCTGGCAGCGAATTAGCGGCCATATAAATGAGTTGGGTCTTTGGAATTTTTCTGTATTCTTGTTGCTATTTTAAGGGGGTTTTACCACGTCATAACTTGATTTTGCCAACTTTGAAATTTGTTGGTTTGACTTGTTGGCCATTGACTTTGACTTGGTCCAAATTGGTCATGTTTAAGTTAGAAAGTTTGTCACACTGTTCCATATATGTTTCCTTGTATTTATGTAACAAATACGGATTAAAAACACCTATTTACATGCAGCATGATTAAGAATGAGTGGTATTAAGATACAATATTATGATATGAATAATAACATAGATGTCCATGTTATCATCGAGTTATATCCTACACTTGGATAAGGATTTCGTTTCGCTTTTGAAGTTTCCAAGTTTTTAGTTAAGAGTTTCATAGTTATTAATTAGGGTTTTCGTATCATCGTTTCTTGTTTTATTATAATTCGATTTTGAGATTTTCAAGTTTCAAAGTTTCGGAATTTGGGTTTTCAAGTTTCAAAGTTTTCAAGTTCGCATGTTTTTACTTTAGAGTTTTCATATTTTTATTTTAGGATTTTCAAGTTTTCGTTTTCAAATTCTCGAGTTATTAATTTAGGGATATGAAGTTAACCAATTTTCAAGTTCTTACTTGTTTTTTAAGTTCTCAAGTTTTCAAGTTTTTACTTTTCACAATAATCGATCATCACAAATTGATCAACACATGCTACTACCACTAGCCGACCACCACAAATTCCCCACATGCTACTATCACAAGATCAATCACCATAAATTAACATCCACACGACCATAAGAAATTGAAAACCTTAAATCTAAAGAAGGATTAGTGAAGCCTAGCCTTTGGAAGCTCCGAGTAGAGCCTTGTTGAGGAGCAGTCGAGCTTGGAGAGGGAAGGCTACGACATCGAGCTCAAGCAACATGGAGAAGGAGGGGATGAAGGACGTCGGCTCATATGAGGAGGAGGAGGTCGTAGGAGGAGGAGGAGAAGGTCGGCGACGAGGGGAGGAGGAAGAGGAGGTCGGCGACGAGGAGGAGGAGGTGTCGGCGACAACGAGGGGAAGAGGAGGAGGAGGTGTCAGTAGGAGAGGAGGAGGAGGCGTCGTAGGGAAAAACGACGAGGATATGAGGCGAAGGAGGAATCGGCGATGACGACGAGGTGGAGGGAGGAGGCGTCAGCGACAATCTGAGGAGGGGGAGCAGGGAAATGGGGGGCTAGGACTTGAGATGTAAAGAAATGATCTCAAACCTGAGGTCCTCTAACCTTTACTGGATGTTCGACCTTATTCCGTCGGTTTTAAACCGACTGAATAAATTACCAAAAATATTAAGGCTTTGGCCCTACGGCCCTTGTCTAAATAAGGTTTATTCCGTCGGATAATAACCAACGAAATAAACCCCCCAATGGAATAAGCATGAATTTCTTGTAATGTGTTTTTGGCAGGCCATCTCCCACCCCTCCTTCACTAATCTCACAAATTCAGAGCTTCAACAACTCTCATGGCTTAACTGGAGCAAACGGAGTCAAGCCAAGAAATGGAATGAGCAGAAAATGTTGCCATTGGAATCCCCTGCCCATAAACACCTTCAAAGTCAATGTGGATGCGGCTACAGATTCAATGAAGCTTATCAATGCTGCATTAGCTAGCTAGTGATATTGTGGGCTTTATCCTCTCTGGCAAGGCATAGTTCATTACAATCCCAATCCCGAAGAGGCGAAAGCGAGAGCTTACTTATTGGGCGTCAAATTAACATGCAATTCCAACCTTTTACCAGCCATTATAGAAGGCGATTCTGCTAATACGGTATCTTGGATTACCAATCCTTTTGCAAAACCTCTTAGGAGACTCAAACGCCTTTTGAATGAACCTAAACTCTTGCTCTTGGAGCATCCAGATGTATCGGTTAGTTATTCACCAAGAGATTGCAGTAAAGCTTGTCAGTCAATGGCTAAACATTGTGTTCTTATAGGTCATGAAGGTGTTTGGAATTCACTAACAATTCCATCATTCGTCGACCTTTTAAATGTAATCCATGATCTCCCAGTATCCCAGTATGAGTAATAATAAATTTTTGAGCTAAGGCTCTTTCAAACCAAAAATAAAGATAAACGGATTGCATCCAATAAGAATTGTCTCATCTTATATCTTATATGCATATACCTCTCATAGTTTTTCCAATGTGAGATTATGTTATCCACATATCTCAACAATGATTACGTTTTTTGTAGTCAGTTATATTTTTTCACTCGATCTCTGAGCAGGCAATCTTAAAAGTAGTTTCTGTTGTGATCCTTTTTGTAGTTTTAGTGATCCTTTCGATGATGATCACTATGTATTTTCACAAAAATATACATACACATGTATACATAATACACAGAAAATATCATATGGCTTGTTAATTTTCTCCTCCTCCAAAAAGATATGGATTTTGATCTTCACGTGCAAGAAAACAATAATGGATTATTAGTCGAAGTTGGTTTTTTTCACTTGAACCTTTTTTGATGGAGGTTTGGATCTCCTTCAGATGTTGTCCTCCGCCGATCTGTCGCGAGCGTTGGTGAACGGCTGATATTCGTATTGAAAGTTGCCCCATTGAGCATGTGGATCTCAGTGGGCTTGTTTTGAGATGAAACCGAGCTATCTGCAAAAGAAGTCACGGGGTAGTTGTACCACCGTGGACCCTCCGACGATCAAGTTAGCCAAGGAATTTGGGCAGAGTAGCGGCTTATTGGAATAAAATTGTGTTACCTGAGTTGTCTGGGAGAGGGGTCTTTATAGTGGTCGCTTGGAGCGAGCTGGCGCGAGATCTTCGCCGTCGGTTACACCCCTGGCGTTATGCCTGCGAGATTGACAGGATCCCCCCATTAATGATGAGATACACTTATTAATAGGGGGATACGGTGGTGTGGAACGCGGGATATTGGGTGGCGGATATCTCTGTAACAACTCCAAACTTTGTGTACATAAAATTCTTTAAAAATTAATGAACACTTGGGGTATTTACAATTCCTGTGAGTACTATAAGTATTTGATTAAATTTAAAACATCAAGAAAGAGCTTGTAGCTCACTGGTAAGACCTTGCACTGCTGAACCAAAGCACCAGAGTTCAAATCCCATCAGCCATACATTCTTTTTATTTAAAATTCTTTTAATCTTTTAGAAGCCCAAAAGTCTACACATGCACAACACGTAAAACCAAGAGCCACAGCCTAAACAAACATGTGCAAATTAGTATTCAGATCGACCTAGACACGTGGCGAGAATCCGAGCCCCAAACCCCTAGATCCGACCGGCGAGAATCGTTCAGGGGCCGGCGCCGCCGGTTTTGTGAAGCCCAAACCCTAATTTTCTTTAACCCTAGCAACCCTTGGACTCCCCTGTTAACCCCAAACAGTTTGTTTTCCTGCATTTTCCAGAGAATTAAAACTTTGTGTTACTCCATGTTTTAATGCATTTTAATTCACAAAATTTATCACACCCTAACCCTAATTTTCCCTATAAATACCCACTCTATTTTTACACCCCTTCACACTGAAATTTTCTACAAAAACTCTACAAAAAATTCCAAGTTCTATTTGTTTGCAAGTGGAGTTAACAAAGGGCGAAGCTCCGACGAACTTCTGAGAAGATTCCAGCGACAAAACGACGCCCTGAAGCTCTGTAACACCCAGCCCTTTTTTTTAAAACCTTTTTAGCCCAAATCCAAACTATAGTCTTATTCTTCATCAAAATATTTTCCTATATTACTAAATTTCTAGTTTTCTAACTCTAGTTATTTTGTATTCTAATCTAAAACTCTAGTTCTAATTATTATCCTAAACCAAAATCCCAAGCCCACTCCCTTTATTTTTCCCATTTGATTTTTTCTCTAAATTCCTCAGCCCATATCCTATTTCTTCTAACCTACTTTCCCTCAGCCCACTACCCATTTTCTTTCCCTAATATTATTACTAATTCAGCCCTGGCCCGCTTCTTTTCTTTCCCCCCAATTAATTTCTTTTCCTTTTATTTTTCTGGCCCAACTCACACCGGCCCACACCCTTTCTCACCAATTCTCCCTATTTCTTTTCTTGGCCCGGCCCAGTCCCCTCTCCAAGCCCGCTTCACTTCTGCCCGCACCCGCTTCCTCAAACCCGCCCCGCACCCTACACCTCTTTCTTCTCCCCAACGGCTACTTCCTGATTTCCCGCGTGAGATCCGCCGCCTCCTTCGCCCACGCTCGCACTCTTGTCGGCCACGCTCGCGCGCCGTTACTCCCCACGACGCGCGACCCTCGTCTTTCCTTCTCTCCCCCGCGTCTTCTCCCTCTCTCTTTTTCCCTTCCCGTCTCACCCTCGAACCCACCAACCGCAGCCCAACACCAAGCCCGTACCCTCAACTCCGATCAACTCCCTACCTCACCGCAGCCCGCACCTCGACCCGACCCCGCTACTCTTGTCACTACCACCTCCCGGCTGAACCCAACATCACCATCATCTTCCTCTCTCCTCACCAAAACCCAATCACCGCCGGCGCCCCCTCGTTTTCCTGTCGACACCACCACCATCACCCTCGTCGGCAACCAAGCCCCACCGATCCGCCAGCACCATCCCCTCTCCCTTCCTTCCCCTTCAGTTCACTCACCTGACTTCTCTCTCTCCCCCTCTGATCTCCCTCACACACTCTGCTTCTCTCTCTCTCTCTGTGATCTCTCTCCACCTCTCTTTCTCACTCCCTCTCTCTCAATCTCCCACTCTCCCTTCCTCTATCCCCTCTCTCTCACTCTACCCTCTCTCTCTCTGTTCTCCCCCTTTCCCAAGCTCTCTCTATCTTCCTTGCAACCTCTCTCTCTCTCTGTTTCTCTCTTACTTCATCTCAAATCTCTCTCTCCTTCTACAACTCTCTCTCTCTCTCCATATCCCTCTCACTCCCTCTCCTCCATCGACAACCCAACACAATCGAGCATCCACGCATCAACAGCAAGGCTGCGACGCAAACTCAAGACGAGTCGAGCCCCGGCATTTCGTCGAGCACCTACAGGGATCGCCGTTGCCGCTGTCGTGCATCACCGAAATGTCTCCAGGCAAGTAATTTACTTGCTACATGCTATATACTCAAGTTACAATCTTAAATTACCTAGATCATAAAGTTACAATTTCAGATCAATTATGTGCCGTACCTGTTCGATGTGTGATCCCAATGAAAATACTTGTCTTTTTCGACGGAATTAGATTGTCCGTCTTGGCCCATGTAGTGGTAGATACCCTGTATAAATTTCACTGGATATTACGACTATTAATGACTAAAGCGACTACCCTCAAGTTTACTCGTAAAACTGGAATTTTCTTGTACCTGAAAACCGTTAAAATCACCATAAATTATATACACACTGGAAAGATGCGTTCAAGGGCTTAAATCGAATCCGACTCAACGAACTATAACCCTATGCAAGTTTCAAATTGTTTCTGTACTCAAACTGTGTCAATATTTGGATCGGAGTGCGACTCTGGACTGCAGTCCAGAGCGACTCCAGTTGTTGTTTACTGTCCCGTAATGGGTACCACCCTGTTTCCTTAACTCGTAGGTTGCGGAACTCCGCTGTTTATTAAATATGAATCTGTTAGATAGATAATACAAGTGGTTTCATCCTATTTCGTCATCATTTGCTATTTAACCTGTAATTTAAAAGATCGGGACGCTTAACAGTCCCAACAGAATCAGAATTGTCATACTAGTATTAAACAGTGTATATCTCCTGACATACAGACGCGATTGAAGATTCTTTTGTTGCGTTGAAAACCTTACTGGAAACCCTAGATTTCATTCAACTGTAGTGTCGCTAAAATCTGATCCCAACTGGGATTAAAATGCGTTGCGAAACAGACTTCCGATTCTGAAACCGGATTTCCAGCCGTGAACGCTGAAAATGAAATGGCTATAATTAATGATCCTGGAACCCGATTGGCATGAAACCAAATTCGCTGGATAGATAACTGAGCATACTATTTATTACCCATTCATCGTTTCACTAAATTGTAACCGTATGATTTATGATAAATTATGCAAGTGGTAGATTATTGATTCATGACACCCTAATCATGCTTTACATACTGTTTACGCATCATATCATACACATGTCTCTAAATTGATAACCTAGTGATAACGTGCATTATCCAGTGTTGGGTATTGGTGATGATTGTGGCAAGTACGTTAGTGTTCGTGTATCAGTGAATAAGTGAAAGTGATACGTACTTGTACACAATCAGTGAACCTTATGATTCTATTGCATTGTCGACGTCTGTGGGACGCGTGTACGTGTAACTATAAGTAGTATGGGACACTTATGGAAACTCTTGCATGGGTGTCACAGATAAGACATCAGCCTCTGCCATTTATTTTAGGTATTAGTCGGGACGTGCTTGATGGAGGTCCTGCCTCCAATTCTCGCGCAGACTTGTCACAGACCGACTGGTATTTAGGGTTATGATTAGCGATTGATGTAGACCACGGGGTATGGGATAGTTTGAGTGTGAGTTCAACAGAATCTCGGGAGTCCCTTGCCGGCTTATATATATGGAGATATATGGAGATTTACAGGGTACATGATTATTACAGTGAGTTACATGTTGGGCCCGTGGTCCCTTGCCCTTGGGTTCTACCCTTGGGTGGAGGACACTCGCGAGTGGTTGACACTCACACTTGGACTGACGATAGGCTTAGTGACCTGTACAGTGAGACTTAGAGACTGATAGGGATGATAGCATCGATATACATACTTACTGTGTTGACATACGTGGCATATCATTCTACTGCTTTTACTGTTCCGCTGCATTGATTACTGCATGTTCATACCTATACCGTCATTGATTTACTGTTATATATATCTATTATCACTGTTAGAATTGTCACATGAATTTATATATTATACTGCTATTGTGTCGCTCTGACAAACTGAGTATGCATGCTCAGTGTGAGGAGAAGATTTAGCTTGGACCAGGACTAGACGTACATCACGGACATCTTGATTAGCTATCCAGGGTTATACCTTTTGTTTCCCATCAGGTCAGTTCTTTTTACTGTTTTGTTCCAGTTACTGCATTTCTCATTACCTGCGCATTATTTACTGATTACCATGTAAAGCTAGAAGCCGAAGTGTGACTACGGTAGGATGTTTTCTTGACCGTAGGAGCATGGCTGGCCTTGTCAACCTCTCGTATTCCGTATTTTGGGAAGCGGGGCGTGACATGGTTTAGTTGGTATCAGAGCCAGGTTTCGCTTCGATTGGGATTGCAGTTTTCCGTGTATAGCTTGACAATCTAAGACATCCATCGGTCTAGGTTGTAAACTCGCCATTCTTGATTCATATTCATATTGTGTGTTCTGCTATTCATTCGCTAGGGTTTCAGGTGACTTGGCAAAGTTACGTGGTTGTAATCGTGAACTACATCATGGTTACACTACCACATTTTGTTTAAGTGACTTAGAGCCCTACAGTTGATTTCCACTTGTAATGAATTTCATCATATCTGATATTCTTGAATCCTTGTCCAGTCCATATTATATTTGATTCTTATAGCTTGTGCCTTATATCATCCTCAAAATTATTGTTTCAGGATCATGTCTTCCAACGACTCTTCCTCTATCTCCGCTCCCCAGAATCAGACCGTTGAGATCCTGAGTGTACTGCAAGGTTTAAAAGAAGCCCAGGAGCGAACAAACGACTTGTTAGCTGAAGGACTGAGAAGGCAGGTGAGTCAGGCACTAGCGGGAGTCTCCAATCATAAAGGGATCCCCGTTAGACGAGGAAAAGAGAAGAAGATGAAGCGCCAATTTGTTTCCCCGCGACAGAAGCAGCAGAAGACCCCATGTTGTGGGTACTGTAAGAGGCCAGGACACCTTCAGAGGTATTGTCGCCGCGCCCAAGGGAAATGTCTGATTTGCGGATCCAGCGGACATCTTATCAACGGTTGCCCAAAAAGGAAGGAGCTATAGGGAGGAGACTCATCCACACTCTCCACTTCTGCTAAGTGATGATTATTGCGTAGTTCAAACATCGAGGATAAGACGGACCCAGCGCAGTATTCAACTCAGTGACGAGAATGCAACGTTCTAGTAGTCAAAGAAGAATTTTCATGTTTTCTACTTTCAGTAATAATGTTGTCATCCTCTTATGAATATTTCTTTCCGTTTGAAATCTTGTATCCGTTGAACTTTTGGTTGAATGCAATAAAACTTGAATCGTAATATATGTATCATTTTCTTGCTTTCTCCTTATTTATACTATTCATTATCACAGCATTTTAATCCTGATCTTTCAGATCCTGCCACCGCATATTTTCCTATACTTCGTATCCTGAGCTATTTTCTTGATGTATTCCACTGTCTAATCATGACTCTTTCTTTTCAGGCCATGGCCCACCCCGGAGCAGCGTCACATCTAGATGAGGATGCACAGTCATGCGGTTCCTTAGACCGCACGCTGATGAGTTCTGATGATGAGATCAACGATCCCCAGGCCATTTTCGGGAACAGCGATTCCGAAGACGAAGGAGCAGTCGCCCCAGAGTTTAACATGATAGACGATTCCGACGAAGAGGAAGGAGACCCTGAAGAGAACCCGATAGAAGAAGATCCCGAGGAAGACCCGATAGAAGAAAATCCAGTTGAGGAAAATCCCATGGAAGAGAATCCAAAAGAAGAGAATCACATGGAATCAGACCTCGATGAAGAAACTCCAACCGAGGAAGAAAGACCAGAAGGACAAGACCCGGCTGTGGAAGAACTCCCAATGGCGATCCCTGCGAGGCGCTATGGAAATGGACGCCCCTATCTGAGCGCGCGAGCCTACCGCAATCTGCTGAATCTCCACAACCGCGACTGACGGGATTTCTTTTAGATGTTGTCTTATCTGGCCAAATAAATCTGTGTATAGTTTAGGGCCACCTTTCGTCTTTGAGAATGCTTTGTTTAGAATCTCCTGGAATAAAATAAATTGCTGAGTTCGCTAATCTTTTGATCTTCTTAGTTCACTTACTACTTGATTATTTCTTCTAAACAATTATTTTCTCTACTGAGATCTGTCCACCCCTACTCCTTATCTTGTCTTAACCCTCACTGAGATTAACTAGTACCACACCCGATTTTTAGAGGTCCACCCTTCATCCTCCGTCTGTGCCTCGTTTGAGATCCTTCTGGGAGGAGAAAATTTTAGGGAAACTTCCGAGGTCGCTAACCCTTCAAATTTTGATTCGTGTGATGTACCGACTGTTGTTTCCCCCATACTTTTCCTCTTGTATTCCTTTGTTGCTCATCCTTACTTCCTGTGCAGACCCGATCACAGTCTTCTGGATCTTCAGCCTAAAGCCGCCACACACCGACCTTCTGAATGAGCCACACTTCCTTGTAATCCCTACCCTAGCTAGCCCTATATGTATTTTTTGTGTTTTCCTTTTACCCTATATATATTTAGGGACTTTATTATTCGAAATTTGGTTTTCACTATCTTGTAATTGTCGAAGGGTGCGTGTTATTGACTACTTAGTTTTATATATTTTAAGTACATTACTATTATCCTCATTTTCAGTAGCGCAGCCTTACACCGCCATATTTTCGTTCCATGTTTCTTATTTCCACTATGTGAGTTTCTAAGTTATTTTAGAACTATTTGATCGATACATTATTCTGAAATGTTTTAACCTACCGACAAATCTTTCGCTACTTTATTATCATTACTTTAAATTTCGAGTGTTGTGTTTATGTTTACTATTATAAATGATTGTGCCTTATCCTTATTATTTCTGCCGTGCTACCTTTGATATACTTATACGTGCACATATTTGAGTTTCGATTTTATCGAGTACGCCTCGAATATCATTGTTCGTTATTGTTCTTATTACTATTCTCGTATACATGTAGTTGCCCCTATAGTTATTTCTGCCTTACACCTATTTAGACTTATCTTTTTGTATGTTGTTCTTACATATATAAACCTTCAAATTTCTTTATCTGCCTATTTCAAATAAAGCTTTATGTGTTAGTTTGTAATATAATAGCTTTCGCCTATATTTGTATAACTTATCGTTTATTTTAAATTTCGAGGAAGAAATTTTTTGTAAGGGTGGTATGATGTAACACCCAGCCCTTTTTTTAAAAACCTTTTTAGCCCAAACCCAAACTATAGTTTTATTCTTCATCAAAATATTTTCCTATATTACTAAATTTCTAGTTTTCTAACTCTAGTTGTTTTGTATTCTAATCTAAAACCCTAGTTCTAATTATTACCCTAAACCCAAATCCCAAGTCCACTCCCTTTATTTTTCCCACTTGATTTTTCCTCTAAATTCCTCAGCCCATATCCTATTTCTTCTAACCTACTTTCCCTCAGCCCATTACCCATTTTCTTTCCCTAATATTATTATTAATTCAGCCCCGGCCCGCTTCTTTTCTTTCCCCCCAATTAATCTCTTTTCCTTTTATTTTTCTGGCCCAACTCACACCGGCCCACACCCTTTCTCACCAATTCTCCCTATTTCTTTTCTTGGCCCGGCCCAGTCCCATCTCCAAGCCCGCTTCACTTCTGCCCGCACCCGCTTCCCTAACCCCAACCCGCACCCTACACCTCTTTCTTCTTCCCAACGGCTACTTCCAAATTTCCCGCGCGAGATCCGCCTTCTCCGCCGCCTCCTTCGCCCACGCTCGCGCTCTTATCGGCCACGCTCGCGCGCCGTTACTCCCTACGACGCGCGACCCTCGTCTCTCCTTCTCTCCCCCGCGTCTTCTCCCTCTCACTTTTTCCCTTCCCGTCTCACCCTCGAACCCACCAACCGCAGCCCAACACCAAGCCCGTACCCTCAACTCCGATCAACTCCTTACCTCACCGCAGCCCGCACCTCGACCCGACCCCGCTACTCTTGTCACTACCACCTCCCGGCTGAACCCAACATCACCATCATCTTCCTCTCTCCTCACCAAAACCCAATCACCGCCGGCGCCCCTTCGTTTTCCCGTCGACACCACCACCATCACCCTCGTCGGCAACCAAGCCCCACCGATCCGCCAGCACCATCCCCTCTCCCTTCCTTCCCCTTCAGTTCACTCACCCGACTTCTCTCTCTCTCCCTCTGATCTCCCTCACACACTCTGCTTCTTTCTCTCTCTCTCTCCCTGATCTCTCTCCACCTCTCAATCTCCCACTCTCCCTCTCTCTCAATCTCCCACTCTCCCTTCCTCTATCCTCTCTCTCTTACTCTACCCTCTCTCTCTGTTCTCCCCCTCTCCCAAGCTCTCTCTATCTTCCCTGCAACCTCTCTCTCTCTCTGTTTCTCTCTCACTTCATCTCAAATCTCTCTCTCCCTCTACAACTCTCTTTCTCCCCGTATCCCTCTCACTCCCTCTCCTCCATCGACAACCCAACACAATCGAGCATCCACGCATCAACAGCAAGGCTGCGACGCAAACCCAAGCCGAGTCGAGCCCCGGCATTTCGTCGAGCACCTACAGAGATCGCCGTTGCCGCTGCCGTGCATCACCGGAACGTCTCCAGGCAAGTAATTTACTTGCTACATGCTATATACTCAAGTTACAATCTTAAATTACCTAGATCATAAAGTTACAATTTCAGATCAATTATGTGCCGTACCTGTTCGATGTGTGATCCCAATGAAAATACTTGTCTTTTTCGACGGAATTAGATTGTCCGTCTTGTCCCGTGTAGTGGTAGATAACCTGTATAAATTTCACTAGATATTACGACTATTAATGACTAAAGCGACTACCCTCAAGTTTACTCGTAAAACTGGAATTTTCTTGTACCTGAAAACCGTTAAAATCACCATAAATTATATACACACTGGAATGATGCGTTCGAGGGCTTAAATCGAATCTGACTCGACGAACTATAACCCTATACAAGTTTCAAATTTTTTCTGTACTCAAACTGTGTCAATATTTGGATCGGAGTGCGACTCTGGACTGCAGTCCAGAGCGACTCCAGTTGTTGTTTACTGTCCCGTAATGGGTACCACCCTGTTTCCTTAACTCATAGGTTGTGGAACTCCGCTGTTTATTAAAGATGAATCTGTTAGCTAGATAATACAACTGGTTTCATCCTGTTTCGTCATCATTTGCTATTTAACCTGTAATTTAAAAGATCGGGACGCTTAACAGTCCCAACAGAATCAGAATTGACATACTAGTATTAAACAGTGTATATCTCCTGACGTACAGACGCGGTTGAAGATCCTTCTGTTGCGTTGAAAACCTTACGGGAAACCCTAGATTTTATTCAACTGTATCATCGCTAAAATATGATCCCAACTAGGATTAAAATGCGTTGCGAAACGGACTTCCGATTCTGAAACCGGATTTCCAGCCGTGAACGCTGAAAATGAAATGGCTATAATTAATGATCCTGGAACCCGATTGGCATGAAACCAAATTCGCTGGATAGATAACTAAGCATATTATTTATTCCCCGTTCGTTGTTTCACTAAATTATAACCGTATGATTTATGATAAATTATGCAAGTGGTAGATTATTGATTCATGACACCCTAATCATGCTTTACATACTGTTTACGCATCATATCATACACATGTCTCTACATTGATTACCTAGTGATAACGTGCATTACCCAGTATTAGGTATTGGTGATGATTATGGCAAGTACGTTAGCGTTCGTATATCAGTGAATAAGTAAAAGTGATACGTACTTGTACACAATCAGTGAACCTTATGATTCTATTGCATTGTCGACGTCTGTGGGACGCGTGTACGTGTAACTATAAGTACTATGGGACACTTATGGAAACTCTTGCACGGGTGTCACAGATAAGACATCAGCCTCTGCCATTTATTTTAGGTATTAGTCGGGACGTGCTTGATGGAGGTCCTGCCTCCAATTCTCGCGCAGACTTGTCACAGACCGACTGGTATTTAGGGTTATGATTAGCGATTGATGTAGACCACGGGGTATGGGATAGTTTGAGTGTGAGTTCAACAGAATCTCGGGAGTCCCTTGCCGGCTTATATATATGGAGATATATGGAGATTTACAGGGTACATGATTATTACAGTGAGTTACATGTTGGGCCCGTGGTCCCTTGCCCTTGGGTTCTACCCTTGGGTGGAGGACACTCGCGAGTGGTTGACACTCACACTTGGACTGACGATAGGATTAGTGACCTGTACAGTGAGACTTAGAGACTGATAGGGATGATAGCATTGATATACATACTTACTGTGTTGACATACGTGGCATATCATTCTACTGCTTTTACTGTTCCGCTGCATTGATTACTGCATGTTCATACCTATGCCGTCATTGATTTACTGTTATATATATCTATTATCACTATTAGAATTGTCACATGAATTTATATATTATACTGCTATTGTGTCGCTCTGACGACCTGAGTATGCATGCTCAGTGTGAGGAGAAGATTTAGCTTGGACCAGGACTAGACGTACATCACGAACATCTTGATTAGCTATCCAGGGTTATACCTTTTGTTTCCCATCAGGTCAGTTCTTTTTACTGTTTTTTTCCAGTTACTGCATTTCTCATTACCTGCGCATTATTTACTGATTACCATGTAAAGCTAGAAACCGAAGTATGACTACGGTAGGATGTTTTCTTGACCGTAGGAGCATGGCCGGCCCTGTCAACCCCTCGTATTCCATATTTTGGGAAGCGGGGCGTGACAAGATCTCTTTAGGACCCCCTCTCTCCCCTCTTGAATCCAAGCCAGTAATTCCCCCTTCTCTTTCTCTTTTGCTATTCTTAAACTTTACCTTCTCAAAACGTGTCGGAAGCGGAGTTATCCGGCTTCCGATTCTCTTTTCTTTTAAAAATACAATTTTTTCTTAATAATAAATCTACAACTTTTGATATATTGTTTAGTAATTATTAACAAAGATAATAGAATAAGTTTGACATCAAAATAATAACCGTAGTAAGTTTTATTCCACTTTTAAGTTAAAATACCTTCATATTTCATTTCAACATGCTTAAACTTTTTAAACTATATTATCTTAGAAAACTCACGAGGTAATGACCTATCTCCTCACAGCACACATATCTAACATAGCACGATGGAATTTGGGAATATAAATTTGGGAAAATACGACTTTACATATAACTACCTTCAACTTATAAAACCATTTTCTATAAGAAGCGTATTTAACAAATATTTGCAATTGTGTCTCTACAACCCATTTTGGGGAACCCGTTCGGTATGGTGCGGATTATCGCACATCCTCGGGCTTAGTAGAGTAATATATAGAGCTCCGCAAGGAGCATACGATCTCGAAAGAATTTTAAAACATTTTTCTTTAGAAAATGTGATTTCTGTTATAAATAAAACCAATATTTTTAATAAATATATATATATGTAATTAATATCAAAATATCTATTTTTAATAATTATAATATTCCACATTTCCAAAATTCAAGAAAAAAATTCCATTTACAAGAAAATACCATACAATTCCAATATTTCAAATAAATACCTTATACTTTAAAACTAGGTCATATTCACTAGAAATTTCACATTGAATAAAAGAAACATCTATAAAAACTCTAAAGACGATAATTAAATACTTGAGATATATTTTGAAAGTATAGCAAAACTATTTTACATAAAACCCCCTCAAGTTATACTAAATTACAATAAGGACCATAGTAAACGTAGGTTTAAGCGGGACCAGTCTCTTGAGCCTCAGAGAGCCGGAGATATGGGTGCTTGCCTATTTAAGATAGACAACTTAACAAACGGTATTATCAATACGGTAATTGTCTTTGAAAAAGACACAAATCCGGCCGTCCATGTGTAGCAGTTACCGATAGCACCAAAACATAATTCAGGACTTCAATTTCTTTTCTAGTTGTCTAGCTCAAACAGAGTCTCAATATAATCAATCTGATTTGAATATGATTCAAGTATCAAACTACAATACAACATGGATCTATGAATCCGGCTATTCAATCTAATCAATCTATATTGACCGTACCGAACCATGGATATATTTCATTTACATGATCATCCATTATATCCGTTCCATTACTGATATCATGGTTTCAGCAAGTCATCCGTCTATATTCAATATACAATACAAATAAAACAACAATACAATCAAGATATAACGGGGTTTATAAGGGGTAGATTGGTACGGAAGGTGTTAGAAGTGGCACGAGACTGCAACCATATGACACCTAACCTGAATCTCCATTAACGTTGTACCGTGGCTGAACGGTTCCTTGTACTCCGTATATCATAGTCTCTGGTATAGTGAGACTCCTCTCGTATACACTGGCATCTTCTGTACCAATCTACAAACAACAGCGTTAATAATATAATACAATTTTAAAAGTTGCACTATCTCTGTTTATTCTATTCCTCCCTCATCTTTGGGACTTACCGAGCGATTGTTCGCTGACGACATTCCTTTTTTTCTTTTTTGGAATATTGTCAGGTGGATCGGACCTTCAGGAGATCGAACCCACCAACGAGGACTTGGACCAGCTAGCTTTCGACCCAGAGCTTTAGATTCTTTGTACATGTTTACATTTTCTGTATTTTTCATTTCTGTCATGCCACTATTTAGGCATTGCTTTCCATATATTTACTTTTAAGATGTATTGTAAAAAGAATGTTAATAAATAAAGTTGCTATTTTATTTACATCTTGTCTCTTATGTATATTTCATTTTATATTGCTAAGATACGCTTAGCGTGTTTACTTCTGAGAAAATATGCAGCGGCCCGTCGCGTTCTCTGCCCGTACATTGGGAAGCGGGGCGTGACAGGTTTTGTTGGTGGCCCATGCAGGTCTGCACTGTATGGATAACCTAAGCAATATAATACAAGAACCAGCAACTAAAAATATTCTTTACAATTCATATTCCTTGAATCTTACAATTTTATATACTTTGAATCTGTCCTAAACCAAATTTTTCTTTCAAAGTTATGGATTCCCCAAACAATACCAGCATGAATGTAAACAACACTCCCCCACCACTACCACTCACACTTGTCGTAGTTGCTCCGATCAACGAGCAGACGGATTTGCTTGAGGCAATCCGCAGCCTCGTGGAAGGACAGTAGCAGCAGACTGCTATCCTGATGAACCGACCAGAGGAAGAAGCACCTGGGGTGAAGCAATTCAGGGCCTTACACCCCAAATAGTTTGCAGGAAAAGAGATTCCTCTAGAAGCTGAAGAATGGGCTCAAAGCATTGAAGATGACCTGGCAGCGGCACAAGTGCCAGAGATATCTTGGGTTCGTATTGCAAAATTGCAACTCACGGACAATGCATGGGTTTGGTGGAAGGCGGAAGAAAGCCGTCTTGATCAACCCATCGAATAGAAGACTTTCCGTGACATATTCGATGCAAAGTACTTCCCTGAGATTGCCCGCTTTGATATGGAACAGCGGTTCATCCATCTGCAACAAGGTTCAATGTGGACCAAGTCAGTAGATGAATTTTTGATTGATCTCAAAAACTATCTAGTAACCGCAATTAAGAACGGCGTCGCTTGGTAGCTAGCCAGTGAGTACGGGTCGGTCCACAGGGATATTGTGAATTTCCTAGTCGCTCAAACGAGTTAATTCCGATTGTGGTCGGATTGATTATTAAATCTAAAAACTAAATTATTCTATACTAAAATTATCTAGATCTAAGTCTTGCTAGGGTTAGGTCTAGGTTAAGTTTGGAAAGTCAATAAATCTCACCGCTTTCTATACCCATATGAAGATCTAATTAGGTGTTATGGTAATTATTAATAAAAAGGATTAGATCCATTCGGGAAGATGTTCCTTCCTCTAGGTTCTTGTCCTTCCTTTATCAATCCTTACCCTAACCTCTATAGAAAACCATCACAACCGGGCCTTTATACTACGGTATCACCGCTACCTCGTAGGATAGGATGCCGTAGGGAGCGGTATGTGCATGTATGCATAGAGTCCTATGAAAATATATGACGGGCAAGAAAGGGGATGAGAGATCTTCGTCTCTCAAACCTTCCCCAGATCTAACCCTAACAAGCGAGGAGACTACTCGCTCATTAAGGAATTGAAGAACATTTATCTAGGGCAGAGAATAAAAGATTAACTAGGGCAAAGAATTAAATTTAACTAGGGCAAGAATTGAAAATTATCCTAGGGCAGAAAATAAAGAACTTACAACTTGATGCTCTCCAAAAGAATTCTGAAATTTATTGATGAAGGGAGGCATAAGGAGGCATGGCTAATACAATGATTTAGAGTTCCTATTTATAGAAGATAGGAAACCCTAGGTTATAATTGATTCGCATGTCTACATTTACCAAAATATCCTTAGGAAGACCTAGTCAAAGTAGACTCCAAGCATTGGTAAAATTTTATGTCTCTGTCTCTTTAAAAGGAAGTATTGGGCCTTGAAATTTCCTTTGTTGACTCTTCTGTTTTTGGGCTTCCTTATTCTTTGGTTCTTTTATTAAAATAGCTTCTATGTTTCTTCCAGATCTCCAGTGAACAATTGCGGTGGACTTTTAACCGTTCGCTTTGTAATCTTGGACCTTGCATTGCCTTGTACTTTGTGAATTTTATCTTTGATGTAGGCTTGATCAAGAGTCTTCTGTTTGTTGGTCAAAGTCCACTTTTGCATCGTCTTTTCATCGTTTTCACCGTTTTCTGTCCAAGAACCTGTAACCTGTAATATGTTGCAGACATGCGTCAAAAGCACCTGTTTATTTATAAAACGAATAAGAATGGGGAATATAATAATACAATATTATGGTGTGAACAAATACCCCCAAACTTATCTTTTGCTCGTCCTCGAGCAAACTTATTTTTTTATTCTCTACAAAAACCTAACCGCACTTTCGCAGGGAAACGCGATTGCACTGAGCTCATGCAACAAGCCGTTAAACCTTTAGGTGTCCCTAGTAGGAGGAGTGTTGTCTCCTGAGGGTTTTCAGCGGATACTACCCACGAAATCCTATCAATTAGGCCCATTGAATTTTGTTCTCCAATTAGGTTTTCTAACAAGGAATTCTATTATCGTCGACTCATAAATCATCCACCCATATTCTTCACACTTCCTCATCATTTAACTTAAGATTATATATATCCTGTAGAACTACTTAGCTTTTGGCATTTCCTAAGTTTTCCTTCTAGGGTTCCATCTCCACTTAGAAATTTTTATCAACTCCATTAAAGGTACAAGTTCTATTCTTCACTCCTATCTCTCATCTAAACTCCAATCACATATCCCTACGTGTGTGTATAGATCACCCCTACACTTGGAAATTCAAATCAAGCAATCATACTCTCGTCCGTTGTCCAAAGTACTTATTAATAGGTGAATTTTTAAATGAATTTTGCTTACACATCCTTCATGCGACCGTTAATACTTCTTGAGGTACCAACAACCGATTACAAGATGTGTTTGCACATTAAAGCGTAATTCCTAGTCTTGCAACACCCAAGGCTTTTTAGCAGTGACTCCCAAACCAGTTGGTCAAGGCACTAGGTGATGAAGCACCCTCGCTAAATATTTTTCTATTTTTGCAGCCTTAAGTAATCACAAAAACCAGTGTTCATTTTCTTTTATTCACACTTGTATTTTTATTTTTATTTTTCTTTGTATTAAGGACTTTAGACAAGAGCATTTCAAGGTCTCTTCTACTATTCCAAGTTTCAAGGTGCGTGATTGTGCAATTTGTAGGGTATACATTTTCAGAATCTAGACTTAAGCTAGGAACTATTTTTCAAACTTATACTCTAATAAGAACATCAATACTTTTCCTTTGCTTCGACTTAGCCTAAGAAGTGAACTCAAAATTTGCCTATTTCTAAATAAACTATAAAGACATATACTCTATGCTGTTAAACTTTAAGGGAGGTTATTTTTAGGGTTTTTAATTTACTAAGTCTAAGATCTAGTTGTTCCTAGCCAGTTAACCTATTTGTCAAACTCAAGTCAAATAAGGCCAAAATTGAATACTTTAATTTTTATAATTTTTGAAAATTTTCAATTTTTATGGGTTTTAGAATACGTATGCAAATGCAAAAATATGTACAAATGAATGCGAAGGGAAGAAGGCTTACCGAGCACACCCCCAAACTTAAACTGGACAGTGTCCTCACTGTCATGCTATACCAAGAGGGTTGAGAATGTCGGCACTCCCCTGTTTATTTATTTGCAATTTTTTTTTATTTTTTATGAATTTTTTATTGTTTTGAAATTTTTTTATAGAAAAAGAAAACAAAAAATATATATACATATATACAACAAGGTCCTCCCCAAACTAAACAAGGCCTTACACAAGCCAAAGGTTAGAACCAACCATTCAAAAATCTTATCGTGGTAATGGTAGAGTTGGTGAAAGGAGGGAGTGGAAAGAAGAGAATGAGAAGCACACAAGACCGTGTGGAGATAGAAGCGGTATACGGTCTCGGTGGAGGAGAAGAATGGCGGAAAAGAGAAAGAAATGGAGTACAATCTTGAGGGTGTAAATCGAGTGAGTAAATTAGCGCAATTTGTGATGACCGAAGTGTTAAAAGTGATTGTGCTAATCTATCAACTCGTCGTGAAATGGGGTCAAATCCCTCAAGATTAGCAAGAAAGCATGGGTACACCGAACTTGGTATTGGAGATGAAAACGTAACGGTCTCTTGTACGGTCGGAACGATAGGAAGGACGAAAGGGAGTGAATTAGGGATAGTGTTATTCTCACCTAAGTAATCAGTCGCGAACTTGAAGGATTCCATCAATGGTTCGAAACAACTGTAAGCAACCGAGTCTGATGGTTCGACTAACTCATCTGAAAATGTAAAGGACTCAAACTCGGACGGTGAGTCATCAACATCGTCCGAAAAAGTGAAACACTCGTACGTGTTATCGGCTGTGAGAACTGTGTCAGATTCAAAGGGAAAGTTTTCAAGCTCACAGTTTTCAAGCGTGATTTTTTACGTGGTCGGAACGATGGAAAGGAGGGAGGGTGATATAATAGTTAAAGGTTCAAGAGGATGAATTGGAAAATCCGACACATCAAACAAAAATGGTTCAACCTCAGTGTTATCCTCAATACTCTCCTCAATACTATCCTCATAATTCTCCTCAATATTTAGCTCATCCATGCCATTATCATCAAAATCAAGACGCATATGAAGTTCGGGAGAAACAATTAATGACTCGGGATGATGAATTGGACATAAAACTTCAATCAAATCGACAGGTTCATCATCTAAAATATTCCCGGCGTCTATATCCTCAATCAAGTGAAAATCAATATTTTCTGACACCTCATCACAAGCATGGATATCTATCAATTCAGGTTCTAGATTGGAGGTGTAAAGATCGAAAGGATTAAGTGTGGTTTCACTCGAAAGGGGTTCTTCACAATCTGGCAAATCAAGTACTACAAAGTCACACAACTCGTTAGATGTTTTGTTTGTAACTTGTGAATCATTTGGGACAATCGATGGAAAACCGGAGTTGTGGGCTTCAAGTGGGTATGGGTAGGTCTGATTTGGGAATGTGTAGAACTCGCTCGCTCCTCTCAAATTCTCCCTCCGTCCAACCGCCTCCTTATACATTGAAAAATTTGAAACTAGTGGAAAACTAGCTACCGGTTCACTAGGTTGTATAAGGCAGCTACGGACGCATCCACATTCCTAATCATTTTGTTTGTTGCTAAGATATAAGCCTCCAACGACTCTTCCAAACTAGACTTGGGTGGTAAGGGGGTTTCGGTAAAAGATTCGAAATTGTTTGGATATGTGAAACTCCCGATAGGCTGTGTAGAAACAGTGTCTAGTGACGGTGGGAAAGTCGGGTAGGACTGGTAGGAAGTGGGTGGTTGGACAGGGGTAGGGTCAACATGTGGATAAAAAGGTGAATAGTCTTGTGGATCCCTAGAACTAGATGAGTGGAGAGGGGTGAAAGATCGGCTACGAGATTGAGCAATATGCTCAGCAATGGATATCGGTTTAGGAGTTACAGCAGGACTTGAAAAAGTGGTATCAACATATGAAGGTGGTGATGGTTGACACAAAGTGGGTTGCAACGTCGAACTGTTTCTCCTAGACGCTTCTATTTGATCTTTCAAAGAAATTTTGGGCACGGAGGGATCTTCCTTAAATCGACCGAAACAATTGACGTACGAGGCAAAGTTAGGTTCGGGATACCAAAGTTCGGCAAGAGATTTATGATGTGGGGTACCCATGATAGAAGAAAGGGAAGAGAAAGAAGGTAGGTGGTGCAAGGATTTATTTGCAGCAAAAATTTGCAAGTTGTTAAAAAAAAATTCATTTTTTCCTTTTTCTCTTTTCTCTATATTTGGAAATTTTGCAAAAAGATTTTTTTGAAAAGAGACTTTGACACAAATGCGATCAACCACAAATGCACAATCAGGCCTAGATCTAGGGTCACCTAGGTCAGCTAGACAGCTCCTAACTGTTCCAAAAGGCTAGAAATAGGACCTCAAACCGCCTCTTCACCGCCAATTGCGGCCAGGTAAGTGCCAGGTAAGTGGGAGGCTCCCCGCTACAAGTAGCGGTCCTAATTAAGTAACCACTTGCCTTAGACACACTTGCCTAGACACCGTAAAGTCAGGTTAGGATAAACGGTCGATGCCTATAATTAGTCCTCTGTCCTATTGAGCTTGAAGTCCTTAGGGCCGAGTCTAGTATTTTTTAATTAAGAATGGTCAATGCAAATGCCTTTTGTGATTTCTGTGGTCCTGGGAAGGGTGATGAATCCCCACCCAATCTGAATTGGTCAAAAGCCCCTTAAAATCCGATTAAAAATATGCAAAACAGTAAATCACTTGCAATCAAAGATTTTTTTTATTGCAATTTGAGAAAAGATATGCAAAACAGAAAAGATTTCTTGCAATCAATTTTTATTTTAAACGCGCGCAAAGAATCCTGCACAAGATTTGTTATTTGGAAGGGGGGAGATTTTTTAAGCGCAAAGAATCCTGCAGAAGATTTGACAGAGGAGACATCAGAGATTTGCAGAGGAGGAGATCAGAAGACTTACAGTTTTTTTTTACTGAACCGTAGAGCAAATCTGGAGACTTGAAACGACCAAACGGCCGCTGATCCGCCGCCGCAACCCTCTTCCGACCGCGGATCCGCCGCAAGGCGATGACGTCAGCATGCGGATTTTTTTTGTCACCAGATCGCGCGGTTGACTTGTTGACTCGGTCCTCCAAATTTCTTCTGTTGTCTGTTGTGATATTCCTCTGTTTGTTCGGATTTGATACTTGCTGTTTTGATCTCTGGGGATTTCCAGATCCGAATTTGATTGTAGATCCTGCAAAATTCAAACAAAGATACCCTTCACAAAATAACAAAATGATAAAAAAAATTTGATTTTTCAGTTTTTTATGATTTTTTAAATTTTAGATTAACCCGAAATTGTAAAAAGGAAATACTACGCCATCCCCGGCAACGGCGCCATTTGATTGATCTCAAAAACTATCTAGTAACCGCAATCAAGAACGACGTCGCTTGGTAGCTAGCCAGTGAGTACGGGTCGGTCCACAGGGATGTTGTGAATTTCCTAGTCGTTCAAACGAGTTAATTCCGATTGTGGTCGGATTGATTATTAAATCTAAAAACTAAATTATTCTATACTAAAATTATCTAGATCTAAGTCTTGCTAGGGTTAGGTCTAGGTTAAGTTTGGAAAGTCAATAAATCTCACCGCTTTCTATACCCATATGAAGATCTAATTAGGTGTTATGGTAATTATTAATAAAAGGGATTACATCCATTCGGGAAGACGTTCCTTCCTCTAGGTTCTTGTCCTTTCTCTATCAATCCTTACCTTAACCTCCATGGAAAACCATCACAATTGAGCCTTTATACTACGGTATCACCGCTACCTCATAGGATAGGATGCCGTAGAGAGCGGTATGTGCATGTATGCATAGAGTCCTATGAAAATATATGACGGGCAAGAAAGGGGATGAGAGATCTTCGTCTCTCAAACCTTCCCCAGATCTAACCTTAACAAGCGAGAAGACTACTCGCTCATTAAGGAATTGAAGAACATTTATCTAGGGCAGAGAATAAAAGATTAACTAGGGCAAAGAATTAAATTTAACTAGGGCAAGAATAGAAAATTATCCTAGGGCAAAAAATAAAGAACTTACAACTTGATGCTCTCCAAAAGAATTCTGAAATTTATTGATGAAGGGAGGCATAGGGAGGCATGGCTAATACAATGATTTAGAGTTCCTATTTATAGAAAATAGGAAACCCTAGGTTACAATTGATTCGCATGTCTACATTTACCAAAATATCATTAGGAAGACCTGGTCAAAGTAGACTCCAAGCATTGGTAAAATTTTATGTCTCTGTCTCTTTAAAAGGAAGTATTGGGCCTTGAAATTTCCTTTGTTGACTCTTCTGTTTTTGGGCTTCCTTATTCTTTGGTTCTTTTATTAAAATAGCTTCTATGTTTCTTCCAGATCTCCAGTGAACAATTGCGGTGGACTTTTAACCGTTCGCTTTGTAATCTTGGACCTTGTATTACCTTGTACTTTGTGAATTTTATCTTTTGATGTAGGCTTGATCAAGAGTCTTCTGTTTGTTGGTCAAAGTCCACTTTTGCATCGTCTTTTCATCGTTTTCACTGTTTTCTGTCCAAGAACCTGTAACCTGTAATATGTTGCAGACATGCGTCAAAAGCACCTGTTTATTATAAAACGAATAAGAATGGGGAATATAATAATACAATATTATGGTGTGAACAATATGACGCTGAGTTCACCATGCTCAGTCGGTAAGGTACGTCTCAATATTTAGATTTTGAAATATCACATACTACACAGCAAACACAATACCTTAACAGATTTGTGGCACACTTGATACCGACGGATGAGATCAGAGCCCGTCAATTTCAACAAGGGTTAGATCCGGAGATCTAGGCTTCATTAGCCACAGGAGATTTTTCGACCCATGAATCGGCTCTGAAAGCTGCCCACAGTTATGAGGCAGTGGTAAAGATGAGGGGCAGATCTCAATCTGTTGGAGTTAAGCGCCCTGCCACCCAGATGGCAGGAGGAGCCTCTACAAGGCCACCATTTATGCTCAGGAGACCGGGAGTACCAATCAACCGGCCCCGCCCGGCCTTTTGTACCTATTGCAGAAGAGATGGACATCTGATGAAAGAATGCCGGCGTGAAAATCACCTTTGCTTAGTCTGCTGCTCAGCTACTCACGATATTGGGTCTTTTCCTCGTAGACAAAACCCATATGCTGCACCCAGGCCAGCAATCGCATACCCGCAGCGCCCCAGCCCTTCAGACACCTGCTCCAAAACTCGCTCTCCCTGCTCCACCACCTAGAGGACCACCGACTGCACCTCCTCCCCGTCAGTTCGATCAAGCTCAAAGGAACCCACCTCAAGGACCAAGGAACGGACAGAGGAATGCTCCTCCAGAAAGGAGGAATGTGACGAGGCGACAGGCTTTCACGATGACTGTGGAAGAGGCTGAATCCACCGGCCAAGTCATTACTGGTAACACTTCTCTTTCAAATTCTCTCTTAGTTCATAGACATACCTATATATCTTCTCCCTTATAACTAAAACATATCCCATATACCTTAGGTACAGTCTTAGTAGCCTCACTCCCTGCACTCGCACTATTCGATGCTGGAGCATCTCATTGCTTTATGTCGCAACGGTTCGTCCGAACTCATGCGATACCAGTCACACCGCTTGTATCCAGCTGGAATGTCAGTTCAGGGAATGGCGTTCTAAAGGCAACAATGGGATACATCCTGTGTCCAGTGGTCGTCTGCAGCAGAGAATTCTATGTTGACTTCAAGGTGCTGGACATACCGAACTTCGATGTGGTTCTAGGTATGGATTGGCTCGGAACCTTCTATACTACCATCGACTGTCGTCAAAGGAGGGTAGTATTCAAGATTCCAGACTATCTGGTCTTCTATTTCAAAACTGGAGACCGTACCCTGGAGCCAAGTACTTACAAGGCGAAACCAAAGAAGGTAGTGATTGCGGCAATTCAAGCGGAAGAAGGATCAAAGCCAGAAGTAGTTTGAAAGTTCGACGATGTGTTTCCTGACGATATATCAGGTTTTCTCCCGATTGAGCTCTTGAATGCAGCATTGATTTAATACCAAGAGCACAACCGGTGATCAAAGCACCTTATCGATTAAGTCCGGAAGGTTTGAAGGAAGTCCGAACTCAGTTGGATGAGTTATTGGCGAAAGGATGGATTCTTCCCAACACTTCAAGTTGGGGATCTCCAGTTTTACTCATGAAGAAGAAGGAATGTTCATAAAGAATGTGCATTGATTATAGAGCCTTGAACGAATTAACGATAAAGAACAAGTATCCACTTCTGCGCATCGAAGATAAAGAATGTGCATTCGATCAGCTAAATGGATCTTATGTTTTCTCCAAATTAGATCTTTGTTCGGGTTATCATCAGGTGAAGGTCAAGAAATATGATATCCATAAAACGACATTCAGAACTCGCTATGGTCATTACGAATTTCTTGTGATGCCATTTGGAGTGACCAACGCACCAGCAATATTCATGAACCTGATGAATCAAGTTTTTCGGGAGTACTTAGACAGGTTTGTTGTCATCTTCATCGACAACATCCTGGTGTATTCTAAGAGTCGGAAAGAGCACGCCGAACACTTGAGAATTGTCCTGCAAACTCTACGACAACATCAGCTCTATGCCAAATATAGCAAGTGTGAGTTTTGGCTATATCAAGTTGGTTTTCTCGGAGATATTGTATCAGACGAAGGAATCTCTGTGGAACCAGCGAAAGTATCAGCAGTAAGCGAATGGCCGACACTAAAGTCAGTGAAGGACATTCGAAATTTCTTGGGTCTAGCTGGATATTACAGAAAGTTCATTGAAGGATTTTCGAAGATAGAAACACCCCTGACCAAGCTCACACGTAAAAATGAAGACTTTGTGTGGTCAGAAGCATGCAAGTAAGCTTTCGTAGAACTCAATTCAAGGTTGACATCGGCGCCTATTCTCGTCATACCAGATCAAACTGGAGGTTTTGAAGTGCGTTGTGATGCATCCGGTAAGGGATTAGGATGTGTTCTACATCAGCATGGAAAGGTTGTGGCTTATGCTTCAAGACAGCTGAAGATTCATGAGCGTAATTATCCGACGCATGATTTAGAATTGGCGGCCGTAATCTTTGCTCTTAAGATTTGGCGCCATTATCTTCTTGGTGAGCGAGTGAACATATACACAGATCATAAGAGTCTGAAATATATGTTTACTCAAAAGGAGCTTAATATGCGGCAGAGACGATGGTTAGAACTCATGGCAGACTTTCACATCAGCCTGCAATATCATCCGGGAAAGATGAATGTGGTACCTGATGTCCTTAGTCGCCAACCATTAGCAATAAATCTCATCGCTCAGAGGAAGCTTCAACAAGACTTGCATCAGATGGAGATTGAAGTGGTCATGCCAGGTAACGCTTCAAATTTGATGAACTTACAAGTTCAATCTACCATTGTCAATCAGATCAAAGAAACTCAAGCAAGTGATGCCAAGTTGCAAAAGATCAGAGAACAAGTATAGAATGGAATAAGAACAGACTTCATCATTCATGAAGACGGATCTTTAAGATACGGCAGCAGACTTTGTGTACCAAAAGGTTCTTTTCAGGAAGAGTTAATGAAAGAAGCTCACAGCTCTCCCTACTCAGTATACCCTAGAGGTACAAAGATATACAAAGATCTACGACAAAATTACCGGTAGCATGGAATGAAGCATGAAGTAGCCAAAAGCGTCGCTAAATGCTTGGTGTGTCAGCAAGTAAAGGCTGAATATCACAGGATTGCTGGATTACTTCAACCGTTACCTATCCCAGAATGGAAGTGGCAACACATCATAATGGATTTTGTGACTGCACTCCCTCGCAGCACAGAGGGTAATGATTCGATTTGGGTTATTGTGGATCGACTCACAAAGTCGGCTCACTTCATCCCATTTCGAGTTGGCTAATCAACTGAGACACTAGCAAAGAAGTACATGGAGATAAGAATCTAAGTAAGATTTAAACTCTTCAAAATGTACTATCTCTGATACTCATGAACTCATACAGGAAATCATGAGACTTCATGGAGTACCGGTCTCCATTGTCTCCGATCGTGACACCGGGTTCCGATCGCAATTTTGGCAAAGTCTGCAAGCGAGCTTGGGAACAAGTCTAAACTTTAGCATGGCTTATCATCCACAAACAGATGGTCAGTCTGAGCGAACTATTCAGATCTTGGAAGATATGCTCAGAGCGTGTATGTTAGACTTCGGAGGATCGTAGGAAGATCACATACATCTTGTGGAGTTTTCATACAACAACAGCTACCAAGCAAGTACCGGAATGACACCTTTTGTAGCACTTTATGAAAGGAAGTATCGATCGCCATTAAGTTGGGACGACATCGGAGATAGAGAGTTCCTAGGACCAGAGATGAAAGTAGCAACCGTAGATATGGTCCGTACTATCAGGGAAAGGATGCGCATAGCCCAAGATCGACAGAAGCACTGGGCTGATGCAAAGCGCCGTCATTTAGAGTTTTAGCCGGGAGATCATGTATTTTTGAAGATATCTCCAAACCGCGAAGCGATTCGTCTTGGAAGACGGGGTAAGCTAAGTCCGAGATATATTGGACTGTTCGATATACTCGAACGAGTCGGTGAAGTGGCTTATCGCTTGGCACTTCCACCTTCATTGGAAGGAGTGCACAGTGTATTCCATATATCCTAACTCAGAAGGTATGTGAGTGACCCCAGCCATATTCTCGATCATTCTGAGCTCACTGTACAGCCCGACTTATCTTGTGAGCAGCAATCTGTTGAGATCCTGGACAGGAAAGTGAAGTCACTTCGGAACAAGGAAGTCAACTTGGTTCGAGTGATGTGGAGAAAAGACACTCCAGGAGAATCGACATGGGAAAGAGAAGATGAGATGCGTGCAAGATATCCTCACTTATTTGTGAACTAGTTCTTAAAATAAATTGTAAATTTCGAGTACGAAATTTTTGTAAGGAGGGTAGACTATAACAACTCCAAATTTTGTGTACATAAAATTGTTTAAAAATTAATGAACACTTGGGGTATTTAGAATTCCTGTGAGTACTATAAGTATTTGATTAAATTTAGAACAGCAAGAAAGAGCTTATAGCTCACTGGTAAGACCTTGCACTGCTGAACCAAAGCACTAGAGTTCAAATCCCATCAGCCACACATTCTTTTTATTTAAAATTCTTTCAATCTTTTAGAAGCCCAAAACTCTACACGTGCACAATACGTAAACCCAAGAGCCACAGCCTAAACAAACATGTGCTAATTAGTATTCAGACCGACCTAGACACGTGGCGAGAATCCAAGCCCCAAACCACGAGATCCGACCGGTGAGAATCGTTTAGGGGCCGGCGCCGCCGGTTTTATGAAGCCCAAACCCTAATTTTCTTTAACCCTAGCAACTCTTGGACTCCCCCTGTTAACCCCTGACTGTTTGTTTTCCTGCATTTTCCAGAGAATTAAAACTATGCATTACTCCATGTTTTAATGCATTTTAATTCACAAAATTTATCATACCCTAACCCTAATTTTCCCTATAAATTGACACTCTATTTTTACACCCCTTCACACTGAAATTTCCTACAAAAACTTTACAAAAATTTCCAAGTTCTATTTGTGTGCAAATGGAGTTAACAAAGGGCGAAACTCCGACGAACTTCTGAGGAGATTCCGGCGACGAAACGACGCCCCGAAGCTCTCTTTAGGACCCCCTCTCTCCCCTCTTGAATCCAAGCCAGTAAGTCCCCCTTCTCTCTCTCTTTTGCTATTCTTAAACTTTACCTTCTCAAAGAATGTCGGAAGCGGAGTTATTCGGCTTCCGATTCTCTTTTCTTTTAAAAATACAACTTTTTCTTAATAACAAATATACAACTTTTGATATATTATTTAGTAATCATTAACAAAGACAATAGAATAAGTTTGACATCAAAATAATAACCGTAGCAAGTTTTATTCCACTTTTACATTAAAATACCTTCATATTTCATTTCAACATGCTTAAACTTTTTAAACCATATTACCTTAGAAAACTCACGAGGTAATGACATACCTCCTCACAACACACATATCTAATATAGCACGATAGAATTTGGGAACATAGATTTGGGAAAATACGACTTTACATATAACTAGCTTCAACTTACAAAACCATTTTCTATAAGAAGCGTATTTAACAAATCTTTGCAATTGCGCCTCTACAACCCATTTTGGGGAACCCGTTCGATATGGTGCGGATTATCACACATCCTCAGGCTTGGTAGAGTAAGATGCAGACCTCCGCAAGGAGCATACGATCTCGAAAGATTTTTAAAACATTTTTCTTTAGAAAATGTGATTTCTATTATAAATAAAACCTATATTTTTAATAAATAAATATATATGTAATTAATATCAAAATATCTATTTTTAATATTTATAATATTCCACATTTCCAAAATTCAAGAAAAACATTCCATTTACAAGAAAATACCATACAATTCAAATATTTCAAATAAATACCTTATACTTTAAAACTAGGTCATATTCACTAGAAATTTCACATTGAATAAAAGAAATATCTATGAAAACTTTAAAGACGATAATTAAATACTTGAGGTATATTTTGAAAGTATAACAAAACTATTTTACATAAAAACCCTTCAAGTAATACTAAATTACAATAAAGACCCTAGTAAACATAGGTTTAAGCGGGACTAGTCTCTTGAGCCTCAGGGAGCCAGAGATATGGGTGCTTGCCTAGTTAAGGTAGACAACTTAATAAACGGTATTATCAAGACGGTAATTGTTTTTGAAAAAGACACAAATCCTGCCGTCCATGTGCAGCAGTTACCGATAGCACCAAAACATAATTCAGGACTTCAATTTCTTTTCTAATTGTCTGACTCAGACTGAGTCTCAATATAATCAATTTGACTTGAATATGATTCAAGTATCAAACTACAATACAACATGGATCTATGAATCCGTCTATTCAATATAATCAATCTATATTGACTGAACCGAACCATGGATATATTCCATTTACATGATCATCCATTATATTCGTTCCATTACTGATATCTTGGTTTCGGCAAGTCATCTGTCTATATTCAATATACAATACAAATAATACAACAATACAATTAAGATATCGCGGGGTTTATAAAGGGTAGATTGGTACGGAAGGTGTTAGAAGTGGCACGAGACTGCAACCATAAGACATCTAACCTGAATCTCCATTGTCGTTGTATCGTGGATAAACGGTTCCTTGTACTCCATATACCGTAGTCTCTGGTATAGTGAGACCCTTCTCGTATACACTGGCCTCTTCTGTACCAACCTACAAACAACAGCGTTAACAATATAATACAACTTTGAAAGTTGCACACTCTCTCTGTTTATTCTATTCCTCCCTCTTCTTTGGGACTTACCGAGCGATTGTTTGCTGACGACATTTCTTTTCTTTATTCTTTGGAATGTTGTCAGGTGGATCGGACCTTCAGGAGATCGAACCCACCAGTGAGGACTTGGACTAGCTAGCTTTCAACCCAGAGCTTTAGATTCCTTGTACATATTTACATTTTCTGTATTTTTCATTTCTGTTATGCCACTGTTTAGGCATTGCTTTCCATTCCATGTATTTACTTTTCAGATGTATTATAAAAAGAATGTTAATAAATAAAGTTGCTATTTTATTTACATCTTGTCTCTTGTATATATTTCATTTTATATTGCGTAGATACGCTTAGCATATTTACTTCTGAGTAAATACGTAGCGGCTCATCGCGTCCTCTGCCCTTACATTGGGAAGCGGGGCGTGACAATCTCGCTTCTGGAGAGATACGCGGAGATGCGGCGGAGGCACTTGGGCTCTGTGTCCTTGGTTTCTCGGTAGAACCGGGGAGGCTTAGCTTGGCGGGAGGCTCGGAGATGAGCGGGAGGCCGTGGAAGCTCGGTTCTGTAATAGCTCGTAGGCGAGCAGGGAGGGCTGAGGAAGCTCAGCATGTAGGAGGGCTCGGAGGCGAACCGATGGTTATTTACAAGGGCGAGCATAGGAGTGTTCAGGGACCCATCGAAGGTCGGGTCATGCCTTAGGACGGTAGCCCCGGGGATGCCTCCAATGTAAGGTGCTTGCCCTGTTTTCGTGAGCCCCGGGACATGTCATCTACCACGTGTCATGATCTGGGGAGTTCTCACTTATGAGAATCATCATTAGCCCCCCACTCTTGTCCCGACCTATTTATGGGTCGGGTCGAGAGTGATCTGGATCAGTTTTCCGGGCTCAGCCTGTTTGTCAAGAATTGTCGGCGCGGATTTCCGGGGCGACTCGGCATAGGGCGGTTGTGTCGTTCAGATCTTTGAACCCGCCTGTCGCATCCCGGGCCCTTGGATCTCTGCGCGTATCTTGGACGACGTCAGCGGATCAGGGGAAAGGATCGTGCATTTAAAGAGGAGCGCCGATTCGCTTGCACGTTCGTTGAGGCGCAGGCCACGCACCCGACGCGGATTGGCAGACGTGACAGGCTATTGTTGTTTCCTGCGACCGAAGGGACATCTCCAATGGTCGTTCGACACGTGGGGCATCGACGGCTGGCAGACGCGAAGCTTCGTTTTGGCGGGAAACGATCTGAGCCGTCGGATGCGTCCCTCCAAGCAGTATAAATAGGGGTGGCATCCCCCTAGGGTTCATACTTTCGCCACTATTTTCCTTTGCTGTGGGAGATTGCTCGGCGCTCCATCCTTTAGATCGGATCCTTCGCGCTCTTTCTTCGGGGAATTCCTTCTTCCTTTGAATCAGGTTAGATGTCTTCTTCTGAGGAGTCTGTTGAGATAGTTAGGGTAGAGTCTAGGGAGTCTTCCACCTCTTCCCGAAAGGGTTCCCCGGCTGCTTCCTCATCGTTGGGCCTGCCCCGTAGAGTCAGGGTCACCCGCGTCGCTCGTTGCCAGGCAACGGCAAAGGCCCCCAAGGTGCGCATCAGGAACGCCCGCGATGCGCCTTCCATCTTGAGAAACGTGGATGAGCTTACTGAGATTCGGGCCTGCTTCCACATCCCCCCTAGCTATTTGCTATATTTAGCTAGGGTAGATGAAAGGGCAGATCAGGTGCAGGGCAAGGAGATTGCTCTTTACTTGGACGCATTCTGGGATGGGATGCGTCTTCCCTTTCCAACCGAGGTATGCGGGATACTTCGTTGCTTCCAACTCTCGCCGGGCCAGCTTGCGCCGAACTCATGGAGAATCCTCCTCGGGTTTCTGGTCCGGCTGAAGCTTGAGGAGATCCCCTTCAGCTTGATCCTTCATACTTCCTTTCTCTGCTATAAAAATTACCCCGGCACCAGCAAGAGCGAGCCGAGCTGGGTGTACTTTTCTTTTAAAAAGTGTAAGGGTGGGGCAGCCGGGTCAGGTGTGGTAGTCGTTCCTTCCTCCATTCACGAATAGAAGGAGAAATTCGTCCTCGTCGGGCTACCCGAGGGCGAGGATTGGCCTGTGCCTACACAGTGGCACAGGGCCGATTGCCCGAGGGTGAAGCAGTTGTCCTCTCCCGAGACGAGGGCGATATCCATGTGGGAGCTGATCCGGCGGGCCGACGTCCTCCTTTCCGAGCAGGTCCTTAGCTGGGTCGGGCTCAGCCTCGCACACTTCATGGGTAAGTTAGGAGATTGGACGACCTGTTCAGACTTGAGTAATTTTCCTTTTACCCTTTTAACATCACTAACTTTCTCGTGTACTCTTTATTTGCAGGGCAAATAGACCGCGCTAAGATCCTTGCTATCATTGGCACTACAGCCCAGAAGAAGGCCGGGGGCGTGACCTTGTCTCGAGCAGGCCCGAGCCCGCCCCTTAAACAGTCCCCACCGGTGAAGTCCTCTGCAGCGCCCCGGGCCTCGGATGACCATTGCAGGGTCGGCCAGAAGCACACCCGAGACCCGGAACCCCGGGCGAGGGAGGAGAAGGAGGTGACCGAGGTCCCGGCGGAGCCTGCTGCCTGAGCTCCTCTTTATTTTTTCTTTTTTGTGAGCCCCCGGGAAATTTTTGTACGTCTGGGGAGCCCAAAGTACCTTGTAAAAATTTTGGAACATGATATAAACTGAGTTTATTTTCGTTTTATTTTCCTCGCCATGACAATGCGTTCCTATTAGATGAAGATCGCGCGTTGAATATAAGTCAATTAATCACCAAGTGCAGGAAGGTCAGTGCCTTTCCCACCCCCGGAGTCGAGGTGGTGATCGTTTACTCAGAACACATTAGAAAATCCCTCATTGTAGGAAGGTCGGTATCTGCCCATTCCTTAGGTCGGGCCGACGACCACGTCTCTTAGCGTGAGTTGAATAATAGCCAAGTTATGATTGGTCGTTACTGGCTGATGAGGGATCTGTATCCTTAGCGTAGGTGGGTAAGAGCTACCCTCTGAGGATTGACTGGGCAGGAAAGCTGCTAGGTAGCCTTATGAGGAGGGCTTCGATCCTTAGCATAGGTGGGCAGGATGTGTCCGATAAGGATTGACCGAGTAAAGAAGATGCTCGGTGGCCTCGTGATGAGGGCTTTCGATCCTTGGCGTGGATGGGTAGGAGCTACTCGCCAGGGATTGATTGAGTAGGGAAGCTGCTTGGTGGCCTCGTGAGGAGGGCTCATAAGGAGAGCTTCGATCCTTAGCGTAGGTGGGCAGGATGTGCCCGGTAAGGATTGACCGAGCAGAGAAGCTGCTCGGTGGCCTCGTGATGAGGGCTTTCGATCCTTGGTGTGGATGGGTAGGAGCTACCCACCAGGGATTGACCGAGCAGGGAAGCTGCTCGGTGGCCTCGTGAGGATGGCTTCGATCCTTAGCGTAGGTGGGCCGGATGTGCTCGCTAAGGATTGACCGAGCAGGGAAGCTGCGTGGTGGCTTCGTGAGGAGGGCTTCGATACTTAGCGGGGATGGGTAGGAGCTACCCTCCAGGGATTGACCGAGCAGGGATGCTGCTCGGTGGTCTCATGAGGAGGGCTTCGATCCTTAGCTTAGATGAGTAGGATGTGCCCGCTAAGGATTGACCGAGCAGGGAAGCTGCTCGGTGGTCTCGTGAGGAGGGCTTTGGTCCTTAGCGTAGGTGGGCAGGATGTGCCCGCTAAGGATTGACCGAGCAGAGAAGCTTCTCGGTGGCCTCATGATGAGGGCTTTCGATCCTTGGCGTGGATGGGTAGGAGCTACCCGCCAGGGATTGACCGAGCAGGGAAGCTGCTCGGTGGCCTCGTGAGGAGGGCTTCAATCCTTAGCATAAGTAGGCAGGATGTGCCCGATAAGGATTGACTGAGCAAGGAAGCTGCTCGGTGGTCTCGTGATGAGGACTTCGATCCTTAGCGTAGGTGGGCAGGATGTGCCCGCTAAGGATTGACCGAGCAGAGAAGCTGTTCGGTGGCCTCGTGATGAGGGATTTCGATCCTTGGCGTGGATGGGTAGGAGCTACCTGCCATGGATTGACCGAGCAGGGAAGCTGCTAGGTGGCCTCGTGAGGAGGGCTTTGGTCCTTAGCGTAGGTGGGCAGGATGTGCCCGCTAAGGATTGACCGGGCAGGGAAGCTGCTCGGTGGCCTCGTGAGGATGTCTTTTTAGACTTCTTCTTGTCTTCAGGGAGCATCGTTCAATCTCCCTTGACTTGTAAAAATCTAGGAGAGTGACCGTCGCGGACGACACATGGCTGAAACGCACAGGCGAGGCGAGGCGCTCCAAGATCTGCATCGTTCTGACTTCCGTTGACCGCGTAGGGGCTCGTGAGATACGGCATGGTCGCCACGCGGTAGCCCTGTATTGGGAAAAATGAAAATATCCTGCGATTCGCGCGCAAATTTCGGCCTTTAGGATTCTGTTAAGGTTATAAATAGTGAAGGTACGTTGGTTTCTTTCAGCGTTGCATTTCTGAAAATGGCTGGGCTCATCTACTCAATCGGAGAGATCATCTCCCGTGATGACGTGTACCTCTATGATCAGGAGTGCACGGAGGAGATGTACCGAACGGTGGTCGAACGCATAGAGGACCACTTCGGCCGCCTACTTCCTCGGCAGTCGCCTTTCCTCCGATTGTTCATGTACTCCATTTAGAGGATGTCCCTGGGTTTGTTCAACGCCTTGACTCCGCAGCTGCAGGACAAGGCGCTCGATAAGCTGCACACGCTCTACGTCCACGGACTCATCTCGAAGAACAGACATGATCGATCGGTGGCCCTTCTTTTGGAGTGTTTCCAAAAGAGGCAGATCGTGGACTCTTGTCCGGCGGGCGGGAGTTCCGGAGCTTCCGTAGCGTCTCGGGTATATGGGCAGCATCAGAGGGAGCGGGCTGAAGAGGCTAGGGCTCGGTTGGCGGAGATCTTCTTGGAGTACCATCGGCAGTGCTTTCTTGACCCCCTACCCCCTCTGTTGTAATTTTAATTTCTTGTGTAAGGCTAGGGAGCCCATATTACCTCTCAATGAATAAAATTCTTCTTTTCCGATGTGTTTTGTCTTCTCTTATCCTTTAGCATTTTTCATTTTGTCTCAGAAATGAATCTAGGGATCTCAAAACCGTGAAAGAGAACAAAATTTATGGAAGAAGTCTCTTACAATCTGGGAGACTTAATAAAAAGTACATTGCTTCGAAAAGAAGGAAATACATTCATTTGTAAAGTTTGAGTTTTTCAGCGTTGTAGGGCAGAAGAAACTTCCATCCCCCTGCATCTTGTAAGATGTAGGCTCCACCGGGCAATACTTCGGAGGTGAGGAAAGGGCCGTCCCACCTCGGGGAAAACTTGTGCAGTCTTCCTTGATCTATGAACTCGTTCCACCTTAAGACCAAATCTCATGTCTTGAAGGCGCGATTCTTAACAATAGCGTTATAGTAGCGAGCAGTTTGTTGTTGATAAACAGTGGCTTTGATCTGTACCCGGTCCCGCTTCTCTAGCAAGATGTCCAAATTAGTCCGAAGCGCCGAGGTGTTTGCTTCGTCATCGAAGTGTTCGACTCTGTAACTGGGCAGTCCGATATCCGTCGGGACCATTGCCTCGGTACCATAGCAGAGCTGAAGGGGGTCTCTCCCGTAAGTGTCTTCTTCGATGTGCGTAAGGCCCATAACACCCATGGTAGTTCTTCGACCCAGCTGCCCTGCCTGCCTTCTAGGTGAGTTCGAAGACCTCGGATGACATCTCGGTTCGCAACCTCGGCCTGCCCGTTGCATTGAGGATGCGCGACTACAGCAAACTTCATCAGTATGTGGTATTCGCTGCAGAATCCTTTGACTTTGTCGTTTTCGAAATTTGTTCCGTGGTCGGTAACGATGCACTTCGGGATCCCGAATCGGAAGATTACGTTGTTCTGCAAGAATTTGATGGTCGTGGTGGCGTCCGGTTTTCTGATGGATACGGACTCAATCCACTTTGTGAAATAGTCTACCGCGACTAGGATGTATTTGTGCCCGCCCGTACCAGTGGGGAGTTGGTCCACCATGTCCATCCCCCACTGGGCAAACGGCCAGGAGGAGGTGAGGGCCGTTTGCTCGGTAGCAGGAAGACGGGGTATGCTACCGTGGAGTTGGCCGCTTTTGCATCTTCTGACGAGCTTTTAAGCGTCTTGGTAATCGTCGGCCAATAGTACCCTTGGAGCAGCGTCTTCTGCAGGATGTAGTCGCCTTCGTGGGGGTCGACGCACCGGAGCATAGGCTGCGTGTATAACTTCTTGTAATGGTTTCCATTGCTCCAGACGAAATGGCGGGCTTTAGCTCAAAGGCGGAGCGCTTCCCCTCGGTCCTCTGGAAGTGTACCCTTCTTTAGGAACTCTACGAGGCGCTTTATCCAATCCCGGCCTTCCTCCTGAGTAGTGTATACTTGAAGCGTTGCCTCTCCGTCTTCCACGTTGGGCCATGGAAAGACTTCGAAGAGGATATTCTTCTTATTCTTGGCCATGTAAGAAGATGCCAGCTTGCTCAGTGTGTCGGTCTGGGCGTTCAGGTGCTGAGGGATCTGCTCCACTTGAACTTCATCGAAACTTTTTCGTAGTCTCTTTACCTCGGCTAAGTACTTCACCATGATCAGCTGTCGGGCCTCAAAGTGCCCGATCACTTGGCCGACAACCAGGGCGGAGTCACCGCGAATTCGAATCGTCTTCAGCCCCACTCCGGAAGCGATTTGCAACCCGGCAAGCAAGGCCTCATATTCCGCGGCGTTGTTCGACGCTCTAAACCCGAGCTTCTAAGAGTACTCCATTTCTGCTTGTTCGGGCCTCGAATGATAAGGCCGACACCGCTCCCATCCTCGGTAGAGGATCCATCAACTTAGAGGACCTAGTCGGGGACGGAGTCGGGCACTTCCTCGACCGAGGGTTGGGACCCGGGGACGGGCGCCGATGCTGCTCCTTGTTGGGATAGTACACCTGAGAACAAAGTCTTCCAGGACTTGCGCTTTAAAGGCTTGCCTGGGGCGGTATTTGATGTTGAACTGGGATAACTCCCACCTCCATTTCTCCAAACGACCAGACGATTCGGGAGAGGCGAGAATAGCCCCTATGGGCCGCTCGGTGAGCACGAGGATGGTGTATGCCTGGAAGTAGTGCCGTAGCTTCCTTAAAGCGACGATAAGCGCTAAGACAATCTTTTCTATGGCCGGGTACCTCGTTTCCACGTCTTTAAAGACACGGTTCACGTAGTAGATCGGCTTCTACACTCCTTCGACTTCTCTGACGAGCACCGAGCCAGCAGCATGATCGGATACCGTAAGGTACAGTAAAAGCTCGTCTCCTTCGATTGGCCGGGTGAGCAGTAGGGGAGTTGCCAGGTGTGCTTTGAGTTGCTCGAAAGCGTTTTGACACTTTTCCGACCATTCGAACCTTTGGATCTTTCTCAGGGCTTTGAAGAATGGGAGGCACTTTTCTTCGAACCTCGACATGAAGCGGCTAAGAGCGGCCACTCTCCCCGTGAGTCGCATGATCTCCACGTTGCTCTTCGGCATGGCCATGTTGAGAATGGCGCTGATCTTCTCTGGGTTAGCTTCGATTCCACGGTGGGTAATCATGAACCCGAGGAATTTCCCGCTGGTGACTCCGAACGCGCACTTGGCTGGATTTAGCTTCATTTTGTACTTGCGGAGGATGTCGAATGTCTCGCCAAGATCTTTGGTGTGCTCGTCCGATAAGGTTGATTTCACGAGCATGTTGTCGACGTAAACCTCTATGTTCTTCCCGATCTGCGGTTTGAACATTTTGTTAACCAGGCGCTAGTACGTAGCCCCGGCGTTCTTGAGGCCGAATGGCATCACTTTGTAGCAATATACCCCTCGGTCCGTGGTGAACGCGGTTAGTTCTTCATCTGCCGGGATCATACGGATCTGGTTGTAGTCGGAGAAAGCGTCCATAAAACTGAGCAATTTGCGGCCTGCCGAGCTATCAACAAGCTGGTCTATCCGAGAGAGGGGATAGTTGTCTTTCGGGCAGGCCTTGTTCAAATCTATGAAGTTGACGCACATGCGCCACTTCCCGCTTGCCTTTTTAACCATGACCACATTCGCGAGCCATTCCGAATATGCCACGTTTCGAATGAAGTTGGCTGCAAGAAAACTATCGACCTCATCCTCGATTGCTTTTTGTTTGATCAGAGTGAAACTTCACTTCTTTTGTCTGACGGGTCAGGCCGTTGGGTCGACCCCGAGCTTGTGTGATATTACCTTGGGGTCGATCCCGGGCATGTCAGCAGGCTCCCAGGCGAAAACGTCTAAGTTTTCTCGGAGAAAGTGGATCAAGTCTTCGCGCCGGGCACCCGTCAAAAGGGATCCGATCTGGACAGTGCGTTCCTTGTTCCCCTCAACAAGGGGGACCTCTGTTAGCGCTTCCACCGGGGCCCCTCGGATTTCCTTCTGCTCATCACGAGTATCCAAGGACTCCTGGAAATCATTTGCGCTTCCGAGGTCGTCACTTTGCTCTTCGGTGGTGGAGGTCGTTATGAAGCATCTTGGCGATTTGCTGGTTCCTGTAAGCCCGTCCTATCCCACCTTGATCCAACGGAAACTTGATCGCGAGGTGGTAGGTCGAGATCTGAGCCCGAAGAGAGTTTAGGATCGAGCGTCTCAAGAGGATGTTGTAAGACGAGGGGATCCTGGATGTAAGTCTGCACCAACGCCCCAGCCGTCAATCCGACGCCAATTGCGGACAAAAACTTTTGAAACTAGCGCTAATGCAAACTTAAATCCTGGATCGTACCATTACCATAAACTAGAAACTGTAAAAGTGTTTGATGAGATTATACCGATCGATCCGTGTCCTTCGGTCTTCAATCTTCGCACCAAACTCCCGCTACTGTGTAGACGAAGTCCACTCTCCGATCGCTCGTCGAGGTGGCACCACGTCATCGATTCTTCATACGGGCTCCCTCTTCGAACTGAAGCAACTCGAACACGAAGTTTGCTAGCCAACGTGTCCAAGATGAAGTAGAGAGAAGTGTGAATACTTTGTCTCAATACACTCTTTGGTTCTCATCACATGAGAGGGTAAGAGTGCAGGTCGAAGAAGATGCTAAGGTTTGGAGAGTGTGAGCTCAAGAAATGAAGCAAGTGAGCAAAAGAAAACCAAGCACAAAAAGAACCCTTGGCTGCCCAAAAATAATGGTGATGATATATATGAGGTTTCGTGATGAAATATCAAGGAAAATATCTTACCAAAATATCTCCACAAATCCTAAAAATATCTAAACCCAAAACAAACTCCATTAATTCATCATGAGTCACTACATGACTCATTAGCATGAGTCATTAGTGAACAAGCTAGAATTAATGAGTCACCAAAAATGAGTCACACTTTCCAAATCCAATAATCATTTAAACCAAAATGATTAACCCAAAAAGAAATACATCTTCTAAAGTATTCTCGTAACGGATTACGAGATTACCCTTCACCTGTATATACATACCTGTATCCATATTCCGACCGAATACGAATACCACGAGACGAAAGTATTCCAATACAATATAATACTTGGATCCGGCTTAAACCAAAGCCCACCAGTATTATCTGTCCGAATCATGACACGTGCACAAGTGCACGTGCATGTTCGAACCCTGCCATAAAACCATACGGCCTCTACAACGTTTCGCCCGAACTTGGGAAACTATCTGTGGGGGACTCTAAAGACTCGTCAATACTCTGGCAGTGGGTTTAACCATAGGCACGTCAGTGGCACCAGCTGTGCGTAACGGCTGCCCAAGTACTGACCGAAAGGGAAGCCGATGAGCGAACTCATCCTGAAACCCTACTGAGCCTATCAGTGACAATATCCGTACAGTCCGGTCCGTTCGTCTATGAGCATCGCATATCGGGCCTAAGGGGCTGGTAACGTCAGACCCCCAATAGCGGTATAAGTCATGTCGGAGGGTAGCCCTGAACATTCTGAGAAACTACTGGAATACGTACCAGTAATTCTCACCTGCCTTGGCCAATGACTTGGTGTAATGGCTCTCTTAGACACAGCGCGATCTCACCCCCAATACCGGGAGAGACGAATCCCCTACCGATCTGCTCACTGCCTCTATGTGGCTCGGGACGGTACCCAACTAAAACATGTTTGCACAACTTCTTTGAGCCGTGGTAGGGTAGTAATCTAAGCACAGTGGGAACTCACACGAGAAAAATGACGACCTCAGGTCGATGAACTAACCTATACACATGTCACCGGGGAACTGCTCTCTGACGCTAGGTATAATACCAACTAGCAGGTTCTCGGCGAGTCCTGTCTGGTGCACTCATAACCCAATGAGCACCTGTATACATCTTAGGTGAACCAACTGACACCAATAGCTTGTGAGACCGGCCACCGCCCCTCGTCGGGGTCTTGACTATATACACTAGTCTACTCCGGAGTATCGATGCCCTGTCTCGAAACTCCCACAAGTAGGGACCGCTTTTAAGCATGCGCTTATGGACTACCCAACTCTCACGTATATGATCGCCATCATACTGCTGGTAGTCAAGCAAGAATCCTAAGGGCTCTATCAACGTGTAATAGTGATCATGTCACCTAAAGCTGTACACGATGATAAAGGCAAACCAGATAGCATACTATCATCTCAAGTAAGACTGTCCTACCGGTATAGGTCCTCCCTCAATCATTGCAATCACGTACCTGCGATCCAATAATTGACTTTGAGGGCACTATATCCAACAATCTCCTACTTGCACTTAAGGCTAATTATTGTGATGTCGCAGACTCACAGCCCGTGTGATACCGAACACCCAACTCCTCTACTAATCAGTTTCACAAAGCTCGTTTGTAAAACTCTTGTGTTCGAGAAATAACCTCAATGAATGGATCCGCCGTGATGTTTCTTTCTATGTCTCTCTTAATCTCAAGTTCGTGGAGAAAGCCATCTCCCGAATTGAGTAATACCTGTCTTAGAATATGTCTGGATATCTGAGGGGACCTAGTTCATAAATGAACTCCAAATCCAAACTTCTTAGACTGTATCGACTACTGAACCTAATCAGTATCCTGCACTATGCCTCCCACAGTATCCTCTTGGACCACCTGTCCATAATACTGCCCCCTTCGTCAGAAGGAAAACTATAACTCTGATAATCACTCTGTCATCCATGTCACCTTTGGAAGCCTGGAATGATAAGCGTCTCCCGAAGGAGGCAGCCGTTATCAAATCCCTAGAATATCCACTTATGTTCTAAAACTGCTTCCATATGTTTCTCCAGGATTCGAATATAAATTTATTGCATTTAGTGCAAAAACAAAATCTGGTGTGGTACTTGACATCTCACGATTGACTCAATGGCCTAAGCAAGTGATATGCCAATCATGCACATCCCTCTTCCCTTTAGTCTGTAAGACACCTTTAGAGAGGGAGACTCCATCACCTGCAGGTACACCACCATGCCAGGAGTCGTCTATTCTAAATACCTTTAGAATACTGTCTAAGTACCCAGATTGGGAAACTACCCAAATCTAGATCTAAAATCATAGATCTAGTAACCAAAATGTCTGATATTATATCCATATCCTGTATGGAGAAACAACTGTGTGACAACCACAGTATAAACGATCGTAGTATAGGAATTTACTTCCTACTCTGTGTGTGTCATCCAAATACCATGACATCACACCCTACTACCTTCTTAACAGATCCATCCCCTATTCTGATGAAGTCAAACCCATGACTGTCACATCAAAAAATAGATGATCTCTCTCCGCTATATCCGCTTTAGTCTATAAATAGAAATAAGCAACTTGTCCACTATGCTTCCGGTGCTCCCACTGACCATAAGAGCCCTCTGGCAGAATAATATATACGTGCACTTCTAAAGCTAGTTTAGAACGATACTATACTTAACCTCCTGTCGGGTCTCATAGTCTTGAACAGCAGCAATGGCAAGTCTGGGCAAACAAGAACCTCCCAATCACCGTCCTTGAGCCTACCGAAGTACCTCTCGGGTGTCTGAGGTTACCCACCATATCTGCGGAGTGGCTAATGGAATGTCAAACCTGATTGAATTTTTAGGTTCTATTAAATTTTCTATAATCGTTTGCGGTTCTGGAATCTCTTTCAGTTCTACCATACTCCCACTACTATTTTCTGAAAAAAATCCATTTTACTAAAACTGTGGCGAGTCAAGAACAATATCACCATTGATCTTCCAGATGGTAGAAAGTCAACCCTCGTCATAGCCTGGGCCAACCCACAAACTGTCATTACAGAAACGTGTCTTGAGTTATTCAGAGTCTGGTTTTAAGCATAAGCCGGACAACTCCCCGTACCTTAACATCGTTAAGATATGAACCATTCTATATCCAATATAGAAACTTTGGTACTTATTTAATTGGAACCAGATTCAAATTATGCAGCTGTCTCCAGTGCATATCAACAAAATGGAGAGATGCCGATCAGCATTACTCAACTTAGGAGTTCATCCAATTATGAGTAACCTGAAAGAGAAACAAGTTTCTCAAAATCATTACTATCAACTGAATACCAATCAAAAGTATCTACATCTTCGATCTCCTTGAAGAATCCTGATACTTGCGACACATGGTTCTCTACTTTATTCTTATACCCACAACTTCTCAAAACTTAGACCTTGTATTTCTACGAAACACTTGTCTAAAAACTATAGAAGTCACAAGTAAACAGAACATAGTACGAGGACCAACCCCTTTGTCCTAATGGACACTGGACAACATACAATACTCTGTATGAGTCCCCTGAGTTGAATAACTCAAAACCTGTGCATCGTAGGTTGAAAAACTGTACTTATGGTTAAGAACTACTCCGCTGTTCAATACTCCTTACCCAATCGTCAACTGATATAGGTAAATGTCATGGACATAATTTCAAAAAGTTATATCTCACTTTATAAAAATAAACGTATAGATATATCAGTTTGAAATTGGTGAACAATAACGGATACTCAAAACCAAATACTTGCCGTCCGGCAAAAACCCAGGCGATTTCCTCAAATATCACCAATTACAACGAATTCCGATATAATGAGGCCGATCACCTAATTCCCAATAACTTACTCCCACTCTTTATTTGTAAAACCATACAGATGTGAGAATTATACCTGGTAAATACATACCCTGGAGTAAGTATCTAATCGGGAAATCAGTTTTCCTTTAACAACGCACAGTGAAACTGAAACATGAAAATGTTTCGAAGGGGTATCCTGGTATTCCTAGTAATGCCTCTTCCATTATCCAGATTCATGACTGTAACCATATATTTCGCTGTCATCTCTCCAAATCCCTTTATTTGTCTTTAGTCATTACCTTCTGTACACCTTCGTTAGGCTTAATGGTTTTCTTCCTTCCGTACCGTTCAGCACCAGCCTATGGTTTGGAAGAAGACTATCCAATAAGCGTAATAGGTGTACTCTCCTAATTCTAGGAGTACTCGCAACTTGAGAGAAGGTGATGATAAAAGACAACCTGAATAAAACCTTATTCTATTCCTTCTCAACTGGAGAAAAGCAAAGGTGAAATAGGAGTGGCGATGATCTACGCGGTTTGGTCGTGAATGATAGCAGTCGCAATTGTCTTTACTTACTACCTTCTATACACCCTACTTAGGCTAATTGGTATTCTTCATTCCCTACCTTTCGGCACCTGCCTATGGTTTGGAAGAAGACAATCCAATAAGCGTAATAGGTGTAATCCTAGGAGTATTCGCAACCTGAGAGAAGGTGATGATAAAAGACAACCTGAATAAACCAATTCAATTTCTCCTGAACCTGAATCCATCCTCGAATCTGGAACAAGTTCCTTCGAGTTCGTATATAACCATACGATGGATTTTATCCAATGGAAGTGGATGTTCGTAGTAATACGAGGTGTTCTGGAGAAATGCAAAGGGTAGAAGAAGGAGTGGCAATGACTTATGCAACTCAGACAATCCAAAAGCCAATATTTTAAGAAGGTTCGGTCAACTTGGTCACTGAGTCACAGTCAAGGGTCGGGCAATGGTCACTGCCAAAGAGAGAGAGAGAAAAGAAACACTCTGCGTGCATTCTAACCTAGATCAGAATGGTTACCACTTTATCTAATCAGGAAACCTCCCACTGTACCATCAAATTCTCCTCCAAACCTAAAAGAAGAATTAGCCGGGATCACCCGAAGAGTAAACCAACTCATCGGTGGGAATCGGGATCTAACTATCATCGCATGATAATGTGAAGGAATCCACTCATGTTATCACACTCCAGAAGGTATGCGCATGCCTGGCAAGTTTCAGTTTCTTTAGAAACTCCCGATGTGGATTTTTGCCCCATGCTCTTATGACCTTGGCGTTGGCCAAAATGTCATAAGTCACATGTCAAGTTCTACCCATCATTATCTTATTAATTTGAACCCACCCGTACATACCCCTGACGTTGGCCAAATGGCAGAACAACTGTCCCAAACTAACTCATCTATCTATGCAACAGATGAATACCCAGCAGCTACCAAACACTATGCCTTGGCGTTGGTCAAAATACATAGCTTGAATACTACTGAATACCCAATTGAAATGACGGAGGGCTACGGCTGGTTTTTGGCGAAAAACCTTTAACGTAACGAACTTGATATCGCTGAAGGAACCTGATAGCTTTTTACAAAAATATAGTGGCGAAAACTTTTACTAAAGAGGTCACTCCCGGTGATGGGATCTCGGCTCTTTCCTCGTAGAATGAGGTGCAGGATATTCCAACTGAATACCGCGATGCAAAGCAACAAGTAATCGACTATAGTGAAGTTATTACCCTGACACAAACTTCTGCCGAAGGGGTCACTCCCGGTGAAAGGATCTCGGCCCTTGCCTCATTGAATGAGGTGCAGGATATTCCAACTGAATACCACTGTGCAAAACAAAAGAAAACGTCCTTGTAATAACACTTTTTGAAAACTGTTCCAACAACGTCAAACAGGTTTGTTTTCCTTGCATTGATCAAAATCAACGTAGTCCCATCAATTAATCACACCAGAAAAGAACGAAAATAAAATATACGTATATGCCATCCGCATTCGTCACTGGGTCCCGTCATCACCCGTTAGGTTACTTAACTAACGACAGAGCGGGGACAGGAAAAGCGCGGGTGCAAAACATATACAACATCTACTAGTATATATACCAATATACAATAATCGCTCCAGGCGTGAAAAATGCAACATTATAGAAAAGTAATAAGCATCACAGAACAATACAGATAATCTGGGATCCCCGTGTTTCACAGAGCCGCTACTGAAACCCGACGTTCCCCTGGTCGTGTGGATAGCTTGTGCAATGAAACCTAGACCCCTACGAGTGCGGAAAGTTACCCACCAAAACCTGAAACGAGGCAGCCCCCTACAGCAAATTGAATGAACCACCCGAAACTTCACGGAATCCGGTAACTTAAGCACCCCTCCTTGGGTCAACCTGTACCCCCTACGAGTGCGGCGAATAGCCTGCCAATTCTAGAGTGAGCCCCCTGCCTCTTAAAGCCATGAGATGCGGGCCTGTTGCCCTCCAGAACCCGGCTATCCGTGCACTCCGTCGCGGGGTAAACCTAGTACAGAAATAAAAATATGTACAACGGGTATATCGACCTCAACCCGGTCGTGCCCCAAAAGAATAATATACAAACAGGCAGTGACAGTAGTCCACATGTTGGATGATCACCCTGCAATATCAAATGTACAAATATATCCAAACTGCACTACCATTGCACACAGCTATCCAACACGACAAATCCGCAACATCACAGCACAACACAGAACATCAACGCGAATGTCACGTTCGCAAACCCGTCTAAAAGAGCTATAGCAATTAGACACGATTTACCGCTCGAATGATATTCACGGTCACAGATATAATGTAAGCACTACAAAACTTTAAACGATGTTAGATATTATCGACTCCGAAATAACCCCCTAATAGCCCAAACAACCTGATAAAACCATATCCAAACTGGGCCAAATAAACAATACCAATGAACCAACTCCCCAGAGACCAACCAAAACACAAATCCCATAGCCCTTTACAAAACCGGCGACGCCGGAAAAAACCACTTGGCGATCGGCCAAATTCCGGCGAGGGAGGTTTGTGCTTGGGGTGTGTTCTTGTGTCATCTAGAATAGTTTTCTGCACATGTTTAAATAATTTTTCTGAAACTTTTGAAAAACAACAGAAACTGTTGATTCATTGGTATCGTTTGGGTTTTGTTTCGGTTTCAATACTTTAACATTATCTAAACCAATTAGTTAACGGTTAATAGTTTGGCTCTGATACCATGTAAGTCTACGCCAGCGCCCCGGCCATCAATCCGACGCCAATTGCGGAACAAAAACTTTTGAAACTAGCGCTAATGCAAACTTAAATCCTGTATCGTACCATTAACCATAAACTAGAAACTGTAAAAGAGTTTGACAAGATTATACAGATCGATCCGTGTCCTTCGGTCTTCAATCTCCGCACCAAACTCCCGCTGCTGCGCCGACGAAGTCCGCTCTCCGATAGCTCGTCGAGGTGGCACCATGTCATCGATTCTTTATACGGGCTCCCGCTTCGAACCGAAGCAACTCGAACATAAAGTTAGCTAGCCGACGTGTCCAAGATGAAGTAGAGAGAAGTGTGAATACTTTGTCTCAATACACTCTTTGGTTCTCATCACATGAGAGGGTAAGAGTGGAGGTTGAAGAAGATGCTAAGGTTTGGAGAGTGTGAGCTCAAGAAATGAAGCAAGTGAGCAAAAGAAAACCAAGCACAAAAAGAACCCTTGGCTGCCCAAAAATAATGGTGATGATATATATGAGGTTTGGTGATGAAATATCAAGGAAAATATCTTACCAAAATATCTCCACAAATCCTAAAAATATCTAAACCCAAAACAAACTCCATTAATTCATCATGAGTCACTACTCATTAGCATGAGTCATTAGTGAACAAGCTAGAATTAACGAGTCACCAAAAATGAGTCACGCTTTCCAAATCCAATAATCATTTAAACCAAAATGATTAACCCAAAAAGAAATGCATCTTCTAAAGTATTCTCGTAACGGATTACGAGAATACCCCTCACCTGTATATACATACATGTATCTGTATTCCGACCGAATACGAATACCACGAGACGAAAGTATTCCAACACAATATAATACTTGGATCCGGCTAAACCAAAGCCCACCAGTATTATCTGTCTGAATCATGACACGTGCACAAGTGCACGTGCATGTTCGAACCCTGCCATAAAACCATACGGTCTCTACAACGTTTTGCCCGAACTTGGGAAACTATCTGTGGGGGACTCTAAAGACTCGTCAATACTCTGGCAGTGGGTTTAACCATAAGTACGTCAGCGGCACCAGCTGTGTGTAACGGCTGCCCATGTACTGACCGAAAGGGAAGCCGATGAGCGAACTCATCCTGGAACCCTACTGAGCCTATAAGTGACAATATCCGTACAGTCCGGTCCATTCGTCTATGAGCATCGCATATCGGGCCTAAGGGGCTGGTAACGTCAGACCTCCAATAGCTGTATAAGTCGTGTCGGAGGGTAGCCCTAAACACCCTGAGAAACTACTGGAATACCTACCAATAATTCTCACCTGCCTTGGCCAAGGACTTGGTGTAATGGCTCTCCTAGACACAGCGCGATCTCACCCCCAATACCGGGAGAGACGAATCCCCTGTCGATCCGCTCACTGCCTCTATGTGGCTCAGGATTGTACCCAACTAAAACCTGTTTGCACGACTCCTTTAAGCCGTGGTAGGATAGTAATCTAAGTATAGTGGGAACTCGCACGAGACAAATGACGACCTCAAGTCGATGAACTAACCTGTACACATGTCACCAGGGAACTGCTATCTGACGCTAGGTATAATACCAACTAGCAGGTTCCCGGCGAGTCCTGTCCGGTGCACTCATAACCCAATGAGCACCTGTATACATCTTAGGTGAACCAACTGACACCAATGGCTTGTGAGACCGGCCACCGTCTGATTGATCTGGATTTATGTGTAATAGTTAACCGCAATCAATAACGGTGTCGCGTGTAGCTAGACTGAGATGAGTACGGGTCATCCTCTGGGAAACGTGGAACCTTTTAATCTTACTTTAGGCGTGTTGAGAAAGAAAGGAGGAAGAATAAAGAATGGTGAAGGATGGTTGTAGGATCTAGATCTACGTTAAACACTGATGCAAAATATAGATCTAGATTAACTACGGAGGTAAGTTTATATAAAAAGGGGGCTTGTAGGGTTCATTAGGATTTAGTAGTTATGGATGATTAATTAAAAATTACTCTTTTTATCCTTTAATAGATTTAAAACTAGAACGACAGTGATGCATGTAGATTAGGGTTTCTGGAGGAAAAAGGGTTCCCACTCTTAACCCCTATCTCGACATGGAACTCCGTTCATATCTAGCCTTTAACAAAACAATTATTAATCTAATCTCTAATCGCGATCGAGACTAACAATAAATTGGTAGCGCGCCCGATTAGGATGTTAATGATTCTTTTGATAAAGTTTATAAACTTTATAGGACGTAAAAAGAGTTTAAGGATCTTCATCATCCATTACCCTACCCTAATCCTACGAACTCTAACAAGCGGAGAATTACTCGCGCATGTTGGGAGAAAAAGAGATGGAGAGAGAAATTATATTAAAACTACAAAGAAATAGAATAAGAAAAAGAAGTACCTTTATTAATCAACAAAACTCATTTATACTTTTTTCGCTTAGAAAATGATTACAAATACTAGTTTGCTTCTCGATCTCTTCTAAGGAGGTAGATGAACCGTTGATGATCAGCCTGGATGCGTGAGCCGTCTTGGACTTCGTGATCGCGTCGACTTGATAATTTTTCCAAGAGGCTCTCGGTCCTTATTTATAGTCCCAGAGCCAGAACCCTAGATGCCTAAATTGGAAACTAGTAGTTAAGATCCAAACTGAAAAATCCCAACTCCTAACTCGTCAAACCGCGGCGGATCCGCGGCCAAAAGGTGGGTTTGGCCGCGGATCCGCTGCCAAATAGTGATATCTTGGGCTCAATCTTCTTGTGGGCTCTTCTGGTGATATATGGTGATCTTTTGAATATCTGGAAACTGAAAATCTTTTCTACGTCACTGCCAGAATTGATTTCTTTGATTTACTTTCTTAATTATGCAGGTTTGTTTTAACAACTTTGATTTCCTTGATTTCAGCCCTGAAAATTCTGCACAACAACTCAACATATAATATTAGTAGAGATATTAACTTAACCATTAAGTATTGGTCAAAGGTATTAATAAGGTAAGCATATTAAATGGGCCAAATGTTACATGAATATTATATTCTTAATTTTTCCTACCAAATGTTAATTATAATATATAAACACATGAAAATAGTATTTTGACAGATAAACCTTCATATGTATCATATATTATAATAAACACCTTTTATTATATAGAAATAGTAGAAAAAATGTCATATTAAATGTGCAGTTTTATCAACTGAACAAATACCCCCAAACTTATCTTTGATCGTCCCGAGCAAACTAGTTTATTTAAGAGAAGGAGAAAAAGAAAGGAGAAAGCTAAGCACACTTTCGTAGGCAACACAATTGCACTGAGCGCGTGCAACAAGCCGTTAAACCCCTAGGTGTCCCTAGTAGGAGGAGTGTTGTCTCCTGAGGGTTTTCAGCGGATTACACCCACAAAATCCTATAATAAAAGGAAGACTGTGAAAGATAAGAACTATAAAAGAAAGACTTTGAAAATAAGAGTTTCCAACTACACTAGCTTTTCTGTTGTCATGAGCCCTATCTTAATAGTCATGAAAAAATGTTAGAAATCACATCTTTCATCAATAAAACATCGTCTTTATTCTTCATTCCTACCTTTCATCCAAATATCGATCATATACCCCTACGTGTGTGTATAGAACATCCCTACACTCAGAGAATTCAATTCAAGCAATCATACTCTTGTCCATCTACCTTGGTACTTTTTAATAGATATTTAGATGGAATTTGCTCACACATTTTTCATGCGACCGTTAATACTTCTTGAGGTACTAACCGACCGATTACTCATGTGCTTGCTTATTTAGGTGTATTTCCTCGTCTTGCAACACCTAAGGCTTAGCAGTGGCTCCCAAACCAGTTGGTCTAAGGCACTAGGTGATAAAGCACCCTCGCTATATTTTTTTTTATTGCTGCCTCGGTGATAACAAAACCAGTGTTCATTTTTCTTTTCGCAATTTTATCTTTTATTTTCCATTTATTATTTTCTTCATACTTTGGCTTTTAGACAAGAGCATTTCAAGGTATCCTCTACTATCTCGAGTTTCAAGATGTGTGTAAGTGCGTATAGTAGGGTATCAACGTTCAAATGTTTGACTTCCAGAATAGGAACTATTTTTCAGGCTTATTTTTATCCTCAGATTAGTAGTTTCCTTCATCTTACAAACCCTTGGGACAACGGCTCATAACTACTTATTACTAGTTCCTTTAAGAAAACTTTTAATTTTCTTGGTTTTCTTAAATTTTTCCAATCTTTTGGATGTAATTTTTCACCATCTAATCTTTTATTATCAAAAAAATTTGTGCTTATGCAAAGTGTAATGCAAAGCAACACGTAAATAAGCACAAATCTCCCCCAAACCTGTTTACAGCAGTGTCCTCACTGATGTCATCCGTTAAGCTCAAAAACCTGTAGACTTGGGAGGAAAGAGGGGACAGGAAATAATGAAAGTGAAATCCTCCCCCAAACTTATTTTTGGCTCACAATTTTGTAAAAATCATTTTCTTTCAAGAGCTAAAATATCCCCCCCCCAAACTTGAGTTAAACAATATTAATCTTTTAAAATCACACGAGGGGGTCATAGTTATTGGTCAATGCCAAGCTTTGTAAAGATCAAAAGTCAACACCAACCATTCAAAAATTTTATCGATGAAGCACCAAGGTTGGTAGAAGAACATGTCACCTTTCGACGTGAAGAAGTGGGGAGGTGATAAGAGATGTAATGGAAAAAGATTGCGTCTCAATTTGGAGAGACGACACAGTGATAGTGATGATGGATTACTCGCATTATCGTGATTGTCCAGAAGAAGGGGTGGAGGTTCAATTTCTTTATCTTGGAGTTGATTCATCTCAACACCCGTGTCTTTTAAAAATGCTAGTTCATCAGCAAAAATTTTCTCAAAGCTTTCATCGATACCCCGAAGAATAATCTCATCAGAAAAAAACGGGGTGATTGTCAGACTCTATCATCAGCGTTAGATGTTGATTAGGACAACTCGGTGGAAGAGTCCGTATATGTATAATACATGGTTGGGTCAAACAACAACATATGAAAAGAGTCGGTATCATGAGGTTGATCAAATTCGCTGCTGTCGACATCCATTAATTCGACAGAACACACATGAGCATAGGGTTCGGAGGGTTCACTTCCCAACTTGTAAATGTTAAGCTCAATTGACTTTTTTCCAAAGGATAGGGTCATAGAGTCGTTTCTACAATTGATTACTGCATTGGAAGTTGCTAGGAAGGGTCGACCGAGTATCACCGGGATTTGATTTCGTAGGTTCGCTACAGGTTGTGTATCAATAACGATAAAGTCCACATGAAATATAAATTCCCCGACTTTGATTAACACATCCTCTAGCTCACCCCTAGGTTGGGTGATAGATCGATCGGCCATCTGAAGAGTGCAATGTGCGGGTATCAACTCTCCAATCCCTAACTGCTCGTATACTGAGTAAGGAAACAAGTTAACGCTAGCGCCAAGGTCGAATAAAGCACGATTAATATTCTTACTCGCAATAGAAATAGAGATGGTAGGACAGCCAGGGTCCTTACGTTTCTTTGGTATTTGCTGGGTAAAAGTTGTGCTAACATTACTCGTCATGAAAACTTTTTTAGGCACATGAGTTTTTCTCTTCCTAGTGCACAAGTCTTTAAGGATTCTTGTATAAGATGGGACTTGTTGAATAGCATCTAGGAGAGGAATATTTATGTTAACTTGCTCAAATATTTCCATAATCTTCTCCATTTGTGGGTTAGGTCTGTTGGCCCTTAATCTGTTTGGAAACGGAGCTTGATCAATAAGTTTTGGGTCCAACATTTGTGGAGAAGATTGTGAGGACGGATTCGATCCCAATATTGGAGTGGGAATCGTCTTAGATAGATTGGGCAAAGTGTTCGAGCCTTGGGGAAAACGGAGAATAGGCTCGGATGAAGGTGGGAGACTAGACGAATTAGGGGAAGAAGAAGAAGCTGGGGTATCATTGGTATCACTAACATCTTCAAATTGCTCACCCACTCGGTTATTCAGCACTTTTCCTGATCTCAACGTAGTAACGGCATTCACATTATGATTTTGTGAGTGGCCAAGGTTCGGTAAGGGTTGAGATGGGAGTTTCCCTTTCTCTCTCGCACTCATTGCGGCGTTCAACAGTGCAAGTTGGTTTTCTATTGATTTAATACTCTCACCGTGAAAGGCGGAGTCTTTCTTTATGGTATCAATAGAAGACTTCATATCAGCCGACATTTGAATGGAATGTTTCATAAACAAATCCAAAGTTTGTGCGAGTGAAGAGTTATCAGTACCGGCCAGTTGTGGTGCGGAAGTGTTGGCCGGATTTTGAAAATTTTATGACTGAAAGGGGTGATGACTTTGTGGTTGTGGTTGCTGTGGTGGAGGTCTTTGATAATTGCTTTGGAACTGGTTTTGATTTTGGGGTTGGTTTTAGTTCCAAGCAAAATTAGGATGATTCCTCCATCCTTGATTGTACGTGGAAGAATAAGGATCGTTTCTAGGTCGCTGCTGAAAAGTAGCATTAGTTTGCTCGTGACCTTGAAACGATGCATTTATAGGACATTCTTCCGTTAAGTGTGAAGGATCCGAACAGCAACCACACACGGTTTTGGGAAGCGTTACCTGATTTAAGGAGACTGATGAGAATTTGTTCTCAATAGCGTCGAGTTTCTTCTGCATCGCTGCCATTTCGGATTTTACTGCGATGGAAACATCGAGCTGATGAATACCTCCCTAGATGAAGGTGGTCTTACGCTTTCCCACTGCAAAGTGTTTTCAGCGAGGTCTTCCAAATATTTCCAAGCTTCGCCATCATCTTTAGATATGAAATTGCATTGACAATTTGTTTCAAGCATCTGCTTTGTCGCTGGATTTATGCCCTCATATATAATTCGGCACAAATCCCATCTATTTATTCCATGATGAGGACATTGGACAAGCAGATTCTTGAAACGTTCAAAGCACTTCCAAAATGGTTCATTGGGAAGCTAGGTAAACTGGTTGATCTCGCTTCTAACACGGGCGGTCTTATGGTTTGGGTAAAACTTCTTAAGAAATGCTATTACAAATTCATCCCAATTAGTGATAGAGTGTGCGGCAGTATTATAAACCTATTTTTCTGCCAAGTCGCACAGAGTGAATGGAAGAAGATGCAAGCGCATAGCATCCACAGTCAGTTGTGAAGTACCCATCATTGCGCATACGTTTTCGAATTTAGTGATGAAAACGTACGCGTCTTCCGACTCAAGCCCGTGAAATTTGGGCAACAGATTGATGTAGTGGGGTTTAATTTCAAAATTATCCCCGTTGGCTGGTGGAATGGATAAGCAAGTAGGAAGGGGACCACGGATAGGATAGCATCTCTCTTGGAGAGAGATGCGCGGTGGATTCTGCTCACCTACGGACGGTGACAGCGTGGTGTTATAATTTGATGGAGTATCGTCCATCTCAGTTGATGTGGTGTGTGGTGGGGGAAAAGAAGATGAAGAAGTACCGACTTCGGAGTCGATAGCAGGAACACGGACAAGACGGGCACTAGAATCCCGTATCCAGCCAAGCATGCACTAAGCGAGTTTAGTGCAAGTGGCAGCGTGTGTGATTTAAAATTGGTTTATTTTGAAAAAGTGGGACTTAAGACAAATCACACAAAAATGCACAAACACCCTAGAACTAAGGTTACCTAGGTCAAGTCTCTAGACCGCTCCTAGACTTCCAAAGGACAAGCCGTAGGATCAATCCTCTACTTCCTCTTTACTACTCTTGTGGCCAGGTAAGTGCCAGATAATTGGGAGGTATTCTCTATACGAATCATCGAAAATAGCGGGCCTAATTAAGTAACCACTTGCCTTAGACACACTTGCCTAGACACCACAAAAGTAATGCGGATAAGCGATAGATTACCCACGACCTTCCTCTGTCCTTATTGAGCGCGACAGTCCTTAGAGTCTTGTCTAGATATTTTTTTAATTAATGTAGGGTTGATGCAAATGCTCGTTTTGTGATTTGTGGGGCCTAGGAAGGGTGATGAAATCCCCACCTAATCTGAATTTTGGCCTTGCCCCATTAAAGTCCATATTAAAATATGCAAAAACAAACCGCAAAACAAAACTCGCAAAAAGATTTTTGAGCGGCGATATTTTGCAAAGAATCCTGCAGAAAAGATATTTTATTGGATTTCAGAGGAGAGAGAAAGATATAGAAAATATACCAGAGAAGTTTGCAGCCCTAAATCCCCTATACAGCCGCGGTTCCGCCGCCAAAAGGCTCCTTTGACCGCGCTTCTGCCGCTGAGTAGAGGGATCAGGTAATGAATTTTGCTACGTGGCCTCCTGCACTCCTCTAGATCTTGATGAATGTCTCTGGCTTTCTGTTTCCTCAATTCCGTGACTCCAGATCCCCTCGCAAAATTCACACGACAATCGTTAAATATATAATTTGCAGTTTTGTTTATGATATGAATCAAATAAGAATTCAACACAAATAGCAAGAACAAAAAATTACGCACGTATCCCCGGCAACGGCGCCATTTGATTAATGTGGATTTATGTGTAATAGTTAACCGCAAGCAATAACGGTGTCGCGTGTAGCTAGACCGAGATGAGTACGGGTCGTCCTCTGGGAAACGTGGAACCTTTTAATCTTACTTTAGGCGTGTTGAGAAAGAAAGGAGGAAGAATAAAGAATGGTGAAGGATGGTTGTAGGATCTAGATCTACGTTAAACACTGATGCAAAATATAGATCTAGATTAACTACGGAGATAAGTTTATATAAAAAGGGGGCTTGTAGGGTTCATTTGGATTTAGTAGTTATGGATGATTAATTAAAAATTACTCTTTTTATCCTTTAATAGATTTAAAACTAGAACAACAGTGATGTATGTAGATTAGGGTTTCTGGAGGAAAAAGGGTTCCCACTCTTAACCCTTATCTCGACATGGAACTCCGTTCATATCTAGCCTTTACTAAAACAATTATTAATCTAATCTCTAATCGCGGTCGAGACTAACAATAAATTGGTAGCGCGCCCGATTAGGATGTTAATGATTCTTTTGATAAAGTTTATAAACTTTATAGGACGTAAAAAGAGTTTAAGGATTTTCATCATCCATTACCCTACCCTAATCCTACGAACCCTAACAAGCGGAGAATTACTCGCGCATGTTGGGAGAAGAAGAGATGGAGAGAGAAATCATATTAAAACTACAAAGAAATAGAATAAGAAAAAGAACTACATTTATTAATCAACAAAACTCATTTACACTTTGTTCCCTTAGAAAATAATTGCAAATACTAGTTTGCTTCTCGATCTCTTCTAAGAAGGTAGATGAACCGTTGATGATCAGCCTGGATGCATGGGCCGTCTTGGACTTCTTGATCGCGTCGACTTAATAATTTTTCCAAGAGGCTCTCGGTCCTTATTTATAGTCCCGGAGCCAGAACCCTAGATGCCTAAATTGGAAACTAGTAGTTAAGATCCAAACTGAAAAATCCCAACTCCTAACTCGTCAAAACCACGGCAGGTTTGTTTTAACAACTTTGATTTCCTTGATTTCAGCCCTGAAAATTCTGCACAAGAACTCAACATATAATATTAGTAGAGATATTAACTTAACCATTAAGTATTGGTCAAAGGTATTAATAAGGTAAGCATATTAAATGGGCCAAATGTTACATGAATATTATATACTTACCTTTTCCTACCAAATGTTAATTATAATATATAAACACATGAAAATAGTATTTTTACAAATAAACCCTCATATGTATCATATATTATAATAAACACATTTTATTATATAGAAATAGTAGGAAAAATGTCATATTAAATGTGCAGTTTTATCAACTGAACACCGCCCCTCGTCGGGGTCTCGACTGTATACACTAGTCTACTCCGGAGTATCGATGCCATGTCTCGAAACTCCCACGACTAGGGACCACTTTTAAGGATGTGCTTATGCACTACCTAACTCTCACATATAAGATCTGTTGGATATATGTATGCCCTAGAGGCCATTATGTGATAGTGGATGTATCTATACATGTATATATATTCAGTTTGCATTCTTGCTCGACATGATAGTATGCTATCTGGTTCTTCTTTATCTGACATGTTGATTTGATCATGCTTTTATTCATTCATACATGCTGATAAAGCCCTGAGGATATCAGCTTGACTACTCTGATTATGATGGAGATCATACTAGTGGGACATCTGTAGTCTATGAGCATATCCTGGAACGTCCCTAGTCGTAGGTATATCGAGACGGGGCATTAATATACCAGAGTAGACTAGCGTATATGATACTAGACCCATACGATGGGCGATGGATGTTCCCACGTTCATCGATGTTTGACATCAAGATCACATACGGGTGCTCAGTGGTGACTGAGTACACTGGACGGACTCACCGAGAACTCCTATATGGAATTATATCTATCGTCGGATAGCAGTTCTCAGGTGACACTGGTACAGGTTAGTCTGTAGACCCGAGATCGTCATGGAGTCTTGTGTGTTCTCCCACTGTACTTTGATTTCCACCCTACCACGGCTCTACTGAGTCGTGCAAACAGGTGGCCGTTGGGTACAGTCCCGAGACACACGAAGACGATGAGCGATAGGAGGGGTTTCGTCTCTCCCGGTATTGGGAGTTGATGCTGTGCTGTGCCCGACTGGTTATAACAGCAAGTCCCTGGCCAGGGCTGCTGAGGTTTGCTGATAAGTGTTATCAGTAGTTTCTCGATCTGTTATAGACCATTCACCGGCGTGACTTATTGAGTTATTGGGGTCGACGTGACCATCCCTAGGCTCGATATGCAGCATATCTGACGAAGAGACCGGACTGTACGGTAGTGTTGCCGGATGGCTCGACGGGAGTTGTAGCAGGTTCGCTTGTTGTCTTCTGATCGCTCAATACCCGGGTGGCCGTTACGTTTAGCTGACCGCTTGCGGCTTGAGGGTACTTGATATGATCATCACCCTCTGCCGGCGTATTGACGAGTCTTAGAGTCCCACAAAGGAGTTACCCAGTTCAGGCGAAACGTTGTGGTGCGCGTATACGATATGCGCATGCACCCGATTGAAATGTGCGTATATGATACCGAACATTGATCGGGTGAACTGCTTTTGGTGGGGTCATATGAGATATGACCGGATTGATAAATCAAGTGTTGATTTATCATTTAACCATTAGTTTTCTCACTTAAAACCTTTTCTTGGATGATGGATGTGTGCATGCATGTGTGCTTTTCTTTCTTTCTTTCATGCTAGTTTCATGCACATGTGAATGTGCATACATGCACACATACATACACTCATCCATCATGGTTGTTAGCATATGGAAATGGTGGCAATATAAGACTCACACCATGGATTATATAATGGATTATTATTTGATTTTGGATTTAAAAGAAAATGAAAAGGAAAGGATAATCATTCTTGCTTCTACATTCTTCCTTTGACCTAACCATGCTCAACTACCACTAACCTAGGGTTATCCTTCTCTTTATCATTTAAAACTCAAGTTAAATAATGTCTCCATCACTTTAACCATGGTTCATAGTGAGAAGAAATAAAATATATATTGATATATTTCTTTTTCTTCTCATGAGTTATCTTTTTACCTCTTGTTAAAAAATTGCCACCATCTTCTTCCTCTTTCTCTTTTGCTCTCTAGTTTTTTCTAGTGAGCAAATACCACTTAAAGATAGGTTTTTGAAGTGAGAAACTTAACCACAATATCATTCTACACAAGCTTAGCCGTTTTGTTTAGAGTGTTCTCTTCGGTTTTACGAAGTTGCGAGCTTGGACGGAGATCTCCGTGGTGGATCATCGTGGACACAAGAGGATTTCAAGAGGACCTCCGTTCAACACCCTAGAGACCAAGGAGTCCAGCGAAAGGGAGCTACAAAGGTTGTAGTCTCAAAACCCTAGATTAGTTCGCTTTATATTTCGAAACCCTAATTTTCTAGGATCGATTCCTTTGCATGTTCGTTTAGCACCATAAAAATTTAAACTTTGGGTCATGTGATGCTTCAAAACTCTTCATAGGGTGCTAGACTAACCTTACATTGGTATCAGAGCCGACCTAGAACATTAGGCGACCTTTTTACGAAGTTAAAACTCCGATCGAACCGAAATATGACTTTTTAGGGTGCTCTCTGGAAATTTTCTAAAAATTGACATTTTTCAGAATTAAAAATATGTAAAATATACAGCAGGAAAAAATAAGGATTACGGTACAAAAATTATTAAATGAACAGTGATTCTTGCAGCGGAAACGCGGCCTAAGCTTGCTTAGGCCGCGGTTCCGCGGCCGTATATATGAATTGATGAATATTTTTTGTACAGTAATTCATGAATCTGCTTGTATAAATTTTTGGATATTTTTAATCTATATTTGGTTTTGAAAAATTCTGGAGATGGTTTTGGACTCGTAATTTCGATCGGGATTTTTATTTCGTAGCTTTTCCGGGTAAATTAGAAAGTATTGAAGTGTTTGAACGAGTATCATTTACTCACTATTCACGGGGTTTAAATACTTTGGAGATACGTGCAAGTCTTTTTGCGGTGGTCCCTCTAGAAGACAACAAATCTTAACTCGATTATGTGACCGTCTCGAACTGCCCTTTGAACCCTAGGGTTTGGGGCAGTACGGCGTGCCACATGTGAGGCGTTGGCTTGACCCTTCTACGGCTGGACCGCTACTACTGTGTCACACTCCGGATTTTTTGAACCCTGCTCAAGTGTTGAGCTTTAGTGAATCTTGGGTGCTTGATCGTTCGTTCGAAAACTTTAATACTGTCTGTTTGTCTGGAATGTGATACAATATGTGGAATTCATATAGTTTAGGCATGAAATACGAAATATGTGATATTTCGCATTTATGATGTCTAAAGAGAATCTGGATTCCAAATATTGTAGTTTTACACTTTCTTTTCTGTGACCGTAAGTGTAGTATGTTCGATATCGCCGGTTTCGTTGCTATACGTCAACGACAATCGGGGTACGCATACTTACTTACGTTGATGATATGTGATATTATGTGTTGCTGAGATATGATGTGCAGGATTGTCGCGATCGAATAGCCGCGGGGTTTTGTGAGATGAGAGTTTTATATTTTCATTCATGTAAATTCAAATGTAATGTAATATTCTTTTATTTGGGGGCACTTCCAGGTTGAGGTTGTGTCACCAGTGTTGTATATTATTTACTTTTCCGCATTAGGATGGACCCAAGGAGGGGAGCACAGGTGACCGGGTTCTGGGGTTCAGTGGGAGGCCATCTCGAGGAGTCGAGACCGGGTCTCCTAAACTCCAGGATTGGTAGGGTCACTTGCCGCTCTCGTAGGGGTCCAGGGTGTGGGCTTGGCTATTCATCGTGACTGTGGAATCCGTATTTTCTATTCTGGCTAAATACTAAATACGGACGTCCTAGGATATCCCACGTTATATCTATGTTTCTGCTGCCTGTGTTCTGTGATATCTGAGACGAATGACATATTATATATATGATATATAGTAGACGTTGCTTATGTTTTACACCCGCGCTAGTCCCGTCCCGGTATGCCGTTAGTTAAGTAACCTAACGGTGCATAACGGAACATTGCGGCGAATGCGGATGGCATAAGCGTACGTGTTATTTTCTTTTCTTTTCTGTGATTGGCTTAAGGACTTAAATGATGGGATTACATTAATGTGATTAATGTAAAGAAAATAAACCTAAAAAGATGTTATAGAATCGGATTTGAAAACTACTCGGCTATTTATGAAAAAGCTACATTTCAAAACTGCGGAGCTCAAGCCACTCCTTTTGAAAACTGTTTGATTCTACAACGATATCAAGTTCAAAGCGTTAAAGATTTTCTCAAAAATCATTCGCAACCCTCCGTCATTTTAGGAAGTAGAGTACTTAGTATTCGTGCTACGTTTGTTGACCTTAGCCAAGGCGTAGTGTACGGTAGCTAAGTGATGTCTTCCTACAAACGCATATGATGCAGATTAATTAGGACGGGCATATGACTTTGTTGACCTTAGCCAAGGGTCATGTGAACGGGTCTAATTAATCAAGAAATGACGGGTTGAGCTTGACTAGTGCTCGTGATTTGTTGACCTTAGCCAAGGTCACGAGTATTAGGGGTAAAAACCACATCGGGAATTTCAATAGTTGAAATTTGCAATGAGATTGCATACCTTCCATATGATGGTTGGATCCCGATCCCACTATGGGCAATAGTTGCTCCTAGGAGAGTTTTACAGTTTACAATTAGCTAACTCATTAGGTGTCTAGAAAGGTGTTAACGGGGCTCCGCCTCTGGGAAAACGAGGTTTACTCTAATTAGGTCCGTGCGAAAGCACGGGGAACCTCCCTCAAAGTACCGACACTGGCCTGGCTGAACGGTTAGCGAAGTTGTAGACTGTAATTAATCCTGGCTAGTTTTTCTTTTTAAGGTTTGAAAGAAAAACTTGATAAAAAGCAGTGGGAAACATCGATTAGACAAGATAATAAACCAATCTAATCTGTGCAAGAGCTTTCGCTGAGTGTATTCTTTTCTCTCTCTTAATGGCAGATACCAATGACTGGACTTAAGCTTCTACTAGATAAAAACAAACTGAATGGGACCAACTATAAAGACTGGCTGAGGAATCTGAAAATCGCCTTGACTTATGATAAAGTATCATATGTCCTCACGGCTTCAGCCCCGCCCGTCCCTGGTCCAAAATCCTCAGTTGCGGACATTGAAGTCCGCAAGACATGGGACGCTGACTGTGCCACGGCCGCATGCCTCGCGCTTGCATCGATGGATAACACACATCAAAAGCAGCACGAGGACATGGACATTCACGGTATATTGCTCCATACAAAGAAGTTGTATGGGGAGCAATCCCGCGTATTACGATACGAAGCATCAAAGAAATTGTTTCAGATGCGAATGGCCCCTGGCACACCAGTAGGAGACCATGTTCTGAAGATGATAGCTCTTATAGAAGAGCTTGAGGATCTTGGATGGACGATGGACAATGAACAATATATAGATATTATTCTGCAGTCCCTCCCCTCCACTTTTGCTCAGTTCATAGTGAACTTCAACATGCATGGCATGGAGAAGGACCTCCCTGAACTCCTTAATATGTTAAGAAGTGCAGAGAGCACTATGAAGTTAGCAAAAACTCCCGTTATGACTATTGGACAGTCTTTCTCTTCTCGCCCGAAAGCCAAGGCCAAGGGAAAGAAAAAGAAGAAACCCACTAATCCTAAGGGAGGAGTTAAAAAGGTGAAGGGAAAGGGAAAGTCCAAGGCTGGGGACTCAGGGAAGGGCGAATGTTTCCATTGCCACAAGACAGGACACTGGAAGCGCAATTGCACGGAGTACTTAAGTCTCAAGAAGAAGCATGGTGATGCTTCTGCTTCAGGTGCGTTTGTGACTGAAAACTGTTTTTCTATAAACTCTGCTTTCTGGGTATTGGATACCGGTTCAGATTCTCACATTTGCAATTCTATGCAGGGGCTGAGAAATAGCAAGATTTGAAGACAGGTGACCATACTCTCCGCGTTGGAAATGGTTCCAATGTACATACAGTCGCAGTGGGAGAGTATCACTTGGGGTTGCCATCTGGATGTATTTTGATTTTGAATCCATGTTATTTTGTACCAAGTATGCTATGTAATATAATATCCGTTTCTTTGTTGGACAATGAAGGATATAATTTTGTGTTGCAGAACAATGTTATGAACATTCACCTAAATCAAATGTTGGTTAGGTATGGTACGCTTAATAACGGAATATATGTCCTAAATCAACACACAGTTTTCAGTATACAACACACTAATAAAAGAAAACTTTCAGAATTAAATGAAGCTTTTCTTTGGCATTGTAGACTTGGTCATATTAACGAAACAAGACTAAACAAGTTACACAAAGATGGATATTTATACTTTTTTGAATATAAATCTTATGCGACTTGCCAGTCTTGTATCAAAGGTAAAATGACCAAAACTCCGTTTACCGGACACGGAGAAAGAGCTACTCAGCTCCTGGGCCTCATACATAGTGATGTATGTGGGCCTATGTCTACACAGGCTAGAGGCGGTTTTTCATACTTCATTACATTCACTGATGATTTCTCAAGATTCGGTCATGTATTTTTATTAAAACACAAGTCCGAAGCTTTTGAGAAATTCATTGAATATAAACAAGAAGTAGAAAAACAATCCGGCTTGAGTATCAAGATGCTTCGATCAGATCGAGGTGGTGAGTATCTCAGTACAGAATTTGCAAACTTCTTGAAAGAGAATGGGATTCTCTCTCAGCTCACTCCTCCTTACACACCACAGCACAACGGTGTGTCAGAACGAAGGAATATGACCCTATTAGATATGGTCCGGTCCATGATGAGTGATGCTGAGTTACCCGTCTGGTTTTGGGGGCATGCATTAGAGACTGCTGCGTTTCTACTGAACAGGGTTCCAACCAAAGCCATGTCCACCACACCATATGAGATATGGCATGGGAAGAGACCATCTCTTAAGAGAATTAAGATTTGGGGTTGCCCGGCCTATGTTAAAAAGCAGAATCCGGACAAACTCGAGACACGGTCAGTCATGTGTAACTTTGTGGGATATCCAAAGAATTCTTATGGATATCTATTCTACCACAAAGAGGAACAAAAAGTGTTCGTTTCTCAACATGCCACATTCTTGGAAAAAGAGTTTTTCACAGACAAAGATGATGGCAAGGTGGTGGATCTAGAAGAGGTTCTAGAGACACAAACTACAAATGACGATTTGGTTGAACCGGCTGTTGCAGCAGAAACTGAAGAACCTCGGCCACTCCGAAGGTCTGGTAGGACTTCTCGCCCACCGGAGAGGTACTACGGTTTCCTCATTGATGGTAACGGAGAAGATTGCATCATAGATGATGATGATCCTACCAGTTTTCAGCAAGCTATCACGAGTGGTGACTCTGTGAAGTGGCTGGATGCCATGAGATCCGAAATGGAGTCTATGTACACCAACAAAGTATGGACTTTGGACGTTGTACCCCCTGGGGTAAAACCTGTAGGGTGCAAATGGATCTTTAAAAGAAAGATTGGTGTGGATGGGCAGGTAGAGATCTATAAGGCAAGACTTGTAGCGAAAGGTTTTCGTCAAAGACCAGGTTTGGACTATGACGAAACTTTTTCGCCCGTAGCCATGCTTAAATCCATTTGGATCCTACTTACTATTGCTGCTCACTACGACTATGAAATCTGGCAGATGGACGTTAAAACAGCATTTCTAAATGGAGATTTAGAAGAATGCATTTATATGGATCAGCCAGAGGGCTTCATTGACAGTGGGAGCAGCGAGAAAGCATGTAGATTGCTTAAATCCATATATGGGTTAAAGCAGGCATCTCGGAGTTGGAACATCTGTTTCGATGATGTTATCAAAGAGTTTGATTTCATCAAAAATCCAGATGAACCTTGTGTTTATAAGAAGGCTGTAGGAAGAGCTGTCACATTCCTCGTATTGTACGTGGATGATATTCTTCTGATAGGAAATGATATTCCTATGCTACAGTCGGTCAAATCATTCTTATCACTAAGGTTCTCCATGAAGGACCTGGGTGATGCCACATACATCCTGGGCATAAGGATCTATAGGGATAGATCCAAAAAGTTATTGGGATTGTCCCAAACCAGGTACATCAACACCATCCTAAAGAGGTTTAGTATGGAAGACTCCAAGCGGGGTGCCTTACCCGCTTGCCATGGAGTCACTCTCTCCAAGGATTCTTGTCCAAAGACCGATGAAGAGAGAGCTCGCATGAGCATTATACCTTATGCTTCGGCAGTAGGGTCTATAATGTATGCGATGTTATGTACACGCCCAGATATAGCTTATGCACTTAGTGTTGTAAGCAGGTATCAATCCAACCCAGGGGAAAACCACTGGACAGCTGTGAAGAACATTCTTAAGTACTTACGAAGGAATAAAGAATTGTTCTTGGTGTATGGTAATACAAATCTCCAAATGGAGGCCTTTACCGATTCGAGCTTCCAGAGCGATAAGGATGACAGCAAATCTATCTCAGGGTTTGTATTTACCCTCAATGGAGGGGCGGTAAGTTGGAAGAGTTCCAAACAAGATACCGTTGCAGACTCTACGATGGAAGCTGAGTACATTGCTGCAAATGATGCCGCCAAGGAAGCCGTCTGGATGAAGAAGTTCGTCTCGGAGCTAGGAGTAGTTCCAACCATTATTGATCCAATACCTTTGTATTGTGACAATAATGGGGCGATGGCATTAGCCAAGGAGCCCAGATCCCATCAGCGGTCCAGACATATCCTGAGGCGCTTTCATTTGATCCGGGAGATTGTACATCGCCGCGAGATCGAGATTAAGAGAGTAGACACAAAGAACAACGCCGCGGATCCATTCACCAAGGCCCTCCCTCAGCCGCAGCATGAGCGACTTTTTGAGATGTTGGGTATGAGATACGCCAATAACTGACCTTAGTGCAAGTGGGAGATTGTTGGATATATGTATGCCCTAGAGGCCATTATGTGATAGTGGATGTATCTATACATGTATATATATTCAGTTTGCATTCTTGCTCGACATGATAGTATGCTATCTGGTTCTTCTTTATCTGACATGTTGATTTGATCATGCTTTTATTCATTCATACATGCTGATAAAGCCCTGAGGATATCAGCTTGACTACTCTGATTATGATGGAGATCATACTAGTGGGACATCTGTAGTCTATGAGCATATCCTGGAACGTCCCTAGTCGTAGGTATATCGAGACGGGGCATTGATATACCAGAGTAGACTAGCGTATATGATACTAGACCCATACGATGGGCGATGGATGTTCCCACATTCATCGATGTTTGACATCAAGATCACATACGGGTGCTCAGTGGTGACTGAGTACACTGGACGGACTCACCGAGAACTCCTATATGGAATTATATCTATCGTCGGATAGCAGTTCTCAGGTGACACTGGTACAGGTTAGTCTGTAGACCCGAGATCGTCATGGAGTCTTGTGTGTTCTCCCACTGTACTTTGATTGCCACCCTACCACGGCTCTACTGAGTCGTGCAAACAGGTGGCCGTTGGGTACAGTCCCGAGACACACGAAGACGATGAGCGATAGGAGGGGTTTCGTCTCTCCCGGTATTGGGAGTTGATGCTGTGCTGTGCCCGACTGGTTATAACAGCAAGTCCCTGGCCAGGGCTGCTGAGATTTGCCGATAAGTGTTATCAGTAGTTTCTCGATCTGTTATAGACCATTCACCGGCGCGACTTATTGAGTTATTGGGGTCGACGTGACCATCCCTAGGCTCGATATGCAGCATATCTGACGAAGAGACCGGACTGTACGGTAGTGTTGCCGGATGGCTCGACGGGAGTTGTAGCAGGTTCGCTTGTTGTCTTCTGATCGCTCAATACCCGGGTGGCCGTTACGTTTAGCTGACCGCTTGCGGTTTGAGGGTACTTGATATGATCATCACCCTCTGCCGGCGTATTGACGAGTCTTAGAGTCCCACAAAGGAGTTACCCAGTCCAGGCGAAACGTTGTGGTGCGCGTATGCGATATGCGCATGCACCCGATTGAAATGTGCGTATATGATACCGAACATTGATCGGGTGAACTGCTTTTGGTGGGGTCATATGAGATATGACCGGATTGATAAATCAAGTGTTGATTTATCATTTAACCATTAGTTTTCTCACTTAAAACATTTTCTTGGATGATGCATGTGTGCATGCATGTGTGCTTTTCTTTCTTTCTTTCATCCTAGTTTCATGCACATGTGAATGTGCATACATGCACACATACATACACTCATCCATCATGATTGTTAGCATATGGAAATGGTGGCAATATAAGACTCACACCATGGATTATATAATGGATTATTATTTGATTTTGGATTTAAAAGAAAATGAAAAGGAAAGGATAATCATTCTTGCTTCTACATTCTTCCTTTGACCTAACCATGCTCGACTACTACTAACCTAGGGTTATCCTTCTCTTTATCATTTAAAACTCAAGTTAAATAATGTCTCCATCACTTTAACCATGGTTCATAGTGAGAAGAAATAAAATATATATTGATATATTTCTTTTTCTTCTCATGAGTTATCTTTTTACCTCTTGTTAAAAAATTGCCACCATCTTCTTCCTCTTTCTCTTTTGCTCTCTAGTTTTTTCTAGTGAGCAAATACCACTTAAAGATAGGTTTTTGAAGTGAGAAACTTAATCACAACATCATTCTACACAAGCTTAGCCGTTTTGTTTAGAGTGTTCTCTTCGGTTTTACGAAGTTGCGAGCTTGGACGGAGATCTCCGTGGTGGATCATCGTGGACACAAGAGGACTTCAAGAGGACCTCCGTTCAACACCCTAGAGACCAAGGAGTCCAGCGAAAGGGAGCTACAAAGGTTGTAGTCTCGAAACCCTAGATTAGTTCGCTTTATATTTCGAAACCCTAATTTTCTAGGATCGATTCCTTTGCATGTTCGTTTAGCACCATAAAATTTAAACTTTGGGTCATGTGATGCTTCAAAACTCTTCATAGGGTGCTAGACTAACCTTACATGATCGCTATCATACTGCTGGTAGTCAAGCAAGAATCCTAAGGGCTCTATCAACGTGTAATAGTGATCATTTCACCTAAAACTGTACACGATGATAAAGGTAAACCAGATAGCATACTATCATCTCGAGTAAGACTGTCCTACCGGTATAGGTCCTCCCTCAATCATTGCAATCACGTACCTGCGATCCAATAATTGACTTTGAGGGCACTATATCCATCACTAGCGACGATGAATTCCGCCGGTACAGTCTTCGTACGGCCCACTTCTCCAATGTTAAAGAGGAGAGTAACCACTCCCTCGGTCGGGATGGAGTGGTTGGTAAACCCCGACAAGATGTGGGCGGTTGGCCGTAAGTCGGACGGCCCGAGCCTCATACGCTGGAAGCAGTCATAGAAAATGATATCTGCCGAGCTTCCTGAGTCAACTAATATCCTTTAAACCTTGTAGCGGTGGACCCGTGTCGTAATCACGAGGGGGTCGTTGTGAGGCAAGGATATGCCGTGGAGGTCTTCGTCAGTGAAGGTGATGGGCTCGACGGTCTTGCATTTCATCCGGGGATGGTCGCTTGTTCCTTCGACGAGTAGAAGGCGACGAATCTCGTCGGCTCCATGTGCACACCCCGAAGAAACGACCATGATTTGGCCAATCATTAATTTGCTGGGAGGGGGATGGTTGTCGTGCTCCATGTCCGCCCGTTGTTTGTCCCGCAGGTATTTCGCCAGGTGACCCGAGCGGATCAACTCCTCGATATGGTCGCGGAGTTGTTTGCAGTTCTCGGTCAGGTGTCCCTGTGACCTATGGAAAGTGAGTATGGGCCCCGGGTTCATTTAGCCGCTCTATTGATGACCGGAGGGAGCATGAAGAATCGCTCGCCCTTCGCCTCCTCCAACAGCTCGGTCTGAGAGATATTGAGTGGAGTATACTTCTGGAATTTCGGGGAGTATGGTTTTGGCCGGTCGACCTTCTTCTTCTCTTCCCTGCCCTTCTTCTTTTGGTCGGCCTGGACACCCCAGGGTAGGTTTGCGTTTACCTCAGACTCGAGTTGGATTTCTTGCTCGGTCTAAGTTTTTATCTCGGCCATGGTCTTAGGTTGTGTTAATGCAAAGGAGCGGAGCCACTCCTTGTGCCTAAGACCCGACCTTGGGGCGGTGATGACCGTTTCATCCCGGTGCTCGGGAACTTCGAGTAGAGCGTTGTAGAAGCGAGTGGCGTATCATTTAAAGGATTCCTTGTCCCCGCTCTTTATGGTGAAGAGGTAATCGACAGTCCTCTTCCGTCGTCTGTTCCCGACGAAATGTCTGAGGAACTGGGTGGCCAGCTTATCAAAAGTAGAGATTGAGCATGGCGTGAGTCCTCAGAACCAGTCTCGTCCAGCCCGGATAAGAGTGGCGGGAAATGCTCGGCATTGGGCAGCGTCGGAATTATCCTGAAAGCTCATGCCCATCGTGAATGTGTCCAAATGGTCCTTCAGATCGGACTTCCCGTCGAAGAGGGCCACCTTGGGAGGTTTGTTTCTGGACGATACGTGTACGGCGAGCAACTCTTTGGTGAAGGGCTTTGTAAGCGAGTCGGCGGCATACGTGGCCCCCTCGCTCGATGGGTGACCTCATGATCTATACCCTTGATTTTCTTTTTGAGGGCGTCGAGACGATTGTGGTACCCCGAGGATTTGGCATGGTTGGAGTAGTGGCCCTTCTCGCTCGTGGCATGCGCCAGGCTGCGACTCCGGTTCCGTTCTATCAAATTCCTTAGGTCCCTCAGTGAGGCCCTCCTTGAATCTTCCCGGTGAGGGCTGTGCGCGTGATCCCGTCGAGGGAGAGGGTGTCGATCAGGCATGGGAGCAGGCGAGCCGACCGATATCTCCCCGAGAGGGACGAGAACACGACGGGCCTCGGGGCTACGGTCTCTTTCACGAGCCCGCGGTGTGGAGATGTGCGGCGCCCAGCGGGTTATGGAATCAGTTGTGGCGTGGGAGCTGCGGTGGCTGAAGTCGGCACGCCGATGTTCAGCGGTACCGAGGGGAGCAATTGTGGTCGCTCTTCTGTCGGCGTCGAAGTCCCTGAGGGGAGGGTGGCTTGGGGGCTTGGCCTGCCGTTTGGACACGGACTAGGGCATCCACCATCGACGCGAGCCTGTCGATCCTCGCTGGGAGGGCATGGATAGCATTCTGTGGGGGAGTAGATCCGTCCGCGCCTCCATTGTGGGGAAGGCGGCGGCTTATGCTGGGATCGCCATGGTCTTCGCTCGCCATGTAGTCGAGAGCGGAAGATCAACTTTTGATGGGTGGAAGAAATTTTCGAACTTCTCACAGATGGTGCCAACTGATAGAGGTTTGGATCTCCTTCAGATGTTGTCCTCCATTGATCTGTCGCGAGCGTTGGTGAATGGCTGATATTGGTGTTGAGGGTTGCCTCCTTGAGCGTGTGGATCTCAGTAGGCTTGTTTTGAGGTGAAGCCGAACTATCTGCAAAAAAAGCCCCGGGATGGTTGTACCACCGTGGATTCTCCGACGATCAAGTTAGCCGAGGAATTTGGATAGAGTAGCGGCTTATTAGAATAAAATTGCGTTACCTGAGTTGTCTCGGAGATGGGTCTTTATAGTGGTCGCTTGGAGCGAGCTGGCGTGAGATCTTCGCCGTCGGTTACGCCCCTGGCGTTGCGCCTGCGTGATTGACGGGATCCCCCCATTAATGACGAGATACGCTTGTTAATGGGGGGATGCGGCGGCATAAAACGCGGGATGTTGGGTGGCGGATATCTCGCTTCTGGAGAGATACGCGGAGCCGTGGCGGGGGCGCTTGGGCTCTGCGTCCTTGGTTGCTCGGTAGAACCGGGGAGGCTTACCTCGGCGGCAGTCTCGGAGACGAGCGGGAGGCCGAGGAAGCTCGGTTCTGTGATAGCTCGGAAGCGAGCAGGGAGGGCCGAGGAAGCTCAGCATGTAGGAGGGCTTGGAGGCGAGCCGATGGTTATTTGCAAGGGCGAGCATAGGAGTGTTCAGGGACCCATCGAAAGTCGGGTCATGCCTCGGGACGGTAGCCCGGGGATGCCTCCAATGTAAGGTGCTTGTCCTGTTTCCGTGAGCCCCGGGACACGTCATCTACCACGTGTCATAATCTGGGGAGTTCCCACTTATGGGCATCATCGCTTTTCAACCCTCATTAATTTCCTCTCAAACAGAAAAATGCATAGAAAACTGTAGCGAGTTTCCCCGTATATTGGAACGCCTTCATTTTCACTAGCTAAGGATAAAAGAGAACGTCAACGCTAGGTTTTCGTGAAGAAATTTCTACATGTTTCCATTGAAGAAGCAAGCTTTCATACTAAATATATAGATCAGAAATTTCTACATGTTTCCGTTGAAGAAGCAACCTTCATACTAAATATATAGATCAGAAATTTCTACGTGTTTCCTTTGAAGAAGCAAGCTTCATATTAAATATACAGAGAGATCTCATAGATGTTGATTTTGTCTTGAGCTCTGAAAATTAGTTCTTTACTTGTTTGAGGATTAGTATAGTACTCCACGTACAAGATTTATTTTTTATTTAGGTTTTTTACCTTACACCCGGCCCCCTTAAACTAACATATTTCCCTTATTCCCCTCTTAATCGAACTATTTATCTCATGTCCTCGTAGTCCCTAATGTTACTCCTCCAACCTGGCCTCCCTCAACGTTTTCTGTCTCTCCAAAACTCCATTGTTACTTTTATTATCTGTCCCAACATTTTTAGTCAGTTTCAACTCGAGAATTCCCTTCATCTTTCTAATTTCTCTTTGCTCTGTTACCATTTTCTATCTTAAATCCAAAGCGCTTGTGTTCATAGCCATCAAATTGTTCTGCTTTTTCAGCTCAGGACCCATAGAGACAAGCTTCTTCTCCGAAACAATATAACCACATTTAGGATCGATTGGACTTTGATAGAAGCAGCATTAAAGAGCTTCTCGTCGACGTTTGGTGGTTTGCAACAGACATGTCATACAAGAGGATATCCACAAAAACATGAATTTGTTGGTTCTAGCCAAATGAATGGGGTGATCAAAGAGGAATCCATGGCCATTTCGTAAAAAAACAACTCAATTTCTCAAACCGTAGATGTCATTTTGGGAGAGAAAACTCAATTTGATACCCTAAAATTCTATTTGGGGACAAAGTGGGATAGGGATCGACTGATTGAATTTAAATAAGCCCTCATCGAACTGTTGTTATCTTTCTTAATAGAGTTAAAGGAATATTCCTTTAAGATGTGTTTCTGACATTTAGAGGGGTTGGAGGAATAATTTAAGAGAATAGGAGAATTCGTGGGGGTAAACAGTTCGATTTGGGAGGGGATAAGAAAGATATCTTAGTTTATAGGTACATTTTTTTAGGTTTATAATCATTTGGTCAAAACATAAAGGGTATCTCGAGGTTTGCTGGGAGTAGTTTGTGAAGTGTAACAACTAAATTAACCTTCTTGCTCCTCGGTTTAGAACAAAGAAAATTTTGACAAATTCTTAAAAGATTTAGAAAAATTCTAGCTCAGTGGACCTTTTATATTCAACCAGTTTGCCCCTATTGAATTATCACCTTTTTGAGGAAATGAAGTGTAATCATATGAAAATATCAACCAATATATATATATATATATATATATATATATATATATATATATAATTCTTATCACATTAGCTATGCCTACTGGTATATGAGTTTTATATACCTTAATCCAAATCACATTAGCTATGCCTACTGGTATATGAGTTTTATATACCTTAATCCAACAATCATTTCACTTTTATCAGAAAGGAAAAAGAAATTCTTTTTTCACTTTTATCAAAATGGAAATAGAAAAAGAAAATAAAAACCCTAGAAAGTATTTCAGGTTGAGTAAAAATCAATAATTTATGGGTAAATTGTCAGAAAGCCCCCGGACGGCTCTATAGTTGTCTAAAAACCCCTAATATTTTCAAAATAGTCAGGAAGAGCCTCCTGTTCAAAATCTTTGTGAAAAATATTATGGATCACAATTTCATTTAGGGTTTTATTCTCTCCAACTACTTAGATATTACAAGCAACTTATTAGAGGTGGCTCGTATAAGTGTGGTTTTAATTGGCCCAGGAGTTTTCAACAAGAGCAGAAGTCCCAGGTGTTTTTACATCAGCTAGCCGGGGGCTTTTTGACAATTTACCCATAATTTATTGGGATGAGGTATGAAGCTGTGGGCTTAGCCCATTGTCAAAGCCTAGTTGTATCCGATTCTGAGACAGCCCCTTTTCCTTTTTTTCTCGGATTCAATTCCTTTCAACTCCACTCTCTCTCTCTCTCTCTCATTCTCAAATTTTACTGCGAAAAAGGAACCCCAGGTAAGATTTCATCTCGCACCAAATTGAAATTTGATCTTTTATTTTCCGCTTCATTTCCTATGATTGTTGCCCTTCTGATGATTATGCTAAGCATGTTAAACCCTAATTTGAAGGGGGAAATGGAAAAAAATAAATTAGATTGAAAAGTAAAATGGAATTTCCTTACAGATTTAAAACATATTTTGGGGATTTATAGAGATGTCTCCTTAACTCTTAAGGATAATAGTGTTTTGGTTATTAGTGGGAGTTTATTTTGTTGAAATCGCATGCATTGGATTGGAGTTCCTAACCAAGATTTTATGCAAGTGATAAATTTTTTATAGGAGGTATTATGCATGGAATGCTATGGTTTGTCTATTTTTGGGTTCCGGCTTTAACATGGATAATCGCAAATTTAACCTCATATGAAAAGTGCGTTAGCGAACATTTTCTGTCATGATTGGGAAACACGATTGGAAATAATAAAAGAGCTGTGGTCTGTAACTCTTCCTTAATGTTTTGCAATTTTGACTCTCAGTCATGGCACCATGTGACTGGCACCATCTGACTTATGGAAATGGGGTCGCATTTCAAATTGGCGACATAAAACCACTTAATCCGAGTATTTCTGTAGCCATGATAAACTTCTACCGGCGGTTATGACATTAGCATGCGAGGACATTCAAATATGTTGAGGGCTTAATTTTATTATAATTAACAACAACAACAACAACAACAACAACTGAGCCTTTTATCCCAAGCATATGGGGTAGGCTACATGAACCAACATGAGAATCACGCCGGGTCCAGCACATGAATCCTCCGCCTCCACTCACTCCTATCGAACAATATACTTTCATTGAGTCCTTTGGCAACCATATCGTTTTGTATCACCTCCATCCATGTTTTCTTCGGTCTCCCTTTTGCCCTTATGCCATTGCCCATATCGAGAGTATCTATTCATCGAACCGGTGTTTCCATAGGTCTGCGTCGCACATGACCAAGCCATCTTAGCCGGTTTTCCCGCATCTTCTCCTCCACGGGTGCTACACCAACTTTTGTACAAATATCCTCATTTCGCAACTTATCTTTTCTAGTGTTACCGCACATCCAAAGAAGCATACGCATCTCCGCTACATGCATCTTCTGTGTATAATGCTTCTTAGGAGCCCAGTATTCTGTACCATATAATAAGGAAGGCCGAATAGCGCTCCGATAAAACTTTCCTTTCAATTTTAACGGAAAGTTACGATCACACAAAATCCTTGTTGCACTTCTCCATTTCAACCAACCAGCTTGGATCCTTTGATTAACATCATTATCGATCTCCCCATTCTTTCGGATGATAGAACCTAGATATCTAAACTGGTCGCTCGGTGAAATCTCTTGCCCTTCCAATGTTATACCAATATGGTTTTGACTTCTCTGGTTACTAAATTTGCAATGCATATATGCTGTCTTGGACCTGCTCAATCTGAGTCCCCGAGATTCCAATGTTTGCCTCCATAATTCCAATTTGGTATTAACCCCTGCTTTCGTCTCATTTACTAAAACAATATCATCAGTGAATAGCATACACCAAGGTACCTCATCTTGGATAGTTCTAGTAAGCTCATCTATCACGATGGTAAACATGAATGGACTTAATGCAGATCCTTGATGTAAACCAATTGTAATCGGAAAATCACTCGTTAAGCCGCCGCAAGTTTTGACATTTGCCACTACTCCATCGTACATATCCTTGATTATATCAATATACTTGACGGGGTCCCCTTTCTTCATCATTGTCCCGCATAATATCTCTCTAGGTAGCTTGTCGTACGTTTTTTCTAAATCAATAAATATCATATGCAAATCTCTTCTCCTCTCTCGAAAACGCTCGACAAGTTGACGAAGCAACTGAATAGCCTCTGTCGTCGATCGTCCAGGCATGATCCCAAACTGGTTCTCTGTTATCTTAATATCCTTCCTTAGCCTGTGTTCAATCACTCTCTTCCAAAGTTTCATGGTGTGACAGATAAGTTTTATTCCACGGTAGTTTGAGCAACTTTGAATGTCATCCTTGTTCTTGTAGATAGGTACAATGATACTTTTTCTCCATTCATTTGGCATCTTTTTTGTCTGCCAAATCTTATTAAACAGATCTGTCAGCCATTTAATGCCTATTTCTCCTAAGCATCTCCAAATCTCGATAAGAATCCCGTCAGACCAACCGCTTTTCTTAAAATCATTCTGTTCAAATCTTCTTTAACCTCAGGTAGTCTTATTTTACGCATGAAATTACGGTTTATATCTTGAGATTGAATGACAAGTCTATCCAAATTCTTAGTAAAGCTCTCATTGAACAATTTGTCAAAATAATCTCTCCATCTTTTCTTGATATCCTCATCTCGAACAAAAACCTTCTGATTTTCATTTTTGACACACTTCACCGCACATAAGTCTCTAGTCTTCCTTTCCCGCATCCGAGCAATCCGGTATATATCATTTTCAGCCTCTTTAGTGTCTAATTTCTCGTACACCTCCTTGTAGACCTTAGATTTAGCTTCCCGAATAGCTTTCTTAACTTCCTTTTTAGCCATTTTATACTTTTCAAATCTCTCCGCATCTCTATTTTTCTTCAAATCTTTATAAGAATCCCTTTTAATTTTAATAGCAGCCTTTATTTTTTCATTCCACCATGATGTGTCCTTAGATGGTGGAGCACCACCTCTCGACTTACCAAGTAGATCTCTAGCTACCTTCTTGATACAACTAGCCATTTTGTTTCAGAAATTGCACAGAAGAACTTCAAAGTCGGCGAGAGTACTTCCTCTTGTGGTCACAACCTGGCATGTGATGCCAAAGCATATGTCACTGAGGCTCTACAATGCGAAACAAAGGTTTGATACCGAATGTTGGAAGTTCTTCTACGAGTTTGTGATACCTAGTTGAAGCCATCAATGTAGGTAGATATTTAAACTCGTAAAATGCTAGACGCAATGGACCTCTACGATGCTGCATTCTCCATGCTTCGTCTTCACGTCAAGAGGAACAAGCACTACAGGTCTAACTAGATGGGAACCGCCTCAATCTATGAGTCCCTGCTTTTTTGTTTCTTATTTCTGTTAGGGACTTGCTGTTTTGGTCTTGTGAGGATACCCGCACCTTAAAAATGACTCCCAAAATCAAGAATAAAACCCCTTTTTATGACGAAGGAGGAAAAGAAAGTAAACCTATAACTTTTAGATGAACTTAGCAAACATCAATAAACACATGCCCAACATTATATGGATGCCATCATCCTAGTGCACATTGTTCATGTATAAATCTAAATCTTTATATTATATCTTAAATTTGAACCACATTATGAATTGGTTCTGCAAATCCTATGAGTACGTGCAAAATTTTAAGTTGCCCCTTGCGAGGTAGGAGCTGCAGCATAGATTGCAAGTAATTGGAGCCCCATGTATTTAGTATTAACCCTTTTTAAGGTTGTTGTTCGGGTTGGGTTGAGTCGGACATGCTTAAATCTTACTTAATTATTAATTTCTTGAGAAGCTTCGGGATTCATCCTAATTGATATAGATGGGTATTCCTTTACAACAAATTCTTGATCGGGACATAAAATACTTCAATCTATGTGTCTATGGATGCATGTTTAAATTCAATATTTATGTATGGGGTTAGATAAGATATTTATCCAAATAACATGACATTTGATATAAAGCACTTTATGTGTTTATGAATGCGTGCATTTGATGTGTTTAGGAATGCGTGCATTTGATGATATATGTTGGTATGTATTAAGTAAGATATTTATCCAAATAACTTGATATAGATGCACTTATCATGATAATTTGGATGATAACTGAGCTTATCCAGCAGATCCTTAATTCAAATTTAAGATAATAACATCATCTTTGTCACAGGTTTTTAAGCTATGGATATCAAACCAACAGTGGCTTTTCGGGCTCTCTTTGTTGGGGGCATAGCCGCATTTGCTAAAGTGGCTGGGGCAATGAAGGCTGCTGGAGGTGTAAAGTTGGGTGCAGCAGCAGCTGCTATGACAGCGGCAGCAACAGCAGCTGTTTCAGGAACCAAAAAGGAAGAAAAGGAAACTAAGTGATGTTATTTAGTAGTATTGATTTCCTGAACCATGTTTTGTTATTTGTTTCTGAGCATTTTCTGCAAGAGCACATTAGATAGGAAGTTAGCCTTTGAGCTATCATATGCAAACATAAGAAAACTGCTAAATTTGTTTAGCAGTTTTTGCCTGCCTTCTGATAAAGTTACACTTCAGGAAATATGAAGGCTATCTTGTATCCTTTGTAACTTAAGGAATCTATTAGTGTTTAATTTTTTTTTTACATACATTCATCGGTTGCTTTTTTTTTCCAATAATATTTTGTAGCATCCATAAAATGTCTATAACATTGTCCATCCCTGTGTTTTATCCTTTATCAATATTCTGTCTGTGTGTGAGCGAGTGTATGTGCATGCGTGCGTGCGTGCATGCGTGCGCTTTTTATATATGCACACGCGCACATGTGCATATATGCATGCATGCATCCATCCATGCATGTGCATGTCTTTGTATGTATGTGCGGAATCCTGCGGATAAGTGCATGTATATGTATGTGTATCTGTTTGTGTGTGTGTGTGTGTGTAGGATTAGAGACTGTGAATGTATGTGTATATGTATGTATGTGAATCTCAGTGCGGAGTGCATGTTCTCTTCTTTTGGTATGTAGCTCAGTGTCATGGCATAGCGACAAGATAGGAATGCTATGAATGCCTACTGTTGCTTTGGGAAGCTTCTCATTTGTCAGAGGTGGCTCTGGAATTGTCCTTCTCCGTTTTTTTTTTGTTTCTCACTGATTATAGATTTCTTTTTTCTTCTTTTTTTCAGTTCTGTTCCATTTAATACAGAGTGCTGTTTCTTATTGTGTATCAGATACCACCGCTTTTTCCTTTCATGCTGGTTAGGCTATGGAGGTGGCATATATCAGGACAAGAGTGAGAATGTTAAGACTTGCTAATGTAAGGTAATGCCCACACCACATATAATCTGCAATCTTGTTTTAATGGAGCTTTCCTTACCTAATGGGTTGTTGTGCCTTTTCATCCCTGGATTTAAACCCAATATGATGAAGATGCCCCCCTAATTTTGTAGGAGCGTCGATATTAAGCCATGCTACTTTATTTTCTTTTAATTTGCATAATCTGATATAGGTATAGGGTTAGGTTTAGGGAAATAAGGTAATCTAAACTTTAACACGAAACCCTAATGGTAGAAATTTGTATGACTAGACAACAACTTAAAATAATGGGGGAAATTGCAATGGGAATGAAAATTAGGTGCTGTAAAATAGTTGCCCAATGATACATAAAGAAACGAAGGAAAAACAGCAATATGATGCTGTGCAGCTGCATAGTAAGCAATGATCAAGCCCTAAGCACTCAATGGTGAAGATAACTTGTTCAAAATTTACTGAATGACGATCTTAACCACAAGCACTTTGGAATCCACCAGAATTGGGAGTAAATATTTTCTTAAGTGAATGATTGTTCCAAGATTACAGTTTGGGTCTTTTTATATAGACCCTATAACTCCTAATCTTAATATTTAAAAAAAATATTATAGTCTAATTCAGAAATATAACCTAATAATGTGGAGCTAGATAACTCATATCAAATAGAGACCTTATCAAATCATTTTAAATTATACCACTATAATTATAAATTTTCTACTTTAAGCAGATATCTAATGCAATTTTGTCCGATTTAGGCTCATTTTCTTGAAAACAACTCGTCCCTCAAGCTAATGTTGGCATAGTTTGCTAGTATGGTTTAAAATACTGAAATTATCATTTGAAATTAGGAAGCGCGAACGTGGGTGCAGTAAGTAATTATATTGACAGTTTTATAACTTAATATGATTGTCAATTGCAAGGTCAGATAATATTTGTTGTTAAAATGGAACTCTTCTCCAAAGCAGATGTTGGAGCGCCAGAGATCTTGGTATAACTTTGTGTTATAAGATGAAGCATCAACACCATCAAAGCTTGTGGATTGGTTATAGATCATGAACTGAGGTTATCGGCACTGCTGCAATGGTCTTCTCAATATCATAGGGAATATGCCATCATCTGATTAATGTTTGGTATATCATCGTTGATGGCTTCACATCAAGGTACTAATATTCCACAATCTTGGGTGCCAGTTCATTCATGTTATAAAAATGTGATGTTGTGTCCCCATATCCTGCATTCACATCGTGTCTTGTCTGTGTCCCCGCATCAGTTCTGGGTCCCCGCATCAGTGTCCATGCAACCTTGACTTTATGTATTAAAGCTGTAAGCGTGATTTATGTATAATTTTACTTGATGTTTACTCTTTTTTTTCAAATTTATTTTAGTTGATCAACATGATTTCAGTAAATAAGTTAGTTCATTATCATATTATCTTGGTATTGTCTTATGGGCAATAGTGTTTTCCTTAATTCTTTCATTGTATAAGTTTAGTTGTCAAGTCTAACTTCTTTAGATAGTTAATTGTATTCTTATAAGTGAATGTAGATTAATATAATAATTTTCTAGTTGATAGTTTATGTATTTTAAGATACATTAAAATGTCGTTTTGTCATGTCTCCATTCCTATATTTTATTAAGTTACCGTGTCGTCGTATCTGTGTTGTGTCATATCCATATCCCGTGTCTGAGTTCATTCTTGATACAACAACAACTGAGCCTTTTATCCCAAGCATATGGGGTAGGCTACATGAAACAATATGAGAATCACGCCGGGTCCAGCACATGAATCCTCCGCCTCCACTCACGCCGGGTCCAGCACATGAATCCTCCGTCTCTACTCACTCCTATCGAACAATATACTTTCATTGAGTCCTTTGGCAACCATATCGTTTTGTATCACCTCCATCCATGTTTTCTTCGGTCTCCCTTTTGCCTTTTTGTCATTGCCCATATCGAGAGTATCTATTCGTCGAACCGGTGCTTCCATAGGTCTGCGTCGCACATGACCAAACCATCTTAGCCGGTTTTCCCGCATCTTCTCCTCTACATGTGCTACACCAACTTTTGCACGAATATCCTCATTTCGCACCTTATCTTTTCTAGTGCTACCGCACATCCAACGAAGCATGCGCATCTCCGCTACGTGCATCTTCTGTGTATGATGCTTCTTAGGAGCCCAGCATTCTGTACCATATAATAAGGCAGGCCGAATAGCGGATAAAACTTCCCTTTCAATTTTAACGGAAAGTTACTATCACACAAAATCCCTGTTGCACTTCTCCATTTCAACCAACCAGCTTGAGTTCATTCTTGATAGTCTTAAGTTTTTAACCGTCAAAATGAGTCCAGTAAGGAGCATTGATTCATAAAAGGTTCAATAAAAGTCGACAACCTAACATCAAGCCTCTCTTCAGTAGCGCTCATCGTGGCGAAGAATACTATTAACAAGAGGGGCTTTCAATAATCTAAAAGCTCAATCGACGCTCTACAAATTTACTTGACTAGGGATGAAATCTTGAATGAATAAAAAAAATGATAGGTACCACCTTCACACACAATCACACACATGCAAAAGAACATTTAAAGAATTTTCAAATCCCAGATTTAACTCAACAAAATTAAGTTTCTATCCACAAAAATTAGGGTTTTCCCTTGACCTATCCTCTGTTTCTCTCTATTTTTCATCAAAATGCAGTTTCAACCAGTTGTAGTTCATCAACCGCTTGAATAGATCATTATCTAACATGATTCCATCAGTGCTCTCGTTTATATGGTAAATCTGACTTGTCTATATGTATAAAAAAGCTAACGACTCAACCTTGCTTAATATGAATGTTTGTACTACCGTGATACGGTCTTTTATATATTTCTAAAATTTATTTTATGTAAATGCTATATGATTTTAGCAGATCAAGAAGAATTCTCTACGTTAAATCTCTTCCTTGCACATTTTCCAAATTTCGTTCTTGTTATATAATTTTAGAATCACTGTTTTGCTAAAACATGACATAGACCTTGAGGAAGTTGCGGCTCCAATAAGGCGTTATGAGGAAATCCCAAACTTTTTGCTGATGGTTTTTTGTTGGCGTCATGGGTTTAGGTATATAAGTAAATTATATCTGTTAATAGGTTGATTTCAAACTCCGAAACCCAATCTGAACCGCGTCTAGAAACCAAGTTAAATGATCAAACTCGACTCGTGAATCCGATTCGCGAATCACGTCAAATCATGAAGTCTCTATTTAATTACAATAAATTGGAATTCATTCGCGAACCGAAGTGAATCCACTTCGGTTCATGAATCCATGTTTTATAAGGATTATCCATGTTATTTATCCTCATTTTGATTTATATTGAATTCTTGGAGGGAAAATAAAAATCATGAGTGGGAAAATAAAAGGATTAGAGACGATGAGGAATTCTTGAAATTGTAAAGAATGAAAGTATGGTCTTGTTTATAGGAACATGCACTCTATGCTTTGATCTGCAAAAGAATATTGGATTCATATTTGATATTTCCTGGTGATCGACGTAAGAAAGAGGATATTTACTACTTGGATCTGTGTTCATTTCTGCCAACAGCTGCATCCTTCATTCAAATTGAAAGTGCAAGTTTTTTCCTATTGTGTTGTTGAAAAGTTTAAGCTTTATCCATATAAGAAACATAAATAACTGTGATTTTGGATCTGGGGTCTGCAATTCTTTGGTGATTCTAAAAAAGACCTAAATCCTTAAATTAAACTAAATTAGGCAGCCTAGTTAACTTTCATCCAATCATCGTCCAAATTCCATTCCTTAGTTGTTAATCATATCCATCATGGTCATAAATGACTAATTTACTCCTTCAATGTCCAGATATGTTGTCTGGAATTCTTGCAACCACCCAAGAAGAGGACTACGGGATTGTAGATGCAGGGTGGAGGTGAGGGAGAGGACATCGGCGGAATGGAAGAGTTGATTAGGATGGTGGTGGTGAGGGTGTCTGCATTGTATGATTTGGGGTTTGGTACGAGGTAGGATATGAGGAGAAGCATGATGGGGAGAAAGGAGCAAGATGGAACCAGGGATGACATTTTTTCTTCTCCTGGGTGCTTCCATCTGGCAGTGAAGAGAGATGGCAAGAATGAGAGAGGAAGAAGAAGATCGGTGAACAGTAAGAAGAACTAATTATTTTTTTAATCTAATCCTAGTTAACAAACCCACAAACACTCATACAAACCGAGGATCGCTTTAATTTCGGAAGAAGATTTGGGTGTCTTCTTTAGAGATATGAAGATTTGTATGTTTTTAGTAATACCAAAGATTTGGGGTTCAAAATTAAAAAAAAATAAGCCCTAAATAATTTGAGTTTAGTGGCAGTTAAAGATTTATTTTGCACTTGGGTTGTCAACTTGATACCAATCATCAACTTATTTCACCCAGCTAGTGACGAGCAATGGCAGGTTATATGGCAGGTAGTTTATTTCAATAATAACACACGACATGCCTCTACCATATCCAAAGGTTTCTGCTCTCTATTATCTGACATGAGACCTGCCATCAATAGCTTGATTAGCATGCACATTTTCCCTACAATAATTGCATGCACATTTTCCCCTCTCTTGTGTATAGTGAATTCTATGACAATTTCATGCTTTAAATTGCATGCATATTATTTCTCTTTAAATTATAAATTTGGTTACAATTTCGTGATGTTCCCATAACTCGTTTTGGGCATTCCCCTAACATAAGTGTAAATTACAATATGCCAGTCAAACTGCATTCTAATCATTGTTCGCTCATTAGATTTTTATGCCCCTGCTTTAGTTTTAATTATAAGCATTAAATAGTAGCTTTCCTGAAAATCTCATTATTTCTCAATGTGTCTATGTACTTCATAATCATGTAGAGGAGACTGTATTTCCTAGCTGTTCTATAACCATCTTCCGAAGTTGCATGTCAACATGTACCTATTACAACAACGACAACAACATTAACCTATAATAACTTTTAAAAGAAAAACAAACAAAGAATGTGAATTACAGTTTTCTCGCAAGTCATTCGTCTGGCTATCATTTCAACCATGATGCATGGATATTCCAAATTTTCAACAGAGTCATGCGTGCCCTTGCGTCAAAGAAATTGGATATTTAGTTATTTCCTTAATTGGATACATGTTAGTTTCCCCTTTTATTGTATTTTGAAGTTTCTAAAGTATGCCGATAACAAAGTGAAGTTGATTAGGTTCACGACTTAAATTGATTTTGATGCATTTATAGAAAAAAGTTCATGTGTGCTGCGTAACCATTTTAGTTTTTATTTAAACATGTGTATTATTTTAGACTGTCTTTGTCATGTAATATCTTAATTTTCTTTGAATCGCCGTTTACGTGGGCACATCCCCCACTGCCATATCCTAATTTCCGTGAATTGGTGCTTATTAGAATCCGTATAAAATCTCTAAATTCATATCACTGCATTTCATAGTTCATCTTCTATTTCAAAAAATGTACCCAAGCGTATTATTGCATTCCATAATTTCTATTCAAATTCAATGCATGTTTTACCCAAACGACAATTCAATGGATATTTCGCCCAAACGGCGCCTTGTGTGTGCATGTATACCTTTTAATTATAAATCATGAATCCAACCATTTCGTCTGAAATCTCCTTCAATACCAAAAGTCTCTTGTACTCCCCTCCTTTGCCCATTTCTTGTATTATCAATTTCGATAAAAACCAACATGAGCAATTCAAGGTCAGGGATTGCATGCACAGTGTGCAGGCACCAAAAGCGCAAGTGCTCCCCGGACTGTATCCTGGCCCCCCTTTTCCCACCGGGGCGCACCCAGGAGTTTGTAGACGTCCATCGGCTCTTTGGGGTCAGCAATCTTGTTAAGATGTTAAATGGTGTGGGTCCCGAGCACCGTGGTGCTTTAGTCGAGACAATGATGATTGAAGCTCGGATGCGGCGTGCAGATCCTGTGCACGGGTGCCTCGGAACCATCCATGATCTCTCGGCACAGCTCGAGGCTGCAAAGACGGAGCTCAATATGGTTAAGCAGCAGGTAGCATTGCACAAGAATCGTGAGCAGATGCAGCGACAACGCATGCAGCAAAAGCTAATGCAGCGGCAGCAGTTTGGTGGTGTTCAACTGGAGCTACAACCACCTAAATTGTTTGATCCAATTATGGTAAGAAAGAATTTCCTCTCTATTGCTATTTAATCATTTAGGGCGAGAAAATATTAAATCTTTGTTGTCAGATTTTCCTTAATCAACCTTTGATGCCATAAAAGAAAATGATTTGCGTTGTTTGGTTCCAGAGGAAAATAAGTAGGAAAGAAAATTAATGGAGAGTGAGAATTAGCAGGAAATTTCGTTCTTGTTTTCTTCTCTCACCTCTTAAAAGCTTAACACAGTATATGTGAACGCATGAATATCATTGGATCTTGTCCAAAACTGATTTTAATCCACTTGGGCGTTGTTGATGCAGAAGCAGCTGGAGCATCAGTTTGGTGGTGTCCAAGTACAGCCTCAACCGCCTGTGTTGTTTGATCCAATTAGGGTAAGAAAGTATTTTCTCCTTATTGTTATTCAATCATTTAGTAGGGAAATATATACATTTTGTATTATTGGTTTCTTGTATCCTAGTTATAATTTTGGAAGGATCCATTTGGTTTTCAATAAGGCAGTGAAAAATGATAGTTGTGTTGTTTCGTTTCAAATGAAATTGAGAAAGAAAGTGCGAGCTTTGGAAGGGATTTTTTAAAAATCTTTTCGTGTCTCACCTTGTGAAAGTGAGAAAGTTATGCGAACGGACAAATCTAGTCTAATGCTGATTGTATTTCACTCGAGCCTTGTTGAGTGGATTGATTATTTGCTCAAGTTTCCATGGCCAATTATTCCTACTTCCAGCCAAGGGGGAAAAAAGGAATTGCTTGCATACTAGTTTAACTCGTACATAATTTATTTAAGGAGATTCATTCTTGTCATGATTATCACTATAATGCAATGAGCATATACTGTCATTTCGAATATTGTTTAGGGGAATGGAATGGGGGAGGCATCTTTGAGCCAGATAGAGGCTCGGCTGGATGCCAATTCAAACACTTCAAGCCAACCCGAACTGAATCCTTCGGGGTTAACATTCCCGTACAACTACTGTAAGTCTCCACTACTTATATGGCAAATTCTTCTTGGTCATTAAACTTTCAGGCACACTTTTCTCTAACCAAACTAAAATATGAATAATGATGTTGAATTGCAGAATATAGGACACCAAAATGTCATCGATAACGTGTTGAATTGCAGGATAATTAAAAAAGACATCGATGATTATCTGAAGAACTTCTTTATTTGCTGGATGAAGCTTGTCGTCTAATGTTTAAGGAAATCAACAGGAATTAATTCTGTTTGATGTCTATGATCAAATAAGAATATATTGTGTTTGATAGTGTTGTTTATTTCATTGACCTTTGCCCCTCAGGAATTTCAAGGTTTGTGTTTGTTTGCATGCAAGCAACATTCTTGTTATTCATTATTTATTAAATTTCTGGAAATGTCATAAACAGCCCTTATAAATTTCTTTAAAATGTTATCCAACTTATTGATGAAAAAACTGTGAAGCAAATGTTTTGTACTTATGATCTAATTTCCTTCATCTGTGATTTGTTATTCACACCATGCTATTAATTGTAAATCTGATTGTTCAAACTTTTAGCTTGAATTTGATGGCTTACTTAACCAAATCAATCGATTTTAAAGAGAGATTTCAAAATTTTCCAGAAACAATTCAATCATGGTAAAATATTTAAGAGTTTATAGCTTGTATTTTCGATAAAATACTTGCATTTGCAAAAAATCCAAAAGATTAATTTTATTGTGGTTAGATTCTCGTACATCTACATGAAAAAATCAGAAAGCTTGGCTAGCCATTTCAATACATTTTAGGTGAGTTTAGATAAAGGTATCAACAACAAAATACCACATAATAAGAAAGATGTTAATACGATATTCAAGATATTCAAAGCATTCAGAAACAGAAACTATTCCCTTACAAAGAATGCTCATTGTTTGGCTAATATATATGAGATCAATGCTCACCAATATTCCATCTCCTCAAAGAGTTTGTCTCTACATATGCTCTCCAAGAGGCTCGGTATGAACCATGCACACGGTTTCCAATCGCTACATCATCACTTCACTAACACAGGGTTTCCATCTCTGAGATTGTACATCTTCGACTTTATGGTTGCGCCATGCCCATAAGTGTTATGATAAACCCATTCATGATTTCCGTTGTTCTCCGCCACCAGTTATCTTAAGAACTAGAAAAAGATTCGTAGGGGCCCAATAACAAACATCTCTTGCCAAGCTCTCTAACTTCATCAGCACCGTCTTGACTCTACTTTAATTATCACAAATTTTAATAAAAAAATACACACAAAGTTATATAACCAAAAAAATTAAAATAAAAGAGAGGGAACTTCACTTCAAATAAATGCGGGAAGCCTTTTCTTGCTATTTATTTGTATCATATTATTTTCATTTGCAGCTTTATTTTCAATACGGACCGGATAAAACATGTGAACCTGTGAGTTGGGTTGATATGATAATTCTATTGTCTAGGCTGTTCAGATATAAGTAATGTATAAAAGAGTAATTAATTTTTGACCCGTGACTCATGTTTAAGGGTGGATCCACCTGTCAAACGGGTCATGGATCATTAGTGACTCCTCTTAACAAAAACCAAAGAATTCGGATCAGTGTCCGGATCCGTTTCAAAACCAAACCCTACGTCGCCTCCATTGAGTACTAGATTCGTATTCGATTCCAAAGGAAAGCGTAAACCAAGAGGAAAAAAAATCGAAACCTTTTCAATCCTCTCTCTCTCTCTAAAATTCCTCAATCAAATTCTCAGATAAAGAGCAAAGAGGAAGAGGGCTCTAATGGCGGAGAAGCCGCAGCCCGTTCGCGTGCTCTACTGCCCAATCTGCACTCTTCCCGCTGAGTACTGCGAGTTTGGTCCCGATTTCGAGAAGTGCAAGCCATGGCTCATCCAAAACGCTCCCGAGCTCTACCCAGATCTGCTCAAGGGTACGTGTTATTGCTATAATGCCCTTACATGATTCTAAGCCCTAAAACCCTAATCGATTTTTGCTTTTCTTTTGGTTTCAGAGGCGAATCAGAAGGATTCGGATAAGGCTGCGGATCGATTGCAGTTGGTGGGGATTTCTGGTGATGGTGATCGCGGAGGCGGTGCTGAGGGATCTTCGAAAAGTTCAGGTAATTTGTTTTTGGGGAATGAATCGGGGTTGATTCAGTGGAAAGGGAAAAGTGTTAATATGTTTTTTGACGTCTTGGTAAATATTGTTTGCTTGGTATAGTGCTGGTAAAAAAATCTTAGTGAATTGCACACCTTCATTAGAGGTTGAGTCCATTTCTTTGTAATGTGGAAACTGATATATTAGAGTGCGGTACATATGATTACATGCATATATCGAGAGATGATAAATATATATGATTAGCGTCAGGTACGGATGCATCTAGGGTTTTGCTTATCGGCGGTTAAAATATTTATTTGTTACATTTTCTTATTACTCTTCGAAACAAAGCTCTGGTTCTCCGATAAATAAGCAAATTTTTAGCTTGACCAATTGGCATAAACAATAAAATACAGTTGATTGGAGATGTGAATACCGAGTAACAATAAGACGCAAAAGAAAAATATGGCTGTGAGAGCAATTAATAAGCGGCCTAATATATTTGTCATCATTCAACCAGTTATCTACTCATTGAAGGGAGAGACGGCGAATCAAGTTATGATAAGAGTTTAGGATTGAAAACTTGACACTGACAATGTTTATATGGTAGATGCAATTAGTGCAAAGAAGGGAATGAAATAAGGTTAGCTTACCTTTTCGCCTTTCCATTTTGGAACCTTGAAGTCGTTGAACGATATGAGATTTGGATTTCCCTTTAATAATAGCATTTCTATGTTTACCTTGCTTAGGACACCTGGACTCTATGCAACCATTGTAATCTTGATGGAAAGAACTTGTTTTTGAATTTAAGTGAGCCAATCTGGCCTTATAGATCCTTCTTTGTTGTAGGTATCCCTCTTTTCTTCACATTAAGCTTAAAGTAGAGCATGCACATGAAGCTGATTAGTGTCTGACTTAAAGAGATTTGGTATGATTTGTATTAGAATTCGATGAATCTAAATAATGAATCAAATATGATGATATCTTGAAACAAACAAGTATCTAAGCTAACTCAATTGTGATACCTACTTTATATATTTGAATCGTTACTTTACCTAGACACATTAGTTTATTTGTCAGGGGCTTAAAAGACAAGCATATCACCATATTAGAGCAAAAATCATGTTGGGCTTTCATGTGTCCGAACAATCAACTATATTGATAGAAGAAAGTGAATATAGTAAATTTCTAAAATAAATGATTATAGTAAATTTCTAAAGCCTTGAGTTTGCAGACGAAGTCAATAAAATTCAATTATATCATAAACATACCCAAAAATACAACTAATAACATGCAAATAGTAGCATGGCAACTCTGAATTGATAACATATAATTAACAACATATGTAACTTTAGCATGAATCAAACATATTTAGTGCACTTTATATGAAATGAAGTGAAATTAGATTAAAAATTGTCGTATAGTTTTGAACCATGGACTGATGTTAAGACATCCTTATCGTATCGAGTCCTCGTAGATGATGAAAACACATTAAAAAAATCTGAAACGGAAACGAAGAGATCATTCATTATTTTTTCAGCTATTAATACCAGTCATGTTCATAAGAAAATTGTTTAAGGAGATGAGTTTGATAGCATCGTCATAAACAAAATGTATTATGAATCTATGAGAAAAGTAATATATGTACATAGTGATATTCAAAATACCGAATTGACATCATTGGAGAACTCATTGAAGCAATGAAGCTGACTTGTTCGAAACCATGTAGAGCCTTAAGAAGTTCATATAGTAATTTAGTATTTCGTCGATAGAATTATGGTCAAGAAAAAACATTCTTGACATTTAACTTCATGATAACCCAGATGTGAGAGATGCATGAGCAAGAACTAGCGGAATAATGACATGACGCACCACCAAGCTAAAAGCGACATTTATATCAACTCAACATCTACTATGACTTATAGCAAACATACAAGACCTTACATTGCTCAAGGAACCACCAAATTTTTGTTTAATCGAAATATCCACATACAAATAAAGAGATTTATAGATAATGTACCAATATTTAAAGGTGATATACCTATGAAGGAACTTTGCTATGATTTATTTCCAAAGATGACCATTAAGAGCTTCTTTGATATCTACGAGTTTAGCCGGTAGACGGGATATTGCGAGAGTGGATAGTGCAGTTAGAGTTTGGCTTATGCATACATAACTTACGACATATATATTAAGAGCTAGACAACGATGTTTATTTTGAAGACGTATTGTGTTATGGAAAGTGGAGGAGCCTAGTGTACAAGGACTGTGAAGAGACACTTTACCATCTGGAGGCCCATCTCATTGGATAGAGTTTGCAAAAGTAGCTACTCCATATTTAAATTTTGGCTTGTGAATATGTAACTTAGTGCCAGTGAATGAACAGGAACTAGACAACAATGTTGGTATAGAGAAGGTAGATGTCGTCAAAGTAGTGCACGAGAATCGGTGAGAGCCTAAATTATGGCGTTTTAGCTTGTTGGAAAGACCGCGGAAATAAGTATTGCATATTTAGCTTTCGGGTTGTGAATAAATAAATTAATGTGTGAGTATATGATGCAACTAAACAACGATGTTGACATAGTGAAGGCAGATGGTGTTGTCAGAAGTGAAGGAGCCTAGCTGCAGCATCATTTGCTGATCTTGCAACTGAAGAGATTGATTATGCTGGCACTTGGAGAAAGTTGATTATATGAAGTTCATTATGTAAAAGACGAGACAGATAAGTTCTTCAGTCTCAAGATCTTTTAGTGGAGAAAAAGTTTAGATAGCCACGATGACGAAACTATATTGTGTCGCCACAAAAGATTTTTAGCATTTAAGGTATGCATTAATCTTATAATAGTACATATGTGCATTTTTGTTTCTTATTCTAAGATGAATTTCCATAGTTGCATAATCTATGGTACTATATTTAATTGAATTTTCAATCCCAACACCTTTTCATATCGGTCATTGCATTTTACTTTGCTTTCCTTGAGACTACATAAATGTTGCAGTCTTGTTAGTCAATGCATATAAACTTACTCCATACCGCAGAAAGGTTTCCGTCAGTATGTATAAACAGTTGACTCCATTTTATATTTCAACGTAGGCTTGCCCACACTTTCTTTTCTTGAACTCCTTAAATTGTATTTCCCCATTGAAGACATTTTTCGCTACGTTAGTACGTAAATTATCATATTTTCTGGATTTCAATTCAACTGATTCTTTTTTTCCATTGGGTGCTAGCTTGTTAAATAAAAATAAAGTGCTCTGCATGTAAAGTTGTTTTTTTTGATCTTTTTCCTCTTTACCAGCAATCTAACCTCCTCTTCTTATAGGCTTTTCCAAGATTGTTATGTTATTATAACTATTATAGGCACTTCTCTAGTTACCCCCTTTCCCCAACTAGGAAAAAAATGCCATGTCATGAAAAGAGTTATTTCGAGATATTTTCATGTCTTTGTTTGTTAGCCATACCCATCCTCAGCTATGACTTTGCTATTACAATAATCTTTTCAGCGGGTATCTTCAATGCTATTGTAAAAAGGTTATTCTTTTTAATAATTATTATATTAGATTCACTTTATCCACATAGATTTGTTCTTGATGCATCCATAGTTTTAAGTCTAGGTCTATCTTTATCCGAGATGGTCGCAGCGTTCTAAAAAGCGGTTTAGACGGACGCTTAGACGGAAGCGGTGCTAGGCCGCTCCGATTCAGCCGTAGACGGTTTAATTAAGCAGTTTAAGCGCTTAAGCCGTCTAGTCCGCTTAAGTGGACGCCTAAGTGAATCCGGCCCACTTAATGGAATAAATTTAGTCATTTTGAAGCATCATGGGTTGGGTTTGTTTCTCTTTTCACCATACCTGATCCAAATCCCTACTCGATGAAATAAAAGTTGGTCAATTTTAGAAATATCAATATATTTCTGTTTCTACTTCTAAAATTTCAATATGATGATGTTTATTATGCTGAAATGTTGATATATTGCTGAAATTTCAATATGTATATATTAAATATAATTTTAACTAGAATTAATTAAATCGCTTAGGCGACGCTACATCGGACCCCGGGTGTAGTGACAAACAAGCGAGGGTCGTCGTCCAGAAACGGCGCGCTACATCGGATCCCGGGTGTAGTGACAAATATGCAAGGGTCGTCGTCCAGAAACGGCGTGCTACATCAGACCCCGAGTGTAGTGACAAATAAGCAAGGCTTTCATAGGATCCGTCTATCTTCCTGGAACATAGGTTTCCTTACGGGTAGACTAATAGAATTAGTGGAGGTGATGATTAGGAGGAGAGTTGGTATTATGTGTTTGCAAGAAACTAAGTGGATAGGTGAAAAGAGTAGAGTTATAGAGCTTTGGGGTTATAAGGTTTGGTATACGGGTAGAGATAAAAATCGTAATGGGGTAGGCATAATCATAGATAGACGGTTGCTTGAGGATGTAGTTGAGATTAGGAAAAAAGATGATAGAATTTTACTGGTTAAGCTTATTCTAGGTGGAGAGATCTTTAATATTATTAGTGCTTATGCACCACAGATAGGTCTTGATAACGCTAATAAGCGTCTATTCTGGGAGGATTTAGACGAGATGGTGTAAAGTATACCTAGTGGAGAGAAGTTATTTATTGGTGGTGATCTTAATGGACATGTAGGTACTAGTCGTAGTGGGTTTGATACTATCCATGGAGGTTTTGGTTTTAGACAAAGGAATGAAGTAGGTGACTCGATTCTAGATTTTGCCTTATCTTATGACTTGATCTTAGCAAACACCTGGTTTAGGAAAAGAGGGTCCCACCTTATTACTTTTAGGAGCGGATCAAGTGCTAGTCAAATAGACTTTTTTCTGACGAGAAGAATAGATAGAGGTTGTTGTATCGACTGAAAGGTAGTGCCAAGTGAGAGTGTAACTACTCAATATAGACTTTTAGTTCTAGATTTTCGATTTAGAAGAGCTCCTAGGAAGATTAGACGTAGCCTAGAATTAAATGGTGGCGATTGAAAGAAGGTAATCAAAAGACTTTTATAGATCGTGTAGTCTAAGAAGCTGATTGACAGTCAGAAGATGATTCAGACAGAACATGGAACAAAATGGCTAGTTGTATTAAGAAGGTAGCTAGAGATCTATTTGGTGAGTCGAGAGGTGGTGCTCCAGCATCTAAGGACATATCATGGTGGAATGAAGAAGTAAAGGCTGCTATTAAAATTAAAAGGGATTCTTATAAAGATTTGAAGAAAAGTAGAGATGTGGAGAGATTTGAGAAGTATAAAATGGCTAAAAAGGAAGTTAAGAAAGCTATTCGGGAAGCTAAATCTAAGATCTATAAGGAGGTGTACGAGAAATTAGACACTAAAGAGGCTGAAAATGATATATACCGGATTGCTCGGATGCGGGAAATGAAGATTATAGACTTATGTGCGGGAAAGTGTGTCAAAAATGAAAATCAGAAGGTTTTAGTTCGAGATGAGAATATCAAGGAAAGATGGAGAGATTATTTTGACAAATTGTTCAATGAGAGTTTTACTAAGAATTTGGATGGACTTGTCGTTCAATCTCAAGATATAAACCGTGATTTCATGCGTAAAATAAGACTACCTGAGGTTAAAGAAGCTTTGAACAGAATGAATTTAAGAAAAGCGGTTGGTCCTGACGGGATTCCTATCAAGATTTGGAGATACTTAGGAGAAATATGCGTTAAATGGCTGACATATCTGTTTAATAAGATTTGGCAGACAAAAAAGATGCCAAATGAATGGAGGAAAAGTATCCTTGTACCTATCTACAAGAACAAGGGTGACATTCAAAGTTGCTTAAACTACCGTGGAATAAAACTTATGTGTCACACCATAAACTTTGGGAGAGAGTGATTGAACACAGGCTAAGGAAGGATATTAAGATAACAGAGAACCAGTTTGGGTTCATGCCTGGACGATCGACAACAGCGGCTATTCATTTGTTTCGTCAACTTGTCGAGCGTTTTCGAGAGAGGAGAAGAGATTTGCATATGATATTTATTGATTTAGAAAAAGCGCACGACAAGGTACCTGGAGAGGTATTATGGGGGACAATGATGAAGAAGGGGGTCCCCGTCAAGTATATTGACATAATCAAGGATATGTACGATAGCGTAGTGGCAAATGTCAGAACTTGCGGCGGCTTAACGAGTGATTTTCCGATTACAATTGGTTTACATCAAGGATATGCATTAAGTCCATTCCTGTTTACCATCGTGATGGATGGGCTTACTAGAACTATCTAAGATGTATTATCTTGGTGTATGCTATTCACTGATGATATTGTTCTAGTAAATGAGACGAAAGCAGGGGTTAATGCCAAATTGGAATTATGGAGGCAAACATTGGAATCTCGGGGATTCAGATTGAGCAGGTCCAAGACAGCATATATGCATTGCAAATTTAGTTACCAGAGAAATCAAAACCATATTGGTATAACATTGGAAGGGCAAGAGATATCACTGAGCGACCAGTTTAGATATCTAGGTTCCATCATCCAAAAGAATGGGGAGATCGATAGTGATGTTAATCAAAAGATCCAAGCTGGTTGGTTGAAATGGAGGAGTGCAATAAGAATTTTGTGTGATCGTAACTTTCCGTTAAAATTGAAAGGGAAGTTTTATCGGAGCGCTATTCGGCCTGCCTTATTATATGGTGCAGAATGCTGGGCTCCTAAGAAGCATCATACACAGAAGATGCACGTAGCGGAGATACGCATGCTTCGTTGGATGTGCGGTAACACTGGAAAAGATAAGGTGCGAAATGAGGATATTCGTGCAAAAGTTGGTGTAGCACCTGTGGAGGAGAAGATGCGGGAAAACTGGTTAAGATGGTTTGGTCATGTGCGACGCAGACCTATGGAAGCACCGGTTCGACGAATAGATACTCTCGATATAGACAATGGCAAAAGGGCAAAAGGGAGACCGAAGAAAACATGAATGGAGGTGATACGAAACGATATGGTTGTCAAAGGACTCAATGAAAGTATATTTTCCGATAGGAGTGAGTGGAGGCGGAGGATTCATGTGCTAGACGCGGCGTGATTCTCATGTTGGTTCATGTAGCCTACCCTATCTGCTTGGGATAAAAGGCTCAGCTGTTGTTGCTTAGGCGACGCTTATGCGGCTAGACGTTAGATGGTACCTCAACCGCTCATCTCCGCCTAGCGTTTTTTACAACCTTGGTTTATGGTCATTTCCAATCCAAAAATGATTTCCTTAAGTCATGCTATCGAGTTTGTAACCTAGAGAATGGCTAGTTTTTTAATGGGGATTTAGAATTAAGTTTTAATTTACGGGTTTGTAGGTTTATTCACGGATTAATGAGTTATTATTGGGCTATTTGTTTATTTAACAGCGTAATTACGAAATATTTGTCAGAAATTGTACACATATTTCAATATGTATTACAAAGCTCATTATACAACATCAATTATTGAAAATATGCCAAATTATTTATAGTTATTTTTACTAATTAAATTTTTTTGGTAATCATTACAATTTCTTTTGAGCAAACGATAAAAAATATGATATTATGACGCAACTGAGATTGTCGATACTAAGGATTAATTTCTCGGTGTTGGGACCGATATTGGACGAGGACTTTTGGGATGATAATCAGCAATCTCGACCGTCTCGAATCGGTATATTGGATTTTATAATGTTGAGAAAAATAATATTTGAGAATTAGGAAATTCTTGTAAACAGTTCAAGTAATTATAAATGAGTTGTCAAATTCTTTGTTAATAATGGTGTCTAAAGTTGTTTAATGATGTCAAATTGATGGTCATAACCTATTAGAAACCCATTATACCATCAAAATGAAATCATTTACCGATTGATAAACCTTAACAATTAAAAAACTTAATACTAATACCTCTATTTTCTGAAGCAACCCAATATTACTTGGTATCGGACAATATCGGTCTTGGAACTCCGACAGTTAATTTTGGGAACGGAACCTGCCATCTCGAATTGGGATTGGCCGAGATTTCAATCCATGGTCGATACAACCAAATGGCCGATTCAGATCGTAAAAATGACCATATGATAATAGTACTGGTATGGAGATTTTAAAACCTTGGTGCCATCATATAATTTAGAGAAGATAATAAAGAGAAGACCACAGGAAACACGCTTCTGGGATCATTTGATTACTAACATGAAGATTCCCATGAGCACGCATTGGAATGGTTGGAAAACATATTTATGTTTCCTTTACATAGGGATACGAGAAGTGCGGTTAACTTACTGGTTGAAGAGCTTCATTATTGAACATAATGTTGCCAATAATCCTAGAAACCAAAGGGATAATGGTTACTTTGCTGAAGGAAAGGCTGCTCAAATTGCTCGCGTTTAGGAAATTTAAGCTCGTTGAACTATTTTGTCATGTTAAGAGTGCAAGATTTCTTTTTTGCATTCTATCTTTACCTTTTTAATATTAAAATATTGGTAAATATACCGACATGGATGATGCATATCATAGTATATGTGTTGAATAATGTAAGTTCACAATTATCCTCGTTTCAACAAGATCCGTGCATACTAGGTAATGCATACAATTGTTTGTTGTTTTTTCATTGCCTTGTAAATGTTTTTATTTTGTTTTTGCATATTGAACTGCCCTTTAATCAGCAAGAAAGAAACACTGGCTTGAGACCTTTTGAGCTAGTCTTTAACCTTTGGGAACAACCCCCCCCCCCCCTGCATTAACACTGTTCCATTATTTCAGTATTCCATAATATTTGTTCTTTTTAGAATTGAGTTATCATTGACTTTCTTCAACTATTGAACTGTATTTGCAATGGCTAAACTTGTTATTTTAGATTTGCACTAAATAGTGAGGTTTTATATGCTTCCACTTTTCGTGCTTCTCATCAATTCTTGTCATATTTTACAGAACTATAGATATACTTTATATCCTCTTAATATGGTCAGTATTTTATTGCTTGTATGATGCTGTTGCTATGCTTTTGCATGTAATAGTCTCTCTGAGGTTTCTCATCTTTCATGAAATTTTAGGAACATAAACATTTGGATGCTAAATTCTTGCTAATGTGCCTGACTAGTATGAATACTTCTCTAAGGATATTTCCCCTTCTTTTTTTTGCCCCATATTTTTTTTTCACTGCATCAAGTTCATACTTTACCTTTGTATAGCAGTTCAAGTTAAATTGTGACCTTTTCCTTGGGACAGAATGGGCATTTATATGTCCTATACAATTTTTTTTATATTTTAACAATTATGGTGTCCATTGTGAGTGTGTTAAGTCTTACACTTCTATATTTTGGAGCTTATGCAAAGGAAAATGAACTAAACTTGTGCTGTAATAAGATATTCAAGTTCACTTGCATAACCGCGAAAAGGACAGCAAATCCATTATCACAAATTCGTGAGATTTGCAACATGGATTTCTTGCCTAAGCAATTATATTGTTTTCATTTATCTGATTTCGTTGACTAAAAATAAAGGTAAAATTGAAAAGTGGACAATTCTTATTTTAGTTTCTTTCTAGTTGGAAAACAAAACTAAAGTATTTAAAAAACTTCAGTCTTTGGCCATCTTAGAGTTGTCATGCTTGGAACTCTAAAATGTGAACAGTTTATTGACATTTTGATTATTGGTTCGCATGTACTAACTCCTTTATCTTTTATTTTGTCATTTCAGGTTCCACATCTAAGCCAGAAGAAGTTAAACGCCTTCCTGGTGGTAAGATAAAGAAAAAGGTAAAGTTTTAAATATTACAGTGCATTTCCTTGATTTGAACTCCCAGTAGAAGTTGGAACTTTGACGTAATAAGCCACTAAGCTGGCAATAGTATGCTCATTGAACTTTAAGTTTCATCGTATAATAATGATATTCTACATAAACATTGGTGTTCAGGCAGATAAAAAATTTACAGGGTTTTGAACAATTATGTAAATCAATTGCGATGTCTTCAATTTTTTTGGTGGTTTAGCTGCATCCACTTCCTGATATTTGCTTCTTTGTTGAAGATTTTTTTATTAAATGGTTCTGGGTCAGGAAACACAATTAGCTTGGGCCCTGTTGAGTTGCCATTTTTTTGGCTAACTGCCACTCGAAAGTAGTTTTTCCTCTTAGTCTTGTAATTTACTTTCTATGTTTGGCTATTACGATTTAATAAAGTCATCCACTAATGTGAAAGAAGAAAGGGAACATCCTGCTAGTCCACCTGACCAATATCTACGGGGATAGAGAATGCTCAGTTAGTCCCATGCATGTTGCCTTAGTCTGTTTTGCCTACTTCATTAAATATATATGAGTAATGGACCGTGATATTATATTTTTCTGACGAGCCTACTCTATTGATGATTCATCTCTGGGGTTAAATTATCTTTAGTTAGTCCTAAACACAGCTTGCCTAAATTTCACACTGACTATTCTGGTCTTGGCATTTGCTTCCACAGACCACCCTTAATATGTAAATTTCATAAAATAAAATATTCTCATTACTGGCTCCCAATTTGATGTGAAAAAATTGTAAATGTTTGGAGTTGCTCTTTATGAATTCATCTCGTATCCAAGGATGGGTTTTGTGAGTTCTTAAAATTTATTATCTTGTAGCTTTTGCTTTGAGGAATCAGCTATCCTCTATGTCTTGTTTTTTCATTATTGTTTCCAAACTCCCATGTATACCATCCAATAATCAATACCTATAAGCAATTACTGGAGTAATGAAAGAGCTGAAGTTGTAAATTCCGGTAGCAGATTTGGAAATGGAATAGTGCTGCTAACCTCAGTTGGACAGAGGGATTTTTCTTCTCTCATTTGTACATCCTATTTTATTTGTTGCTCATCAAGCTCCCTTCCCTTTTAGAGATTGGAAGAGCTCTTCTCTCCTCTCTCTATAATTTGTTCAATACTTGCTACTGTTTTTAACTACTCACTTATGAAGTAAAGATTAACTTGTATGCCCTGATCATATATAGCATGACCGTGTGCCCTTATTTTTTATTAAAAGCAACTGCATTTTTATTGTAGATGGGAATGCTGGAAATTACTTGTCAGTTTGAGTTGTGACTCTACTATTGCTGATGCCCTTTCTGATTTTTCATTTTTTTAAGGAGAAGCAAGAAGTCGTTATCGAAAAGATTGTTCGAAATAAGCGCAAATGTGTCACTGTTGTGAAAGGCCTGGAGTTATTTGGTGAGTATAGCTTTACAGCATGCATGAGTTCCTCCTGTAATTTCCAAGACTTAAAAAGTTGACCAGTAGTTTGTAGTATGCTTTCCTTTCTAACTGTAAAATAACGGTGAGACAATTTAGGTGTCAAATTGAGCGAAGCCTCTAAGAAGCTTGGGAGAAAGTTTGCTACCGGAGCATCTGTTGTTAAGGTGCAGTAGCTTGCATTTGGTCGAGTTAGAATTATTATTTTTTAATTAAAACACCCAACATGTTTTTTATTCACACAATTTGGACAATTGATTCCAGGGTCCAACTGAGAAGGAGCAAATTGATGTTCAAGGGGACATATCGTATGATATTGTGGAGTTCATTACAAATACCTGGCCAGATGTGAGTTATCCTTGTTTTTCAGTCTTTAATGCTATGTGATCAGTGCTCTCTCTCAAAAATAATAAGAATAATAATAAAGAGAAATGAAATGTAAAAAAGGGGAGAAACAACTACTTAAAGTAGTGATTTCATAGAAAAGTAATGCAAAAACATTTCAATTTCAAAAGGACTTCCCAACTAAGCCAAGAATTACTCACCTAACATTATATGCTTGAAGAGCCAAATATCCAATACGCCCAACTTGCAGTATCAAAATCATTTTCTTAATGTGGTTTGCTTTTGTCGTATTGTTGGATATTGTTTTTAGACAAATTACTTTATCCCTTAGAAGTGTGGATCCTAAAAGATCGTCCTTGGGTTTTGAATTGAGTGCAACATTATTTTGTGTTACGTTCCTTATGTAAAAGGTAAGTGCAGGGCATGGCACATTGGCTCTTGAAAAAGCTGCTCCCCTTGCTCCCAATCTTACCTCTAACTTTTAGAATTTAGTTTTTCTTTTCTTTTCTTTTATTTGTGTTTCATTGAAATGCGATAATCAGCGATAATCAACAGATACTATAGTTCTTGCTATTTATTGTGGCCTACTGGGAGATATCCTAAATTCTTCAATACATCTTTGGATCTTCCCTTTCCCCCCTATACTAGTTAATTGAAAAAATCGAAGATTATGTTTGCTATGCTAATTAAAGCCAAACTTCTATTGTGCATGCATTGTATAGTATTACAAAGTGAGATAAAATATTCTGACCGTCGTCAAACCACCAAACTGACAATCAGCTTCGTACATCATGTTATACATATCAATAGATGTTAATGTACAAATATTCAGATGATTTAGAGACCTCTAAGGTATGGACCAAATGTTCGCAAAATGGATGGCCTTTAGAGCATAGTAAAATTTGCATACATTGCATACACTTATGCATAACTTACAATCCTCCAAATCTTCCAATTTCTTTTTTACACATCTTTTGTTGTGTTGAACAACAAGATTGATGGATCTCACCATTGATCCTACCATCAGATTTAGCCATCTTATTTTAAGGATCTCATCTCACCATCTCATCTCACCGTCTATGAGCTTGAACATGAATGCAACATAGTACTTTACGAAAAGGACAACAGCGTAACATTCTTAGTTCACCTGTTCTTTTAATTGATCTGTTGCATGTATGGAGAGACCAAGCCTTTTATGCGAGGCAATTTTTTAAAATAATGTTTCTTCTCTTTTTTAAACGTTACTTTAATAATGGAAACTTCACCGTTTGCAATTTAGAATTTGTTGAATGCGAGGCTATTTGACTGTCATCTTTTGTGAATGGGTTTAAATCTTGGCCGATCCCGATCACAAAAATGACCGACTGAGTTCCGATACCGAGATTGACACCGTTTTTTACCTCACCAATTGATCATTGGTTTTTTAGTATTGACTATCAAGTTTTTAATGGCTTAGTGAGTTTGTTTATGGAGTATTGATTTGTTTGATATCATCAATTATGAATAAAAAGGTCTAAAAGGTCATAGTTATCTTTAGAGCATTTTGAAAATATCATTTTGGACATCTTCGTTTACTTTAAAAATAAGTTGAATTGTTTATAATTATATTTATAAACTTTTCAAAATTCATTTAGTCAAACGATAGAAAATGAGATATCCCCAGCTGAGATGGCAGATACAGAATGACTGTCTGATTCCAGATTCCAGTACTTGCTACCTAGATTACAAACCTTGCTTTTGTGATGCCACTTTCACCCTCAAAGAAATTAGATAAAAAATACTTTAAATCTATTCCTTTTTCATACAAACCCTTCAGAATGTGCAGTTTTGCAATGACAAAACGTGTATAGAAATTTCCTTAGATATATGATGCTGGTATATTTTTACATAAGCCTTTAACTTAACGTTTCTGTATAATATATTATGTGATCATACTAGTTCCAAATTTCAATATTTTTATTGCATGTGCAGAGCACATGCTAACACACAATATTAATGTCTCTGTCCTTTGTTTTTTCCCTTGTCCAATTGAAGTAGAGCATTAATCTTGCATAAAAATTTTGCTCGTGATATTTCAGGTTCCTGAGTCTGCAATTTTTTTCATCGAAGATGGAAGGAAGGTAGCTGCTGCGTAAAAGCTAGCTGCTGGAATTTCCAAGAGTAAATTATCAACCCAGTATACTAGTAAAACATCAAAGTTTGATGGATTCCCCTTGAACGAACAATGCATATCTTTATTTGTAATGCTAACTTAAATGTTCATCTTTTCTATGCTGTCTAGATCCAGTTCATTGCAGAGGAAGCAATTTGCTTAGCTGAGAAGTATATTTGTTTGTATGGGCTGTTTACTTTGTTTAGACAAGTTTTGGCATCTAGAGTGACATTCTCCAAGCTATGATGATACTTTTTAAAATGATTTACAGTCTGTAAAAACTAAACATTTTCTAAATACACTCCCTATAGCTCTTTGATATCTAATTTTTGTCTTTTATTTTTAGCCTTTTGTCTGTGTGTGGGGTTGGATTCTTTGTTTGATAGCTGATGTCTGAAAATATAATTGGATTAAATTGTTGAAATATATTTAAGTTCTTCATAATTTTTTGTAACATATATGATATGAGAATCAAATTCCGTCCGTCGGATTGAGAAAGAACTGGAGGCTCAGGGACAGAATATAAGATGTCACCCTGCTCCATTTTCCTTATGAATGCATTACATTTGTTTGGTTTGCTTGGAAAAGCATCTTCTAGAAAAGCTTGTGAAGCCAAACTTAGATCCGACATCAACAATGAGTAACCCTTTTTTAGCAAAGCAACACCGCCTATTAGTTTAGTAAAAATGATTTCTACACAATTCTTTTCTATACAACAAATTTCACAATACTCATAAAATTAGTGGGTCCCGCATTTAAGTGTGTGGACGCCATACAAAATGTGTATGTTGTATGGTTTGTTGTGTAGGAAAGTTGCGTAGCGGTTCTTTGCTCATTATTTTATTTTTCCACCCCAATTCATAGCAAATAGCTTCCCTATTATACTGATGTGGCCGAATGTTTTGATGAAATATTCCCATTTTAATTTAAAACAATTCAAATCGACAAGAACGATGAATCAATTCCCGTTTTAAGTTGTTTGTTGCAGAAATAGTGTTTATTTGTAATATAAGAAGCCGTGGTATTTATTCCTAAAAACTTCCAAAGCTGGTGGTATTTTATTGCAGCTTATAGCAACGTCCCGACCTTTCTCCTCCTCTTCTCGCAGTCTCGCTCATGGCCACTTTGCGTGACCTAACTCGTCTCTTCGCCCAACTCGCCGCCGATCTCCGGCATTCCACCGCCTCCTCCATTGATTCCGGCAACAGCCAGCAACACTACGAAGCATCAAACGCCATGATCTCCTCTCTCGCCGCCTCCCTCAACTCCAAACCCCCAAAATCTAAGGTTTTGGACGCCGCTCTCTCCCTCATGTGCTTCACAACCCCACAGGTCTTTTTCTTCTGCTTCAATCGATATATTCTCCCCTCTTTCTCTCATTTGATTCGATCTGGTCTTGATCCAGGTGTTCGATGCGCGGATTGAATGCCTTGTGAGAACGATCGTGTCGGTTCTCGTTTCGATGGCCAGTTGCGACGTGCGTTGTTTCTGTCGAGGGGATTTGGAGTTGATCAGGGTTGGGAGCTCCATTTCTTTTAGAGATTGTGTCGAGTTGATGCGGATTGGTGCCGATGTGATTGAGAATTTAGAAGGGCACTATGGTACAGTATCTCCTTTTGTGATATATGGTTTTCTTGATTAAGTTGATTAATCTGGAAAGTTAAATGCTTTATCTAACATTTCTGGTGCCATTGCAATTATGCTCGAAATGTTTGAGAACTTTTGTTTTCTTTTAGCTATTTGCCGATATGGATGGCATATGGAATGGAGTCATGCCCAAGATATGCATAGAACCATCGAAGATAGCTGTAAACAATGAAAAGAAAAACCTTATTTCATTTCCTTTTCCAATTGTTAAGGGCAAAGAATAACTCAGTCATGCCCAAGATATGCATAGAACCATCGAAGATAGCTGTAAACAATGAAAAGAAAAACCTTATTTCATTTCCTTTTCCAATTGTTAGGGGCAAAGAATAACTCGACGTTAAAAACATTTTTGTGCGCTAGACACATGCAATTATGTCGAGTTACCTCCATATTCTCTGGACTATAACTCGTGTAATCTATATGGTAATATGCTTTATTCTCTTGACTATAACATTTAAAAGGTCCATAGTGCAAGTCTTTATTCTCTGCTAGTTATCTTGCTTTATTTGGTTTTCCTTTGTGTGTTATTTAATCTTTGCCCCAGTTGAGTTTACGCGTGAATTCTTAGATATTTGGAGCTCAAAAAGCTCGTTATTCTGCTCTCTTGTATAAACCACTTTAGGTCTGTATTCTGTGCGGTTAAAGTTGTTTTTGTTGTAAGCTTATTTATTCTGTATTTGTTTATACTTTAGTCTCTTTCCTAAAAGTAGCAGCACAAGTGATGCATAATTGACTAATACATAGATCAGGGTGTCAATCAAAGATAATAAAATGAAGTTATCAACTAGATAAATATATTAATAAAATTAAAAGGCATCGAGTAGATTTATATGCTAACACATGAAATACGACGACATATTATTTTACTGAGGACACACATAAGAAACTATACAGCATGTCTAACATGTGTATGGTGGTGTGTTCAAGATGTGTTGGGCAAGTGTCGGTGTCTAAAAAAGCTCCGTACACAGACACCGCACCCTGTTTTAAGAGTTTAAACTTCATATTTAAGGAAGGGTGTCTGGAATACTTGGAAAACTATATCAGATCACCAATACAATTCATTGAATCTAACCAGAATTGGTCGGCTATGAAAGAACCATGAAGCCAAAGCATATAATTGTGACAATGGTTTCTATCTCCCTGTTTTCTTTTATTATCCTCAGACATTGATTCATTCCAGAGTGATATTAGTGACGAAGAACATTGCTACCAATAATAATATTTAGTTATAAGCAATCCATATAAAGTTATCATGCTCTCTTGTGCATAAAGTCTCTGGAACATAAATGTACCTATGGCGTATCTGATTGCACCTGCAAGCCACCGAGTTAATTTTGTAGCTTTTTGGGATATTGGATATATACAGGAATTTGCATAAAGACCATAGTGCATATAGTTTGTTGATTTACTATTGTGGTCATTGGAGGATTCCTCCCTTATTGTTCTTTAACCTGGCTGCCTATTGTTTTTGTAAAGTCAATATTTTATTTGCTGATTTTTTTTTGTGATGTAAGTTCTTTATATGTCTCTTGATCTGATGTTTCTTCACAGATCTGCAAAATGTGAGGCTACAGTCTTAGACTTCCATCTGCTTATTTCCTTGTATTAGTCCTTAAACAATTTTTTTGGAACTTTTAAAATGTGGCATTTTAATACCTATAGTTTTGCCTTATGGTTTGTTTCACCCAAATATCAGATAAATACCATGTTTCAAAATGTGGCATTTTAATACCTATAGTTTTGCTTTTTGGCACCTTGCTACCTATCCGTTATGTAAAATCCTTATATATTTTCAAAACCAAAAAAAATCTTAAAAAGTCATGTGAGAAGTACGTGGAGATCTGGAAGGGAGTGTACACATTTCTAGAGAACGGATATGTAGCAAAATGACAAAAAGCAAAACTTAAGCTATTAAAGTGCCACATTTTGAAACATAGGTATTTATCTGCTATATGGATGAAACAATAGGTATCTATATGCAATTTAGCCTAGAAAAGAATCAGGAGCTTTAATTTTATGTTAGGATTACAATCCAATTTTCTTCATTTTGATCCCTATGCTTGGCGCCTTTTAATTCCTCTCATTAACGAATTTTCTTTTTTGCATTTTAGGATCATCTCCTAAAACTGTAGAAACTTTTCATACATTAATACATGCTATTCTGAGAGCTTCAGTGTCTTCATCTAATTGTCAAACGTTTGTCTTGTCGGCGTCAAATACTGAAGAAAATGAAAGAATAAAGGTTGAAAGGAGAACTTTAATTGCAAAGCTTATTTGCTTCTTACCTTGTGAAGATTCTGTCGGCAGGGATAAAATCCCATTGAGGTAAATTTGATTTATTTAACTAGCCTGTTAGTACTTAAAGTAGGAACTCTCTTTTATTGTTTTCGTAAACAAGTCCGTCTACACTGAATTTCTGCTCTTTATATAAATTATTAAATTTCAGTTCATTATCTTGTTTTTCACTTGGTTTTGAGCTAAGATCCTCATGATTGTTATTTTGTGGACTTGATTATACTGCTCCTCCTTGAACATGCCACGTGCTTTATGGCTTTAAATGTTAGTATGCTCTTGTATGACTTGTCAGATTGATTGATGTTGTTATACCCATCTATTTCTTGGCATCGATAAATTGAAAATGTTTGTATAATCTTGTATGACTTGTCAGATTAGTTGATGTTGTAATCATCATCTATTTCCTGACACCCATAAATTAAAATTAAACTATTCAGCTGCTTTATGATCAGTGTAGGTAATAGAAAGGAATTGTATATTACGTTTAACTGAGTCTACATGTATTCTTGGTGGAAGCTTAACTGTTTAATTATCTGTTATCAAGTTAGAGTAGACAAGCTTTTGGGCTTTGGTAGTCTTCTTACATAAATTTGAATGAACACCCTTTTTACTAGTTTATTGTGTTGACCTATGAATCTCTTTATGTTTTGATTATTTTACAAAACCGTATTTCAAATATACTATATGTTACTAATAATGTCAAAACGAGTCAAAGTGCTATACAACTGGAGTTATTCAAGCATAAGGACAATCAACATTGCTACTGACCACTCAAAAATAACATTAGCAAAGATCGGCAAGACTCGTAAGATTTTAATGCATATTCAAAACGAGTCAAAGTGCTATACAATTGTATATTACGTTTAACTGAGTCTACATGTATTCTTGGTGGAAGCTTAACTGTTTAATTATCTGTTATCAAGTTAGAGTAGACAAGCTTTTGGGCTTTGGTAGTCTTCTTACATAAATTTGAATGAACACCCTTTTTACTAGTTTATTGTGTTGACCTATGAATCTCTTTATGTTTTGATTATTTTACAAAACCGTATTTCAAATATACTATATGTTACTAATAATGTCAAAACGAGTCAAAGTGCTATACAACTGGAGTTATTCAAGCATAAGGACAATCAACATTGCTACTGACCACTCAAAAATAACATTAGCAAAGATCGGCAAGACTCGTAAGATTTTAATGCATATTCAAAGGATATAACAGAGAAGTCGCACATTAGAGATATTCAAGACTTTTCTAATTAATTTGAGTCTAGAGTCGAGTCGATCTCAAAAGGTTAGAATCAAGTGTTTTATCCTATTTCAATTCAAGTTACAACACCAAAAATTCAATTTTCAAAACATGGGTTGTGTCTAAAAATATCATACAAATAGACGTCTCATAGACGTCTATAACAATTCATAAATTTTCAAAATTTGAATTTTGGTGGGATTTTTGAATTTCCAACGGCCAAAAAAACGACAAATAACTGTCTTATACTTTAGGGGCAGTTATTATTACTGTCCGAACTGATTCACGTTGTCTCCCAATATATAGGACAAGTTTCCAAGAGTTTTCACTAACTTTTTTACCCGATTTTCGTTTTCTTTATTTTCAAGTGTTTGTGAAAACTTTCTCTCTTTGCTCTTAAGTTTTTCACTACTCTTTTCAGAGAGAGGAGATCTTTTTAGCGCCCTTAGACTTTTCTATTCTTTTAGAAAAGAAATATCCGTAAAAGTTTCAAAGAAGTGATTGTTTTTAAAACTGGGTTAATCTTGAAAAACTTTTTCGATTTGTTTTTAAACTTTTGGCAATCTCCAAAATAGAATCCCTTATCTTCTTGAATCGAAAATTTAATTTATATTTTGAGATCGTTAGGATTGTTGAAGTTGGTTTGGAAATATTTGTAAAAATCTACTTTGTACGACATAGTGAAGAAAGGTCTAAAATCTTCGAAGGTTTCGGATTTGCACCTTGGAAAAAATCTAGGTGTTCACCACCTGCAAGTGTAAAAGGTTTTGGATTTGAGCCTTTGCTAAAAGTCTAAGTGTTCACCACTTGTAAGTGTAAAGGTTCTATGATCTGAGCCTGATAAAAGATCTGGGTTTCTCCACCCCCAAGGAGTCACTGGATAGTGTTTGAATCCTGAGCAGGAGTTCACAGGCAGGGATTAGCTACAGGGTTGGTGAATCTCGATAACAATTCTCTCTGTCCATTTACTTTTTGTGATTTTGTGTTGTCTCTGTGATTCTGTGTTCTGATAGTATTTGTATTTTAGACTCTGATTTTATAGTACGCTGCATAATTTTTAAATTGTTACAAATCATGCTGAGTTTGTCATAAAGCCTTATTCACCCCCCGTCTTATTCAACCCCCTCCAAGATTGTTTTCAATTGGTATCAGAGCAAGGTCACTCTCTTTATAAGATTAATCTCTTGAATTTCTGATTCTATGTCAAACCAAATGGAAGGATAAGCCATTAACTGTCATTCTCTATTAAATGGTACAAACTATCGGTTCTGAAAAATTAAGATTAAAGTTTTCCTTCAATGTATAGATTTAGAAGTTCTAGAGATCATTGAAAAACCCTTCGTTCCTCCTACCACGAATCATTTATTTAATGCCGACAAGAGATTGATGGCATTGAGGGCATGTTTGGATAGTTAGGATTAAAATTCGTAGGATTTAATTTGGGATTAGAATATCCCGAATTGCACTTTCATTCCTTTTGGGTGAAAATCTATGGGTTTTTAAACTTGAATGAGTGTTTGGATGGTTCGGGATAAGGATATTTATTTTTTATTTTTTCCCTTAAAATGGCAAAATAAATTGTTCGATTTAGTGTCTCCTTTCATTCGCGAATTATAAATCTTCACTAAATAGAAAACATAAGATAATAGCAAATTATCTAAAAGAAAATTTAAAATATGCCTCCATCTAAACCATTAACGAGAATCGAAGTAATCCATTCAATAAGCAAACCAAAGCAAAAAAAAAGTATTTTTTTCAACAACAAAATTTAGTTTACAGCAAAAAAACAAAAATCAATAAATAGAAGAGATCTCACTTCTCGATAGAGCTGCAAATAAAGCTTCAAAGGCTCAATATACTCTTCAAAGCCTAGTGTCCCTATTGCCTATAGCAGATCATCTCCATTGATTGTCTTCTTCTGTCTCTGGCACTTATCGTTCGCCCAAAAAATAAAAAACCAAACCCTAAAAACTTAAAGAAATTGAAACAAGAACCAAATCAAAAGGCAATCAAACGTAAAGATAAGAAAACGAGCGCGCTAGTGATGAAGCTGATGAGACGCACTCCTGCACCGATTCCTTCGCCTTTTTCGTGATCTTTCCATTCTCAGGGATCGCTTTCCTCATGATCTGCCCTATGTTCGCGATCGGCAGGAACCAATCCTCTTCCTTCGACCCCCTTCCTCCTTGGCCGCCGCCGGAGTGGCCGCTCTCCGGCGTGCTCGGGCTTCCCACGTCCGCCATCAAACCCTAGCCCTAGATCCATGAGTTTTCCCAATTTTAGTCCTTGAAATGCAAGAAAAGAGAGTTTTGGAAGGGGTGTGAAGAAGAAGAGAGGGCGATGGCGTTTGGGAAAAAATTGAGTCTGACCCAATTTTTCTATTCAGTGGATAGGCCAAAATACAGGGTTTTTTTCCCTTCTGGATCAAAAAACAAAAAACCAATCCAAACAATTCCTTTTGCAGGATTAGATCAATTCGGCGGAAAAATGATATCTTAGCTTTTTTCCCCATGGGATAGGTAGTATTCAAATAAGGCCTGAATGTCAAGGCAATGAATGCACTTCATTGTTCTTTGAATTACGAAGAATTCAATAGAATCTCTATGTGTTAAACGACAAATGAGATTTGTCATACTCTCCGGACTGTCCATGAAGGAACCAGTTAACTTAAAGAGAGTAAGATCAACAGTCTCATGTACGAGTACGAGACATTCTAACCGAAAGATGATGAGACCATCGACTCTATGTATTCTAGGTTCAACAATGTCATTACAGAGTTTTTCAATTTAGGAAAGAAATTTGACGAGAAAGAAAAATGTTATGAGTTGCTGAGATCTCTAACGATCTCTTGATAACCCAAGATCACTGCCATCGAAGAAGCTAATAATATGACAACATTGAAGGTCGATTCCTTAACAGGCAACTTGCAGACGTACGAAATGCAATTAGGGGGATCTAAAGCAAAAACAAAAGGACACTCAAAGGAAAAATAGCGCGCTTAAGACTTCTACCAGTAAGTAAGCCTAAGGAATAACTAGTGATGAAGAAAGCGATGATGAAGAAATGGTCGACATTGCAAGACCTTTCAGAAAGTATCTGAAGTTCGTAAAATTCTCTTCGAAGAAAGATACATATAAATTTAATAAAGGTTCTAATTATAATGAAATTCTTCGTTGTATTGAATGCAATAAGAAAGGCCATATCAAGTCGGAGTGTCATACTCTCAATAAAGATACGTGGAAGTCAAAGAAGGAATCAGAAAAATTTCGTTTTAAGCTATTGGGACAATACGGATTCCAGCGACTCAGAAGCCGAAGAAGTCGCAAACGTGTGCTTCATGGCACAAGAAGATAAGATAATTAATAACGTTCTTAATTTAGATTCTCTTAGTAAAGATGATTTAATAGATTTCTGTCATTTTCTTAAGAATAAGTATGATAATATTAATACCGAGTATAAAATATTAAAGTCAAACCTATCCACTAAAAATAATTTAGATATATCTACACAAAATAACATAAATGAAATTAAATTAGAAAATAAGAATTTAAATGAAAAACTAAAATTCATAACTCTAGCAAATGATAAGTTAACCGAAACTAATAACACATTAAATTTTGAAATCTTTAACTTAAAAAGAAAAGTAAATTTAAAAGATGTGATCCTAAAATTCACTAAAAGTAAAGATCATTTAGATGTAATATTAGGACAATTAATAAAACATTGTAAGAAAGAAGATAGTGGAGCGAGGCAGTCGAGCGGAACGATAGGCATCCCAATAACTGGGTTGCCAAACTTTCATATAGGTTACAATAAACATTCTAAGTTAGTTCCTAAAACCAGAGTATTTAGACATAAATGTTATTATAAATATGCTAATAAATACGCCAATTCTACGTGTAACTATTGTTGCACTATAGGACATATTTCACAATATTGTACTATTAAAAACAAATCAACTTACAAATATTAATTTACTCCTAAGACTGACCTAAATGAATCAAAAATAGTATGGGTCCTAAGGTTAACAATAATCAACCCAACCAAACTTTAATTCAAGAAAGTATACATGACCAATTTAATGAAATTAACCTCATTGACCCTAATAATTCAATAGACAATAATGATTCTAATCAGTTAAAAGGTTTAGATAATTTATTAATAGACAAAGATGTTGAAACCAATAAATTGCAACAAAAAAAAAAGTAGTTGATACCTTTTTTCCAAATGATTGGTAATTCAATAAAAATCATCTTAAGAATTTAATAATATAAGAAATTAATAAAGGAGTAATTACTAGGTCAAAGAAATTAAAACTAATCAATTGGAAGAACAGGAAAAAGTAATTCAACAAAAATCATCTTAAGGATTTAATAATAGAAAATATAGATAAAGAAATTGTATGTTTTAATTATTGTATTTGTATTATTATTTTAGTATGATTGTTTAATTATATATCTACTATTCACTTGCTACCTCAATTTTTTAATTCCTCAATATTTTAAACTTTTTGATATTTCCAAAAAGGGGGAGAATTAATATGCATATATTCAGGGGGAACATTTGAATAGTTATCTTTTTAAAAACATATATATATATATATATATATCTTTGAAATAATCATTATGTATATATTAAATTATATTAATTAAGTTTTGTAAAATATCAAAAAGAGGGAGATTGTTGACCTATGAATCTCTTTCTGTTTTGATTATTTTACAAAACCGCATTTCAAATATACTATATGTTACTAACAATGTCAGACGAGTCAAAATACTATACAACTGGAGTTATTCAATAAGGACAATCAACATTGCTACTGACAACTCAAAAGTAACATTAGCAAAGTTCGGCAAGACTCGGAAGATTTCAATGCACATTCATAGGATATAACGGAGAAGTCGAGTTGATCTCAAAAGGTTAGAATCAAGTGTTCTATTCTATTTCATTTTAAGTTACAAAACCAAAATTTCAATTTTCAAATCAGGGGTTGTGTCTGAAAATACCAGACAAATAGACGTCTATGATAGACGTCCCTATGATGCATATAACAGTTCATAAATTTTTGAAACTTGAATTTTGTTGGGATTTTTTAATTTTCAACGGCCAAAAACGATAAATAATCGTCCTATACTTTAGGGGCGGTTATTATAACTGTCCTAATCGATCCACGTTGCTTCCCTATATATAGGACAAGTTTCCAAGAGTTTTCATTAACTTTTTTACCCGATTATCATTTTCTTTAATTTTATTAACTTTCAAGCGTTTGTGAAAACTTTGTATCTCTTTGCTCTTAAGTTTTTCACTACTCTTTTCAGAGAGGAGATCTTTTTAGCGTCCCTAGGCTTTTCTATTCTTTTAGAAAAGAAAGATCTCTAAAAGTTTCGAAGAAGCTGTTGTTTTCAAAACTTGGTAAATCTTAAAAAACTTCTTCGATTTGTTTTTAAATTTTTGTCAATCTCCAAAATAAAATCCCTCATTTCCTTGAATCGAAAATTTGATATATCTTTTGAGATCGTTAGGATTGTTGAAATTGATTTGTAAAGATTTATAAAAATATTACTTTGTACGACCTAATGAAGAAAAGTTTAAGATCTTCACATTGTAAATGTTTCAGACTTGTATCTTGGAAAAGTCCAGGTGTTCACCAACTGCAAGTGTAAAAGGTTTCGGACTTGTGTTTTTGGTAAAAAATCTAGATATTCACCATCTGTAAGTGTAAAGGTTCAAAGATCTGAGCCTGATAAAAGATCATGGTTTCTCCACCCGCAAGGAGTCACTGGATAGTGTTTGAATCCTGAGCAGGAGTTCTCAGACGGGAATTAGCCACAATTTGTGAATCTCGATAACAATTCTCTGCGTCTATTTACTTTTCTGTGATTTTATGGTGTCTCTGTGATTCTGTGTTATAGTATTTGTATTTTAGACCTTAATTTTATATTTCGTTGCATAATTTTTAAATTATTACAAATCACGCTGAGTTTGCCACGAAGCCTTATTCCACCCCTTCTAAGGCCGTTTTCATATTGTTCCTTTTTCTTCATCAAGATCAGACCATATTGTAGTCTTTCATTGACTTGGCTATCTAGCTTTGGCTTGTGATATACTTCATTGTGAAACATGTTCTTATTGTTTATTCATTTAGAATGGTTCTTTAAATATTAAAATGCTTTACATTCTTCTGGTTATCTTCTCATAATCAGATATATATATATACAAAATTATTTAGATTTATACTTAAAAATTATTGTTTTCTGTTTGCTGTATTTTAAGTTTAAACTGTAATTTTAGTTTGACTGCCAAGTTGTTTCCTCTGTTTCTTCCCTTCTAGAAGTATACCTTGAAAGTGGTGTAATTTCGTTTATTTTTAATGGAGATAGGTATGATTGCTCATTGCCTAGCAATACTTTCAGCAATTGACCTCCCTAAGTGGTACATCAATTGCTGATATATGATATAGTTACTTTACTCCACTATATGACTCAGGACGGAATGAAAGGACTAAACTGTATGTGCGCTTGGATGCACATCATTAAAAGGAAATCATGCTATGATAAATATGCAGGTTCTAAATAGGTAATTCTAAATTAAAGCAATGCAAATTAACAAATGCAAACCCTAATCTATATGATCAACACACACACGAGATCCTAAATTGATAATTTGTGAGAAATAAACTATATTAACTTCAAGCATGATAATCACAATTAAAGTCCAGAAATCGATAACTATCGATGATCGATAAGCCCATAGGATGTAAAAAATAGTTATCCCATCCATGTCAGATAACCAATCAATGATACATTTTTGCTATCATCCCTACCGTAGTTATCAGTAGGTTCAACTATCCGCAAAACACATACCTTAACATATGTTTGTGAACTCGGAAAATAATCATATTGAGGAATATCATCATAATCATAGTCACAAGCATAATGTTCGTAAGAATAATCCCTATGATCATAATAATAATCTCTACGATCATAATCATAAGTCCTATTGTCATGAAAAGTCATGCTTCAAAATGCCAGCCCCAAAATGCCAACTGCGATAAGACATGACCTAACCTTGGCTTAGATACCAGTTTGACGCAGGCGGGAATGAAAGGGCTAAACTATATGTGTGCTGGATGCACATGATTAAAAGAAAAGCATGCTATGATGCATATGTAGGTTCTAAATAAGATATTTTAAATGAAAGCAATGCAAATTAACAAATGGGAGACCTATCTATATGATCAACGCACACACAAGACATCCAAAATTGCTAAATTGTGATAAATAATATATATTAACTTTAAGCATGATAATCACAATTGAAGTTTGAAATCTAAAACTATCTAATTGATGTGATACTCGATAGGCTCATAGGATGTAAATAATTAGACAAAAGTTGTGGGGATCCAGATATTATATTTTAGAAAACTAAAGTCAAATAAACATATATATAGAAATCAGGGAAGTGTTCAATGTATATCCACTTGATACCCAATCAATTACCAATCAATATCCCATCACTGAACCAAGTAAACAACTCAATTCATTGCTTATATTTACCATTACTAGTTGTTTGGTTATGTGGATGCAAGTATGGCAAAACAGTTCGGGTTTGGAAAATAAGCGATCTAGGATGAATAGGGCTGTTTTGGGCCGAAAATGCGCAGTTGTGATGAATCTGGACGATTGTGACTGTCTTGACGACTCTGGACTGATTGGACGCGGGTAGATGATGGCGTCAATGTTGGCGGTGTCGAGGAAATATTTGATGATTGATAAGAGTGTTATCGATGTCGAATTGACAAAGATGTTGATGAGGATGTGATTTAGAAGAGACTCTGAATGCTACCTCAGCAACCAAAGTTCGAGCGCAGTCGTATAATTGATTTCAACTGCCGCCAAAGATTCTCACACAGAGTATTCAAAACACAATGTTTAGGAAAGCTGAAATTTATTCCATATATCATAGTCTAGTCTGTCCTTTTCCATTAGAAATCTAGCCTATGAATAGGCTTTTACATGATAGCAAGTGTCTATTGGCATTCCATAACAACCATAAGCACTTTAAGACCTTTGGGGGGGGATACAATAAAAACCCATAAACTATAGTAAAATCTGCCTACTCATCATAAAGATCACTTTTGGAGTTTCATAACGGTCACATAATTAACCAGGGTTCTTGAACTCCATAACTCCTAAATGAAGCTATGAATAATGCCTAACTGATGGTCTTCCATCACTATGTTTCTGTTATCCAATATTTAGTAGTACACCCTTTTTCTTTATCTGTATTTCTTCACTTTCATTTCTGATTTAATTGCAAATTTGTCATATGGTTTCCACTCAATAACGACCTTTATATGAATTGGCAGTTTGGCATGTAATTATTTCATCTAACTATCTGGGCAACTTTTGAAATTTTGATGTAATAAATTAGTAATACACCCTTTTTCTTTATCTGTATTTCTTCACTTTCATTTCTAATATATGTATTAATTGCAAATTTGTCATATGGTTTCCACTCAATAACTACATTTATATGCATTGGCACTTTGGCACGTAATTATTACATCTAAGCGACTTTTGAAATTTTGATGTGGTGTGTTAAATGGCTTTTGTGTAACTGAACTAAGATGATTAATGAGTGTTCTAATGACTAACTAGTGTTCTAAAATTTTCTAGGTTACACTTGTGGTATCTTGATCCTGTAATACTAAAGCACGACCTTTCCGAAATAGCAAGGGAAACCACAGAGAGGCCTTTTATTTGCTTGAAGAAAGAGTTACATGATCGGAAGTCTTGGTGTTCTGTTGTTATATGCTTGGTAACTTCGCCATCTATGTTTAAAGAGGCAAGGCAACTTATGCATAGTTGGTTTCTTTTAACGTAAGTTCTAATTTTTAGGCAGATTGGAATTTGCTTGAATCAAATGACATGATATCTTCATGGCTTCACGTGATTAATTTTGGTTGGTTATCTTGTCTTTCCTGATCTCAGAATCTTCTCGGAAAGCCAATAATATGACATTTGACTTATTTTACCTTCCAATGAAAAATATTATGGTCTCCGCCTCCAACTCATTTGAAAGAGTGTTTGGGAACACAAAGTTAATGACGATGATTGTCACAATAATATTTACATGCCATATTTGTACTTTGTGGGATCCAATGCCGTGCATGTAATTTGGCATGCCTTGCCTTCCTGTTTCCCCAAAATTTGGGATGAAGTCTTGCTACTGTTTTTGTTGTTGTTTTGATCTCCCTGTTTGCTATAAACAAGGCTAACTAGTAATATCAAATAGGTATGCATCTCTGTCATCTAATCTTTACTCTTAGTCCTAGGTCATTACCAATTTACATTCTAATCTTTACTCTTAGTCCTAGGTCATTACCAATTTACAGGCAAACCTTCTGTATCCCTTGAGTTTTTGACTTATGAACCAATTTTTGACTCATAACGTGAGTTGCTAAAGTCCCGGTACTCGTGTTTCTTTTGACCCCCCCACCCCCGGCCCCGGCCCCCCAAAAAAACACCCGTGCGGTTCTCTTCTTAGATTGATGACTTTTAAGGTTCTAAAAAGTGTGTGCTATGAAGATGCCCAAGAGGCCATCTGACGCCTACTTGCCATCTGTGCATCAACTATATCTTTTTTTTTATATAAAAAAGGAGTAAATTACATAATAATACCACAATGTTTCACTTTCTGCAGAATAATACCATATAGTTTTTTTCCAGCACTTAAATACCACAATGTTTTTGCACCGCTAGCAATTTGCTACCCTTCGTTAATTGGCTGTTAGAAAAGTTGCTCACATGACTTGCACGTGGGCATTTTTGGAAAACTTTACCCTTGGTATTTTTAAATTTAAAAAAGACAAAAAAAAATTAAAAAAACCCAAACCTAACCTAACCCTAACCCAAATCCATCTTCTTCCACTCACTAGAGATCCTTGCTAGAGATACTTGGAGTGCTAGTTTCCGGCGCCGGAGAAGATGGAGATGGGGGCGGAGGTGGGAGCGATGGGGAGGAGATGGCGGCGAGGTGGAGGTTGATGGTGGCCATGGGGCGGGGCAGCGGCAGCAGCGATGGGGGCGGAGGTGGTGGCCATGGGAGCGATGAGATGGGGAGAGGGTGATGGTGAGGTGGAGGCTGATGGTGGCCATGGGGCGGAGCCGTAGTGGCCATGGTGTGAGGTGGAGGCTGAGTGTCCATGAGGGGAGGCGGAGTGGTGATGCGGCGGCGGCCATGGGAGGGGAGGCGGGAAGTGGCGGCAGGAGAGGTGGTGGGCTGCGGGTTTTGGTTAGGGTTAGCTAATTACGGTTAGGGTCAGGTAATTAGAATTAGATTAGGATTAGGATTATGTTTTTTTTAATCCAAATATAAACTATGGGTAGTTTGGTCATTTTGACTCTGCCGTTAACGGCGTCAGGGTATCCAAGTGCAAAGAAAAACTTTGTGGCATTTAGTTACTCAGTTTTAAATTTTGTGGTATTAGTTACAACATGGGTGAAACATTATAGTATAATTAAGCAATTAACCCAAAAAAAGAGCATAAGCCTAAATAATTTTTTTTTAAAACGTTAGAAGTTAAAAAAGGATCAGGTTAAGAGATATATAATTAATATCATTACTCATCCGTTTATGATCAAGCCTTGTTGTTTGATGAAGAAATTGACAATTTATGTTGTGTGTTCTGTTACTCTTTTGGATTTGTCTATGCCTTAGAGTTGAACATTATTCCAATCATATTTCCCCTTTTCTAAATTTTTTCCTTCAATCTAGGAGTATTTAAGGATCACCCAATTGGTCATTTAGGATAATGGTGAAACACAAATGCATTCTTGGCCATAGTTTTTTGCCAAATATCTTGTCATTGTTTCTCTAACATAAATTCGGCAGATTAAAAGAGGTTGATGCCACCCTACATATTTTATCTGTCGTGGAACTTTTGTTCATAGAATCATAGTCAACTCCATTATATGGGAAAGGCGATGATGATGATTATGTACATATCTGATATGATAGTTTACCTAAACTACTCAACTGGCTATACCAGTTTGAATATTCTAAAGCCCCTCTAGAAGCACCAACACCTCAAAGAACATAGCGACTTCAGTTAATGATCATTATCATGTTTTTTTGCACAGGGGTCTGGCTTCTGTTTTGAACCTTCAAATTGCACTTATTTCATCAGTATTAGATGTGCTATCCAGGCCGATGTGGTGGGGTGTTTCGATGGAAATGGGATTAAGATTTCCCATGTCACATGCATATTTTCAATTGGAACACCATGAACTGCTGGCTGTATTAACTGGACCCATCTCATGTGAAAGTTTTTTGGATTTAGTTCTCCATATCCGGACGGCAGCTATCAAGCCATCAAATAATTCCATTCAGAATGATATTCATCCTACCTATGGAAAGTTTGGCCACTGTGAAGTGATAAATGCAGTTGATAATAATTCAACCTGGTTTGTGCGATCTATTGTCCATACATTTCTTCTTAAGTTGATGTATTTTTCTTATGTGGCATAAATACCCACGTCCTCTTCTATAATATTGTAGGTCTATGTTGATGGCTTTTCCTGCTTGGTTCTATTTTGCAACTATTTTAGTCTTCCATGGAAAATATTCACAAGATTCTTGTTTGTCAGATGCTGTATTTAGCACATCCGAATCTGGCACAAGAAATTTTGAAGACCTGCATAAGGCTGCAGCTTTCTACCTGTCATGGGTTATAGACCCTCGTAATGAAACCTCCATTAATTTGCTTGCTGATCGTATAGAGGAAACATCAAGGTCATGGAGCATGAAAAGTCAATCAAATTTTAGCCTTGAAAAAAAGTCACATTCAGGTAGAAGCAAACTTAGAATATCCAAGGTTAATGATTGTGAGAAGCTTCATTTGGAAGCAGCAGATGATAGGGTGTCTGAAGTTGCAGTGTGGCTTAAGAAATTTGATGGTTCATGTGTTAATGTATGCAATAGAGTTTCCATCAGTCAAATATCAATAACTGAAGCTAAAGATGAACACAATTCCAACGTGCATCCAAATCTACTGCTTTTAAGAATTCCTCTAGGCATATTGATTACATCGAGCTATCTGGATCAGGGATGCGAGTTACTGCTTGACTATGCCACTACAGGTGGACTCCTACAATCAAGAGAGATACAGAGAAACACCCTAGACTGTCTTAGTGCTAAGGGAAGGATCTGGCCAGCTGATGGAGCTTGTCTTATATTTAATTTGTTCGATATTCTGGAGGATATGTCAGTAATGTTATTTGTCTGTGAAGATACTCGAGCTAATTTTATTTGCCGGATGAAAGGCAAGGTTAGTGGTTACTTGCTGTGGTGCATCAAGGCACTACTAGAACCCCCAGCTGAGCAGTCCCAAATTGATGAAGTCGCAGAAAGAGTCATGGTAGATTTATACAGGAGATTGACGCATTGGATGCAGCAAGGCCAGGAAGGTTTTGAAGGATGCTTGGCACTTAATGAGGTCGTTGATGACTATGCTAGGAGGTTCTCAATTGCAAAGGAAAACCAAGAACACTAGTCTTTACATGCGAGCATGTATCTGACTTTTTTTTGTTAATAAGCTTTGGTGATGAATAGTTCTCAAGTTTATATACATATGAATGCACACTATGGTACCTACCTGATCATAGAACCACATTTACACTTCAAAGAAACTGTATTAAACCCAAGGCCTTTTGTTAGCTATAGGGAGCGTCAAATGATGACCATGGTTGCTGTTTCTTGGTGAAGCATGCAGGTATTGCGCCACTGCATGCCCTATGTTAGTTAATCACAAGACGATCCCTAATTCAATTATCGCAACTTACCTTTAATTAATTTTTTAGCGTTTACATGCAGATGGATTTGAGCTCGTCCAAGTGGGAGGATCATCTAATATTTCATGGAGATTGTTGATCTTATGAATATTTTTATGTCTCCCTGCCTCCATTTGAGCAGGTTGGTTAAAAAAACATACTTTCTTCTTGTTACTGGCAAGTCTGTCATGTTTTTTTTAATCCTTTTATTATGTGTTAACATGTTATTATGGATTGTGAACTGCCTTAACTTAATTTCTCAATGCCTTCTTTATGAAACACCAACACATACCCACCCTTGCAAAAGAGTGCTCGCGCACACACGACAACACAAACGTCATATAAAAATGTTTTTAGATGAAAACCGGTCATGATTAAAAAAATTCACTAAAATTTCTTGATCTCCACAATAGTTGCATAGTTAAAAGCTACTAATATCTTGAAATGGGTGGAGAAACTAGAAGAAATTCTACCCCTATGGTAGGTGGTTGTTCATTAGCATTGTCCTTGTCATGCCGCATCCCATTGCTTCATTTGGAATTTCTTTGATATGTTCAACCCCTTCAGAGAATATTACAGCCATGCCCATATGTAAATGTGGCTCTATATGACAATGAAATGCCCATACTCCTGGATTATCTGTCACAAACCTTATGGCTGTCCATCCATAGGGAAAGACCACCACCGTGTTCCTCAATGGTGGATTCTCTAGGTTAAACTTTGCAACATCGTCTTTTGCAAATCTTCCATCTCCGTAGGCCAACACCCAAAAGTCATGCCCATGCAGATGCCATGGGTGTATCTCACTCACTTGATCGGCAAGCGCATTTGCATTCTGTAGGATCACATCAACTGTTTTATTAAATTCAAGTCGATACACGTTACTACCCTGTGTTGAGTTAGGATTCGTTGGAGGTTTCATTACGTCATAGTCTCCAGGAAAGTTCACGGGTGGTTTTCCAGCAGTCAATGCGTTCTTTAATCCATACCTTATGGAGCCAAGATAGGGTGTGGATGGGAGAACCAGCGAGATGTTGTTGATTGACCATTTAATATACCCATTGATCTTGGTTTGGGTATTGAGTAGGGCGATTCTTGAATGATAGTCGGTGGGGGGTTGTGGTGTGCCTTGCTGGGAAAAGATTTTGTAGGTGAAAGCTTTGCTATGGACATAGTCATTCCATGTCGGGGTAATGGGAGGTGCAAATGAAGGTGCCTTTCTTGGGGAGTTGGACTGGTAGTTTAAGATGGCGAGAGCAGGTTGGGTTTTAGGAAGCCGCCCTCTAACTCCTATGGATATCCAGTAGTTCGATGATGGATTCTGGTCAGTGGTAATTAGTACCGAGTAGCTCTCGCCAGAGTAGATGTCCATGTCACTCACAGCAAATGGTTGCACGTAGTTTCCATCCGCTTCTACCAGCGTCATCATGTGATTCTGTCATGAAAATATTACTTAGTTTGTCTTTTTGAGTAGGACCCTTGATTGCTGCTTATGTTTTTAATTGTAGTCATGGAATTGGTTCCATTGGTCCAAACTGAATAATGAGAAAATAAAACGAATATGGGGCATTTATACATGGTTGGCAAATTTGCCCAAATCAAAGCTTGTTCTACACTCAATCCTGTATCAACAGTGAGCATAGCATTGAACTAACTGCATGAACTGGAACAAGGCTGTTTTTGATAGTAAATACCTCTTTCATTACATTTTCCTGAATAGAAACCCCTTGGATGTATCTAATATTTATCAATTGGCTTAAATGTCGAGGAAGAAATGTGATAAATTTTGATAAATTGTATTGAAGATAATCTAATCTTTCAAATGTTATACTAATTTATGGAGGGTATGCTCCCCAGTTCCTAGTCTGCAGGTCTTTTAATTATTTAAAACACTATGATTTATCTAACATTTATTTCATCTTCTGATTGTATTATATTAAAGAAATAAGTACTATGATATGCAAGTGAAGAATGAAAGTCTCGACTTTCATTGAAATCTCATTACATGTTTATGGTATGATCCGTGGACACATTTTGGGGAGCAACTTTACAAGTAAGAGCATATATATGCATTCGAATCGTCGGTAGATTGTCTATATAAATTTTATATGTTGCAGTTTTCTTTTTCTTTCCTGTTTGTTAATGAGTACGTATGCTTGGATAATTTACCATGATACCAATGCAATAAAGCAAGACATATAGATATTTATCTACATGCATTCCAATAAACCATGCCTTAAGACTCGTATATTGTATAATCTCCATTATGCAGTCTTTTGAAACTCAGTTTTGTGACATCAAAAGAAAAAGAGGACCCAATGTGGTTTTCATCATAGTGATTTTTTTCTTTTTTGAATTTTTTATATCTTTAGAAATATAACTAAATGTTAAATTCATATCTTCTTTAGCATAAACGGTATTACTGCGGCCTCATTCTACGTTTCATTGGAAGTATCCTACTAGACAAAGCCATCGAAGTAAAATATAGCGTGAAATACATGATTGATATGGAATTCTTCTTTAGATGTTGTTCCTCCCCGGTGATTGGTTTTTTAGCTTCCAAGTCACTCAATAAAAAATATCTATGCCCTCCAAATTTTCTAATGAAATGACAACGGGAGTTCAGTTATGCACACTACAATTTCATGTGCAGCAGTCTTATCCACTGTTGGATGATTTGTTGTTCACTTTATCTGTTCTCCACCAAACATGAACTGGTGAGAGAGAGCTTTTATAATGGCATACTAGGGTTTATTTGTTAAATTTGATATATATTTGTCATTAGTCATTTTGGCTGCGCTTCACCAAACATGAACTGGAGAGGGATAACTTTTAAGGTAGCATACAAGGGTTTTTTTTGTTTTATTTTTTATTTCTTTGTTTACTTTTGAGTTTAGCATTCAAATCCACTTATAATTCTTTTAAATTGTTTTGTTCCCTGGATCTGATTTTTTTTATTTCTATATTCTGTATGTAACATGCTTTTGGATGGGTGGGTAGTTGAAGAATTTTATATAGCGCCTAAAGGAGGTTGGTAATATAGATACAAAATTGTCACTATTATTATATTTCAAATAGCTGGTACTCTTATCAATACAACTCAAAAGTGTATAACATTATCCATGCAGTTTTATAATGTACAACATTAACATGTTAATTTATTTATGAGGCACTATCCAATATATTAGCTTCAGTAATATCTGGGTCCTTATGAACTATTTTATGTTCTTGAACTTTATAGCTGGCTCTTTTGAAAAATAGAAGTTTTTGGTGGATTGTTTAGTTTTAACTTGATTATAGTAGATTACCACACTGTTGAATTAAAGGACCTTTGTTGGTGAAATGTTGATAGTATGCTTACCCCTATGGCCAAGTTGAGAGAAGCCAACGAGGTGATGCTTGCGATTCTCACTCTATATGTCATGTTTGGAAGAACTCGGAGCACCACAGGCGCACACTGGCTATTATTTATTTTGCAAATGTTTGCTTCATCCATGGCTGCAAGAGAGCAATTGTACCGTCCTCTGCCATTAATCAATAATGTCTGCATAAAATATTTTTAGAAAAGCATGACAGTTAATAACTCGATATTTGAAATAATATTGCAAGATAATAGAAATTCAAATGGTTTCATCATGCAATCTCCCTTAAAAAATTTGTACAAGGACAGCACCGGAATAATGCCATGTGGAACCACAAGTTTTGAATAATATATAAGGGCATAAACATAGCATGTGCTAATAACCTGGCGAACTATAATTTAGGTGGTTCTGTTTTCCTTGGTTGTAATAACCTGGCGAACTATAATTTAGGTTCTGTTTTCCTTGGTGGTTGTTATTGGAGCCTTCTAGATGTGCTATGCTCCTCTAATTGGGTGGATTATGCATCTCTTTCCCTTTTTTCAGGTAGATTTTTCTGCTGGCCGACTAATTCTATCTACCCAAGCTTTTCTATTGGACATCACTTTCTTGTCGTGGAATTTTGCATCAGCTTAGAAGGTTGATGTCAGGTTAGTAGCCGGTTTTAAATTTGGTCATCTACTTCTAGAACTTTCTCAATTTCACATTCTGCTACATAATTATATCCCAATTTCCCACATTGCGGGGAAAAGAATTTGATGTTGATAATGACATCCTGTTCTCATTTTTTTGGAAAAGATGGGTAGATAGCTTTTCTATTCTGCAATTGTAGTTTAGTAGGAAATTTAATCCCTTTTTCTTTAAAAAAAAATATACTAAAACCGAGCGTAGGAATGGTCAGCTTGGAAATTTTCTGCTCTGATGCTGGTGTGACAGTTTTTCATTGCTTTTTGTTGCTTTTAATTTCTTGGCTTTTTGTTGCTGACTTTTTCTATTAACCTATTTGCCGACTTTTTGTTATTTTAGTTTCTCGTCTTGAGAATTAAGGAATATTTTAACTCTGGTATTTTTCTAGTGAATTTACAAAACCATTGTTCCTGACCCTCTTTCTCATAGCAAATCAATATTAAAGGTATGATATGCTAGACATTTTGGGTAGACAATAGAATTATCGGGTAGGAAAAGTATTTTCTATTATTGTTTTTTGATTTGTCAATATTCGACTCTAGTGGGATGTAAAATTTCTAAACGGTTGGCGGTATTCTCACCTGAGGTTCCCCAATCCAGCGAAAAGGCTTGGAGGAGAGACCCACCATTTGAGAGTAAATATCCTGATGATACCAATCGCTCAATAGCAAGTTGAACTCTTTATCATAGTGGAATGGTTCTTTTTCACCTTTTGGCAAATCCACTATCAGAGATCCATACAAGCCTGCTGCCCTCTGCATACCGTAGTGCCCATGGTAGAGATGTGTACCTGCCTACGCACCCAAAATTTACAAATAAAAAAAACAAAATAAGTAAATGCATAGTTTAGGTCAAATTGAGCAGAGGTCAAAAAGCTTGCAATGGCAAACTAAGTACTGTAAGTTTAATGAGTTGAAAAAGATGAGGGCTTGTTAGTTTCACATGTCATTACATTCCAAAGTACTGTGATATTTTTCTATATCATATGATTTTCTTGTTTGTTTTGAGTCTTGACGTGTAATTTTGAAAATTAATTTTTGCCTGGCCTTAAGTATGCTCACGGAAAGTAGCCAAAGTATAATAGTAATAATTATTATTATTTTGTCTCGTGGATTCTTACTTCCAGAAGATAAGAAAAGTTATTCTTCGGTTATTTTCCTTCTAGAAAAACACAAGAAATAACAAAATTATATATTATTTAATATTTTTAACTGAACTTTAAAAATACTGAAAGATACTAGAGTTGCTGAAATTTTATACCTTCATGACTTGAAAGTTTTTTGATACCATTTTCAGTAAAGAAAAATAAAATGGACTACAACACAGATGAAGATCAAAGAAAGGACTACCAAAATGTCGTTACCTTGTCAACTTTAAATCGGTAGACGAAAGTCTCATCCGGATTGATTGCACACTGCGAAATTGAGGCCGTTCCATCAGCCCAAGGCGTTCCGAACTGCAACAAAACAACAACAACAACAGAGCCTTTATCCCCAAGCATATGGGATTGGTTACATGAACCAACATGAGAATCACGCCGGGTCGAGCACATGTTAATTAAAACATTAGTGACATCCAAATTTCAAGTGTGAGAGAGAGGGAGGGAGGGACTGCATTACTGACTGTCAATTCATCCGAAACTATAAGTAAACCTTCATTAATAATCAACCGGCAATATTCAAAATTATCATCACCTGTGATTACCTGTTGGTGAATTATAAATTTTAAAAGCTATCATGAGCAAGCTTGGGGACCACAAGCACCAAAGGTGTGAGTGGGTTCATGAACAATATGTTGTTAATAGTACAGGTAGTTAGCTCTACCGTTCCATACATTATTAATCTATTCGTATTTCTGTTAGTGATATATAAGAACAATATATTCGCTGTAGACTTTATATACCTGTCTTATTCCATGCCAGTGAATAACCACTCCCTCAGTTGGAAGGCTATTCTTGAGCTCAACCACAATAGTATCTCCTGCCCAGGCTCTTATGGTGGGCCCTGGGAACTGGCCGTTGATTCCGATAACAACATTATCTTGGCAATCCGGTGACCAAAACATGTAGCTTACCTCCCACTTAAAGTGCCTGGCCTTTGAAGCCAAAGAATCTTGCAGCACCAAAAATGAGGTGCAAATGAGAAGCAGGAGACACCTTGTTACCATTTTGTTTAGGAAGAGGTAGAAGACAGGTTAGAGAGGGAGGGGGAGAGAGATGATGTTTAGTTGGTGAGAAGATGAACTGCATATATAGAAGACTAGCTTTAGGTTAGTGGGTTGCCTTTTGCATTGCTAGTTTGTGGGCATATGCCTATGTTCTCTATTCCAGGTCACCTCAGGCATTTCATATGAAAGCAGTTTTTGGCTGTATAATTGAGTGTTTTTTTGTATATATTTTATATTTTAAGGGAACAGGAGAATAGACATAAATGCTATTTATTGTTAAAATCCCAAATTTGCAGAAGGTTCCAACTGTATGAGTTTGACCAGCTAGTGACATGCAGTTACAAATTGAGGTTTAACGGAATGGGCCACTGCCAGTTTTGAAATTCTAGATTAGTTAACATTTAAGTGCATGGTTTAACTAGGTAACCAGCAGATTAACTAGATATTTAGAAACTCGGTGAGGGTCTGTTTAAACGTAAGATTGTAAACCCAACATGGTTGGATTCTATTCATGCACCGAAGTAGAATTTGGTTGGAACATATATGTAGAGTCTCTCACAGGTTGAAAGTTAAACACACAATTCATTGAGGGTGTAATTACATATTGAAAGAACTTACTGAAATTTGATCAGATATTGATCGAACTACTTTTTTTGGGAGTAGTAACTGATAAACGCAAAGGCACCATGAAGAGTTAGAAACTGAGTTTCAATTTAAGCAAAAAAATTACCTAATTGAAACTAATAGTAATTCCTTTACGCATTAGCCTTCACCCCTAATATTTTTGACAGGTTCGTTGATCAATATGATAGAGGCACAGAGCTTCAATAAAGAACCTCAGGGAGGTTTGCTCTCACATTCCCAATGGAAAGTTTGTGCATAGAATCCAAGAGTAGTCTTCAAATTAAACATTTTGTTGTATTTTTAGAAAATTTGAAACAATTGGAATAGGAAGCTTCATATTTTAAAGTTGGCTTAATTCCAAAAAACTACCAAATACTTTGGCTCGGTTACGAGAAAATATCAAATGCTATTAAAACTACGATAAACTACCACAAAACTTTCAGAAACTATCACGAAACTTTCAAAAACTATGTAAAACTACTATAACTTAGGTGCCATATCAGCAATATTTGCAATAAACTACCACAACTTTGAAAGCATGGTAATTTCTTGTAATTATGAGATTTTTTAGTAGTTTCTTGTAGCTGAGGCAAAGTATTTGGTAGTTTTTTTTGGAACTAAGCATTTAAAGTTCTCAATAGCTTCAATATATTATCTATTCGAAATTAATGTGTCCGGGGAGATGCATATGGAGGGGCAATGGAATAGAAGTATACAATCGCACACAAGCATAAGATAATAAATTGTTACCTATTCATTTGCTACTTTTATCAAGAAGATAACATCTTGTATTGTTTTTAGCCAAGAAACATGTGGCATGGTTTGCCATATGGCATGGAGATTGTTTCCTATGCCAATGGGCTAGGATATATACAATGAAAATTCAACATCAACAATCCGATTGAAAATGCAACGGACTCAAGAGAGAGATAGAAGACTGAAAAGTTATGCTGAGAAATAACACAATAAGATAAAGAATATCTCTAATATTATGCAAACAACTTTTAACTATCGCATATTCAGTTCTTCGCATCTTTCTGGACAAATCTATATTTATCACATGAAGTATGAAGCACTTTAATTATAATAATCTTTTTTTCTATAACTAATTTATATTTCTTCACCAAACAACATATTTATCCCAATAACCAACATACTAGTTCTTTGAATTAATGTTTGGTTTCAAATTATTTGTGATTACGGAATCTGCTTAATAATCAAGTATCACTATAATGTGAGCATGTTAGGTTGCCCATTACCGAGTATTCCGAAGCTTTCTAGTTTTTACAGAATTATCGTTGATTATTATCATAACTTGCCATTTATTGTTGTATTTTGCTTGGTTATTAATAAAATAGCTATTTATTTCTTGGTTGGGGGATGCATTTTAGACATTCCCACAATTTTCAAATAGTAAGCTAATGATTTGTTGTGTTTGTATAGACTTCCACATATCTATCGCCATCTGTTTATTTTCTTTTCTTCATCAATATATCACCACTTCTAAAACTCATTTTTTTGTTTAGCTGATCTGCAGGAATTATTTTCTCGAATGGAAATGTTTGCAGGTATAAGTTTTGCAAGTAGATCGGCAAATAGAGCTGCAAAAATATAAATTTGCATGCTAGAATGCAAGGGTGTAACATTGTGGCCCAGCGATATAGAAAGCATCAGTGCAATTGTCTTCACTTGTTGGTAAAGCAAGGTGCTTTGAGTCATTACAATTTGAACTTTTGGTTTCTGGTTGGCTTTGCTTTATTTTTCATTTCGATTTGGCTCCATAAGTTTGGAATCTTGCTTGGGATAGTGTTGCAGCAGTCTCTTTACTACATCATATCCATCTAAGTTTTCATTATTTCACAGGTGGTAAACAGGTTGATGTTCTTCTCATATGAACTCTTTGATTCGTTATAATTCCGTATTGAAACCAATTGTGCATAGCTCTAGTGCTAAGATTTCCTCTTCAAAGTGAGAGCTGGCCCCTTCAATTTCCGAAGGGTCCACATCCAAATAAAAATATTATCTGTATTCAAATTCATTAGACCAAGTGGTGTGTTGAGAGAGCCTGTTCGGTTTTATGTGTTGAAAGGGTGGTTCTGTTTTCTAGTATTAACAAGGCCAAAGAACTGTTGTTTTTGTCAAGGGTTGATATGTATTATCCTTTAAAACATTTATATAAGTTGTGAAGTGCAGAGGTTTTGTGTTAACTATGTATTTTCATGCAATCAATGATGAATTTGTATGTATTTTATGTTTATAGAAGGTTCTCCTGTGTTAAACTATTATGATTCTGTGTTTGCACGAGTTTGTGGTACATGGCAAAAACTCTCATCATGTATATTACTATGCCTTGGTATATAAATACTCAATATTTCATCAAAATAGCAGATATATATCAATTTTTTAAAATATGGCACTTTATAATGCTTAAAGTTTTGTTTTGTGGTATTTTGCTGTCTATCCGTATTCTCTAGAAATGTGTAAATTTCCTTTTGGATCTCCATGTACTATGTACTTTTCACATGACTCTTTTTTATTTTTCCTTGGTATTAGAATTATAGAATGAGTTTACACATTTCTGGAGAGTGTATAGGTAACAAAATAGGTAGCAAAATGACAAAAAAAAATAGAACTTTGGGTTTTAAATTGCTATATTTTGAAAGGTAGCAAAATGACAAAAAAAATAGAACTTCGGTTTTTAAATTGCCATATTTTGAAACGTAGGTATTTATTTGCTATTTGGATGAAACATGGAACTTCGGGTTTTAAATTGCCGTATTTTGAAACGTAGGTATTTATCTGCTGTTTGGATGAAACAATGGGTATTTGTATGCTATTTAGCCTTCAAATCATGGTATCGGATCATGTTGCCAAATTAGGCCTAAGGGTTTGAAGGGAGCATTCCATATTTTCGTTTCTCTTTGACTTCCCATTTTCTCCTGAGCATAATTATTTGCGTTGTCTTTTTCTTTATCGACTTGTATTCTTTAATAATATCCTAACATTTGGGAGCTATTTAGTAGCTTGGAGATCCATGCAATATTTGTTGCAAAAAAATTTCATTTCCATTGTTGTTTGGTTAGCAACAAACTTGAGTTGGAAATGAAGATAGAGATGCAAAAATCATCAAATTCTTACAACATTTGTTGCATTTGCTTTGATTGTAATAAGAGTTGCGACATTGGGAATGATGAGCATAGTACTTATTATGGGGTGTCACATGAGCTTTGTATATGCTAATTTGCAATAAATATTGCATTTCCTTTAGTTTTTTGTTTATCCAAATACAAAAAATGTTTAGATTTGAAAATCCAATCACAAAACTCGATGATAACCTAACAATGGATTTGGGTAGTTTTTTTTGCAACAAACGGTCGCATGCAACAAATGTTACAATTGACTAAGAAAATCGCAACAGGAAGCAGTCATCCATAACTTAGTCATTGTGTTGACCAAAATCAATTAGCAAAATTAAAATTAAAATATAGACTTTCATATATAAATAAGTTAATTTTTTATTTATATACATATCGATAACATTTTCATTTCCACTTTGATACACTCTCTTCTAAATTGTCATCTCCCCCTCTCTATAAACATGCATTCTATTTTTCATTTTCTTTCCCCTAAAATACCCAATTTGTCTATATATGTATCATTTAATAGATCCAAAAAGAAAAAGGACAAACAAAATACAACGGATCGTTTTAACCATTAACATCAAGTTTGTTCCTTACTGTTTATTCCTTCTTAATTTGTTGTGTTTTTAAGTTATTGAAAAAATTCCCTACACTTGAGAAATATGATTGCTTACTATTGATTTTAGTTGTTTAATTTACTGTTTATATAATTTACCAATTAGATACACTCATTCTAAGCCGTATATGGCATTTTAGTTTTAAGTATTATAAACATATTTACTTTTAAATATTTATTTGGACATATCCTCTCAATTTTAGAGATACGTTTCAAAAACTATTCTTAAGGTTAATAAGAAAGTCTACTTGTTCACTTTAAATATTATGGTGTATAGATGGTTGTAAGATTTTTTTTTTTCCTTTTTCAAAAATACATTTAAAAATGCCAATCTCTCATCTCTTATATTTTTCATAGGTGTGGTACTTTACATTCGCTCATGCAATGTAAAAATCATGGCTTTTGGGGGGAAAAAAAACGAAAATCATTAAAATAGTGATCGACTTTAGTTGTTAAGCTGTTACTTCTTACATATCACATTAAAATAAATGCCCAAAACTCATAAAAAACCAAACTCGTCATTATCCATATCATCAAAGATGTAATGTTTACCTAAAAGATCATGTAATATAAAAGTTGAGCATTTAGTCCTTTCTACTTAAAAATTCCTTACCTCATATAACTTCCCTTCAAAAATAGGAGAAGAAAACCCCCCTTAGTTTTGGTGTTTCCAAACACTACAAAATGTCATTTATCTCTTAAGAATTATTAGGACAATCATCTCTAATATTATAACTCAAACCTAGTGAGTATGAGTAAGCAGATCATAGCATCTCCTTTTTTCTCAAAAAAATATATAAAATGAGAAAAAAAATAATTTATAAACAGGAATAGAGAATTTTTTTTTTGTGGGCAAAAGAAAAAACCTTTGCTTTTTTTTTATCGTCTTTGTTTTCAAATCACTACTTAAGTTGGTATAATTTTTTATTTCTCTTCGGATCTCTAAGTTTGTTTATGTAAGCTCTTGCAATAACCATCAGTCTTGCTTTGGCCTCGCCAGTTGCGTTCCATTGCTTCAAGCTTCAAGAATTATTTAATACCAAATTATAAGCACTAAACCATTCTTTGACTCCAAATATACTTTTCAATTTCGATGTTTTTTAATTTTGTATATACTTCTGTTTTAAACGATTTTGATTTCTTCATTATACATTATCTTGAGTTCTAGTTATAATAATATATATCAGTGGAGACATCTTGAGGTTTTCAAGTAAGAATAAGTACAGAGGAACAGCTATCATGATTCTCACATGCAAGAACGGTAATCATGATGGGTCTACACTTCGAAGAACGTTGCATGCCAAAAATTAAATAAAAGGTCCTGGAAAATGCCTATAAAAAAGAATATTCGAAGCAGACTGCCACTTTATAATCATTGCCTTGACTTGGAGGGCTCTCAAAAATATTCAAAAAACATGTCATTTTGTTTTGCGACACGGAGAAGGCTGACTTTAAGAAATTGATGACCATTTTATATGATACGAGTAAGTACACATCTCCCTTGTGGCCCCACACTTCCCCATCACAACAACCCATTTGGGCCCACATACAGCCCCTTTTCTCTTGACTGCTTTTCCCTTTGAATTCCAAGTGTGAGTGGGGTTTGTTTTCAAGTTTGATATTTTGTTCCAAGAGGAAGAATTTTTTTCTCTTTAGGTCAATTTGAGAATCATTCATGTCACAACCATTGGGAATCAAAGTTAGCAGGTGACCAAATTGAGAGATTTGATATAAAAAGGAATTACACACCCTCTTCCTTAACTTTCTTTATTGTTTGTATTTCTGAACTTTTCTAATTTTACTCAACTCCTTGATGGTGTTAATCATGATTGTAAATTGTCGATGATATCCATTCATACTAATGATACTCGTAAGTGGGAATTTCCCAGATCACGACACGTAGCGGATGACGTGTCAATCGCTTAAGCCCGCTAAATTCCTGGGGGCTACAGAGCTGGAATAAGTACGATGCATTAAGAACATTACTCGGCACCTCGTCTCCGAGGTTGCATCCGACCTTTTGGAGACCTCCACAGAATATCTTTCCAATTCGGCTAGCAACCAGCCAACAGCTCGCCTCCAAACTATTCTACAGCCGAGCTTTCTCAGTTTCCTTACTCATCTCTAAGTTGTTACAAAGTTGGGCTTCCTCAGCACCTTCGCTCGCCTCCGAGCTATCCACCGAGCTGAGCTTCCTCGGCTTCCCTGTTCAACCAAGAGCACGGAGTCCAAACGCCCCCGCAACGACTCCGTATATCTCGCCAAAACGAGACCTCCGCCGCTCCACGTACCGCATTCCACGCCGGCGTGTCTCTCTATTAATGGGCGTATCCCGTCATTAATGAACGTACCTCACCATCAACGCGAGCGTAACGCGGGGGCGTAACGGACGGTGAGAATCTTGCATCGGCTCACAACATGCGACCGCTATATAAACCTCTCTTCCAGACGACTCAGGTATTTCGAACTCATTCCAATACGCCGCTATTATGCCGTAATATTTCTCGGTACTTACTTGATTGTCGGAGGGTCCTACGGTGGTTTCCCACCCTGGGACTTCCCTTGCAGGCAACTCGGCGTCAACAACCACCAACAACCTATTGAGATCCACACGCTTAACTCTCATCTCAAATTTCAACCGTTCGGTATCGCTGGCCATAAGATAGACGGAAGATAACATCTGAGGGAGATTCCGACCTCCATCAGTTGGCACTGTCTATGGAAAAGTTGGTTTTCCCATCTAAGAAAGTTGATCTTCCGTCTTCGATTCGATGGCCAGCGATAATCGCAACGATCCCAGCACGGAACCATCCCGTCCTCCACAACGAAGATGGGGGCGGTTCTACTCCACCTCCCAACATCGTCGACGTCTTATCTGCGCGGATCGACAGGTTTACGGTGATGGTGGACGCGTTCGCTCGTGTTCAAATGGCCGGCCATGCCCACCAAACCGCCGTCCGCCCTCCCCGAAATGACGCACACGTGGAGCAAAAGAAGGGCGCATTCAGGCCTTCGACTTCGCTCACGCCCATCTCGATATCACGGAACACCGGCATGCCGATTCCGGCAGTCATGACCCCCACACGAGGAATGATTTCATGACTCGTTGGGCGCCGGACAGTTCGACACCGAGATCTCAAGAGCGACCAGACCACTGCTTCAATGCTCGCCGTGCTCTCTCGCTTCTTGAAGAGACGTCGGTCAGGTCACCTGATTCCAGGAAAGACCGACGTCACCATATTCAATGAGACTGTGCACATGGCGAACGTCGGGGCCAACCACGAAGGGTCTGTTTCCCCCAATCAGAGAGTAAAGCTCTGTTCAAAATTTGAAATTTGAAATGAGGTAGCGCCTCACGTACAAAGCACGAGAGTGCTGGCGCCAAGAGCGCCAGCGCCAAGAGTCAAAGACTCTAAGGAAGCGCCTCACGTGCAAAATACGAGAGCGTTAGCGCCAAGAGCGCCAGCGCCAAGAGTCAAAGACTCTGAGGTAGCGCCTCACGTGCAAAGCACGAGAGCACCAGCGCAAAAAGCGGCAGCGCCAAGAGTCAAAGACTCTGAGGCTGCGCCTCACGTGCAAAGCACGAGAGCGCCAGCGCTAGAACTAAATGTTCTCCACCATTGGATCAAAAATCCAACGAAGATGATAAATCATCAAAATTACAAAATTAAATTCTGTTGAGAAAATACTCCTCAAATCTTTCCAAATAAGAAAGATTGCGCTCTGTAAATCAGAGCACCGTTGGATCAAAGATCCAATGATGATTAAAAATTATCAAGATACAGAATAAGTTCTGTATGGGAAAATATTTTTCTAATCTTGTTAATAACAGGAAAAATGTCTTCTGTAAAACAGAAGTTCTTGGATCAAAAATCCAACGGTGGATAAAATCTCTAAATCAATTAGAGATCTCTCAATGAGAGATTTCCTTAACTGATTCAACAGATCAGCCTCCCCTATATAAAGGACCCAAGACTTCGAGTCTGGTACAGAAGAACCCCCCCCCCATAAACTTCAAGTTCAATACAGAAAAGAAAGAGAGAAACTCCCTCGTAAGCTTAAAAGAAAAGAGAATTAAATTCTCCAGAGAGAAAAAACCTCCATATAAGTTTCAAATTGAAAGAAGAAGAACAGAAGAACTTCCCAATAAACTTCAGAGTTCAAGGCGAGAACTACCTCTCTTCAAGGTAGGGAAAAACAAAGAGATCATAGTATCTCCTCAGAAAAGAAGAACTTAGTTCTTGGCTTCAGGAGACGAAGTCTCTCATAAAGAAAAACAAAGAGATCATAGTATCTCCTTAGAAAAGAAGAACTTAGTTCTTGGATCCAGGAAACAAAGTCTCTCATAAAGAAGATCATAGCATTTCCTCATAAAAGAAGAACTTAGTTCTTAAATTCAGGAGAAAAAGTCTCTCATAAAAAAAAAAAAGAGATCATAGCATCTCTTCATAAAAGAAGAACTTAGTTCTTAGATCCATGAGACAAAGTCTCTCATAAACGAGAATTTAATTCTCAGAGCACCAAACTGATCAGAACTGCCAAAAATGGTATCTGGCGCTCAGCGCAGAGCGCTCCACATGCTCCTCACGTGAGCGCTATTATAAAGAGCGTTTCAGTACTCCAGGTCTGACGTTCAGTGCCAAGCGTTTCACATGCTCCTCACGTGAGCGCTATTATAAAGAGCGCTTCAGTACTCCAGGTCTGGCACTCAGCGCCAAGCGCACCACGTACTCCTCATGAGGGCGCTATTTTATAAAGAGCATTTTAGCACTCTAAGTCTGGCACTCAGCGCCGAGCGCTCCACGTGCCCCTCACGTGAGCGCTATTTTATAAAGAGCGCTCTATAAATAGAGCTCAGTGCCATAAAAAGTGTTCAACACTCAATAAAAAACAAAACAGAGGGGTGTCAGAATCCCAAATCAATGCTCAGTATTGTTGAACAAAAAGGGACTGAGCCCAAACAAATGTTCAACATCTTATTCAAAACTGAGTGGACTGAGCCCAAGTTGGCCACAAGTCCCCGATTCAGATCAACCAAGCACATGTGCTTACAATCACTTTAATTGGTCTTAGTCCCAAACCTGACTACAGATCTCCCAACCCATATTGGTTCAAGGGTACATCTCTTCACACCTCTGATATGTGTCGTTGTAATTCTTCAACGTCTTCAGAGAGGTGGCGAGTCCTGACAACCAGAAACTCTATGGACTATGATGTCCTTAAACCATGGACCGCAATGTCCTTAAACTAATGATGGACTATGATGTCCTTAAACCATGAACTATGATGTTCTTAAACTCCACGGACTATGATATCCTTAAACAATGGACTGCAATGTCCCAAAACTAATGACGGACCGTAACGTCCCTAAACTAAACTCTATGGACTATGATGTCCTTAAACTCCACGGACTATGATGTCCCTAAACCCAATGGACTGTAATGTTCTTAAACTAAATTGATAGGGCCCAAATGCTCTTTCATTGGATCTAAATGATCCTAAAACCTTGTTAAGTAGATCTTAGTCTAAAATTAGACTAACGTATCCTTAACAAACATTTAAGTTGATCTTAATCTCAAACGAGATTAACGAGCCTTAAATCCACCAAACCCAAATCTAAGAAAATACGGATTTGGACTAATCCCCGTCATACGGGCGACAACATAAATTAGTCTCCGTATACAATCCACGGGCAACCAAAAACAAAACAAACACACACGACACGAAGTGAACATCTGGAGAAGGAGAAAGTGGTTATCGTAACCCGATAACATAATTAACTGCAGGGGCTTGCGCCTGCAGGGAAAAGCGTCCCCACAATCAAAAACCCCTCGCAAACGAGGGGGAATCTGACAAAGTCTACTACAACGGCCGCATCCGTCCAAACCTCCGATATGCGGTGCCATAAATCAACTTTGTATCTTCGGAGAGGTGGACGGATAAATTCAAATAGCATCTGCCCCCAAAATTTAGGCCAGACGTCCCAACGTCCCGGTCGCATCTTTCGGCGGTGAACAGATTCTGGCATGCCCGGTAGGACCTTTTCCTCTTTCCACTCTACACTTCGTATGTCGTGTTTCGCGAAAAAATCGTGGTCTGTTATGGTTGCTTGTAGATTCGAGGTACTAAGATTTGTTGTCTTGCTCCGTGCAGAAGAGAAGATGGCGTCAATAACTTCCAACTGCACCAACAACTCCCGCTCTGTCCTATCTGGAGGAGTAACTTACGGGCCCCAAGCGGCCTCCATTTACGCAATGCCGGTGGAACAGGTGACGCAAGCCACCACGGGATTGTTCTTCGGGACCATGCTCCCACCAATGAGCTTCAACGCTCCAGTGCCATCACAGGAAGCTCCGAAGAAGTCGGTCTTTGATCAGCTTACCACTAACACGGCCCCTCTCAACGGGTCATCCAAGTCCAATGCCTAGGTCTTTAACAGACTAGGCCAGACCTCAAGCAGGCCCATGAAGAAGCCTGCAATACCCGAAAGAGTTATCCCGAAGAGGATAGCCATTCCAGCTCCGGTAAACAAAGTCGTCAGAGGGGCTTCTCCTGCTAAGGGATCGGTCTTTGCAAGACTGGCCATCCCAATTCCTACTTCGGGTGAGGTCGTTAAAAATGCTTCCCTTGCCACAGAGTCGGTCTTTGCAAGATTGATCGTTCCCTTTCAGCGGACGTCGATCTTCGATAGGTTGACCCCAGCAGCCCTTCACCAGAACAGGAAGCATGATGAAGCCACCCCCGTAACTGAGCCAGTCTCATTTACAAGACATGCTCGACGTCGCCACTGGCGCCAAGTAAGGAAGACTGGGGGTAGCTCTCCTTCTGGACTTACCCCACCAGCTCCAAGGGTGGAAATTGACGTTGTTGTTCCAACTGGGAACAACTTTGAGCCGCTCAGGAGGGTGCGCAAGAACTCTTCAACTGCCGTATTGAAATGGTCTCCTCCACCTGTAGATAATGTTACTAAAGCAAAGCCAGAACAACCCCCTCAGCGGCTGTCCTCCAAAATCCACAGGGTCTGGAGAAGAGTTCAAGACTCCGTGATCGACAAAGACTACTCCCGCCAACAGCAAAAAAATGAAAGTTCGGCAAGAGGAGGACCATCCCGCCGCTATGCTACAGAAGGTGTCGTCTATAGAAGTGCCTATTACAGCCCCTCAACTTCGACCGCCCATAAATGGAGAAGGCCGGAGAAGATCCCTGTGTTTATGACAAATCTTAAGGGCACTGAACCTAAATACCCCAAGTCTGGGGAATTGGTAGTGCACACCGTCTACAAGGCTTCCGGAAGAGAGGAAAGTCGTACTTCTACGGGTCATCGACCACTCACACGGTCTATGACGAAAACCCAGCAGCAGCAACAAAAGCTCCAGGAGATGATAACAAAGATGGCCGTACTCACTGGGAAGAAGGAAAGCCCGGAAGTATCGTCGGATCAACGCCAGGAGCAGGAAACTGACGCCGAGTTCCTCCGAAGAATGCTCGAGAAAAAAGATAAAAAGGCCGCAGAACAAGTGGCTAACATAAAACAAATGGCGCTCCTGTTTCAAGATATGGTGGGCATGATGATCCAGCCAGATCCTCCAGCTGAAGACCCTCTAGTAATCATTGAAGACAACAGAGGGGAGACATCAAACCCTCTTCCGGCTTTATCAGCAGCCAGGGAGGAGACGATCTCGAAAGCTGCGCTTGATGACTACATAGCTCGACAAATACGAACTCATCAATCAAACGAAGCTACTGGCCAAGTCGTCAGAACTGGGCGACCATATCCAGGATGGTACGGTCAAATTAAGTACCCGCCGGGATATACGATCCCTAAATTTCACGTGTATAAGGGGACAGGCAACCCCCATCAGCACGTCTCTCAGTTCAGAGCTCTCTGCGGCAATACTGGAGGTGACGACAAATTGCTACTTCTCCAGTTCGTCGGCAGTTTAGCAGATACATCTTTTGAATGGTACTCAGAACTTCCGAATGACTCCATTAAAACATTCACAGAAATGGAGTTGTTATTCACCCAGCGTTTCGCAAGTGCCAGCAATCACACCCCAATCACGGCATTGATCAATGCCAGGGTGAAGTCAGGAGAGACATGGGTTCAGTATGCAATTAGGTGGCAGAACCTATGGTTGAGATGCGAACAACGCATAGAAGAAGCTCCTGCCGTGGGCATGTTCGTGGGGACCCTAGATCCACAAGCAACTATATCCCAATTCATGATGTTCTTCAAGCCGACCACTTTCCAGGCCCTAATCGACAAGCTGGCCCAAATAGACCGGATGGGCCATAGACCGCCCTCCTCGAAAACGGAGCTTCGAAATGAGAAGGTGATAGGTAAAGCGACCTTCGTCGCCAACGCTCAGCAACAGCTGAGTGATCCGAAACCGGTTGCTTGCCAAGGAAACAAATCGCGATTCTTCGATGAGAAGTTGAGACGTCCTTACTCATTTCCCCGGGATAAGACAAGGAGACTGTTCGAACTAGCGGTGCGCAACAGGCTCATCACTTTGCCAGATCCGAAATGCCCACTGCAGCTCGGCGACGTCAATAATCCCAATTACTGCCCCTATCACCGAGTATTGAGCCATCCAATCGAAGATTGCTTCGTCTTCAAAAACTGGATTGAGGACCAATACCAACAAGGCAAATTCGCGCTTTCTGAAAACTGGAAGGTAAACCAGCCACAACCGCACGCTCCTAAAAAGGTGGACATGTCGGGGGCATTATGCTCATTTATAGAGAAAGCTCCGTGGGAAGTTGTTCTGTCGGCTAAAACTAAAAGGATGCTGAAGGATCTTCAAGCATGCCCGGCGATCGGGTGGAGAAGCCCGCTAGAGCCAGAAATCATTGAGGGGATGCTGAAACCGCACCCAACATCGGGAGTTGGGAGCAATGGGCAAAACACCCAGGCCCAGCCGTCAAAGTCTTCGAAGAACAAGAAGAAGACCAAAAAGCCCACGCAGTCTGATGACAAACGCAGAGATTTGCAGAGGTATATTGACGCACTGGAGGAATATAACCAGAAGGCGTGAACCCCGGTCACACTCCAAGAGTTTCTCAGCCATATCCTGGAGAGCGGAGATAATGATAATGATGACGGAAACGACTCTTCGGAAGAACCCGAGGATTATATGGCAAGTTTTCACATGATCTCTCATTCACCCATAAATGACGAAGAAGCTCGCTCGACATCAGAAGATAATATGGAGGAGCTGGGGGCAGGTTCGGTGCCAAAATCCTTGGAACCGTCAGACGAGATGATTGACATGCTGCTGAACGAAGCCCGTTAGAAGAGCAAAGCTGATCAAGAGCGTGAAATGACCATATTCGAAAGGGCCAGGCATCGGCATCAAGTTGAAAAAGCTATGATAGGGATGAGTCGCAAAGCACTCCAATTAGATCGAAGCATGCCTGTGGCAGACAAAAATAGGCTTAAGACAAGGAAACGGTTCACTAAAGCCCTGTCAATGGATGAAGCTGCCTCCTTTCAAAAGAGATACTTCTGGCGGTATATACCATGACGAAGCATACATTCATCCGAGCTACTGCTTGTACCATCGGAAGGTTATACATCCCACTGAAGAATGCAATGCCTTCAAGAAATGGTGGTAGGGATATGTTGCTCACCGACAACATTTCAAGCGGATGAAGCGCAAAACTCGTCGGGAGCAGAGAAATACGACAAATGAGCGCAAAAGAACTGCCGGCAACTGTCACATGATTGATACCAGGGGATCGCAAGTTCTCACCTTCGGAAGCGATTCTGATGAAGAAATAGCCCTCGGCCCTCTCTTCAAAGAATCCACCTCAGGAAAAGAATAAGAGATGAAGAATTGTGAGTATATTTAGCTGCGCAATCGTACGTTGCCCGAAAAGAATCTTGGACCTACAAATAAGGGATCGAACAAAAAAGATAAGGGGAAGAAAAAAGTCCTTGATGATATCACCGTCGATGATCAAGTCGTCGAAGAGCTGATAGCCAAGGACCCGCACAAGAAAAGAAAAGTGGATTACAATGTCCTAGCATATCCGAGGAAGATACCCTCACAGTTAAGCATTTTGGATGCCCTTCTGCTGTCCAAAGAGACATGAGATTCTCTGATCAAGGCATTACAAGAGCCCGGACAGTTTCAAGCTTTCCTTGCCGAAAAAAGATGAAGGACGAGCTGGAAGAAGTGCACACAGCAGACATTACCTTCGGCATGAAGATCTCCTCCTCGGAACGTGCGAGCACAATCGTCCCCTGTATGTCACCGGGTACTGCCATGACATCAAGATAGGGAAGATCATAGTTGACAACGGGTCCTCTGTCAACCTCCTAAATGTGAGGGTGTTAAAAGAAATCTGTATAAGCGTTCAGCACCTCGCTCGGGATAAAATCACCATCTCCGGGTTCGACTCCCAGTCATCACGGATGCTCGGGTCTGTAATACTGACGTTACGCTTTGGGCTGCTCGTCACTGACATCAAATTTCATGTCATTGACGCCAAGACCTGCTACAACGCATTGCTCGATAGGCCTTGGTTACACGAGTACAATATCATCCCTTCTACACAACATCAGTCTATGAAGTATTTCAAAGATGGTCTTGAGTATACCGTGATGGGGGAACTAAACCCATTCTCCATAAATGAAGTCCGAAAGTACGAAGATGCAAAGTATTTCCTACTAGACTTTGAAGACACGGAAAGATGCCATAAACTGGAGAATAAGAAAAAAGCTATCACCACTATTCCGGTCTTCAGGAGCGATACCGAGGAGGAAGAAGAGATAGTCTATTCGAGGCCGCCCTAATGCAACAGGCCGGGACCATCTACCCCTGTTCTGGTCTTTGGCAGTGACTCTGAAGATGAAGTCAACGCAGTGTTCACGGTCCGTCCATCAATGCAGGCCCTCACTGAAGATGATCAAAGTTTTCAAATCTCTATGGTTCCACGACAGCACTACAAAGAGCTTGATGCGCTTCAGACATATAGTGTGCAAGAGTTGTAGACATTCTACGTTCCTCCCAGGTGAAGAGGTGAAAGGGCGATCCTATTCTATCGATCCACAGAGACTAAAGTCGAAAGAGAAGTCTGGCATGGTGCCAATTTTGCCCTCGACAGACTCCAACCCATTCGTCTACCCAGATACTACATGGAGGAATTAAAAAGGTTATTGAGATGCCAAGGTGTACCTTTCAAACAGACTCCTCGACAAGCTCAGTTCTTCAACAAGATCTGGAATGTCCCCGGACTCAGCAAAAATTGCCCAACGGAAAAATGGAAACGATTGGGTTTGGATATGTCCGGCCCAAGAAATGGGAGCAATTTCATGACTGCTATGTCATAAATGATCTCGATGAAGAAGGGGAGCTGACGCTAAACCAGAAAGAGGTCCCGCCATAAAAATGCCGAGCCCATCGTTTGAGGAACAGATTGACAAGCTAACCAGAGAAGCAGGTCAAAGGGTTCGGGATGACCACAGCCGCGAATGGCCATTTACGAAAAAACCAGGACGCAGCGTGTCATTCAGCAGGCTACGGAGGATGACGATCCCTTTCACCCCCAACCCGCTGTGTGCTCTCATGGCAAAAAGAAAGCCCGACGCAGAAGCAATGAAAAGGTCAAGAACGGGGACAGCATTCCAAGACGGCAAAATGGATCCAAAAGGTTATGCAATCGAGAGAAGGTCAGCCGAAATCCATCACCGATGAGGAAGATGAATCGGGAATATTCCTTTTCTCGAGACAAGACAAAGAAGATATTCGACCTTGTCATGAAACATCAGATGATGACACTCCCGGAGTCTTGGCGCCCCGATCAAGCAAACGAGGTTCGTCACCCGGATTATTGCTCCTATCATCGAGCTGTAGGACATCCTCTTGAAGACTGCTTCACCTTCAAAAACTGGGTCGAAGACCAATATTAACTCGGCAGGTTCGCTCTATCCAACAGTTGGAGGGTAGCCCCACCGCAGGGGCATGTGCCAAAAGCAATGTATATGGCGAGAGTAGAGCCAGATCAACATTAGTTTTGGAAACGAACTTGTACCTGTCACGTGATAACGCTGTCGGAAAGAGGAATGCACAAGAATATGGATGACCTCTCCTGGTGCTTCGAAAATGAGGGGGAAGATGAGTTGATCTCAGAATTTCCCCTGGAGCCAAAAGAATTGGAAGATGGAATACATACTACTGCGGACAACCTAAGGAAAATCGACTTGGGGACGGCAAACGACCCGCGACCAACATTTGTCAGTGAGTTGTTGTCTAAAGAGCAGGTGGCTATGCTAAAAGATGTGCTCATGCAGTATAAAGACTGCTTTGCATGGAAGTACTTCGAGATGCCAGAGTTAGATCCAGAAATAGCGATGCATAAATTGGCGATATCTCCGGACGTCAAGCCAGTCAAACAAGCGCCAAGAAGGATGCGGATCGAACTTGAAATGAGTATCAACGCCGAAATCAAGAAGCTAATCGACTACGGCTTCATCCAAGAAGTTCAATACCCTGACTGGATCGCCAACATTGTCCCAATGATGAAGAAAAATGGGACGGTGTGCATCTGCGTGGACATTCGGGACCTCAATAAAGCCTGTCTGAAGGATGACTTTCCCGTACCGGTTACCGAGCTGATGATAGATAACACGTCCACTCATGAAATCTTCTCCTTCATGGACGATCATCGGGGTACAATCAAATAAAGATGCATCCCGAAGACCAGAAGCATACTGCTTTCCGGACTCCTATGGGTATATTCTGCTACAAAGTGATGTCTTTCGGTCTAAAGAACGCCGGCGCTACCTACCATAGGGCCATGACAAAGATCTTTGATGACCTCATACACGAGATTGTCGAATGTTATATTGACGACCTCGTGGTGAAAAGCAAATCGTATGAGGAGCACTGGGAGCATTTGAAGATAGTGTTCCAGCGCCTTCGGAAATACAACCGGAAGATGAACCCTCTGAAATGCGCATTCGGAGTTTCCTCAGGAAAATTCTTAGGATTCGTCGTACGACATAGAGGCATCGAAATAGACCCGTCAAATACTAGGGCGATTATGGAAATGCTTTCTCCAAGAACTTTGAAACAATTGCGGTCTCTACAGGGGAAGCTCGCGTACATCCGACGATTCATAGATAACCTCTCCGGAAAATGTCGTCCCTACAGTCACCTGATGAAGAAGGGAACCCCGTTCGTTTGGGATCGCAAATGCCAAAGTGCACTGGACGAAATCAAGCAATATTTGCAAAATCCGCCGGTACTGACCGCTCCGGTCAAGGGAAAGCCCCTCATTCTGTACACAACAGCCCTTGAAGGTTCTCTAGGCGCGCTATGGGCACAGGAAAATGACCAAGGGAAAGAGAGTGCCCTCTACTATTTGAGTCGAGTTCTCCTGGGGGCAGAAAACAACTACTCCCCTATTGAAAAACACTGCCTGGCGCTAATCTTCACGATAACGAAGCTTCGACATTATGCTTTGGCGCATGAGGTTCATCTCATATCAAAAGTGGATCCTCTCAAATATCTGATGTCAAAAGCCATTCTAACAGGAAGGCTTGCTAAATGGGCCCTCCTCTTGATGGAGTTCTCGATAGTATATCGACCCCTCAAGGCGATAAAAGGCTAGGCTATCGCCGACTTCCTTGCTGAGCACCCGATACCTGGCGAATCACCTTTAAATTGCGAACTGCCAGACGAGCACGCGTTTGACACGATCAACGAGGAGAAAGGAATGAGTGATACCTGATGGGAACTCATTTCGATGGAGCATCTTCCATAAAGAAGCGACAACACAACACCCCTATAATCAAATCGGGGGTAGACCTTATCTTCGTGACTCCGCAAAGAGTGATAATGCGCTTTTCCTTTTCCCTAACAGTGCCGAGGACAAACAATGAAGCAGAATATGGGTCTTTGATAGCAGGTCTTGAGATTGCTGTCGACATGGGAATCGAAAACCTCCTCATATACAGAGACTCCTAGCTGGTCGTTAGTCAAGTAAACGGCGACTATCAAATGTATAAACCAGAGTTGGTAAAGTACGGCGAGAGAGTGCAACAATTGCTGACTCAAATCCCTTCCCATGTCCTAGAAAGAATACCGCGTGCAGAAAATAGCAAGGCGGATGCGTTAGCTAAACTCGCTAAAGAACCGGCTGACGAAAATCTCGATGACGAAAGGATCATTGTACAAAGCCATCGGGTTCTTGCACCAGCGGAAATATCTCCGGAGTCGTCTGAAGAAAAGGAAGTGACTGAGGAAACAATTTTGCAAATTGAAGATCAAGAAAGAGCTAAGGATTGGAGACAGGTGTTTATAGATTACTTCAAATTCCGTCGAACACCTGAAGATGCGTCCTTAAGACATCAGCTCATGAAAAGAGCTCTGTCTTTTGCCTTCGTCAATGATACTCTGTATAAGAGATCGTTCGACTCTCTATGGCTGAGATGCCTGTGACCAGAAGAAATAAGGAGAGTCGTCCAAGAAACTCACGACGGATTCTGCGGTTCTCATCAAGCCGGGCCAAAGATAAAGCTATAGATCAAAAGAATGGGCTACTATTGGCCCACGATGATTCAGGACTGCCTTGAATAAGCAAAGTAGTGCCACTCGTGCCAAATTTATGGAGACTTCATCCACCAGCATCCAAACCCGCTTCACCCAACAGTGGCTAGCTGGCCGTTCGAAATGTGGGGAACCGACATAATTGGGCCCATCGAACCAGCGTCATCCAAAGGACATCGGTTCATATTGGCGACAACTGATTACTTCTCTAAGTGGGCAGAAGCACTACCGTTAAGAGAATTGAAGACGGAGAATATTCTCCATTTCTTCAAGACACACGTCATCTATCAGTTCAGCACTCCGCGATGGATTATCTCCGACAACGGGCCGGCCTACAGAGGTCACAAAATCAGCCACTTCGCACAACAACATAATATAGACAGGAGATACTCTTCGATCTATAATCCCCGAGCTAACGGTCTAGCTGAGGCTTTTAACAAAACCTTGACAAAGATCATAAAGAAGACGGTGTCCAAAAATAAAAAGGACTGGCACGAGAGACTGCATGAAGCTCTCTGGGCGTATCGAACTACGTTCAAAATGGCTACGAATACAACGCCCTATACATTGGTATTTGGCGCGGAAGTGGTACTCCCTCTCGAGATAGAGCTATCCTCTCTACGAGTGGCGGTTCATTACGAGCTAACGGATAAAGAGAATGCTCATCTTCGGCTTGAGGAGCTTGACGCCCTCGATGAAACTCGTCTCATGGCGCAGCAAAACCTAGAAGTTTATAAAGCAAGTGTTTCCCCAATCAGAGCAAAGCTCTGTTTGAATTTCAAAATTCAAAATTCGAAGCAACGCTTCAAATTCATTGCGCTGCGCGCAACGCGCCACGTGCCAAAAGCTGATACATCAGCGCAGCGCCCGAGGCAGCGCGCCCAATCAGAGCAAAACTCTATTTAAAACAAAAGTAAAGGAAGCAACGCTTCAGTTGCGCAAGCGCTGCGCTGCGCGACACGTGTCAGCGCAGATGCGTTGCGCCGTGCGACACGTGTCAGCGCAGATGCGCTGCGCCATGCGCTGCTTGACACGTGTCATGCGCTGGGGCGTTTGCGCCAAACAGAATTAAATTCGAGTAAGATTTTTCTGTTCTTGTTAAAACAAGAAAATTGCCTTCTGTAAAACAGAAGCCCTTGGATCAAAGATCCAACGGTGGGGGAAATTCCCCAAATCACTCAGAGAAAAATCTCTTTAACAAATTTATGGGCACTATATAAAGGCCCCTAGATCCCAAATCAAAGGAAGGAGGAAAATTTGTGAAAAATCAAGAACTTCAAACAGAGAGAACTCTGAAGGAATTTCAAGAAGAAAAAGGTAAAAACCTTTAAGATAGAAGAATTTCTTCTAATAGATCATTGATCTAAGAACAAGATCAATGATTTTCAATAAAAAACAAATAAAAATAGTGCTTTGCACTTTTTTATGAACCTCTGGTTCCCTGAAATAAGAAAAACAAGAGAAACTTGTTTTCTTTGATCTAAATTAGATCAAGAAAACAAAAAGTGCTTTGCACTTCTTTTATGAACCATTGGTTCTAGAATCTAAAAGATTCTCAAGTTAACAGTGCCTTGCACTTGTAAATCTGCACTGTTGCGCTCTTGGGTTGGCGCAAGCCACCAGAAAGCGCCACGTGTCAGCATCTGAACCATTTGCACTATGCGCTTTTGAAATAGAGCCTTGCTCTTTGAAACTGGCGCAACTCACCACAGCGCGCCACGTGTCAGCAGCGCAAGCACAGCGCACTGGCGCAGCGCACTGCGCTTGCATGACACGTGTCATCACCATAAGCACTTGCGCTCTTTGATTGGCGCAAACCGCCTGACAAATGCAATGCATTTCTTTTGTTAATGGGCCAGGCCCAAATCAAAAAGACCTAGTAGGCCAAAATAAATTGCAAAGTAATAAAAGGGCAGAGCCCAAGTAAAATTGGTGCTCTGCATCATTTATAAAATGAGCAGAGCCCAAAGCAAATTGATGCTCTGCTTCCTTTAGGGGCAGAGCCCAAACAAAAATAAAAACAAATAAAAGTGTTGAACTTTTTTCAACTGGACTTAGCCCAATCATGGCCGTAAGTCCTCAAATTAAATTAACTGAGCACAGCTGCTCTCCTAAATCAATTTACATCCGGTTCGAGGGTACATCTCCGAACTCCTTTGACTCCTATCGTTGTAATCCTTCAACGACGTCAGAGAGGTGACGGGTCCCGACAACCACACATCAACACGGACTGTGGGGTTCTTAAACTCATGGACTTAAGCGTCCTTAAACCAAAAGACGGATTGTGGGATCCTTAAACCCGCGGACTTATGCGTCCTTAAACTAAAACACGGACTGTGGGGTCCTTAAACCCACAGACTCAAGCGTCCTTAAACTAAATATGTACCACTACGTCCCTAAACTGGAACAATAGAGCCCCCAAATGCTCTTTTGTCGGATCCAAACGATCCCGTTAAGTTGATCTTAGTCTCAAATCAGATTAACGTATCCTTAACGAACGTTTAAGTTGATCTTAGCCTCAAATATGGCTAACGTATCCTTAAACCAAAACCCAAAACCCAAATCTAAGAAAATACGGAATTGGACTAATCCACGTCCTACAGGCGACGAAATAAATAGTCTCCGTATACAATCCACGGGCAACCACAAACAAAACAAACACACGCGATACGAAGTGAAATTCTGGAGAAGGAGAAAGTGGTTACCGCGATGCGGTAGCGTAATTAACTGCAGGGGCTTGGGCCTGCAGGGAAGAGCGTCCCCACAATCAAAAACCCCTCAAACAAGGGGGAATCTAACGAAGTCTGCTACATCGGCCGCATCCGTCTAAACCTCCGATACACGGTGCCATAAATCAACTTGGCATCTTCGGAGAGGTAGATGGATAAAACCATATAGCATCTGCCCCGAATCTCAGGAAAGACGTCCTCGCGTCTCGGCCGCCGTTCGGAAGAGAACAGATTCTGGCACGCCCGGTGGGACCTTTTCCTCTTTCCACTCCACACTTCATGTGTCGTCTTTGCGAACGAATCGCGGTTTGTTAATGGTTGCCTTTGGATTTCAAGTTTACTAAGATTTGATCTCTTGCTTGGCACAGAAAAGAAATCAAGCATCGATGGCCTCTACTTGTTCGAAGTGCTCCAACTGCAGCTGTAGCTCACGTCCGGCCTCAACTGGGGGCATAACCTACGGGCCCCAAGCGGCCTCTTTGTTCACCATGCCCGTGGAGCAGATTATTCAAGCCACCACGGGGTTGTTTTTCATAACTATGGTTCCACCAACAAGCTTCAGCACCCCGGTGCCCGTACAAGAAGCTCCTAAGAAGTCGGTCTTCGATCGACTTTCAGTTATTGCGGCCCCTCTCAACGGGTCACCCAACACCAGTGCCTCGGTCTTCTCCAGACTGGGCCAAAACTCCTGCGGGCCCACAATGAAGCTTGCAGTTCCGGAAAAGGCTATTCCAAAAAGAGTAGCCAAACCTGCTCCTGAAGTCGTCAACGCGGCTTCTCCTGCTAAGAGATCGGTCTTTACAAGATTGACCGTCCCAATTCCCACTCCTGCTCTTGCTGCTTAAAAGACATCAGTCTTCAAAAGGCTGACGCCGACAACAGCCCCACATTTGAACAGGGGCAAGAAGAAGCTGTTTCTATCTCTGAGCCAATACCGACAACTGGTCGCGCCCGACGATGCCACTGGCGCCGGGTAAGGAAGACTGGGGGCAACTCCCCTTCTGGGATAACTCTACCAGCTTCAACGGCGGAAGTCAATGCTGCTGTTCCAACTGGGAACAGCTTTGAGCTGCTAAACAGGGTACGCAGAAATTCGCCAACTGTGGTGCTCAAAAGATCTCCTCCACCGGTAGAGACCGCCGTGGAAACAGAGAAGCCGGAGCAGCCTCCTCAATCGCTGTCCTCCAGGATTTACAAGACATGGCGACGAGTCTGAGAATCTGTCATTGATCCTAACTTCTCTCGCCAACAGAAGAAGTCGAAAGGTCGGCAAGAAGAAAATCCCCCGGTCAAGCAACGAAAGGTGACGACCGCTTGGATGCCCAAAGCAACGGCCCCCTCAACTTCTACGGCCCATAAAAGAAGAAGGCCGGAGAAAGTGCCAACGCCAACGACGAATATCAAAGGTGGTGAACCCAAATGCCCTAAGTCAGGGGGCATTGTAGTTCATACCGTCTACGTGACGTCTGGTAAGGAGGACAGCCGCATATCAACAAGTCATAGACCGCTCACGCGATCGGTGACCAAAGCACAGGAGCAGCAGCAGAAACTCCAAGAGATGATGAATGCGATGGCCACACTTACTGGGCCAAAAAAAGCCCTGAAACGTCTTCAGATGAACGCCAGGAGCAAGAAACTGACGCCGAATTCCTTCGACGAATATTGGAGAAGAAGGATAAAGAGGCTGCTGAACAAGCAGCCAACATAAAGCGTATGGGCCTCCTGTTCCAAGACATGGTGGGGATGATGATCCAGCAAGATCCTCCGGCCGAAGATCCCCCGATCGTCCTTGAAGACGATAGGGGAGAGACGTCAAATCCTCCACCAGCTCTGTCAGCAGTTAAAGAGGAGACAATCTCCAAAGCTGACTTAGACGAGTATATAGCCCAGCAAATACGGGTTCATCATGCGACTGAAGCAGCCGGCCAGGTCGTAAAAAACAGGACGGCCATATCCAAGTTGGTACGATCAAATCAAGTACCCGCCCGGTTACACAATTCCCAAATTCCATGTCTACAAGGGGACGGGCAATCCTCACCAACATGTTGCCCGGTTCAGGGCATTCTGCGGCAACACCTGTTCATCACAGAATACTGCATTTTATACCGCCCATTCTTACGCTCGGTTGTTTATAGGTAGGTACTTTTAATCCGTGTTTGTTACATATTTGCAGGATACAGGTTCTCGGTTCTAAAACGGTGAAATTCATGGAAAACACGACAAAATCCGGGTTCCTGCCAACCACTGAGAAAACACGGTCTCCGCTCGTCATCCGTATGTTGCCAGATACCAGTTTAGGAAGACAAAATGTCAAATCAATGTCACCTTCATGCACAAGGCTCAATGGCAACAACTAGTTCCAAGAAATCTACGCGGAGCTCGAGGCAATCATGACAAAAGCATCCACAAAAGTCCACCTTTCCTCAACAGAAATTCTGGAAGAAATGTGAAAGTATTTTCAGAAAATAGGTGTACCAGACAACAGGGGACTGCATATCAGGACCGTACAAGAAACACCATGCCCCAAATCCATCATAGGGCCGCGGATCCACGGCCAAAGGGGGGTCTTGGCCGCGGATCCGCGGCCATGTGGGGTCCTCACTTTGTCATCTTTTATGGGTATTTTGGGGACTTCATATAGTATCAGAATTTTCCTCTAGGGTTTCATTTCCCTGCCTATAAATACAGCAGACTTGAGCAAAGCCAAGGGTCATTCTTTTGTTCCTCTTTCTTTTGTAGTTTTAGTTCTTTTTCTTCTTCTTCTTCATTCCTTTTCCATGAATTGTAGTGAGAGCTTTTTGTGGATGTGAATAAAGATGAAGGTTTTTGTATTATTCTTTTTGTTTAGCTTCCCCCTTGAGCTCTCTACCTTAACTTGATCTTGCAACCTCTTAAGTAAGCTTGCAAGTTTAAGTTTTGGTCATTGGTCTCAAGGGGTTGTATTATTTCGTTCTCGCCTTAGCGCTTCAATTCACATGCGTTCTCTACCCTTCCCTTGATCTTGCAACCTCTTGATTGAGCTTGCAAGTTTAAGGGTTGGCTATTGATCCCATGCTTGTTTTGAGTTCTATGGTTCTTATATTTTATTACTCGCTTATTATTATCGTGCTTTACTTTCTTGCAATTTTATTCATGCACTTTAATTACTTGTTTGTAATCTTTTCTTTTCTTTGTTCTTTTCTTCTTGTTCTCTCTTTTTGGTTCTCTTTTGTGAATGAATGTAATTATTATTGTTAAGAAGAAATACGGTATTATAAGTTAATGTTTCTTTGCCATTTCCTTTTCCCGTATTTTCCATTGAACTCCGCCCAAACCATACGCAAGCGCTCCGTTAGGTACCGTACCCTGACAAGGTAACGGTGATTCCTAACCGCGACCGGTTGCGTTCGGTTTGGCCGGAGGCGAAAGCAAGAGACAAGAACGGAAGGACAAGGGTAAATAAGCCGTATTCCACGAATACCGCGCTTAAATCCCCTAATCCACGTTGTTGCCGATTGCTTAGCATCAATTGGTCAAGATTCGGCTCAAAGGTTTTGAGTACGGATTTCTTTAGCTTATAATCTCGTATCTTTTTCTTAACAACTTTATACTTGCAAATATTACACATAGGATAGTCTCGAACATACACAAATTCTTTATTGACTCGTCTAAGACAAGAAAGAAAATACGCTACCGTCTTTTCTTTCTTGTTATTCGGGTTAATATTCTTTTTGTATATATATAAAAAAATAAAATTAAAAAAAAAAATAAAAAAAAAATCTTTTTGTCGTTTTTGATCATTTTTGTGGGCAAGAGTGCAGATTTTTGCAGATTTGCAAACTGCGATTGTGGGGAGCAAAGTGTGCATTCAAGGCAAAGGTGATTACGAAGTACAGTGCCAAAGATCCGGGTAGTTTGACCCGCGCAAGCGAACCTTTCAAGCTTACCGGATTTGATTCAACGGGGGTTTCCTAACCCAAAACTTAACGGTACGTACTTTACTAACACCTTCTTCTTAAATCCGACGCTTCCAATATACTATTCTTTGCAGGATTCTTTGCAAGTTCGCTAGCAAACGCTAAAAAATTGACTAACCCGTATTTGTTGCAGCGCCGCGCTTAAACTAAAAAACGATTGTTTGATTCTTTATAGAATTTTTGAATTGCGCATTGCATACATTAATACGGACTTAAGGGCAAGCGAACCGCACAACATACGGTAAAGGATTTCATCACCTTTTTCGTGGCCCACAAATCACGAACTTGAGCATAACGTTTACCCGCACAAAATTTAAAAGAAACTAGACTTTAAGCCTTAAGGACTTCGCGCTCACTAGGAGAAGTTAACTGTATTTAGAAGCTTGCTTAACGGTATATTGTTTACGGGGTGTCTAGGAAAGTGTTAACGGCGAAACCGCCAAAAGAGAAAGGGTTATTTAATTAAGGAACTTCGCGAAAGCGTTGGAAAACCTCCCCTTATCTCTGCACTTACCTGGCCTCGCGATCAGTGTATCTTGAGCCTGTTTCTCGACACAGTTTTACTTCGACAATCAAGTTCTGGAGCAGGTCTAGTTAACCTAGGTGAACCCTAGAACGATTAGGTGTGTGGTATTTTTGCGTCGTGATTGTTTTTGTCCATATTGTTTTTTATTCTTTTGTTAATATATAAACTAAAAAAAAAAAAAATTATCACATTCTTTTTTCCCCTTCTTTTTTCTGCCTTTCTTTCTCTCTCTTCATATCATGGGTACCCCACCTCGCAAAACACTGGCCGAACTTTGGTACCCACAACCAGACATTACTTCTTACGGTTCTTGCTTTGGCCGAATATCGAACGACCCCTCCATGCCCAAAATTTCAATGAAAGATCGCATAGCAGCGTCTAGGACAAACACTTGCACTCCTCATTCCACTTTGTATCAACCTTTTCAACCTCCCGCACCCGCTCATGTTGATACCCCTTCTGCAAGTCGTCCTTTGTCCATCGCTGAACGTATCGAACAATCCCGTAGCCGATCTTTCACTCCTTTCACCACTTCAAATTCTCGGGATCAACAATTTCATTCACCTTCTTATCCACCTGTTGATCCTACCCCTGTCCAACCATTCAATTCCTACCAGTCCTACCCAACTTTTGCAACTTCCCTAGACATTGCTTCTACACAGCCTTTTGGGAGTTTTCAGTATCCAAATAACTTTGAATCTTTTACTGAAACCCCATCACAATCTATGTCTAGTCTGGAACAGTCGTTGGAAGATTTTAGGGTAGCGTCAAGCCAACAGATGATGGATTTGAATGCGTCCATGGCCGCCCTCATGCAACCTAGTGACCCGGTAGCTAGTTTTCAACTAGCTCCAACTTTTTCAATGTATGATGAGGCGGCAGGACAGGCTGTGAATTTGAGTGGAGAGAGTGAGATGTACCCCCTTCCAAATCAAACCTACCCGTCTCAAATTGAATCCCACAACTCCTGTGTTGAAAGTCTATCAAATGTCCCAAATGAATTATCAATTGAAGATAGAATGATGAATGAGTTGTGCGACTTCGTAGTGTTTGATTTGCTCGATTGTGAAGGGTCCCTTCCAAGTGAAACCATACCTAATCCTTTTGACCTCTACACCTATATCTTAGAACCAGAATCGATTAATATCCATGCTTTTGATGAGGTGTCAGAGAATTTTGATTTTCACTTGATTGAGGATATTGACGCTGGGGATATTTTGGATGATGAACCCGTAGATTTGGCTGAGTTTGTCTCTTCAAATCATCATCCCGAGTCATTAAATGTTTTTCCCGAACCCCATATGCGTCTGGACTTTGAAGAGAAGAGCATGGATGGGCTTAACTTTGAGGAGAATTTTGAGGATATTTTTGAGGATGAAACAGTTCTAGATGATGAGTCGGATTTTCCAATTCATCCTGTTCCTTTCACTGACTGTGTACACCCTCCAGAACCTTTAACCGATACCCTTCCTCAACCACTTCCCTCCATCCTTTCCATCGTTCCGACCTTGCAAGAACCCGTCTCACTTTCATTTACTATGTCTGGTTTACCAGGTTCGGCGTACCCATGGTTTCTCACGAACCTTGAGGGATTTGACCCCATTTCTCGACGGGTAAATATATTAGCACAATCGCTTTTCACACATCGGTCATCACAAATTGTGCTAATCTATTTACTCCATTTGCACCCTCAAGTTCGTATTCCACTTCTTTTTCCCTTCCGCCATTCTTCTTCCTCTCATATACCGAGACCGTATCCCGCTTCTCTTCGCATACGGACTCGCGTATTGTCCTTCTCTTTTCTCTACGCCTTCTTCCACCAACCTGTACATTATAGCGATAAAATCTTTGAATGGTTGGTGCTCACTTTTGTCCTGTGTAAGGCCTTGTATAGCTTGATACTGTTCTTTCCCCCCTAAATCCTGAATTTCAACGCTTAACAGTGGAAACACTGTTTTACTTAAGTTTGGGGGGGGACACTTTTTTGTATATATTTTTGTTTTCCTTTTTGTTTTGTATATAATTTGTTTCTAGGAAGCGCCGGCAATTTTAACCCTCTTGGTATAGCCTGACAGTGAGGGCACTGTGAAGTTTAAGTTTGGGGGTGTGCTCGGTAAGCTTTCTTCCTTCGCATTCATATGTATATTTTGCATCTGCATATTAAATCCATAAAATCCATAAAAATCTGAAAATTTTCTAAAAATATAAAAACTTTTTTGTCAAGTTAGATTGTGGAAGAACTCTGATTCAACATTCGACGGTTTTTGTTTGAAAAAATAGGAATAACTAAATCTTATGTTTAGATTTTGAAAACCTGAAAGATAACTCTCCTTTGAAGTTAACTATAGCTGATATACGTCTTTACATCACACTACACGTGTCGTGAATTTTGGGAATTAGATGACAAGTCTTTCATGTTTAAACTTTTAAACAGATAAATGATTTTCTGAGGATCAAATAGGTTTGTTCTGAAATAAGTAATGTCAAGAATAGTTTATGAAGTAAAGCGAATATGAAGGAATGTTATTGATGCCGGGAGCTAAGTCTGAAAAATAACCCATCGGAAACTTGATTGGAATGATTACACACCAAACCCACTAAACACGTCTTTTATCCAAAAAAATAATTGAACTGCCGGTTATATCTCCGTTCGTATTAAATCATCTGATTTTCACGTCAAACTGTCTTTTGTTTTTGGACCTAGGTAACTTGAGTAATTAAGTCCGCTGGGGTGTTTCTACACCTAATGCCCTAAAACCAACTGGTTTGGGTGCATTGGCCCAAAGCTCGCTAAGAAGCCTAGAAAGTCCAGTTTAAAACAAAGTCAAGCAAGTGTTCTCTCCGAGTTAAAATTCCTAACGGTTCTTTGTGTGAGAATAATCTTGATAAAAGACAGGCTTTTATAAAAAAAAAATTTTAACGGAGATATGAAGGTTTTATTCTATGATAAAGACTATTGCACGTTCACAGAGGTGTGTATGAAATGAAAACAAGAAAAAGGTGGAGTGAAAAATACGACTTAGTTTCCTGTTAAGGAAGATAGAAATTCTGAAGTTAAAACCTTACTGGAAAACGAAACTTGAAAAATGCTTAACTCTTTATAAAACTTATGTGATCTTTTTAAAATTGTTATCTCGGCTTTATTGTGCGACATGATGACTTTAATCGATCCTTCTGGAACTTAACGACACTAATTGCACTGCACGTAAAGACATATAAAATCTGTAGTTAAATAAGAAGCGAGGTGTGAAAAATAAAGGTTCGATAGTCTAGACTTAGGATTATAGAATTGTTATTTTCTGAAACAAAAACTTTAGGGTTTGAATCTTAGTTATTGTACAAAACCAACTTGACCGGATTTTGTGGGTAGTATCCGCTGAAAACCCTCAGGAGACAACACTCCTCCTACTAGGGACACCTAGAGGTTTAACGGCTTGTTGCACGCGCTCAGTGCAATCGCGTTCCCTGCGAAAGTGCGGTTAGGATTTTATTTTTGTGAATAATTGGTTTTGCTCGGGACGAGCAAAAGTTAAGTTTGGGGGTATTTGTTCATCACAGAATACTGCATTTTATACCGCCCATTCTTACGCTCGGTTGTTTATAGGTAGGTACTTTTAATCCGTGTTTGTTACATATTTGCAGGATACAGGTTCTCGGTTCTAAAACGGTGAAATTCATGGAAAACACGACAAAATCCGGGTTCCTGCCAACCACTGAGAAAACACGGTCTCCGCTCGTCATCCGTATGTTGCCAGATACCAGTTTAGGAAGACAAAATGTCAAATCAATGTCACCTTCATGCACAAGGCTCAATGGCAACAACTAGTTCCAAGAAATCTACGCGGAGCTCGAGGCAATCATGACAAAAGCATCCACAAAAGTCCACCTTTCCTCAACAGAAATTCTGGAAGAAATGTGAAAGTATTTTCAGAAAATAGGTGTACCAGACAACAGGGGACTGCATATCAGGACCGTACAAGAAACACCATGCCCCAAATCCATCATAGGGCCGCGGATCCACGGCCAAAGGGGGGTCTTGGCCGCGGATCCGCGGCCATGTGGGGTCCTCACTTTGTCATCTTTTATGGGTATTTTGGGGACTTCATATAGTATCAGAATTTTCCTCTAGGGTTTCATTTCCCTGCCTATAAATACAGCAGACTTGAGCAAAGCCAAGGGTCATTCTTTTGTTCCTCTTTCTTTTGTAGTTTTAGTTCTTTTTCTTCTTCTTCTTCATTCCTCTTCCATGAATTGTAGTGAGAGCTTTTTGTGGATGTGAATAAAGATGAAGGTTTTTGTATTATTCTTTTTGTTTAGCTTCCCCCTTGAGCTCTCTACCTTAACTTGATCTTGCAACCTCTTAAGTGAGCTTGCAAGTTTAAGTTTTGGTCATTGGTCTCAAGGGGTTGTATCATTTCGTTCTCGCCTTAGCGCTTCAATTCACATGCGTTCTCTACCCTTCCCTTGATCTTGCAACCTTTTGATTGAGCTTGCAAGTTTAAGGGTTGGCTATTGATCCCATGCTTGTTTTGAGTTCTATGGTTCTTATATTTTATTACTCGCTTATTATTATCGTGCTTTACTTTCTTGCAATTTTATTCATGCACTTTAATTACTTGTTTGTAATCTTTTCTTTTCTTTGTTCTTTTCTTCTTGTTCTCTCTTTTTGGTTCTCTTTTGTGAATGAATGTAATTATTATTGTTAAGAAGAAATACGGTATTATAAGTTAATGTTTCTTTGCCATTTCGTTTTCCCGTATTTTCCATTGAACTCCGCCCAAACCATACGCAAGCGCTCCGTTAGGCACCGTACCCTGACAAGGTAATGGTGATTCCTAACCGTGACCGGTTGCGTTCGGTTTGGCCGGAGGCGAAAGCAAGAGACAAGAACGGAAGGACAAGGGTAAATAAGCCGTATTCCACGAATACCGCGCTTAAATCCCCTAATCCACGTTGTTGCCGATTGCTTAGCTTCAATTGGTCAAGATTCGGCTCAAAGGTTTTGAGTACGGATTTCTTTAGCTTATAATCTCGTATCTTTTTCTTAACAACTTTATACTTGCAAATATTACACATAGGATAGTCTCGAACATACACAAATTCTTTATTGACTCGTCTAAGAACACCGGCGGTGATGACAAGCTGTTGCTTCGCCAGTTTGTTGAAAGTTTATCTGATACGGCGTTCGAGTGGTACTCTGAGCTCCCGAACGACTCTATCAAGACCTTCGCGGAGATGGAGCTATTGTTTACTCAGCGTTTTGCAAGCGCCAGTGAACGCACCCCGATGACGGCACTGATTAATTCCAGGGTAAAGCCAGGCGAGACATGGGTTCAATATGCTATACGGTGGCGGAACTTATGGTCGAAGTGCGAGCAGCGCATTGAAGAAGCTCCCGCAGTGGGTATGTTTGTGGGAACCCTTGACCCGCAAGCAACCATCTCGCAATTTATGATGTTTTTCAAGCCGACTACCTTCCAGGCCTTGATTGACAAGCTAGTGCAAATGGATCAGATGGGCCATAAACCCCCTCTTCCAAAGCCGGACTCCCGAAATGACAAAGGGAAGGGAAAAGCGATCGTTGTCGCTAATGCTCAAAAACAACCGAGCAACTCGAAGTCGGTCGTTCGTCAAAATAATATGCGCCCGTACGTATCCCTTGAGGAGAGGCTAGGACGTTCTTACTCTTTTTCCCGAGATAAAACGAGGAGGTTATTCGAGCTGGCGTTGCGCAACCGACTCATAAATCTGCCGAATCCAAAACGTCCGTCGCAACCAAATGATGTTAATGAGCCTAACTACTGTCCTTATCATCGAGTACTGGGTCATCCGATCGAAGATTGCTACGTCTTCAAAAATTGGTTTGAAGACCAGTACCGACAGGGCAAGTTCGCGTTATCTGACAAATGGAAGGTGAATCCCCCGCAGCCCCACACCTCTAAGGGGATGAGTACGCCGGGGGCAACATGCTCTGTCGTTGAAGAAACTCCTTGGGAGGTCGTATTATCAGCTAAGACAAAGAAAATGCTGAACGACCTTCAGGCATGCCCAACGATCAAGTGGGAGAATCCGTTGGAACCGCAGGTCATTGAAGGGATGTTGAAGCCACGTCCAACTCCAAAAACCGATGGTGGCGGCTCAAGCACTCACAACCAGCCGTCAAAATCTTCGGAGAAGAAGAAAAAGAAATCAAAGCAGCCCGTAACGCCTGGCGACAAGCGCACAGACTTGCAAAAACAAATTGACGCGCTAGAAGAATACAACCAGAAGGCACGGACTCCCATTACATTCCAAGAGTTCCTCAATCACGTCTTTCAAGAGGAAGATGAGGGAGAAAGTTCATCTAATGAATCTGAAGAATACGTGGCGAGCTGTCATGTGATTTCCCATTCGTTCATGGACGATGAGGAGACTCCTTGCACTGAAAAGCTGGGGGCAGATCCTGAACCAAAAATTCTGGGGCCATCAGATGAAGTAATTGACGCATTCCTTAATGAAGCTCGGTTGAAAAGTAAAGCTGATCGGCAATGCGAGGCGGTCATATTCGAAAGGGCCAAGCGCCAGCGCCTTGATGAAAGAATTGAGATACTCCCGCTGGAGCAAAGTACACCCACTACGGATAAAATCAAAATCAAGATGAGGAAAAGGTTCGCGAAAGCCGTGTCAATGGGCATGAAGCTACCATCCTCCGAAGGAAACATTAATGGTGAAATGGAAATGCACCCCTCCTATTGCTTATATCATCAGAAGGTGCCGCACCCCACTCAAGAGTGCAAAGCTTTCGATAGATAGTGGCAAGGATATGTTGCTCATCGAGAACATTTTAAGCGGGAGAAACGTAAAACTCGTCGGGAGCGGAAAAAAATGACCGAAGGGTTTAACAGAACTACCGGTGATTGTCGCATGGTTAACGTCGGGGGATCACAGGTGCCTACATTCGGGAGCGATTCTGATGAGGAGCTGGAGCTCGGCCCTCTCTTTAAAGAGTCCACCTCAGGAAAAGAAGAAGAGCCGAAGGTCTGCGAAAATATCCGGCTACGTAATCGCACGCTTCCCGAAAAGAATCTCGGACCCTCAAATAAAAAAGATAAGGGAAAAGAGAAGGTCCCTGAAGATATCGTCTTAGATGACCAAGTTGTGGAAGAGCTAGCCGCCAAGGACCCGCCAAAGAAAAATAAGGTGGATTACAACGTTCTAGCGCATCTGAGGAAACTACCCTCGCAGCTCAGCATTCTTGACGCCCTTTTGCTATCGAAGGAGGCGAGAGATTCGTTAATCAAGGCACTACAGGATCCGGAGCAATTCCAAGCTTTCCTGGCCGAGGAAAAGATGAAGGATGAACTGGAGGAAGTGCACACGGCCGATGTCGCTTTTGATGATGAAGACCTTCTCCTTGGGACGTGCAAATACAATCTCCCCCTTTATGTCTCAGAATACTGCCACGATATAAAGATAGGCAAAATCCTGATCGACAATGGATCCTCCGTTAATCTCCTCAATGTGCGGGTGTTAAAAGAAATCTGCATGAGTGTCCAGCACCTTGCTCGGGACAAGATCACCATCTCCGGGTTCGACTCCCAGTCATCAAGAACTCTTGGGTCTGTGATACTGACGCTACGCTTTAGGCTACTCGTCATGGACATTAAGTTCCACGTCATAGACGCCAAGACATGCTACAATGCTCTGCTCGGCCGACCGTGGTTACACGAGTACAACATCATCCCTTCTACACAACATCAGTGTATGAAGTATGCTAAGGATGGTCTCGAGTATACCGTGGCGGGAGAACTGAATCCGTTTTCCGTGAACGAAGTCCGCAAATATGAAGATGCCAAATACTTCTTACCGAATTTCGAAGACACGGAAAGGTGTCACAAGCTGGAGAACAAAGCTAACGCCACCATCCCTATTTTCGGGAGTGATACCGAGGAGGAAGAGGAGATAGTTTATTCGGGTCCACCCCAATACAACAGGCCAGGGCCATCTGCTCCTACGTTAATCTTTGGCAGCGACTCGGAAGATGAGGTCCATGCTGTATTCCCTGCTCGATTTTCAATACAAACGTCTGCTGACGAAGAACGAAGTCTACAAGTAGCCATGGTGCCGCTTAAACACCGCAAAGAACTGGATGCACTTGATATTTACAATGTAGAAGAGCTGCAAACGTTCCATATCCCTCCCAGGAGAGAAGGCGAAAAGGCAATTCTATTCTACCGCTCTGAAGAAACTAGAGTGGAGAAAGAAATCTGGCATGGCGCGGATCCTACGCTTGATAGGCTTCAGCCTATCCGTCTCCCCAGATATTATACAGAAGGCCTGAAGAGGCTGCTGAAGCGCCAGGAGATATCCTTCAAGCAGACCGTTTGAAAAGCCAAGTTCTATGACAAAGTCTGGAACGTTCCCGGGACTCAACGCAAACTGCCTAATGGGAGAATGGAAACAAAAGGGCTTGGATATATTCGATCCAAGAAACGAGAGTTACTACATGGCTGCTACGTCGTGTATGACTTCGATGAAGAAGCGGATGCTCAATGGGAGGACGCTAATCCTGAACCAGTAAAAGTTCCAGATGCGAAGGTGCCCAGTCCGTCGTTCGAAGAACAAATGGACAAACTTATAAGGGAAGCTGGTCAAAAAGTCCGAGACGACCATAACCGCGAAATGGTCATCTACGAGAAAGCCAAAACGCAACGCCTCCTCCAACGGGCCGCGAAAGATGAAAATGCCGCTCCTTGTCAACCTGTTATAAAGAAGGCTCGACGCAGAGGCAGAAACAAGTCGAAACGCGAAAAAGGCGCTCAAAAGCAACAAAGCGGGGCTAAGAGGCCACGCGAGCGAAAATCGAGCGGTTCCGATCTATCCCTCATAAGAAAAATGGGTCGGGCGTACTCTTTTCCTCGGGACAAGACGAAGAAAATACTTGATCTCGCTCTAAAACATCAGATGCTTACACTGCCGGAGTCTAAACACCCCGACCAAGCAGGCGAGGTCTCACACCCAGACTATTGCTTTTATCACTGCGTGGTAGGGCATCCTCTCGAAGACTGGTTCACCTTCAAGAATTGGGTCGAAGATCAGTATCAGCTTGGCAAGTTCGCTCTGTCTGACAAGTGGAGGGTAGCGCCGCCACAGAAGCACGGACCCAAGGCCACGAAAGAAGAACCAGTTCCATATTGGGATTGGAACCGAATTCGTACTTGTCACGTGATAACAATATCAAAAGAAGAGCTCGAGGACATGGATGACCTTCCCTGGTGCTTTGAAAACAGCAACGATGAGGTAATCTCAGAATTTCCACCAGCGCCAAAAGAGCTGGAAGATGGAATACATACCACTGCGGATAATCTCAAGAAAATCGAGTTAGGAACGACGAACGACCCACGACCGACATTCGTCAGCGAGCTGTTATCCGAAGAAAGGGTGGCTGTGCTAAAAGACTTGCTTATGCAGCATAAAGATTGTTTCGCATGGAACTACTCCGAAATGCCGGGACTAGATCCAGAAATTGCTGTGCACAAATTGGCGATATCCCCGGCCGTCAATCCGGTCAAGTAGGCACCAAGAAGAATGCGGCTCGAGCTTGAGATGAGCATCAACGCCGAGGTCAAGAAGCTGATCGACTCTGGCTTTATTCAGGAGGTTCAATATCCGGAATGGATCGCCGACATCGTCCCGGTGATGAAGAAAAATGGGACAGTGCGCATATGCGTAGACTTCCGGGATCTCAATAAAGCCTGCCCGAAGGACGATTTCCCAGTGCCAGTCACCGAACTGATGATAGACAATACGTCCACTCATGAGGTTTTCTCCTTCATGGATGGCTCGTCAGGCTATAATCAGATAAAGATGCATCCCGAAGACCAGAAGCACACTGCCTTTAGGACTCCTTTGGGTATATTCTACTACAAGGTGATGCCCTTCGGTTTAAAGAACGCCGGTGCCACCTATCAGAGGGCCATGATGAAGATCTTCGATGACCTCATACATGAAATCGTCGAATGCTATATCGACGATGTCGTGGTTTAGAGCAAATCATACGAGGAACATCTCGAGCATCTGAAGACCGTATTTCAACGCCTTCGACAATACAACTTGAAGATGAACCCTCTCAAGTGTGCATTCGGAGTTTCCTCAGGCAAATTCCTGGGATTCATTGTCCGGCACCAGGGGATTGAGATAGATCCGTCAAAGATCAAGGCGATCATGGAAATGCCACCGCCAAAGACTCTCAAACAATTGCGGTCTCTCCAAGGGAAGCTCGCATACATACGGCGATTTATAGCCAACCATTCAGGCAAGTGCCGTCCTTACAGCCACCTGATGAAGAAAGGAACCCCGTTCGTCTGGGACCAAAAATGCCAAAGCGCGCTAGACGAGATCAAGCAATACCTGCAGAACCCGCCAGTGTTAGCTGCTCCGGTCAAGGGAAAGCCCCTCATTCTTTATACAACCGCCCTCGAAGGTTCCTTAGGTGCATTATGGGCACAAGAGAACGATCAAGGAAAAGAAAGAGCACTCTACTATTTAAGTCGAGTTCTACTGGGAGCAGAAAGCAACTATTCCCCCATTGAAAAACACTGCCTGACGTTAATCTTCGTGATAACAAAGCTCAGGCACTATGCGTTGGCGCATGATGTCCGTCTCATTTCGAAGGTGGACCCTCTTAAATATTTAATGTCAAAGTCCATATTAACGGGACGACTCGCTAAATGGGCCCTGCTCTTGATGGAGTTCTCGATAACCTATCAGCCTCTCAAGGCAGTAAAAGGCCAGGCCATCGCCGATTTCCTCGCTGAGCATCCGATAGCCGCCGATTCTCCTCTAAATTGCGATCTTCCAGAAGAACATGCGTTTGACGCGATCGACGGTGGTGATACCCCATGGGAGCTTTATTTCGATGGAGCATCTTCCGTAAAGAAGCGCAAACAAAGTACCCCTATAATCAAATCGGGGGTAGGACTCATCTTTGTAACTCCACAGGGAAGGATAATGCGTTTTGCTTTCTCCTTAACAGAGCCGAGGACAAACAATGAAGCCGAATATGAAGCTTTGATAGCAGGCCTCGAGATCGCCATCGACATAGGAATTGAAAACCTCCTCATATATGGAGACTCCCAACTAGTCGTTAGTCAAGTAAACGGAGACTACCAAACGTGCAAGCCAGAGTTGGTGAAGTACGGCAAAAAGGTGCAACAACTGTTGACCCAAATCCCTTCCTATGTTTTGGAAAACATACCGCACGCGGAAAACAGCAAAGCAGACGCGTTGGCCAAGCTCGCTAAGGAACTGGCTGATGAGAACCTCGATGACGTAAGAATCGTGGTACAAAGCCGTCGGGTGCTTGCCCCAGCAGAAATATCTCCGGAATCATCCGAAGAGAAAGGAGCGAGTGAGCAGACGACCCTGCAAGTAAAAGATCGGGAAAATATCGAGGATTGGAGAGAAGTCTTTATAGACTACTTCAAATACCGTCGAACGCCCGAAGATGCGTCCTTAAGACATCAGCTTATGAAACGATCGCTGTCTTTCGCCTTCGCCAATGATACTCTATACAAGAGGTCGTTTGATTCTTTGTGGTTGAGATGCCTGGGACCCGATGAAGCGAAAAGATTCGTTCAGGAAGTTCATGATGGACTCTGCGGTTCTCACCAAGCGGGCCCAAAGATGAAGTTGAAGATCAAACAGATGGGCTACTACTGGCCCACGATGATCCAAGACTGCCTTGAGTATGCGAAGCAATGCCACTCATGCCAAATCCATGGGGACTTCATCCACCAGCATCCAAATCCACTCCATCCAACGGTGGCTAGCTGGCCATTCGAAATGTGGGGGGACTGACATAGTCGGCCCTATCGAACCAGCATCGTCCAGGGGACATCAATGTATCCTGGCAACGACTGACTACTTCTCCAAATGGGCAAAAGCAGTACCGTTGAGAGAAGTGAAAACGGAGAATATCATCCACTTCTTCAAGACGCACGTCATATATCGGTTTGGAACTCCGCGACGGATCATCTCCGATAACGGGCCAGCTTACAGAAGCCACAAGATCAGTCGCTTCGTGCAACAACACAATATAGACTGGAGATATTCCTCGGTTTATAATCCGCGAGCTAATGGTCTAGCTGAGGCTTTCAACAAGACCTTAACAAAGATAATGAAGAAAACGGTGTCCCGAAATAAGAAGGACTGGCATGAGAGTCTGCTAGAGGCTCTTTGGGCATATCGAACTACGTTCAAGACGGCCACGAACGCAACGCCATATGCGTTGGTATTCGGTACAGAAGCAGTACTCCCCCTCGAGATAGAGTTACCCTCTCTACGAGTGGCAGTCCACTACGAGCTGACGGACGAAGAAAATGCTCACCTTCGGCTTGAGGAGCTTGACGCCCTCGATGAGACCCGGCTCATAGCGCAACAAAAATCTGGAAGCCTATAAAGCAAAGATGACGCGCTCATATGAAAGATTGACCCGGTCGAGGACATTCCGCCAAGGCGAACTCGTGTTAGTGGTCAAAAGGCCTATGATCCCCAGTCGTGCCAAGCGGGGAAAATTCGAGCCAAACTATGAAGGCCCGTACATCATAGACAAGGTCTACCAGGGTGGAGCCTATCTACTCATAGATGTGCACGGTGAAAGGCCTTACAGGCTAATAAATGGTCGATTCCTAAAGAAATACTACGCTTAGCGAGTCACTGCCTAGGTCAATAATAGATGACGACGACTATGTCCGCTCTCTATCTTCCTAAGCTCAAACTTTATAAGCGGTAGCCAGCCTTCTCCATGACGGACCGAAACGTCCTTAAACTAATGACGGACCGAAACGTCTTTAAACTAATGGCGGACCGAAACGTCCTTAAACTACTACCGCAGCATCCTTAGGCTGACGAGATGAATAAAAAAAAAGAGAAAAAGAAAAAAAAATGATGATAAAAACGGTATGTCCATAAGCAAAAAGGGCACGGATGAAAACCCGAAAGGGCTCCGTGAGTAAAAACAGCAGGGCTACCGGCGAGTGTTCGTGAAAACCCGAAAGGGCGCGACCTCGTAAAAAAAAGTAAATAAAAATAAAAAGGATAAAAAAAGGGGGTATGTCCATAAGCAAAATGGGCACGGATGAAAACCTGAAAAGGCTCCGTGAGTAAAAACAGCAGGACTACCGGCGAGTGTTTATGAAAATCCGAAAGGGCGCAACCTCGTTAAAAGACACTTACAGGGTCCCCTCGACCTTGTAAGGAGAAACCACCCGCGTGAGATCCTTACGACTCACAAGGGAGCAGCACACTTAGGGATCCCAATGATTCCTAAGGAGAAAATACACTTGCGAGATCCTCACGACTCGTAAGGAGAACTCTCTTATGGGACCCTCACGGCTCATAGGATTTGAAAGTCTTAAGTTACAGAGACCTAAACCTGTGCTTAAGCAACCCCCACAACTTCCAATATTGCCCTACAAGTGGTTCAATACTGACCCTTGTATACAATCCACAGGCGCGAATAAACATTTCCCTAACCAAGTCCCATCCGAGACTGGGGATATGTTCGCATGGTGAACGACCCTTGTAAATCCTCTCGATTTACAAGGAGAAAACCCTCTTGTATAATCCTTATGACTTATAGAGGAACATGCACTTAAGAATCCTCACGATTCCTAAGGAGAAAATACACCTACAAGATCCTCACGACTTGTAGGGAGAAATACCTTTGTGAGACCCTTACGGCTTATGAAGTTAAAAGCCTTAGTCGACAGAACCTTAACCCTGTTCGCTAAGCCACCTTTGTTCAACATCGACGGAGGCAAATGATGATTCGCTCCTGGCAATATCCCAGTTGTAGCGTTGCTGATGCCGAAATCGGTGTCTAAATTCAGATTTATGGCAAAAAGCCAGTAGGCCGCACATGCATATGAAATAGCCGAAATGATAGGGCAACTTGCAATAAAAAGCAGCAAGTAAAAACATATGCATACAAAATAACCGAAATGATTGGGCAACTCGCAATAAAAAGCAGCGAGTGAAAATAAAATAAATAGCCGAAATGATTGGGCACCGCGAAAGACAGCCGAAATGATTGGGCAATCGCGACCTTCGCGATATAAAAGCTGAAATGATAGAGCATCACGGAAATAAAACAAAGGAAAAAGAGAAATGATAAAATTTTGGCCCTACAGTTGAGATCACATCGATCCCTATATACAATCTAAGGGCGCAAATAAAGAGGGAACCATACTTTCCCAACAGGCTCCGCCAGAAAACGAAGCCAAATCTCGACGGTTCATCCCAACTCCGAAGAAACCAGTGTCTTCGGCAAAATCCTTCGACTCGAGGAAACAAGTGTCCTTGACGAAGAAAATCCTGATTCGCGTCGACTCGCAAGAGAAACCAGTGTCTCCGTGGGAAATTCTCGACTCGTTTCAACACCAGGGAAACAAATATCCTTGGCAAATACCTTAATTCAGGGAAACAAGCATCCTTGATGAGAGCCTCCTGATTCGCGTCGACTCACAGAGAAACCGGTGTCTCCGTGGGAAATTCTCGACTCGTTTCAACACCAGGGAAACAAATATCCTTGGCAAATACCTCAATTCAGGGAAACAAGCATCCTTGATGAGAGCCTCCTGATTCGCGTCGACTCGCAGAGAAACCAGTGTCTCCGTGGGAAATTCTCGATTCGTTTCAACACCAGGGAAACAAATATCCTTGGCAAATACCTCAATTTAGGGAAAACAAGCATCCTTGATGAATGCCTCCTGATTCGCGTCGACTCGCAGAGAAACCAGTATCTCTGTGGGAAATTCCCGATTCGTTTCAACACCAGGGAAACAAATATCCTTGGCAAATACTTCAATTCAGGGAAACAAACATCCTTGATGAGAGCCTCCTGATTCGCGTCGACTCGCAGAGAAACCAGTGTCTCCGTGGGAAATTCTCGATTCGTTTCAACACCAGGGAAACAAATATCCTTGGCAAATACATCAATTCAGGGAAACAAACATTCTTGATGAGAGCCTCCTAATTCGCGTCGACTCGCAGAGAAACCAGTGTCTCCGTGGGAAATTATCGATTCGTTTCAACACCAGGGAAACAAATATCCTTGGCAAATACCTCAATTTAGGGAAACAAGCGTCCTTGATGAGAGCCTCCTGATTCGCGTCGACTCGCAGAGAAACCAGTGTCTCCGTGGGAAATTCTCGATTCGTTTCAACACCAGGGAAACAAATATCCTTGGCAAATACCTCAATTCAGGGAAAACAAGCATCCTTGATGAGAGCCTCCTGATTCGCGTCGACTCGCAGAGAAACCAGTGTCTCCGTGGGAAATTCTCGACTCGTTTCAACACCAGGGAAACAAATATCCTTGGCAAATACCTCAATTCAGGGAAACAAGCATCCTTGATGAGAGCCTCCTGATTCGCGTCGACTCGCAGAGAAACTGGTGTCTCCATGGGAAATTCTCGATTCGTTTCAACACCAGGGAAACAAATATCCTTGGCAAATACCTCAATTCAGGGAAACAACCGTCCTTGATGAGAGCCTCCTAATGCGCGTCGGCTCACAGAGAAACCAGTGTCTCCGCGGGAAATTCCCGATTCGTCTCAACTTGCAAGATGAAGCCTCAGGCAGCAGGGATTAAAAACTTGTTTCCTGAACAATGGGACCCTGCAAGTCAGTCTAAAGCGGTCTCTTGCATACTATTCACGGGTCTCACTCTCCAAAGTCGAATTTCGATAAGGAGGGAAACAACCGCTTTCGGGTCCTCTCGACTCGTAAGAGGGAAAAATTCTCTTATAAGATCCTTACGACTTATAAGAGAAAACGCGCTTAGGAATCCTCACGATTCCTAAGGAGAAAATACACCTACGAGATCCTCTCGATCCGTAGGGAGAAAATTCTCTATGAGACCCTCACGGCTTATAGAGTTGAAAAGTCTTAGGCGGCAGATCTGAACCTGCGGCCTAAGTCATCGCCATCTCTTGAAAAATATAGACGCTTACTCTATCATCGGTCAAATGTGTTTATCAAGATAGCATGCTGATAATAAGAGAAAGGAAAAAGCAAAAAAATAGTACAAGACATTGCAAAGAAAAATGTGTATCTTTATTGAATGTAATCAAGTACAAGATGAAGCGTACAAAAGAATAAAGAATGGATACATATTATTTAAAAAGAAAAATTTTACAAGTATCTAGATACAAGGAGAATTACTGGGAAGGAAGCGTCTTGCATAGCTCTAGCAATTGTTCGCGCACTTCCTTCCCCACTTTCTCCTGATCGGCCACCACCGCCAGCTCCGCCTCCACTTGGGCCCGTTGCTGCAAGACAGATGCAAGCTGCTCCCTGACGGCCTGATGAGCAGCTTCGCGGCCTGGGGTATCACGCTCGGCTACATCAAGCTTTCGCTTCAAGTTTAACCCATGGGAGATGCGCTCCAGGAGACCCTCAAAGATAGCCTTCACTTGGGCAGCATTCGCCTCAACCTCAGCACGTAGACGAGCCGTCTCGCTCGAGGTCTCTTGGCATTCCTTTAGCCTTAAAGCTGCTTCTTGTTCCAAGTGGTGGACGTAAGAAGCACTTTCCTTGATCCATGCTGCTCTTTCATTGCTCGCGGCTAAAGTCTCAGGGGCGGGACGCATCGACTCCAGCTGATGCAGGCGAGCCTCGACTCCATACAATGGTTAACCCAAGATGCGATGATGCCCTCGTCATGGAAATTCACGAGTATCACCAGCATCGGGTTAACCGCCATAGCGAAATCCGCAGCAGACGTAGGGGTCTCGACGTCGAGCTCCTCAACGTAGTCGCTCAACATACGCAAGCTGTTCGCGGCGCCTTTCGAAGATGGACGTCTCAGGTAAGGACCTGCCGACATTGTGATGCGAGACTCGAAGGGCGCCGAGACCGGAACAACAGCTGAAAAGAAACAAGATATGATCAGATAACAGTTCAGGAAATAAAAAAGGGGGAGTTATCAATGTGATAGTCGCTGTACCAGCTGAGGCAGGTGGCAAGGCCGGAAGGGTCGGTGGCGCAGCCGATCTTTCATCCCCTCCTTCGATTTGTAGCACTGCAGTCGGGACGAGAAAAAAGTTAGAAGTAATTCCATCAATGAAAAAGAAAGATATCAATGGAAACCATACTTACCAGCGCTACCAGATGAAGAAGCGAGTTCAAATGGGAAGGAGAAGTGTGGGAGCAACACCTGATAGAGATGGTCAAAAAGCACTCCTGCAAGACACAGCAGTACGACTTTAGTACATAAATTATGCGGCTCAAAGATGAAAATAATAGATTGCAAATCCATACCTTCCAACATCTTCGATGGTATAAGAGAGGGCTAAGAACTGCCAAGGCCGTAGTCGACGGCGCTCCCTCGAGCAGTGGAGCATCGGCGCTGGCCACACCTGCGTTAAAAAACAAGGGTAAACCTGTCAGAAACGAGTGCGAGATAAAAAAAGAGGGGACAATAATCCGAAATTTACCTGATGAGCCTCCAGCCGAGATGGAGGCGTCTCCCTCCTCCATCGACATAAAACCACCACCCGTGGCCTCATCCCCAGACTCCACGGGGGCCGTTGTCGTGCTCGCAAGGCCAGGAGACGGCGGGGGACCATAGGCAGGGAGGGCTATGACCGGAGCATTGCCAGATTCCTGAGAAAGAGCGGTTGGCTCATCCTCAGGAATCATGTCTACTTCACCTGCTACTCCTTCGGGCTCAGCAGTAACGGTTGCCTCGTCCACCGTCACCACGAGGTCATCGGTCTTAGGCACTCCGCCCGCTGCCACCTCGGGCTCAGCAATAACCGCTTGCTCAAGCGTAATGGACGTAACCATTTCATCAGCCACTATCTCGGGCTCAGCAATCCCAGCTGTGTCATCCGCCACCGGCTCGGGCTCGACCAATGCCTCTTTCCTTAGCCCCTCAGGTTCGACAGTCTCCGCCGCCCCCTCGGTTGAGCTTGGCCCTGCAAGGAAGAACATATGAGAACCGACAGCTTTATAATTCTTACAATAAAAACTCTGAAAGAAGTATTACCCGAGGTGGACTTCTCGTTAGCCTCCCTATTGGCGCGAATCGCCTGTCTATGAGCTGTAGACAGGGCGACCGGGGGCTCTTCTGACGGGATATCAGCACGAGGAACGGTGCTTGGGCCCGCTCCAATGGCCAAGGTAGCTCTGCGTGCCTTTGCTTCGCGCCTCAACCGCTTTCTTTCCTCCCGGACTGTCGCGATGGACCTCTTCGACGCTTCCTTCATTAATGCGTCGTCGTCCTCGTTCAAAGATGCCTCCAGAGCCTTTAAGGCATCTCTCATCGGCTCTTCGAGACGGACCTCCCGCAGTAGCCCTGAGGAAGCAGGAACATCGGCAGCTGGCAGAACATCTGCGTCACTTGGCGGGAATGGCATTGAGGTTCCTGCGATAAAAAGGGGAGAGGTTAGATTGACCATAACACAAGGAAAATGAAAACTTGATGAATTAAAACTTACTAAGGCCTAAAGACGCTCTAAGGCGTTCCTCCTCTTGGGAGGTCTTGAGGGAAGCGGCAATGGCTTCTTCAGTGGTGATGCCTGTTGAAAGAAAAGAAGGAAAAATGTTAGTCATAGGCAATAATAAAAATATGATGCAATAAAAAATGTGACTAGTGATTACCTGATGCTGCAAGCTTAGACAGCCACGCGTCGCGCCTCGCCAACCGCTCCGAAGCTTCGAGGGCGGCCTCCAAGTCCGTGTCATCCGGCGGCATGACTAATCCTTCGTTAGTCCCATATTCGCTCAGGCTCTCACCATAGGGAGCGTGGGGTTCCTGACCGAACGCGACGTCTGCGGTGAAGAGCGACTTCTTTTTCTTCTGCCCGCCAACCTTAGGTGCACGCGGGATCGACTTACGCTTAGCAGCCACCTTGGGACGGCGGGTCCCGATGTCCGCACCCACGCCAGACTCCGATGAGGCTACAACCACTGTCTCCACTGGAGCACAGGGCGCTGGAGGTGCATCCGCAATATCGGGGAGCGGCAATCCGTGCGGAGGACTTTGCGCACGCGGTGGCCCGACTCTAGCATCTTTTAGAGGGGCAACTACTGGGGTCCTTGGCACTAAAGGAGCATTGCGGTCGCTACCTGGAGGCGCACCCTTACGGTCGACCAACAATCGCCTTTCCTCCTTTAGAACGGCTCCCGTTGAATGACTGTACTATTCTGTATATACCCTGAAGAGTCGTGGGGCGCAAGCCGGCTCACTGATAAAGAAGTGGGAGCCCGTGTTTAGACGCATGAAATGATGCAGCGCGCTCTCCATCCCTTCTTCGGTCGCAGCAGGTTCCGATAAGAAGGCCTCCAGCGGTACCCCTTGATTGTAGCTCAGCTGTTGGGCGAAACGATGTGGGTTATATCTCATGAAAATCGCCGCCCCGTTCTGCCTAAACACCAAGAAGCCCGGTCTGATAGAATATAAGTGGAGGGTCTCCCGGACCGTCAAAACTGAAGCTCCATCCTTGAAAGTGTCTTGCAATGGCCGCACTGCAGTGGTAGACGCCTTTCCAATGGTCAACACCTTGTCGACGAAAGACACACCGTCTCCAACGGTGTGGGGGCGAAGGAGTAAACCCCTGGAATTTTGTGGCGATGGACTCACAATTGATGCGCCAATCAACTGTATGATGCGAGGGAAGTTGCACCTGTCGTAGAACGAGGGCCTTTTGTGCATGCCGAAGACACCCGATGTGTGTAGCTCGAGCCACGATATGAAGTAGTGCATCGGGAAGATCACGTGCAGTACCCCAGGCTCATTAGCATCCGCCGCTCGACTGAGGCCATGGTACAAATGTGCCAATCCGGCTATCCCAACGGCTACCTTTACCCCGATGGTCATCCGGTGAGCCGGGTAAAAGACAGAGGGCCGCATATGGCGAGAGTGCATCGGGAGTACAAACCAACTCACCCATAGCCCAAGAAATCCTAAAAAGAAGGCCTCCTCGTCCATCTCAGGGGCTGCAACTTCCGCAAAAGACATGGTCAGGGAGTTAGGAAGAAAAAAACCATTTTGGTCTATTTCCTTCGCCGGTAGGTTATCCAAACCTAAACTGAAAGGGTCCTTGAGGGTGGCAAACTTGGCAGCTTCTGCCGAAAGAACGCTGGGGTGGAGGAACCGGGCAATGAAATCCTCAAAACTAACTCCGCGGCTCCCACACTCGATGAAAAGGGCCTCGTAGATGTTCAACACCTTGATCAGACTTGGGAATTGGTGTTGAACAGCATTCTCTGGCGTGAGACCCCTTACCGCCGGCTTAGCACCGAAGACATACTCGTCTGTCGGAAACAACTCCTCATAGTGCTCCCCTATAACCGGTAAACCGGAAACCTCTGTGAACTCCTCTAGAGAAATTGACACTTCCTGATCCATAGCGAGGAAAGTGCGAGTGGGGATGTTCCACTACTCTAAGAAAGCCTTGAACCACCAGGTGGGAAGCGTGGGATACTGGAAGAGGGGGACATAAACCGCGGTGTACAATCCTAACATTGTCAACTGCGACTTCTTCGCCGACAGGATATACCGAGCCCACGGCAGGTAGCCGATCGGGTGACGGGGAATCAGACCTATGTTGTACGATTGCCCCCAAGGTCTCGCCTCGCCTTGATAAATACGGCATCCCAGGATATCCAAAACCATAGGACGCTGGACCGGGATTGCATCTATGGCCGGATGAAGAAAGCCCTTCGAAGTCCAATCAACCATCTCCACGGCGTACTGCACCGGGGGTGGGCTAGCGTAATGAATCGCCGTGATGGGTTCTGACGGTACTGCGCATGTGAAGCTGCGTCGACCCATAATAATCTGATTATACCACGACCCCCAAAGGTGGAGACTCTTATACTCCGGGTCGTGGTCCTTAATCATGGCTAAGACTTCGTGGTCCAAGGGCGCTTCAGGGAACCCTTCCTCCGAGCGAGCGAACGGGAATGAAGTATCGAGAGACATGATCGCTGCAAGTGAACAGAAATTAGCCATTAGTGTTGTAATTCCAACGCTTGGCGTTTAAATTTTTTTTAATTAATTAATTAATTAAATTAAAATTAATTAATTACACCACACAGCAGTGCAGTAGGTAGGAGACCCAAGGGGGACCCACAAAATCTGGACGACATTACGTCAGTTAATAAGACAACCCCATCATTGGATGAGATTGTCAGTTGGTCCCCAAGAAAATATTCCCATTAATAATAAAAAAAAATCCCTAGAGACAAGGAGAAAATCTCCTCTTTCAGAGCAAAGCTCTGTCACAGAGTGACACTTGTCAAACTCTGGTCTCAGGGGAATAAGATTCCTTAAAAGAGCCTAGCTCTGTGATGATGATGAGAAAATTTATTTAAACTCCTAAAGAAATTAAATTTTTTGAAGACTCTTAGGATTTCTTCACTTTTAGATCAAAAAGATCTATTTTTGATCCATGAGCAGAGCTCTGCTCATGGGTTAAAACCCATGAACAAGATCTCTGTAAATCTATGGATTCGTGAGAGCAGAGCTCTGTTGGTGAAACCCCAAAGGGGACTTCTTTAGATCAGAAGATCTATGAGAGCAAAGCTCTGTTGGTTAATTAAAACTAATTTAATCCAAGATTAATTTTACCTAAAGTTTTCTAACTTGGAAAATAAGAGCAAAGCTCTAAAGTTCTGGAAACAGGAGCAAAGCTCTGAAGTTTTTAAGCAAGAGCAAAGCTAAATCAAAAATCTAAAAAATGGTGAAGTTTTTCTAAAGGGCCAAAGGTCCTATTTATAAGGCGCTTGCGCCCCTTCAGCTCACCCGTTGATCCAACGGCCAAGATCTTGCCACCGCTGCACTCACGAGCGCGCCACGTGAGCGCAACGGTTGGGGGGCATTTGTTTCCCCAATCAGAGCAAAGCTCTGTTTGAATTTCAAAATTCAAAATTCGAAGCAACGCTTCAGATTCGTTGCGCTGCGCGCAACGCGCCACGTGTCAAAAGCTGATACATCAGCGCAGCGTCCGAGGCAGCGCACCCAATCAGAGCAAAGCTCTATTTAAAACAAAATTAAAGGAAGCAACGCTTCAGTTGCGCAAGCGCTGCGCTGCGCGACACGTGTCAGCGCAGATGCGCAAGCGCAGTTGCGCTGCGCGACACGTGTCAGCGCAGTTGCGCTGCGCTTTGCGCTGCTTGACACGTGTCACGCGCTGGGGCGTTTGCGCCAAACAGAATTAAATTCGAGTAAAATTTTTCTGTTCTTGTTAAAACAAGAAAATTGCCTTCTGTAAAACAGAAGCTCTTGGATCAAAGATCCAACGGTGGGAAAAATTCCCTAAATCACTCAAAGAAATATCTCTTTAACAAATTTATGGGCACTATATAAAGGCCCCTAGACCCCAAATCAAAGGAAGGAGGAAATTTTTTGAAAAATCAAGAACTTCAAACAGAGAGAACTCTGAAGGAATTTCAAGAAGAAAAAGGTAAAAACTTTTAAGATAGAAGAATTTCTTCTAATAGATCATTGATCTAAGAACAAGATCAATGATCTTCAGTAAAAAACAAATAAAAATAGTGCTTTGCACTTTTTTATGAACCTCTGGTTCCCTGAAATAAGAAAAACAAGAGAAACTTGTTTTCTTTGATCTAAATTAGATCAAGAAAACAAAAAGTGTTTTGCACTTCTTTTATGAACCATTGGTTCTGGAATCTAAAAGATTCTCAAGTTAATAGTGCCTTGCACTTGTAAATCTGCACTGTTGCGCTCTTGGGTTGGCGCAAGCCCCAGAGAGCGCCACGTGTCAGCATCTGAACCATTTGTGCTATACGCTTTTGAAATAGAGCCTTGCTCTTTGAAACTGGCGCAACTCACCACAGCGCGCCACGTGTCAGCAGCGCAAGCGCAGCGCACTGGCCCAGCGCACCGCGCTTGCATGACACGTGTCATCACCACAAGCGCTTGCGCTCTTTGATTGGCGCAAACCGCCTGACAAATGCAATGCATTTCTTTTGTTAATGGGCCAGGCCCAAATCAAAAAGACCTAGTAAGCCAAAATAAATTGCAAAGCAATAAAAAGGCAGAGCCCAAGTAAAATTGGTGCTCTGCATCATTTATAAAATGAGCAGAGCCCAAAGCAAATTGATGCTCTGCATCTTTTAGGGGCAGAGCCCAAACAAAAATAAAAACAAATAAAAGTGTTGAACTTTTTTCAACTGGACTTAGCCCAATCATGGCCTTAAGTCCTCAAATTAAATTGACTGAGCACAGCTGCTCTCTTAAATCAATTTACATCCGGTTCGAGGGTACATCTCCGAACTCCTTTGACTCCTATCATTGTAATCCTTCAACGACGTCAGAGAGGTGACGGGTCCCGACAACCACACATCAACACGGACTGCGGGGTCCTTAAACCCATGGACTTAAACGTCCTTAAACCAAAAGACGGATTGTGGGATCCTTAAACCCGCGGACTTATGCGTCCTTAAACTAAAACACGGACTGTGGGGTCCTTAAACCCACAGACTCAAGCGTCCTTAAACTAAATATGGACCACTACGTCCCTAAACTGGAACAATAGAGCCCCCAAATGCTCTTTTGTCGGATCCAAACGATCCCGTTAAGTTGATCTTAGTCTCAAATCAGACTAACGTATCCTTAACGAACGTTTAAGTTGATCTTAGCCTCAAATATGGCTAACGTATCCTTAAACCAAAACCCAAAACCCAAATCTAAGAAAATACAGATTTGGACTAATCCACGTCCTACGGGCGACGAAATAAATAGTCTCCGTATACAATCCACGGGCAACTACAAACAAAACAAACACACGCGATACGAAGTGAAATTCTGGAGAAGGAGAAAGTGGTTACCGCGATGCGGTAGCGTAATTAACTGCAGGGGCTTACGCCTGCAGGGAAGAGCGTCCCCACAATCAAAAACCCCTCAAACAAGGGGGGATCTGACTACATCGTCCGCATCCGTCTAAACCTCCGATACACGGTGCCATAAATCAACTTGGCATCTTCGAAGAGGTAGATGGATAAAACCATATAGCATCTGTCCCGAATCTCAGGCAAGACGTCCTCGCGTCTCGGCCGCCGTTCGGAGGAGATCCTCATGACTCGTAGGGAGAATTCCCTTATGAGACCCTCACGGCTCATAGGATACAAAAGCCTTAAGCTACAGGGATCTGAACCTGTTCTAAAGCCATCACATTCCCCAGTTTGCCCTACAAACGGTCCAATATTGACCCTTGTATACAATCTACGGGCACAAATAAACGTTACCTCACCAAGTCCCACCAACGACGAGGAAATGTCCTCATGTGGTGAACACCACTTATAAGTTCTCTCGACTTATAAGGAGAAAACACTCTTGTAAGATCCTTACGACTTATAAGAGAACATGCACTTAGGAATCCTCACGACTCCTAAGGAGAAAATACACCTACGAGATCCTCATGACTCGTAGGGAGAAACATCTTTATGAGACCCTTACGGCTCATGAAATCAAAAGCCTTAATCGACAGGATCCTAACCCTGTTTGCTAAGCCACCTTTGTTCGAATCGACAAAGGCAAATGATGATTCACTCCCAGCAATACCCCAGTTATAGCGATACTGATGCCTAAATCGGCAACAAATTCTAAGTCCTTTCACGGCAAATGATGATTCACTCCTGGAAATATTCCAATCGCAACGATGCTGATGCTAAGTTTGGTATCAGGTCTTAAGCGCCATACTCGCAACAAAATCGGCGAGCCAAAAATGCATATGAAATAGCCGAAATGATGGGGCAACTCGCAATAAAAATCAGCGAGTAAAATATATGCATACAAAAATAGCCGAAATGATTGGGCAACTCGCAATAAAAAGCAGCGAGTAAAGAAAAAGAAAAAATAGCCGAAATGATTGGGCATCGTGAAAAATAGCCGAAATGATTGGGCAATCGCGACTTTCACGATATAAAAAGCTTAAGTGTTAGAGCGTCACGGAAAGAAATAAAGAAAGAATGAAAGAATGAAACTTTTTCCCTACAGGTAAGTCCATACTGACCCCGTATACAATCCATGGGCATAAACGAAAAGGAAACCACATTTCCCCACCAGACTCTCTCAAAGGGAGAGTCAGATCTCGACGGCAACATCTACAGCTTAGAGATCAGCAACGGCGTTCCTCCTTATTCCAGCAGGATACGGACCGGCACTACCAATCGGAGCCACGACAAAGTCCCCAGTTCTAAGACTCCACAGTTCACAGACAACCTAGAGTCAACCCTGACACCGCAGAAAGCGGAGAAAATCAACCCGACACCACAGAAAGCGGAGAAATTCAACCCGACACCGCAGAAAGGGAAGAAAGTCAACCCGACATCGCAGAAAGTGGAGAAAGTCAACCACGACGCCACAGAAAGCGAAGAAAGTCAACCCTGACACCGCAGAAGGTGGAGAAAGTCAACCCCGACACCCCAGAAAGCGGAGAAAGTCCAGCCCGACACCATAAAAAGCGGAGAAAATCAAACCCGACACCGTAGAAAGCGGAGAAAATCAAACCCGACACCGTAGAAAGCGGAGAAAGTCAACCCCGACATCGCAGAAAGCGGAGAAAGTCAACCCCGATACCGCAGAAAGTGGAGAAAGTCAACCCCGAAACCGCAGAAAGCGGAGAAAGTCAACCCCGACACCACAGAAATTAGAGAAAGTCAACTCCGACGCCGCAGAAAGCGGATAAAGTCAACCCGACACCGCAGAAAGCGGAGAAAGTCGACCCCGACACCGCAGAAAGCGGAGAAAGTCAAACCTGGAAGAATGTCAATCCCGACACCGCAGAAAGCGGAGCCAGTCAACCAATAATCCCTCGATTCGTCTCGAACCATAGGGGAGAGCCTTAGGAAATGGGAATAAGGACCTATTTCCTAAGCACTGGGGCCCTACAAGCAGGCCCAAACTGACTCTTGTATACTATTCACGGGCCACACTCTCCAAAGTCGAATATCGACAAGGAAAAAAACACTTACAAGTCCTCTCGACTTGTAAGGGGGAAAATTCTCTTGTGAGATCCTTATGACTCTCAAGAGAAAATGCACTTAGTAGTCCTCACGACTCCTAAGAAGAAAATACACCTACGGGGTCATCTCGACTCGTAGGGAGAAAAGTCTTTATGAGACCCTCACGGCTTATAAAGTGGAAAAGTCTTAGGCAGCAGACCTGAACCTGCTTCCTAAGCCATCGCTGCCCTACAAAGAGGTTAAGATGGACTGTTATTTACTATATACATGCCATATTTGCTAAAGTAACATGCCAACGACATAGCAAAGAGAAGAAAGCGATAGCAACAAAAAAAATGTGTCTTTTATTCATGAATTCAATTGAGTACAAGATATATCGTATAAAAAAAGAATGAAAAGAATGAATGCATGTTATTCATAGATTATAAATTTTCATTCGATACAAAGACGGTTATTAAGGAGGTGGCGTTTTCAACAAATCAGCCAGCTGTTCGCGCGCTCCTCTCAATCCTTTTTCACAATCGGCCGCCGCGGTCAACTCCGCCTCAACTTGAGTCCGCTGCCGTAGACAGGACGAAAGCTTTTCATCAGTTTCTAGCAATGCAGCTTTGCAGTCCAGCACGACCCGCTCGGTAGAGTCAAGCGTCCGCTTCAGCGTCAACCCATACGAAATGCATCACTGGAGATTGTCGAAGACAGCTTTTAACTGCGCAGCATTCGCTTCAACCTGGGCGCGCAACTGGGAGGATTCTATTGAAGCTACTTCATATTCCTTTCGCCTCAGAGTCGTCTCTTGTTCAAAATGGCGGATGAAAGGAACACTACTCTCGATCCTCGCAGCCCGCTGGGAGTTCAAAGCTGATACTTCAGAAGCGGGACGCTTGAGCTCAATCTCATGCAGGCAGGCCTCGATATTTCTGCAGAAATTAACCCAAGACTCGATGATGCCTTCGTCATGGAAGTTCACGAGCGTCGCCAGCATAGGATTAACCTCAGCAGAAAAATCTGCAGCGAAAGCAATGGCCTCGGCGTCAAGATCCTCGACGAATTCGCTCAACATCCGCAGGCTAGTCGCAGCGTCCCTAGAAGATGGGCGTTTAGGAAAGGGCCCTGCCGGCATTGGGATGCGAAACTCAAAGGGAGCTGGAGCTGGTGCGATTGCTGTAAAACAAATTATGGTCAAATATCGGTTCAAGAGGTAAAGAAAGTACACGAGCGATGGAGTCTACTATACCGGCTGCAGCAGGTGGCAAAATTGGGAGTACCGGAGGCACAGCTATTCCTTCACCTCCTCCTTCGACTTGTGACGCTTCATTCAATATGAAGAAGAATTAGCGACGACATGGCTACCCATAAAAGAAAGGAAAGGATGTCCGTTAAAAACTATATTCACCGACACTAGCAGGTAGGACGATTTCTGTCTGGAAGGAGAAATGCGGGTTCAGCACCTGATACAGATAATCAAAAAGGACTCCTGCAAAGTTGTGACAATATACTGTCAGTACGAAGAGGATGATACCCATAATGAAACCGATAAATCGCGAAACCTATACCTTCCAGCATTCCAGAGGACATAAGAGAAGGCGACGGAACAACAGCCGTTGTGGCGGGGACTAGAGGTGCTTCAGATGGCACGATCTCAGCGTTCACTGCATCTACACTCAAAACAAACAAAATATCGTCAGAGGAAGCTGAACGAGATTGAGAAATAAAAGAAAACAGTGACTCAAGACCTACCTGATGGGTCGTCAGCCAAAACCACGATAAAAGCGTCACCAGGCGCAGCGGTTTCTTCGCTCTCCTTCACTGGAATAGTTTCTGCGCCCGTGGATTCATCCCCTGATTCGACAAGGGTCGTCGTGATACTCGCGATGCCCACCGATACCAGGGAACCACAAGGGGAAAGAGCGGCGGTTTGGGCGGTCCCGGACTCTCTCTCGAGAGTAGCCACTTCGGGCTCTGTTGTCGCCATTGTCTCGCCTGCCATCTCATCGCCAGAACTTGTCCCTGCAGGATATGGTGTATAAGAATTTGCAGATTGAGTTCTAATAAAAAACCGGGAATTACGTTACCTTGAGAAAGATTCTGGGTTGCCTCCCGAGCCGCGCGCGCAACCTGTCTATAGACGGTAGACAGGATGGGTGGAGCACCCTCTGAAGGAATAGCGACAGATGGAGTGGTGCTTGAGCATGCACCTACAGCCAAAGCGGCATCACGTTCCTTCGCTGCGCGCTTCCTGCATTTCTTTTCGGTCTGAGCAGTAAGAAGCGATCTCCTCAAGTCCTCTGCCTCTGGAGCCGTTACGGTGTCCTTCATCGGCTGCTTGAGCGATGCCTCTTGCAGTAATACCGGGGGAGTTGGGGCCTCAATAGCTGGCTCTGGAAGCGTCGCCGCATCACCAAGCGGGATCGGCACCGCACTCGGGATAACCTGAATCAAGGTAGTCCCTGCAATAAGATGAAAGTAAGAGTCAAAGCATGAATAAAGAACGGAATGAAGACACAATGAGTTAAATTATACCAAGGCCCAAAGAAGCACGGAGCCTCTCTTCCTCTTCGAATGTTTTGAGGGAAGCCGCGAGAGCCTCTTCGGCAGAGATGCTTGTTGAAGAAGAAAGCATCAATAAAAGCTTAATAATAAGGAAGGAATGAACGGGAAAAATACAACTAAAGCATACCTGACTTCACGATGGTGATCAGCGCCACTTCTTCGCGAGTCAATCGCTCGGAGGCCATAAAGGCAACCTGGAGATCCGTATAATCCTCAGGCGCGATGAATAAGCCCTCATTGGTCCCATACTCGTACAAACCCTCGCTATAGGGAGCATGAGGCTCCTGGCCGAGTACGAAGTCGGCAAAAAATAGCAACTTCTTCTTTTGTGAGCGAGCACCGGCAGCTGATGACATGAGCTTGCACTTGGCGGGCAATTTTAGGCGACGAGTCCCGATCTCCGTACCCACGCCAGACTCAGGAGACGCTGCAGCTACCGCTTCCACAGGAACACGAGGTAGATGCTTATCAGGAAAAGCGTACGGGACCACAACCGCAGCAGCTTCTCTTAAAGAAGGACGAACAATGGTCTGTCGCTTTAAGGGAACAACTGGATTACCAGCTGGGACAACACCCTTGCGATCGAGTAATCGTTTTTCTTCCCTAATAACAGCACCCGTCGCATGTTGATACCACACCACATATGCGTTCGAGATTTTCGGAACGCAGCTCGGCTCACTGATAAAAAAGCTGGACCCGGTGTTTAGCCGCATGAAATGGTGCAGCGCGCTATGGATACCCTCCTATGAAGCAACCGGCTTAGCTAAAAAGGCCTCTAGCAGGACACCCTGAACGTAGCCCGATTGTTGAGCAAAACGGTATGGGTTGTACCTCATGAATAGCGCCGAGTCATTCTGCCTGAACACCAAAAAGCCCGGCCTGATTGAGTACAGATGCAAAATCTCCTGAGCCTTCAATATATAGGCCCCGTATTTGAAGGTGTCGCGCAGCGGCTGCATCGATTTTATGGATTCCTTTTCGATGGTTAATACCTTATCAACGAAGGTCATGCCGTCCCTGACCATACACGGGAGAAGGACCAAGCCCCGAGCCTCTCGCTGTGACGGATCTAAAGCAAAAGCGTTAACTAGGAACATGACCCGAGGAAAATTATAGCTGTCGTAGAAACGGGGCCGTTTGTGGACTCCGAAAGCACCGAGCACATGAAGCTCAATCCACAACATAAAATAATGCAGTGGGAGGTTTACGGGCTGCACCCCCGGCTGAGTGGTGTCTGCCGCCAAGCTAAGGCCATGGTACAGGTGAGCCAGCCCAGCGATCCCGACGGCCACTCGCCTCTGGGCAACCATTCAGTGGGATGGGTAAAAGTCTGACGGTCTCATATAGCGAGGGTGCATCGAAAGCACAAACTAGTTCAACCACAAGCCAATAAACCCCAGGAAGAACGTCTCTTCATCGACGTCTGAAGCAGCAAGCTCTGCGAAAGAGACGACCGGGGTATCCGGGAAGAAGTTTTTTAAATCCGCTTCCGCCGTCGGCTGGTTATCCAAACCAAAACCAAACAAGTCATCGAGTTTGGCGAATTTCACAGCTTGTTTTGACAAAACTTCGGGGAAAAGAAAGCGGGCGAAGAAATCTGCGAAGCTGACCCCATGCCTGCCGGATTCGAGAAACAGACCCTCATAAATATTCAACACCTTGATCAGACTCGGGAATCGATGTTGAATAGTATTATCTGGAGTAAGACCCATCACCGCTGATTTGGTGGCGAAGATGTAATCGTTAGGAGGAAGTAGCTCCTTGTAATATTCTCCCCTGACGGGTAAGCCGGAGATCTCCGCGAACTCCTCCAAGGAGATTGAAACTTCCCGATCTGATAGAAGGAAGGTGTGAGTCGGGACATTCCATTATTCCAAGAAAGTTTTGACCCACCATACAGGGGGCGTGGAATACTGGAAGAGAGACGCATAAATCGCGGGGTACAACCCGAGCTTCAGCAATAGTGATTTCTTGGCCGACAAGATGTATCGAGCCAACTGCAGATATCCGGCTGAATGGCGAGGAGTCAAGCTTATCATGTATGGTTGTCTCTAAGGGTGCGACTCTCCTTGACATATATGCTGCCCCAGAATATCTAAAGCCATCGGCGTCTGTACAGGTATCGAACCCATCGAGGGCTGGAGGCCTCGATCCATAATCCAGTTAACCTCCTCCACCGCTTAATTCACCTGGGGTGAGTCAGCATAATTAATGGTGGAGATTGGCTCTGAAGGAACCGCACAAGAGAAGCTGCGTCGACCCCGAATGATTTGATTATACCACGACCCCCATAGATGAAGAGATTTCTGCTCCGGGTCGTGATCTTTAATAAGCGTGAATACTTCCCTATCCACGGGCGCGTCAGTAAATGCGCACTCCGGACGAACAAATGGGAAAGATGTGTCAAAAGACATAGTACCTGTGCGGAAAGAACAAGGATTAGCTGTCAATGCTACAGTCCAAATTCTGATACTTGGTATTTTAAATTTGTACCATACTGCAATGTAGTGGAAAGGGACCACAGGGGACCCACAGAATCAAGGTGACGGCTTATCATTGATGAGACAGTCACTCATTAAAGAGGAGATCCTAAAAGGATTCTTATTTAATGAGAGGCTCATTGGGCCAAAGAGTTGAACTCTCTCGAGAGCAGCACTCTGCCACAGAAATCACATCTGTCATTATGAGGGGAATAAAAACTCCCCAAGAATTCTAAAGAGCTATGCTCTGCAAAGAAGATGGAACAAGCCATCAGAACCCTAAAAAAGCAGCTTTTTACAGAGGTAAAACCCCAAGATCTTTAAAGATCTGAAATACAAATCTTAAAAATTCTAAGAGTTCTTCTTTAATGGGTTAAAGAAACCCTAAAAAGGATCTCTTTAGATCTATGATATAAGAAAAAACAAAACTCTGTTAAGAAACCCTAAAAATGTCTCTTTAGATCTATGATCTAGGAAGAGAAAATCTCTGTTTTAATTAACAGTTTAAAGAAACCCTAATTTTTTTTAGATCTATGATCTAGTAAGAGTAAAGCTCTGTTAATGGGGTCGAACATGATTCTTACCAAATTTTTGAACAAATTTCTAACTTAAAAGAAGTTCTTTGGGCAAAGATCCATGCTCTGAAGAAAGAATTAAGTTCTCAGAAAAACAAGAAGGGATGAAGATGAATAGAAATCATCTCAAGGGAAAAAGGCCCTATTTATAGGCGCTGGAAGTCGATCCAACTTTCAAGTTGATCTAACGGTGGAAAGGCTACCACCACTGCACTCACATGTGAGCCACATGAGCGCAACGGTGGGGGGCATTTGTTTCCCCCAATCAGAGAGCAAAGCTTTGTTCAAAATTTGAAATTTGAACTGAGGCAGTGCCTCACGTGCAAAGCACGAGAGCGCTGGCGCCAAGAACGCCATCGCTAAGAGTCAAAGACTCTAAGGAAGCGCCTCACGTGCAAAGCACGAGAGCGCCAGCGCCATGAGTCAAAGACTCTGAGGCAGCGCCTCACGTGCAAAGCATGAGAGCGCCACCGCCAAAAGCGCCAGTGCCAAGAGTCAAAGACTCTGAGGCAGCGCCTCACGTGCAAAGCACGAGAACGCCAGCGCTAGAACTAAATGTTCTCCACCATTGGATCAAAAATCCAACGAAGATGATAAATCATCAAAATTACAGAATTAAATTCTGTTGAGAAAATACTCCTCAAATCTTTCGAAATAAGAAAGATTGCGCTCTATAAATCAGAGCACCGTTGGATCAAAGATTCAATGATGATTAAAAATCATCAAGATACAGAATAAATTATGTATGGGAAAATATTTTCCTAATCTTGTTAATAATAAGAAAAATGTCTTCTGTAAAACAGAAGTCCTTGGATCAAAGATCCAACGGTGGAAAAAATCTCCAAATCAATTAGAGATCTCTCAATGAGAGATTTCCTTAACTGATTTAACAGATCGGTCTCCCCTATATAAAGGACCTAAGATTTCGAGTCTGGTACAGAAGAACCCCCCCATAAACTTTAAGTTCAATACAGAAAAGAAAGAGAGAAACTCAATACAGAAAAGAAAGAGAGAAACCCCCTCGTAAGGTTAAAAGAAAAGAGAGTTTAATTCTCCAGAGAGAAAAAACCTCCATATTAGTTTCAAATCGAAAGAAAAAGAACAGAAGAACTTCCCAATAAACTTCAGAGTTCAAGGCGAGAACTACCTCTCTTCAAGGTAGGGAAAAATAAAGAGATCATGGTATCTCCTCGGAAAAGAAGAAGTTAGTTCTTGGATCCAGGAGACGAAGTCCCTCATAAAGAAAAACAAAGAGATCATAGTATCTCCTCAGAAAAGAAGAACTTAGTTCTTGGATCCAGCAGACAAAGTCTCTCATAAAGAAAAACAAAGAGATCATAGTATCTCCTCATAAAAGAAGAACTTAGTTCTTAAATCCAGGAGAAAAAGTCTCTCATAAAGAAAAACAAAAGAGATCATAGCATCTCTTCATAAAAGAAGAACTTAGTTCTTAGATTCATGAGAAAAAGTCTCTCATAAACGAGAATTTAATTCTCATAGCAATGAACTGATCAGAACTGCCAAAAACGGTGCATGGCGCTCAGCGCAGAGCGCTTCACGTGCTCCTCACGTGAGCGCTATTATAAAGAGCGCTTCAATACTCCAAGTCTGGCGCTCAGTGCCAAGCTCTCCACGTGCTCCTCACGTGAGCGCTATTATAAAGCGCGCTTCAGTACTCGAGGTCTGGCGGTCAGCGCCAAACGCTCCACGTGCTCCCCACGAGGGCGCTATTTTATAAAGAGCGTCTTAGCACTCCAAGTCTGGCACTCAGCGCCGAGCGCTCCACGTGCCCCTCACATGAGCGGTATTTTATAAAGAGCGCTCTATAAATAGAGCTTAGCGCCATAAAAAGTGTTCAATACTCAATAAAAAAACAAAAAAGAGGGGTGTCAGAACCCCAAATCAATGCTCAGTATTGTTGAATAAAAAGGGACTGGGCCCAAACAAATGTTCAATATCTTATTCAAAACTGAGTGGACTGAGCCCAAGTTGGCTACAAGTCCCCGATTCAGATCAACCAAGCACATGTGCTCACAATCTCGTTAATTGGTCTTAGTCCCAAACCTAACTACAAATCTCCCAACCCACATTGGTTCAAGGATACATCTCTTCACACCTCTGATATGTGTCGTTGTAATTCCTTAACGTCTTCAGAGAGGTGGCGGGTCCTAACAACCAGAAACTCTATGGACTATGATGTCCTTAAACCATGGACCGCAATGTCTTTAAACTAATGATGGACCATGATGTCCTTAAACCATGGACTATGATGTCCTTAAACTCCACAAACTATGATGTCCTTAAACAATGGACCGCAATGTCCCAAAACTATTGACGGACCGTAACGTCTATAAACTAAACTCTATGGACTGTGATGTTCTTAAACTCCACAGACTATGATGTCCCTAAAACCAATGGACCGTAACGTCCTTAAGCTAAATTGATATGGCCCAAATGCTCTTTCATTGGATCTAAATGATCCTAAAACCTTATTAAGTAGATCTTAGTCTAAAATTAGACTAACGTATCCTTAACAAACATTTAAGTTGATATTAATTTCAAACGAGGTTGATGAGCCTTAAATCCACCAAACCTAAATCTAAGAAAATACGGATTTGGACTAATCCCCGCCCTACGGGCGACAACATAAATTAGTCTCCGTATACAATCCACGGGCAACCAAAAACAAAACAAACACACACGACACGAAGTGAACATCTGGAGAAGGAGAAAGTGGTTATCATAACATGATAACATAATTAACTGCAGGGACTTGTGCCTGCAGGAAAAAGTGTCCCCACAATCAAAAACCCCTCGCAAACGAGGAGGAATCTGACGAAGTCTGCTACAATGGCCGCATCCGTCCAAACCTCCGATATACGGTGCCATAAATCAACTCGACATCTTCGGAGAGGTGGACGGATAAATCCAAATAGCATCTGCCTCCAAAATTCAGGCCAGATGTCCCAACGTCCTGGTCGCGTCTTTCGGCGGTGAGCGGCGTCCACCCTAAGGATCCGAGGAACACGATAAAACAAAGCCGAAACCGCTCCATCGCGCAAGCCCGGCTCAGAGATAACAAGCACTCCGACTATGGAGAATTCTTGTGGTACCAACAGCGAATCGAGGTCCTCGAGAAGAAGATTGAGGACATGCGTCTCGCCACCCATTGCCTGGAGGGTCAGCGAAATACTCCACGGATTCTCTCACGAGACCCTTTACAGAGCAGTTTCTATGTGAACGCGTCTCGTCTCGAAACAAGCCGCCCAAGGTGGCCCTCTTCGACGAGAAGTCTGACCCAAAGGACAACCTCGACACGTTCATAGCGGGCATGAGCTTCTAGGACAACTCGGATGTGGCTCAGTGTCGAGCCTTTCCCACCACCCTTATCCGGGCTGGGCGAGATTGGTTTCACGGCCTTACTCCACGTTCAATTTCAACCTTTGACGAGCTGGCTATTCAGTTCCTTGGTCATTTCGTTGGCAACCGACGGCAAAAAAGGACGGTAAATTACCTGTTCACCATCAAGAGCGAGGACCGGGAATCTTTCAAAGGTTACGTCACCCGGTTCTATAATGCCCTTCTGGAAGTAACCGAGCACCGTAACGAAACGATCATTACCGTCTTGAGATCGGGTCTTAGGCATAAAGAGTGGCTCCGCTCTTTTGCTTTAGCGCAACCTAAGACCATGGCCGAGGTAAAAGTCTGGACCGAGCAGGAGATCCAACTCGAATTCGAGGTTAACGCTCACCTTTCCCGAGGATATCGGACATACCAAAAGAAAAGGGACCTGGAAGAAGACAAGAAGAAGGCCGATCAGTCGAAACATTATACGTCGAGGTTTCGTGAGTACACGCCTCTCAATGTCTCGCAGGCCGAGCTGCTAGAGGAGGTAAGGAGAGAAAGATTCTTCAAGATGCTACCGATGACACAAGCAGGGAAAAAGACTCCGCGGCCCGTATTTTGCCTATCATCGGACGCAAGGGCACCCAACCGAGGATTGTAAACAGCTACGCGATTACATCAAGGAACTGATATGCTCCGGTCACTTGGCATAATACCTGCGAGACAAACGTGAAGCAGATAGGGGGCAAGCCGATCAACCGGAAACCAGAGAGCTAACGATCGGGCAGATCATGATCGTCACCGACTGACCCGAGTCCGAGAAACAAGAACACCCACCGAATCCGGTTATTCAATGAAGGAGAGTTTAAACTGTATCATCGAATCTGTATTTTCTTTAATAATAAAGATTCTTACTTCCTTGCAATCTGAACTGCTTCTTTTTGTTTCCATGCTAAAACACCCCGCAGGGCCGGAGGGTAGCTTCATGCCCGTCAAGCAAAGACTAGCCCTTCGCTCAAGTAAACGAAGCTCGGATGTGTCTATAGGTAGCCGACCAAAGCCATCATCACGACGCTGCCGGGCAGCTTCCTGCTCGGCCCATCCGCAGCGGGTAGCTTTCTGCCCAGCAACGCTGTAGAGCCAAAGCCCTCATCACAAGGCGGCCTGCAGCTTCCTGCTCGGCCCATCCACTATGGGTAGCTTCCTGCCCAACGAAGACGTGGATCCAAAACCCTCATCACGAGGTCGCCAGACAACTTCCTGCTCGGCCCATCCACAGCGTGTAGCTTCTTGCCCAACAACGGTGTGGATCTAAAGCCCTCATTGCGAGACCGCTGAGCAGCTTCCTGCTCGGGCCATTCGCAGCGGGTAGCTTCCTGCCCAACAATGCTGTGGATCCAAAGCCCTCATCACGAGGGGCCGGGCAGTTTCCTGCTCGTCTCATCCGTAGCGGATAGCTTCTTGCCCAACAATGCTGTGGATCTAAAGCCCTCATCACGAGGCGGCTGGATAGCTTTCTGCTCGGCCCATCCGCAGCGGGTAGCTTCCTGTCCAACTCTGTTGTGGATCCAGAACCCTCGTCATGAGGTGGCCAAGCATCTTTCTACTCTGCCCATCCGCGGCGGGTAGCTTCCTGCTACCGGGTGTTCACTCAAACTCAAAAAGAATGGAATCAATACTGTGGTTCCAAGGCCCTCATCATGAGACGGACAAGTAGCTTCCTGCTTGTCCCATCCGCAGCGTGTAGTTTCCTGCCCAACAACGCTGTGGATCTAAAGACCTTATCATGAGATGGCCAAGCAGCTTCCTTCTCGGCCCATCTGCAGCGGGTAGCTTCTTACCCGACAGCACTGTGGATCCAAAGCCATCGTCACGAGGCCACCGGACGGCTTCCTGCTCGACTTTAACGGCGGAACCTGAGGCCACATGTCAAAGTCGGTAGGCCGACCATTACCCGGGCACGAAGTAGACAAACTCCTAACTTTACCCAAGAAGATAAGGCTCGGATTCGGTCGATAACCAGCGCAACTCCAACCGCACCCGGATCCGAGGGAGCGACCTCATTAAGCTCTACTAATGTCTATTTTTACTTGGTATTCATGTTTGGTATTCGCTCGGTCTACTTCACCTCGACTCCGGGGTGAGGAGGGACACTGGTCTATTTCTACTTGGCATTCATATTTGGTGTTCGCTCAGTCCATGTCACCTTCACTCTGGGGTGAAGAGGGACACCTGTCTATTTCTACTTGGCATTCATGTTTGGTATTCTCTCGGTCTACGTCACCTCGACTCCGGGATAAGAAGGGACACCAGTCTATTTCTACTTGGTATTCATGTTTGTTGTTCGCTCGGTCTACGTCACCTTGACTCCGGGGTGAGGAGAGACACCAGTATATTTCTACTTGGTATTCATGTTTGGTGTCCGCTAGGTCTACGTCATCTCGACTCCGAGGTGAGGAGGGACACCAGTCCATTTCTACTTGATATTCATATTTGGTGTTAGCTCGTTCTTACGCGGACTCAACTCCAGAGTGAGAAGGGACATGGGTCTATCCACACTTATGAAATAAACAAGGATGAAAACATTACGGCCATGCACATCATAGACGAGCTAAAAATGCTTTATTGACATTCTAAATTATATACAAGATATTATAAGCTCCTCAGCTTTACAAGATACCTGAAGGCCTACAAATATAAAAACAAAAAAGGGGGTACAGGGAGTAGGAAGGACGGCGGCTTCAAACCGTCTTCTCGACCAAGGCTTCTATGTCATCCGCCTGCTCGACGGATCCGCCAGGGGCCTCAACTGCAACCTCCTGCTCGGCGGATCCGCCAGGGGCCTCAACAGCAACCGCCTGCTCTGCGCTTCTGCCTATAGCCTCACCTCCCCCTGCCGGCTCAGTGCTATCGCCGGGGGTCCTTCCTTCCCAAGGGGATCCCTTGCTCGAAGCTCCCGGTCGTCGAAACCGAGCATTGTTTCCTTAATTGTTTCGAGAGCATTGTGCCACCCGACAGTCGCAGAATCGGCAAGGTCGGCATAAAATTGGTTGGACGCCTTGTCTTCCACAGCCCTTTCTGCCTTGCTCGGCCTGTTTCGCCGCCTCATGGGCCGCCTGGGCATCTCCCTTAAACGTATCCCTTTGCCTCTTCAGGGCGTCATAGAGCTCGTTACCCTCACAAACCCGGGCCTGAAGGACCCGGTTAGACTCGGTCAAGGCCCGGTGAAACTCCTTCAGCCTCGTGACCATCAGGCCCTCCGCGACCAGCCTAGAGTCCAGGGAAGCTGCATTGTTCTCCGCCCCCTTCAGTTTGGCAAGGAGCCTTTCCCGTGCGAGGATGACTCTCCGAACATTTTCATCGTCAGAGCCACCTCCTCAGCCTCCATGGCAGCAAAGAGAGCACAATGCTGAAGGACCTGCACAAAAACACAAACAATTTTCGTCAGAAGCTAAATAGAGGAAAAAGCACTTGGGAATTTTTTAGAAGATTACCAACCTGGACGGTCTCCTAGGCTATTGCCGCCACTTAAACCTTCATGGTGCCCCGGGGAATCTTGGTTCCCGCTTCTTTCTCCATATCCGCCAACAAGCTGTCAGCCACGGATAGCCCCGATGGCACCTCGATGCAGAAGTCGCCCTCCCCACCTGTATCCCGGTCGATGGTATCCGAGAAGCCACTCTCTTGAGTCTCTAGACCGGAGACTCAGTGGAGGACGGTGTCTCCATCCTAGCATGGGGAGCCTGATTCCGGGCATGCTTCTGCCCTCCACTCCGGCATTCCTCCGAGACAGGAGGAGCAACGGCTACCTTGGCGAGAGGAGCTGGCTCAGGGACTGCGACGGGAGCGGGCTTAGACGAACTAGCGCCACCGCCCTTCCTACCTTGTGCCTTGGCATCCATGGCGGCCATGATCTTCAATCGATCCATTGGCTCTATGGAAGAAAACGAAAGAAAAAGGTCAGCAACAGGAATGGCAGAATTACGCTAAGAATAAATTAATCGGTGAAGTCCTAACTTATCCCTGAAGCACACAAGACTGAGTCCCGTCCAGCTCAAAGCACGCTCAGAAAGCAGGACATCGGCCCGTTGGATCGCCTCCCACTGCGACACTATCATTGCTTGACCCTTGGGCAATCCGCCCTGTGCCATTTGGTGGGCACTGGCCAATCCTCTCCCTCCGGAGGACCGTCGAAAACAAACTTCTCCTTCTACTCATGGATGGAAGAAGGAACGACCACTACCCCTAGTCCGGCCGCCTTACCCTTATGTTTTTTAAAAGAAAGGTAAATCTAGCTCGGTTCATCCTTGTGAGTGCCAGGGTGATTTTTGTAGCAAAGGAAGGAAAGGAGAAGGCTCAAGTCAAAGGGGATCTGATTAATCTTCAACCGGACCAGGAACCCAAGGAGAATTCTCTATGAATTCGGTGCTAGCTAGCCCGGGGCAAGCCGGAAGCAATGGAGTACAGCACAAACCTCGGATGAGAAGGGCATACGCATCCCCGCTCGGAACGCTTTCAGGTATAGAGCAATCTTATTGCCCTATATTTGGTCTGCCCGTTCGCCCTTCCTGACCCGACGAAGTGAATATATAGGGGATGTAGAAACGAGCCCTAATATCGGAAAGCTCATCCAATTGATTCAATATCGAAGGCTCATCGCGAGTATTTTCGATGCCCACCTTAGGGGCCTTCTTTGCCACCCGACGATGAAGAACAAGGGTGTCGCCACCCCTTGGGGGGCGAGCCCGATGGGGAAGAAGAAAAACATCCTCAGCTATTGAAAGCCGAGGAAGAAGAAGATGACCCACTGGACTCGGCTTCAGAAGCTGAAGCCTCATTGCCCGATTCAACCCTAACTAATCAACGAAAACTTCAGAAGAAGACATCTGTAACGACCCCAATATTACTATACCTTTGTATTTTCTTTTTTTAGTAAAATATTGTATTTATTTATTCTTAGTATTTTCCGTATAATTTGTTTTCTATTAAATATATTATTTTATTATTCCATCTATTTTTCCCAAACCCATTTCTTTAAACTAAATCTTAATCTATTTCAACTTAAACGCAAGACCTGACCTAGCCCATAACCCAAATCCAATCTCATTTTCATTTTCTTTTATAAAACTATGAGCCCAAAAGCTCATTTTCTTTTCAAGCAACAACATATATTTAATATGTACATGAACAACCTTATAGCTCATTGGTTAAGTCCTTGCATTTTTATTCCATAGGTCATATATTCAAATCCTCATTCTTGCAATTATTTTTTTATCAATTTTTATCTTTCTCATAACCTACAAAGGAGACTTTTCATTTCATCTTCTTTTTAACTCCCAAAATAATTAGAATGGTTATGAGCTATAATTTATTAGAATTATGGTGGCTATAAACCTTTTTTATATGTCAGTCTTCTTTCTTTTCTTCATCTCATATTTCTATCATTTCCTATCTCTCTCTTCATCTCTTCTTCATCCCACCCTACCCATTTCCTTTTGATCAATTCTAAAAATAAAATAAAATATCTTTTTTCTTGAGTTTGGAGAAGCACCGGTTCTATCATGTTTCAAAGACTCGGTTGAAAATTTAATTTAAATGGTGAGCCGGTTGTTATACCGACTCACACAATCTGTAAGTCCCCTCTCCTCCTCCTTTTCTTTACTTCATCCCCTTACCATGTCTCCATCACTTCGAATCTTGAGATAACTAGTAAGTCTCATGATAAAGTTTTTTGTTTAAAATGGTTGAAATAAAGCATATATGTTTAGTTATAAAATTTTGCATGCAATGGTTGGTAACATATTAAGTATTATTGTTTTAGACGGTTAATCATGACCGGATTCACATATGTTAATTCATGTTATTTATGACCGAAATTTTATTTACTTATATTTATTTTTGCATACAAGAAAACAAAGTTATAAATAAATACAATAAATTTATCATTTTCAAATACGATCTTACAAAACCTTTATCTTTAAAATAATTTTTATAAATTAATTTACAATTCTGGAAATTCTTGTAACATTAGGATAAAATAATAGATATAATTCCAAATATATAGTACAAATTTTATATCAAACCGAATAACGGTTTAGGAGTTACATAATTTTTTATTCACTGTTTTTAAAACCAGAATACTGCCAATAAGGGTCTTCTTCGAGATATCATAGCTCTTTAATCGTTGATCCAAATTAAGTATTTTCAGATATTTTGAATATCCAAATCGAAAGATATATATTTTTTTAGTTTTAAGTTTTTACTAAAAATCGACATAAAATATAGAAAACTTAGTTACAATATTAAGCGACGAATCTGGACAAAATCTTTCCTGATTCGCACACTATTTTAAAATAGGACATAACTCGAACTCCCGATATCCGTTCGTGACAAACTTTAGATGTGTAGATGTAAAATTGATAGAACAATAATTTTCTGTATACTATATTACTTAGAAACGCATGAAACAACCCGATATAGGCTTTACAATATAACATATAGTTGCTGTCCAGATATCTGAATTTCTATTTTTAACGCTGATATTAAAACGATCATAACTAAATCTTCAAAAATCCAAATCGCACGAATCTTAGTATTTTGGATAAGTACTCCAAAAGACCTACAATTGTCTAATAATTTTTATAATCTGAAACCCAATAGAAATTAACTCAAACTGCGTTTAAAAAATGTGTGACGGTACTGAACAGATTCTGATCTGTTTTGCGTGACGATACGAAAACATGTATATCTTCAGAACCGATAGTCGTATTTAGGCGAGACTGGAACTCACGTGTGCATAACACTTAAGGATGTGTTTTCGTTTATATTCTGATTTCAAATTACTTGATTAACTAGTCATACATATCACATATTTACAACATTGTTTTGGACGTTACTTTTATACTTATCTCATATCATGTTCTGTGATTGCTTATTTATTTTTATTTATATGACTTGTGATTAAATCATTACATGTTAAAATTGACTTGATCTTGACACAACTCAATCATGAATACTTGAACCCAGTATGTACACTTGAACCAACTTGACTCGAACTATGAATACAATTGGCATGACTTGCACTTGACATGACTAGATGAACTCAATCTTGAAAACTTGATATCATACATCACTTTTTGTATTCATGGATTTGATAAAGACTCGTAATATTAATCATAGGCTAATATGCACGGGGTGTTGGGGGTAGTTTGAGTATGAATCCAACGGAATCTCATGAGTCCCATTAATACAAATCATATTGTTGTGGTACCGGGCTGAAACGGTACAAATCATATTGCTGTGGTACCGGGATGAAACGGTATAAATCATAAATTCACGAATGAGGGCCCGTATTTCGAAGCCCCTAGATGATAGCCTGTTGGGTTTGGAATACTTCAATAAAAATTGAAGTCCCAATATTTTGGGCCCGTGATTCCTTACCCCTGGACGATAGCCTTGGGTTTAAGAATACTCTTGAGATTGGTTGACATTCACACTTGAACTCACGTTAGTTACTTTTACCCTTTCAGAGACCTTTTAGGACACTTACATTCACTTCATGTTCATTATACCTATACTCTACGGTCATGCTATACTTGTTTATTATGCCTATGTTATATTGCCATGCTTACATAGTTGTCATTAATATTACCATGTTATACTTGTTCATATTTTATTTCTATTCATACTATATCACATGTCGCCTTGCATATTCATTTATATACTTTCGCATCCCACCTTTCTTAGGGACTTACCGAATGCAAGTTCGCTAACGGGCATTCCACCAATTTCTTTGTTTCCTTGGAATGTTCGTCAGATAATCTAGAGATTGAGGAGATCGAACCGAGTCAGGAAAATTACTCTTAGCTTGCGGAGCAAACCGGCTACTAGTTCTTTCTTTTCAGCTTTTACTTCTTGTATGCTACGTGTTTAGGCACTTTCTTTTATACATCTTTGTTTACAGACATCATGTATTCAGTTTGAAACTTATGAAAGTTGGGAATGTAAACATATAAAGTTGGATTTTCATTATCATGTCTTTTCTTGTCATTTTCTATTTCTTATATACGCTTAATGTATTTGTTTCGGAAAATGACCTCGAAATAAATACGTCGCGTGCTTGTCACATGCCGTTACCGCTCTTTTGGGAAGCGGGGCGTGATAAAATCTAACCTGATTTAAGGAAAGGTCGACTGAAGATGAATTTTAGCTGAAGATCCGACCTAAGTGATAGAGCTCCGAGCAATCTTCAGACAACGGGAGGCAACTAAAGCAAAAGTGTTTCCTAAGGAAAGGCCTCCCCTATTTATACGCCCAGCAAAAGCCATCCGACGGTCCAAATCCACTCTCGCCAAAACGTAGCGCCGCACCCCACAGCCCTAACGACGCCACGTGGAAACTGACCATTGGACGTTTCCCACTCACGCGGATCCGGCTGGCGACGTCTAGCAGTCCGCCACCCCATGGTAGCCACGTGGCACAAAGATCAACTGCCTGAGCGAGCGAAGCGACGTCTCCTTTATAGTGCAATCATTTCGCTGATCCGCTGATATTATCAAGGATATGCATGGAAATTTAGGAGTACCATAAATCGCCGTGTAGATCCAAAGATCGAAGAGACACAGCTTCTAAATGTCATATCGTTCCCAGACAATCCACCACGAAGATTACTCGGCACCAAGCTGAACGAAGAAAACCGAGCAGACCACTCTCGTCCAGACCCATAAATTGGTGGGAACGAGAGTGAGGGTTAATGATGATACTCGTAAATGGGAATTCCCTAGATCGCGACACGTAGCAAATGACGTGTCAACCGCTTAACCCAGCTAGATTCTTAGGGGCTACAGAGCTAGAATAAATACGATGCATTAGGAACATTCCTCGGCACTGTTGGGGTCAAAAATTACACCCCGGTTGACCAAGTCAAAGTCAGTCAACCCCCAGCCAAGCGGGACCAAGCTCAAGCGAAGTGGGCCCAAACCTAAGTCAAGACCAAGAATGGAAGGGGCCGGCTCTATTCCAGGAATAAAGCAATAAATTAGTTAATACAATTTTTTTGAAATAAATGTATGAAAAATGGGCAGAAAGCCAAAATTTTGTAAACCCCATAGCTTATGTGGAAAAAAATAAGCACATAAGACATGAGATGACACAAGTTCCATTTAGCAAAGCACAAGGGGCTATATGTAAAGTGTATAGCCTATAAAGGCAAACATGATGAAAAAATTAATAACTTTTCATTCTCTCCAAAAGTTAGGGTTATGTGCCTCCTTCTCCTTCCTTAAGGTTCTAAACCTTCTTCTCTTTTCTGAATTAAATCAAGAGTTTAACTCTTTTTTGTCCAAAAAGAAATAGTTTTCACCATAAAACCCTTGAAGATGAACTCAGATCTTCCATTAAATCTCCAAAATGGGAGATTTTTAAGTCTCGCGCTCTTTTTCTCCAAGATCCAACCAACAGAGAGGAGGAAGGAGACCCATCTCCAAATATCCCACTTTGGGAAGATCCAAGACTCAAAAGACGATCCAGGGCTAAAGGGGAGAAGAAAGGGGTCCCCTTTGATCATCTCCGAAGATTTTTGGGAGTTCAACTCCATTTGTCAAAATCTTTTGGAGTCTTTCGGAATTTAACTCCATTCAAAATCTTTTGGAGTCTAACTTCACAAATAAAATCCTTTTTGGAGTTTAACTCCATTTAAAATCTTTTGGAGTTTAATTCTATAATAAAAATTCTTTTGGAGTTGAACTCCATAATAAAAAAATAAAAAACCTTTTAGGGGTTTAATTCCATATCTCGGGGCTAAGCCCCTTTTTCTGCAGGCGCCCAGCGCCTACGTGCCAGGCGTGTAAGGCGCTAGCGCCAACGTACCGGGCACGTGAGGCGCTGACGCCCAGTGCCTACGTGCCGGGTACGTGAGGCGCTGGCGCCTATGCGTCTTGCACGTGGCCCGCGGGCGCCCAGCGCCTACGTGCCGGACGTATGAGGCACTGGCGCCCGACACCCACATGTTCTTAGGATGCTACTCACCCATCTTTTTTTCCATGCACTTCCTACTAAAAATATCTCTCTCATTAGAAAAAAATTTCTAACGCGCGACATTCCCAATAAACCCCGGCCTGCCCCAGGCAGGGGGAATCTGTACATGCCTGACAAGCGCGTGCATTCCCATCTCAATGGGGTGGGGAAAACACCCTACAGATTCTGGCACGCCCGGTGAGACTTTTATCTCCTCCCATATCTCGAGTCAAGCGTTCATGCGAACTCATTTAGTATATATATCGATATTTGTACTAAAATAATGCTTTTCCGTACAGCAATCAACTTTCAACGACGATGTCTCTCAAGACGAGCTTCGTTTCTGACGCGACTCCAATTCCCTATGTGGTCAAGATCAATTCCTGCATGGTTCTCCCTGCGAGTCTCAGCCGACAATGAGAGGAGCCACCCCGTCAATTTGGTTCTGTCATCATCTACCTGGCCAGAAGTGCTCATCTGGCGGAGGTCCCAGCAAACCAAGCGGCTAAACCGACCTCAAGAGGCAGGAAGCCGAACGTTGTGGTTGCCAAAGCATCCCACCCCAAATGCAAATCCATATTCGAATAGCTCTCTACTGTTCCGACTGGGGGCAAGGCCGTCAACACCAATAGAGCCACAAAGCATCTCCAGCAAGCTTAGACGGTGCCCTTGACAGTCGCGCGAGCAGGCGTATTTTCTGGACTCTCTGTCAATCGATCTACAGCGTCTTCCCGTAGGGCCAAGCTTGCAAAGTGCTCAAAACGAAAAATTTGAGGCAGAAGTGGCTCAGATATAGAGCCAACAAAAGGACTAGGGCTCCGGCCAAGTTGAACCTTGTGAGGTTCCAAGAACAGGGTTACCCCGCAATGACGGCTGAGTTGGCCATAAAAGTCAGCAATTCTTTCGAACCTCTGAAGTGGATTCAGAAAAACGCCATGACCGCTAGAATCAATAAGACAGCAACCCAAACGATGCTGCAAAGAGACGTGTCCTAACTCCAACATAGAAAGCATGACACCGTCTCTTCAAGAGTCTATCAGACGCTTTGTGCAGCACGAAAACAGCGGGGCAAAGCCAAAAATGAAGTGCCAGCACCATTCAAGAACCCGGTCAGGCCAGCCACTTTTGTAACGACTCTGAATTTACTGTACTGAATTTTCCATTTTAATGTACAAAAATGAGTTTACAGCCTGAGTTTGAGTTATAAGTCAATTTTGTTAAACAATAACAAGAAACAACTTGTAGCTCACTGGTAAAGTCTTGCACTGCTGTGACGTAGCCCCTGTGTTCGATTCCCATCAGACACATTATTTTTTTTTCTAATTTTTTTAAAACTTTTTGGAAGCTCAAAAGATTGCACGTGCAATACACAGGGAAATGAAAAGTTCAGAAAAATCAAACAGGTACAAAATGGAGTAAACACAAAATAATACATGTGGCGCAAATCTTAAGGCCAGAAGCCCTAGATCGGCCGGCGGATCTTCCTATATGGCCGACACCAACGGCTACGATAAGCCTAATTTGCCCCGTGCTCTGCACACTTGCCTCTTCACCTACCCCTGACTCCTCTGCACTGTTTGATTTTCCTGCAATCAAAAAGAGACCTTTCAATTCACAATTTATCATAATTTTAATGCTTTTTAATCCACCATTTTAATTCCAAAACCCTAATTCTCCGCTATAAATACTATCTTTTATCTTGTCTTAGTATCATTCTGAAAATAATAGCAAAATTCTCTCAAAAAGTTCCTAAGTACAAGTGGAGTAAAGAGGAGTTAGCAAGTGGGCAACTTCCGGCGAAGATCGAAGTCAATTACGGAGCTTCTGCGATGCCACGAAGACCCACTTCCTTTTCCTCATCCTTTTTCCTAAGTTTCAAAACAGTAAGTCCCTCTCAATCTCTCTTCCTCTTCATTGAAATTTCATTTCAAAACTTATATCGGTAAGTGGAGTTAATACCGATATCCTTTTTTTTAAACCCTAGAAACTCCTTATCCTTTATTCTTTGATCAACCAAGTTTTTACACAATATTTGTAACTTTAAACCCTAATATTTAGAATCAAATTTTATCAAAATTCTCAAGTGAAACAACAATAGTAGCACTTTTTCATTAAAATACCTTGAACTTTATAAACACCTCTTTTAGTATTTGTTAAAAAAATATATTAGGAAAACTTCATGGGGTAACGACCTACCCCACACGCACACTTGGTTTCATAGAACGATTCTCATTGCATGTATTTTCGTTGCAAAGTATAATATTACAATAAAATACCACATAACTTTAAAAAAAACCGGATTTATTTTAAAGCGGTATTTTCTATCTTTTGCGATTACACATCTACAACCCTTTTTAGGGGGCCCGCTAATGGATGGTGCGGATTATCACACATCCTTAGGCTAGTAGAGCGAGATGCAGACCTCCTCACGGAGCATTCAATCTCGAAAGGATTTAAATACAGTTTTTTTAGAAATACGAATTTTCTAAATAAAATAAAATTATTTTTAAAATTAAAATTATATAAAATTATAAATCCCTATTTTCAAAATATAATAAACCTATGTTTTTCAAAAATGCAAAAATTAACAAATGTCAATAAAATAACATCAAGATACCAAAAATGCAAGTTTTACAATAAAATATCATGAACTTTCTAAACTAAGTATTTATCACTAAAGTACCACAATACTTAAAATTCATGCTCATGAAAAGCCTAAGTAATACTAATCACCCTCAAGGTTTTATTTTTAAACTATATTAAAATATTTTTCATAAAACCCATTCGAGATATATAAAACAATATTTAAGGACTTTAGTAAATATAGGTTTAAGCGGGATCAATTCTCTTGAGCACCGGGGAGCCGGAAAAAGTGAGTGCTTGTCTATTTAAGGTAGACAACTTAACGAAGTTATCAATGGTAATTATCTTGGAAAAAGACAAATTCTGCGGTCCATGTGCAGCAGTTACCGATGATTCCAGAACCTAATTCAAGAGCTAAATCTGTTTACACGTGTCTGACTCGGTCTGAGTCTAATTCAAACCTGAATCTAAAATCAAACATGAATACTTGATCATGAACATGAATACTTGAAATCAAACATCAATATCAAACATGTATAACTTGATTTGACTTGAACGAACCATGGTTATAACTTGACTTGACTACTTGAATACTTGACTATATCCTGAACATGAATACTTGAACAATTTGTATCCATGGTTTCGACAAGACTTGTAATTATAATCTATACAATACAATACGCTGGGATAAAGGGGTAAATTGATATGGAACGTATATAGTGACACGAGAGGTCACTTAAAAGACATCTACATGAATTCTCGTGTCGTTGTCCCATGGGTTATGATAGGGCCTTGTACTGCATGTTACCATAGTCCACGGGGTAAGATGGACTCCTCTCGTATACATGAATACCTTCTGTATCAAGCTACAAACAACCATGTTATAATAACCATTATATATCCGTACAACTTACCAGTTCATTCACATTACTTATTATATTCACTTTCTTCTTTTAGGACTTACCGAGCTCTAGTTCGCTGATGACATTCCTTCCTTTTTTTTGAATGTTCGTCAGGAGGACATGACTCTCAGGAGACCGAGCCTAGCCAGGAGGACTTGGATCATCTTGCGGCACAACCTGACTTCTAGTTCCTTGTACTTTCATTTTTCTATATGCCATTGATTAGGCACTGTTTTATATCATTGTATCTTTTCAGTTTCAAACATTTGTATGTAAAGATGAATGTAAATAAAGTTGATATTTCATTTTAATACTCTTGTCATTCTTGTTCATTTTATATATTTCTTAATTATGCTTAACGTATTTATTTCTTAGTAAATACGTTGTGGCCTGCCACGTCATCGTTTCCGTCTCCTGGAAAGCGGGGCATGACAGCCTTCAATCAGCTACCAAGGATAGCAGCCCGCAAAATCAACTACCAAGGATGAAAAGATGGCCGGATATGTTATCCACACTGTTAGGGTCAAAATTTGCACCCCCGGTTGACCGAGTCAAAGTCAAGGTCAACCCCAAGCCAGGTGGGCCCAAGCCCAGATCAAGTGGGCCCATGCCCGGGTCGAGCCCAAACATGAAGCGGCCGGCCTCCCCCATGCCAAGATGAAAATTTTGTAACAAATAATTTTGTTGTATTTCTTTTATTTTATTTTATGAATAAATGTAAGAAAAATAGGCATAAAGCCAAATTTTTGTAAAGCTCATGGCTTATGTGCAAAAAGAAATGGCACATGAGCCATGTGATAGGCAAAATGCCATTTTGAAAAGCCCAAGGGGCTATATGTAAAATGGATAGCCTATAAAGGCAAAGATAATGAAATATCTCAACAACTTTTTTTTCTCTCTCCAAAAAAAATCCAGATCTGTGATCTTCTTCTTCCTCAAGGTTCTAAAACCTTTCTTTTTTCTTTTGAATTAAATCAAGAGTTTTACTCTTCCTTTTTCAAAACTAAATAGTTTTTCACCACAAAACCCACAAAGGGGAACTTGGATCTACCATTAGATCTTAAAAAGAAGAGATTTTTAAATTCTCACATCTCTTGATCTTCAAGATCCTGCCAACAAAGGAGGAAGAAGGAGACCCATCTCCAGAGACCCCACTTTGGGGAAGAACTAGGGCTCAAGAGGAGAAGCCCTTCATCAGCTTCAAAACATCCTAGGAGTTTAACTCCTCATATATATATATATATATATATATATATATATATATATATATAAACAGAATAATAAGTGCTCCTTTCTAGGAGTACAACTTCCATTGCAGGGACCAAGTCCCTTTTGCTGCTCGAGCGCCCACGTGCTGACACGTGGCGCGCTAGCGCTCTTGCGCTCGGAGCGTTAGCGCCCAAAGCGCTAGCGCCCGAGCGCCCACGTGCTGACACGTGGTGCGCTAGCGCTCTTGCGCTCAGAGCGCTAGCGCACAAAGCGCTAGCGCCCGAACGCCCACGTGCTGACACGTAGTGCCCTATCGCTCTTGCGCTCAGAGCGCTAGCGCCCGAGCGCCCACGTGCTGACACGTGGCGCGCTAGCGCTCAAAGCGCTAGCGCCCGAGCGCCCACGTGCTGACACGTGGCGCGCTAGCGCTCTTGTGCTCAGAGCGCTAGCGCCCGAGCGCCTACGTGCTGACACGTGGTGCGCTAGCTCTCAAAGCGCTGGCGCTGGCCCCACGCATCCTTTGGATGCCCTTTCCCCCTTTATATATACACACACACACACACACACATATACATATGTATACATATATACTCACACACATACTCCACAACACTATCCCCCTCAAAAAAAATTTGGGCCGGGGCGCTATCTCGCACCCCGCAAGGGGGCTGCTAGCCTCCTTGACCCCAGCCCGCTATCCGGGTAGCGGGACCCCCGTAAAAACTCTGCGGGGCCCCCGATATATCCAAGCCTCCTCCAAAACAAAACACACGTACACTGCACATTGAGTTCACATGACCAGTTTAACCCGTCAATCGGAGGTTCCCTCGCTCCAAGGGCGAGGGGTAATTAACGGCAGCTTAGTACGTGGCTGCCGGAGATTCGGATCCCCATAATCAATAAACTCCCGCCTACCCTAGGCAAGGGGAATCTGTAGTACGTCTGACAAGCGCACGCGTATTCCCATCTCAATGGGGTGATGAAAAACACCCTACAGATTCTGGCACGCCCGGTGAGACCAATCTCTCCTCCTATATTTCGGGTTAAACATTCATGCGAACTCAATCAATATGCATACCCATATCTATACTAAAATAATGCTTTTTCATGCAGGTTTCAAGCAATCACTTTTCAACAATGTCTCCTATGATGAACTCAGCTCTCAGCACGGCTCCCGTCTCCTACACGATGAAGATAGACTCCAGGACGGTCCTTCCGGCCAGTCTCGGGTGACAATAGGAGGAGCCGCCACTACCATTTGGCACTATTCTGTTCGTGTCAGCTAACGCCATCCCAGCTCCTCAAGCCCCGGTGACAGACAAACCGGTCTCGAAAAACAAGAGGCCAAATGTGGTGGTCTCGAAGGTGCCCCAACTCAAACGCAAGTCGGTGTTTGAACGACTCTCCTTAGCCCCAGCTGGGGGCAAGGACATCAACACCAACAAAGCAACAAGGCCTCTCGAGCAAGCTCCGGTGGTGCCCTTGACAACTTCTCGATCGGGTGTCTTCTCTAAGCTCCCCGCTAATCGACTCACGGTGGCTTCCCAGGAAACAGATGCCCGCCAAGCCCTTAAAATTGGGAAGCTAAGGCAGAAAAGGCTCAGATATAGAGCCAACAAAAGGGCTAGGGCTCCTGCTAGGCTAAACCTCATGGGGTTCGAAGAACAGGGTTACCCCGCCGAAGATAGGGAAATGGCTGGATATGTGGTCCACACTGTCTACACGGTGGGCACGCGCAGCAAGAGCAAAGACGGGGCCACCACGTCTCAGATCCCATCTGGCTTGAATGTGGTTGCCGCTTCCCAAGAACAGCCGCCTCCGCTGGATGATGAAAACCCTCTCGATGAGGATGATAGGAAGAAAGACCCTTCGGTCCATGAGGAGTCGGGCTCGGAAAGCGAAGATGAGCCAATCTTCCGTCCTAAGAACGCAGAGCAGCAACTTCTCCAAGAGCTCCGAAAACAGCTCAGAAGCAAAGACAAGGAGATGGCCAAGCTCTACTCAAAAATTGACGACTTGAAAAATATCGTCTTACAGCTCACGGCCCAACTTGCCTCTCAGCAGCCCAATCAGGCGCAAGGCTCTCATGAACCGGGAAACGGTGTCCCGAAACAGCCGACGCCCGTTCCCTCAAATCCAAAAGTGGGCGGACCGCATGAAAATCAGTCGCATCCTATCTCGGGAAATGTCTTGGCTGCTGATAACAGTAGCCCGCTAACTCAAGATCAAATTATGGATTTAGTTGCCAGCAAAGTCAAAACATTGGTGGCCGAAGCCGAAGAGCAAAAAGATATCAGCAATAGTGGGAGACCATATCCTGCTCAGTATGATCTGGTAGAATTTCCTAGCGGCTATGTCATCCCCAAATTCAGAAGATTCGGTGGGACGGGAAATGCGAATCAGCACATCGCCCTTTTCAAAGCCTCATGCAGGAACACTAGGGGCAACGATGCGCTTCTCCTCCGCCAGTTCGTTAATAGCTTGACCGATGTTGCTTTCGACTGGTACGCGAGCATACCGGATGGCTCCGTTACTACTTTCGTCCAAATGGAATCTTTGTTTCGACAAAGGTTCATGAGCGTCAGCGATAAGATCACCATTGCCGAGCTCTTAAGGACCAAGCCCAAGAACAACGAAAGCAGCACGAATTTTATAACCCGATGGCGTAATCTCTCCGTCAAATGCGAACCACCGATAGAGCAAGACCAATCTGTCAGTCTCCTCGTCGTAAATCTCAACAATTGGATGGCCCCGTTTCTATGCACCGCGGGTCTCAAAATATTCCAAGAGCTGACCAGGAAGGTTCAGATGCTGGAGCGCTCAAAGCAGGAGTCCTCCTATGACTCCCAAAATAACAATAGGTCCGGGAGAAACCGAAAGGACGAAAATCGCAAAGGCGGAAATTCCGACGATACTGAATCTTTCAATGCCTCGGCTAACCGAAATAAGCAAGGGTCGAGTGGGCCTAATGCCAACTAGCTTCGGAAGCCAATGTTCGGAGAGGGAGGAGAATCTCTACTGAAAGAGAAGCTGGACAAGGTCTATTCCTTCAGAAGGGACAAAATCCGTAAAATATTCAAAGACGCCCTGAGGAACGGTCTACAACTGCCAGAGTCAAAAAAACCGCAGGAAGCGAATAGGACCGACGACCCCAAATACTGCCCCTATCACAGAGTGATAGGCCATGCCATTGAGGACTGCTTCGTCTTCAAAGATTGGGTCGAAAAGCAATACAAGGCAGGAGAGATAGAACTGTCTAAAGGCGTGTTAACAAACAGTCCAGCTGCGACCGCCAATTTCATACAAACGAAGACCGAAGTTCTTCATGAAACTGATTCTCTCAGACATCTGCCTTTCTCTAAAAACAATCGACCACCACGTCATTAAACTGGGAATAACCGACCTCTAAGTCGTTAAACTGGGAATGTAAAAAAAATATGTAAATAAAAAAAAAGTGTAAATAAAAGAGAAATAAAGAAAAGCCGAAATGATGGGACAACTCGCAATAAAAACCAGAGAGTAAAATAAAGATGAAATAAAGCCGAAATGATGGGGCAACTCGCAATAAAAATCAGCGAGTAAATAAAGATGAAAATAAAGCCGAAATGATAGGGCAATCACGATCTTCGCGATAAGAAAAGCTGAAATGATAGAGCAATCGCGGTAAAAAAAACAAAAAAAACAAAAACAAAATAAAAAAAACAACGACGAATGATGAGTCGCTCCTGGTACCATATTCCAGTGCAGCGATGCAGACGCCAACAAAAACCCAATTTCCCAAAATTCTTCCAGCCCTACGGCCAGTCCCCAAATCGATTGCCGTATACAATCCACGGGCTCAAATGATTCTCGTCATAACCATGCCCCACCGTAATCACCAGTTACGCGCTGGTCTCCGCCTTTGGAATTATGCTCCATTGAGAAGACCCACTCATGTGTCCTCACGATACATGAGGAGAACAAACCTTTGTGGGATCCTTACGACTCATAAAGGAAAAACACACTTAGGAGTCCTCACGACTCCTAAGGAGAAAATACACCTGCAGGATCCTTACGACTCGTAGGGAGAAAATGCTTTTATGGGACCCTCACGGCCCATAAAATTGAAAAGCCTTAGATGATAGGGATCTAAACCTATCTCCTAAGCCATCGCTCCCCAACCCCCAAGTGGCGAATGATGAGTTGCTCCTGGTACCATATTCCAGTGCAGCGATGCAGACGCCAACCAAATTCCAAATCCCATACCCCAATGGCGAATGATGAGTCGCTCCTGGTACCATATTCCAGTGCAGCGATGCAGATGCCAACAAAATCCCGAAATTTTTCCGGCCCTACGGTCTGGATCATATATCCTGCAAAACCGTATACAATCCACGGGTGTAAAACAATCCCAATCTCTTCCACGTCCTACTGGTGAGACCACATTCAAAGTCCTCAAAAAAAATGGTATGTCCACAAGTAAAATGGGCACGGATGAAAACCCGAAAGGGCTCCGTGAGTAAAAACGGCAGGACTGCCGGCGAGTTTGTGAAAACCCGAAAGGGCGCAAATTCGTGAAAAAGATATGAAATGCACTCACAAAGTCCTCTCGACTTTGTGAGGAGAAAATTCCCGCGTGATATCCTTACGACTCACAAAGGAGCAACACACTTCGGAGTCCCCATGACTCCAAAGGATAAAATACACCTACGGGATCCTTACGACCCGTAGGGAGAAAATGCTTTGTGAGACCCTTATGGCTCACAAAATTGAGAAGTCTTAGGTGATAGGGACCTAAAACCTGTCTCCTGAGCCATCGCTTCCTGATAAACAAACGCAAATGATGATTCGCTCCTAGTACCATATTCCAGTGTAGCGATACTGATGCCAAGCAAAAACCAATTCCCAAATTCTCTCGGGGCAAATGATGAGTTGCTCCTGGCATCATTCCAGTGCAGCAATGCAGATGCCGACAAAAAAAATCTCCAAATCCTCTCATGGCAAATGATGATTCGCTCCTGGTACCATATTCCAGTGTAGCGATGCTGATGTCAACCCAAATCAAATCAAACCAGCAACCTCTGCGGCGGAATCATGCTCCGTCCCAAAATTTACCCCATGTCGAAATCACGCTTCGCCTCGGGATATCTACCTTCCCTGTCGGAATTATGCTTCGGCTCGGAATCAACCAGCGACCTCCCTGCCGGAATTATGCTCCGCCTCGGAATCAAGTCAACCAGCAAGCTCTGCGTCGGAATCATGCTTCATCTCAGAGTGTACCCCGTGTCGAAATCATGCTTCGCCTCGGTGTAGCTACCTTCCCTGTCGAAATTATGCTTCGTCTCGGAATCAAGTCAGCCAACAAGTTCTGCGCCGGAATCATGCTCCGTCTCAGAATGTACCCCGTGTCGAAATTATGCTTCGCCTCGGAGTATTTGCCTTCCCCGTCGGAATTATGCTTCGCCTTAGAATCAACCTCTGCATCGAAATTATGTTTCGGTCAGAATGTCTGCCGCTCGTCGGAATGATGCTCCGATACCTGGAATCATGCTCCGATCTTCGGATTGATGCTCCGATCCCTCTGGAATGATTCTCCGCTCTTCGGAATAATGCTCCGATCCACAGAATTATGCTCCGACTCTTCGGAATGATGCTCCGATCCCTGGAATCATGCTCCGCTCTTCGGAATGATGCTCCGATCCCCTGGAATCATGCTCCGATCCCTGGAATCATGCTCCGCGCTTCGGAATGATGCTCCGATCCCTGGAATCATGCTCCGCTCTTCGGAATGATGCTCCAATCCTCTGGAACCATGCTCCACTCATCGGAATGATGCTCCGATCCCTGGAATCATGCTCCGCGCTTCGGAATGATGCTCCGAACCCTGGAATCATGCTCCACGCTTCAGAATGATGCTCCGAACCCTGGAATCATGCTCCGCCCTTCGGAATGATGCTCCGATCCCTGGAATCATGATCCGCCCTTCGGAATGATGCTCCGATCCCTGGAATCATGATCTGCCCTTCGGAATGATGCTCCGATCCCTGGAATCATGCTCTGTCCTTCGGAATGATGCTCCGAACTCTAGAATCATGCTCCGCCCTTCGGAATGATGCTCCGATCCCTGGAATCATGATCCGCCCTTCGGAATGATGCTCCGAACCCTGGAATCATGCTCCACCCTTCGGAAGGATGCTCCGATCCCTGGAATCATGCTCCGCAAATCAGAATGATGCTCTGATCCCCAGAATCATGCTCCGCTCCTTGGAATGATGCTTCGACCCCTGGAATTATGCTCCACCCTTCGGAATGATGCTCCGATCCTTGGAATCATGCTCTGCCCTTCGGAATGATGCTCCGAACCCTGGAATCATGCTCCGCCTTTCGGAATGATGCTCTGATCTTGGAATTATGCTCCACGCTTCGGAATGATGCTCCAATCTTCTCCGATCCCAGGAATCATGCTCCGCGCTTCGGAGGGATACTCCGACCTTGGAATTATGCTCCGCGAATCAGAATGATGCGCCGATCCCCGGGAATCATGCTCCCCGGGATGATGTTCCGCCCCCGGAATGATGTTCCACCTCGATGTTCAGCTTCAAGATCCATCAATTTCATGCACACAACTCAAATGTGCGGTGTGCATTTATTGATGGGGGGCACTTTGTGGGGGTCAAAATTTGCACCCCCGGTTGACCGAGTCAAAGTCAAGGTCAACCCCAAGCCAGGTGGGCCCAAGCCCAGATCAAGTGGGCCCATGCCCGGGTCGAGCCCAAACATGAAGCGGCCGGCCTCCCCCATGCCAAGATGAAAATTTTGTAAAAAATAATTTTGTTGTATTTCTTTTATTTTATTTTATGAATAAATGTAAGAAAAATAGGCATAAAGCCAAATTTTTGTAAAGCCCATGGCTTATGTGCAAAAAGAAATGGCACATGAGCCATGGGATAGGCAAAATGCCATTTTGAAAAGCCCAAGGGGCTATATGTAAAATGTATAGCCTATAAAGACAAAGATAATAAAATATCTCAACAACTTTTTCTTTCTCTCTCTAAAAAAAATCCAGATCTGTGATCTTCTTCTTCCTCAAGGTTCTAAAACCTTCCTTTTTTCTTTTGAATTAAATCAAGAGTTTTACTCTTCCTTTTTCAAAACTAAATAGTTTTTCACCACAAAACCCACAAAGGGGAACTTGGATCTACCATTAGATCTCAAAAAGAAGAGATTTTTAAAATCTCACATCTCTTGATTTTCAAGATCCTGCCAACAAAGGAGGAAGAAGGAGACCCATCTCCAGAGACCCCACTTTGGGGAAGAACTAGGGCTCAAGGGGAGAAGCCCTTCATCAGCTTCAAAACATACTAGGAGTTCAACTCCTCATATATATATATATATATATATATATATATATATATATATATATGTTAGTTATATGTATGCCCTAGAGGCCATTACTGTACATTGGATGTATATTGTAGTGGATGCTGGGACATATATAGGGAGGACTTTCTTGCTCGACATGATAGTATGCTATCTGGTTACTCTTTACCTTAAGTGTATACTGATTGTCTCTCTGATACATGTTGGTAAAGCCCTTAGGATGTGTACTTGACTACCTAGACTATGATGCGGATCATACTAGTGGGGACATGGTAGTCCATAAGTACATCCTTCAAAGTCCCTAGTCGTGGGTGTATCGAGACGGGGCATCGATATACCAGAGTAGACTAGCGTATACCTTCTCGACCCATACAGATGGGCGATGGATGATCCCATATCCATTGGTGTTTGACATCAGAGATGATATACGGGTGCTCAGTAGAGACTGGGTACACTGGACGGACTCGCCGAGAACTCCCAGATGGTATTATACCTTACGTCAGATGGCAGTTCTCTGGTGACACTGGTATCAGAGCTACTAGGCATTGGATGTCGACCTATGGGGGGTTCTCACTGTGTGACAGTGTGGCGAAGCATAGGCTCTTACCCCCAGGGTGTCCCGAGACCGGAAGGTGTTCCGGCGGGTTGTAGTCCTCGCGAGGGGGCATGCGTAAGATAGTGCCTAGGAACCCTACAGTGGTATCAGAGCCTAGCTAGAGCCTTAGGCGATGCGTAGATGGAGTTAGAAGTCCGATTAAACCGAAACCCTAACACAAATTTGCTCTCTGGACTTTTTCCAAAAATTGGGTTTTTTCCAGATTAAAAATATGCAGAAAATTCAGCAGGAAATTCTAAGAATTACGGTGCAAAAATTACCTAATGATCTATCTAAAGTGCGGCGGAACCGCGGCATTAGGGTGCTAATGCGGCGGTTCCGCGGCCATTTTGTCTCTTCTCCCATTGAATTTTGCACAGTAATTCCTATTTTGCAGTGCTGGTTTTCCTGGGATATTTTTTTCTGAACTCAAGAGTTGAGTTTTCTGGGTTGTATTGGGGACTCGGTGTTTCGATCGGATTGTCTAATTTTGTCTATGTGGCTTTCCGGATATTTTAGAATATGTTAAAAAGTTCGACCGGATATAAATACCCACCTTTTACCCTGCCGGAAAATTTCCAAGTGTTGGATTTTTCTGTGGTTTAAGGACGTTCCAAGTAATGCAAGTAACGCGATGGTCCCTCTAGAAGACAACAAACCTTAACTCGATTATGTGACCGTCTTGAACTGCCCTTTGAACCTTCGGGTTTGGGGCAGTACGGCATGCCACATGTGAGGCGTTGGCTTGACCCTTCTACGGCTGGACCGTTGGTACTGAGGCACGAAGTGAATGTTTTTAAACTTATTTCAAGTGTTGATCTGTTTCGGGAAAACTTGGGTGTTCGATTGTCCGATCGGAAAGTTTAACATTTTCTATTTATCCGGAATGGGATACAACATTTGGAATTCACAAACAGTTATGAGATAACTGAATGAATGTTATAAATCTAGCGGTTTAGTCTCACTTGATCGGTTGCCACGAAATTTTGATGTGATCAAAAGTCCGTCGCAATCACGTAGCGTACGCGGATACTTGCCGGGTAAACTTAATAGACAGCCTCGCTCCATAGCCCCGACCAAGTGACTGTAGGAGAACCCCGTCGCCGAAAGCATCCGTTCGGGTGCTCACGGCAGCGGTGTTCCGCCTTAGTGCACTTCGTCGATGGTATCGGGGGTGCGGCCGCCTACTAAAGTTTGCGACGAGCATTCGATCAGGTTGTCGGGAATCTTGTTGAATTGCCCGACTTGATATTGAAAAGTGTTTTCGATAATGAGACTGAAATGCGGGGTTTATAATTGTTAGGCATGCGATGTCTAAGGAATTCATTCGATTAGGCATGCGATGTCTAAAGAGGTTGCGGATTCCAACTGTTGTAGTTTTACACTTTCTTTTCTGTGACCGTAAGTGTAATATGTGATATCGCCGGTTTCGTTGCTATATGTCAACGACAATTGGGATGCGCATATTTACTTACGTTGATGACATGTGATGTTATGTGTTGCTGGATATGTTATATTGGATCGTCGTGTTTGAATAGCCGGGGGTTTTTATGTGAGATGAGTGTTTTTCATTTTCATTCATGTAAAAACTTGTATGTAATATTCTTTTATTAGGGCACTTCCAGGTTGCGGAAGTTGTCACCGTTGATATATATTATTTACTTTTCTACACTAGGATAGACCCGAGGAGGAGGGCACAAGTAACCGGGTTCTGGAGTCCAGAGGGAGACCAACTCGAGGAGTCGAGTCCGGGTCTCCTAACTCCAGAATTGGTAGGATTGCTTGCCGCTCTTGTAGGGGTCTAGGGGTGTGGGTTTGGCTATTCATCGCGACCGTGGAATTCGTGTTTTATACTGGCTCGTATTGAAAACACGGACGTCCTAGTATATCCAATATTTCATATGTTTCTTCTGCTGCGATATCTGTGATGTGATCATGTGATGTTCTGTGATAAATACAGTATATATTATATATGATATATTATATAGGCGTTACTTATGTTTTACACCTGCGCTAGCCCTGCCCCGCTCTGCCGTTAGTTACCTAACCTAACGGTGCACGAGGGGACATCGAGGCGAATGCGGATGGCATAAGTGTACGTCGTATTTATCTGTGATGTTTAGGTACTTAAATGATGGGACTTCATTAATGAGATTAATGAAATAAAAGAAACCTAAGATGTTGTAGAATCGAATTTCAAAATAAAACAGATAGCTACAGTTCTTGCTTTGCACAGCGGTATATGTGATATATCCTGCACCTTATTCGATAAGGAAAGGACCGAGATCTCTTCACCGGGAGTGACTCCTTTAGCAATAACTGGCAGATGCTACACACTCGGTTTGTCTTTTGATTGCTTTTAAGAGTTTTTGCTTTTCACAGTGATATATATGATATATCCCGCACCTCATTCGACGAGGAAAGGACCGACGATCCCTTCACCGGGAGTGACTCCTTTAGCAAAAATAGAAAAACCTCAAAGACACTCCATTTCAAAATTCATTCGATCCTACAACGATATCAAGTTCTTTACGCAATAGGTTTTCAGAAAAACCTGTCGTAGCCCTCTGTCATTTTAGATAAGTCCTACTTGGTATTCGTGCTACGTTTGTTGACCTCCGTCAAGGCGTAGTGTGCGGTAGCTAACTAGTATTTATCTGCTTATGCATATGATGCAGATTGGATTAGGGTAGTCGTGCGGCCTTGTTGACCTCCGTCAAGGGTCGTGCGGGTGGGTTTAATTCGATCAAGAAATGATGGGTTGAACTTGACTAGTAGCCTATGGTTTGTTGACCTCCGTCAAGGTCATAGGGTGCTGGGGGCAAAATATTATCGGGAATTTCAAGTGTTGAAATTTGCAATGAGATTGCATACCTTCTATGAGATAGTTGGATCCCGATACCCGCTGCGAGTAAGAGTTACTCCTGGGAGAGTTTTACACATTACAATTAGCCGATCAAGTAGGTGTCTAGAAAGGTGTTAACGAGGTTACGCCTCTGGGAAAACGAGGTTTACATTAATTAGGTTCGTGCGAAAGCACGGGGGACCTCCCTCAAAGTACCGACACTGGCCTGGCTGAAAGATTGGCGAACTTGTAGTGTGTAATTAATCCCGGCTAGTCTTTCCTTTTAGGGTTTGAAGGAAGATTTGATAAAAAGCAGTGGGAGCCATCCTGATTAGATAAAATAATAACCAATCTATTCTTGACAGAGCGCACGCTGAGTGTTTTCTTCTCTCTCTCTCCTGGTAGCGACCATATCACGCCTTAATCAAGATAATAAAACGGATATTTGACCGAACCCGCTTGTTATACTAAGCTGGGGAACGTTGGTCCCGCTCCAACTTATAATTGTTATAAGACAGAGCAGGAAATTGGGGAATACCAGATTTCCCGTGCCGCCCAAATGAAGAGAGTGCATGCTGATGCATCATCTTCGGGTGTGTTCATTACAAAGAACTGTTTCTCTGTATCCTCTACGTCCTGGGTATGTGATACCAGATCAGGATCCCAGATATGTAATCTATTACATAGGGCTACAGAAAGGTAGAGAACTGAGAATGGGTGATAAGTTTCATGAGACAGAAAACGGGGCAAGTGTTGCAGCCAAGTCTGTTGGTCACTGTCACCCTGTATTATCAATACATTGATTCTGAACGAATGTTATTAGATACCGAACCTGATATAAAAAATCATATCAGTCTCTTTATTAGTAAAGAAATGATAAAATTTTGTATTGTTGGATAATGTTTTGAACATTTCCTATATCAAAAGTTGATCGGTTCAGGCACGTTATCTAAAAGCATTGACGTTCTAAATCAAACTACAGTTCTTAGTATACAGAACACACACAAGAGGAAGAGTTCAGAAATGAACGATTCCTTCTTGAGGCATTGTAGACTAGGTCATATCAATGCGACCCGACTAGCTGAAGTTACATGTAGATGCATATTTAAATTAGTTTGAATTTACATCTTGTGAAACTTGCCAGTCATGTCACAGAGATAAGATGACAATAGCCCTGTTTATTGAAAACAGAGAAAGAGTTAATGAACTCTTGGGACTGATACATGTTGATGTAAGTCCCCTGTCTACACATACCAAGACCGGTTCTTTGTACTTCATTACATTCTCTGATAATCTCTCAAGATTCAGACATATGTTCCTGTTGAAACACAAGTCCGAACCTTTTGAGATATTCACATAATATAAGTTAGAAGTAGAGAACCAAAATACGGGTATAAGTATTATGTCCTTTGATGTGATCAGGGAGGAGAATACTTGAGCACGGAAATCCTGGACTATTCTAAAGAAGAACGAGATTCTCTCTCAGCATTACTCCTCCGTATACACCATAGCACGATGGTATATCGGGGCAGAGCAATCACACCCTATATGATAAGGTGTGCTCTATGATGAGTACTACTGAGTTTCCTATTTCCTTTTGGGAGTTATGCACTTAAGAAGCTGCATACCTATTGAATAGGGTTCAAATCAAATCAGTTGCCTACCACTTCATATGTGATATGGAAAGGAAAGAGCCCATATCTTAAGTTAGTTAAGATTTGGGGTTGACCGGCCTATGTCTAAAAGCAAAATCCGGACAAGCTCGAGGCAAGGTCAGTTATGTAGAACTGGAAGTGTTTCAGCTATACAAACTACAACAGATGATTTGGTAGAACCGAAGGATTCAACAGTAACCAACGAACTTCAGCCTCTCCGCCGATCTAGTAAGTTTCCTCACCCACCTGAGAGATACTTTGGTTTCTCTATGACAGTGGGAGCGAGGATTGCATCATGAGATGATGACCCAACTAGCTTCGAGCTGGCCATCAGGAGTAAGACTCTGTAAGAATGGCTGGATGTTTATCGATCTGAGATGGAATCCTTATACACCAACAAAGTATGGACTTTGGTTGCTATATCTGAAGGGTTAAATCCCCATCAGGAGCAAGTAAATCTTGAGAAGATTACTTGGTATAGATGGAAAAGTTGAGACTTTCAAAGCTAGACTTGTTAAAGGTTTTCGTCATCGACCAGGTGTGGATTATGATGAAACCTTTTCTAAGTAGCTATGCTTAAGTCCATCCAGATCCTACTTGCCACGGCTACATACCATGACTACGATATCTGGCGGTTGGGTGTCATGACAGCTTTTCTAAATGATGTTTTAGAAGAGTGCGTCTATAAGTACACAGCCAGAGGGCCTCGTAGACAGTGGGAGTAGCGGAAACGTGTGCAAGATGCTTTATAAGATAAAGCAGGCATCGCGGAGTTGGAACATCTGTTTTGATGGATTAGTCAAAGAAGTTGACATCATCAAAATGGTAGATGAACCTTGTATAAACAAAAAGGTAGTAGGGAGTATGGTGACGATCCTCGTGGAGTACGTGGATGACATACTCTTGATATGGAAGGAGTTTCCTATGCTACGCTCGATCAATCTCCGCTTATCACAAAGATTCTCCATATAGGATCAAAGTGATATCTCCTAAATCCTGGATTTTGGATCTATGAGATAGATCTAATTGGATATTAGGATGCTCACTAGTTGTAGTGAGATGGTATCAATCGATCATGAGGAAAATCACTGGAAGTGTTCTAGGGTGATAAAGACGACTGAATGTCAGTCACAGGCATTGTCTTTACCCTCTATCGAGGGACGGTATGTTGGAAGAGTTCCAAGCTAGATACCGTGACATACTAGACGATAAAGGCAGGATACATCGCTACTTAAGATGCTACCAAAGAGGCTGTTTGGGTGTATATTAGTTCATGAGATGAACTTAGTTCCTACCATTGTGAGACAATGGAGTTGTGGCTTATGCCAAGGAACGCCGGTCCCATCAGTGATCCAGACAAATTCTAAGGCAGTATCACCTGATCATGGAGATGGCTGATCTCCAAGGTGATCGAGGTTAGGAGAGTTGACTTAGAAGATAACACGGCGGATCCACTCACGAAAGCCTATTCCCAGAGAGAGACTTTTATGGGATGGTTGAGTATGAGATACTACAACCACTGCTATCAGATGGCCCTAGTGCAAGTGGGAGATTGTTAGTTATATGTATGCCCTAGAGGCCATTACTGTACATTGGATGTATATTGTAGTGGATGCTGGGACATATATAGGGAGGACTTTCTTGCTCGACATGATAGTATGCTATCTGGTTACTCTTTACCTTAACGTGTATACTGATTGTCTCTCTGATACATGTTGGTAAAGCCCTTAGGATGTGTACTTGACTACCTGGACTATGATGCGGATCATACTAGTGGGGACATGGTAGTCCATAAGTACATCCTTCAAAGTCCCTAGTCGTGGGTGTATCGAGACGGGGCATCGATATACCAGAGTAGACTAGCGTATACCTTCTCGACCCATACAGATGGGCGATGGATGATCTCATATCCATTGGTGTTTGACATCAGAGATGATATACAGGTGCTCAGTAGAGACTGGATACACTGGACGGACTCGCCGAGAACTCCCAGATGGTATTATACCTTACGTCAGATAGCAGTTCTCTGGTGATACTGGTACAGAGTAGTCTGTTGACCCGAGATCGTCATAGAGTCTTGTGTGGTTCCCACTGTGCTTTGATTTCCATCTTACCACGTCCAAGAGGGCGTGCAAAACGGTGGTTTTTGGGTACAGTCCCGAGTCACATGGAGGAAATGAGCGATAGGAGGGGATTCGTCTCTCCCGGTATAGGGAGTTGATGTTGCGCTGTGTTCGATTGGCTATAACCGGAAATCCCTGGCCAGGGTTGCTGAGATATACTGGTAAGTGTTACCAGTAGTTTCTTGAACTGTTATAGACCTCATATCGACACGACTTATCGAGCTATTGGGGTCTGACGTTTACCACCTCTAGGCGAGATATGCGACATATCAGACGATCAGACCGGACTGTACGGTAGTGTTACTGGTTGGATTCACAGGAGTGTGAGCAGGCTTGCTCGTCGATCTTCTGATCGCTCAATACCCGGGTGGCCGTTACGTTTAGCAGACCGCTTGCGGCTTGTGGGTGTTTGATATGATCATCACCTGCTGCCGGCGTATTGACGAGTCTTTAGAGTCCTACACAGAGGTTTCCTGGCTCAAGCGAAACGAAATAGGAGCGCATATGAGATATGTGCGGGACCGAGAATAATGCGTGTATGTGATACCGTATTTCATTCTCGCGATGAATGTATCGATTGGTTGTATGCGATATAACCTAGTTATCGAATCAAGGATTGATTCGGTAAGCCGATACATAGGATACTAGTCGGTTATATGCGATATGACCGGATCATTAAATCAAGTGTTGATTTAATGATTTAATGTATAATTATATATTTGATATATTACTTTGCATTAACTAGTATTGGTTCACTTTAAAGGATTTTCTCACTTGGATGTACAAGTTGTATATGTGATATACTTTTTGTGCAAATGATTGTATCATGTTTGATGATACATGTTTACTTGGTTAAGTGTAAAGAATTAAACCATGGTTAAACTTATGATTAGTGTTTTGTTTTCTTTTTCATTTATTTGTCTATTTATTCTTTTTGGAGAAATGATAAGAAAAGAATGGTGGCTTTATTTGTAGTTTAGTTGAAACTTCATGAAGTTTTGACCTAGTCCACCGTTCTTATCTCATCCTTAACCCTAACCATTCCTTTAACCTTGGTCAATTCTCTACACATAACTATAGTTAATATTATGATAAGGATTGATTTTTTTATTCTATTCTAAAGACTTATCATAATATTATCATCTTCTTCTTCTTCTTCACTTGAAGAAAGCTTGCTTCAACAATGGCAACTTGAGCAAATGAGTGAGAAATCCAATTCTAAAGTGAACCCACTTCCTATTTCTTCATCCTCTACCTCTTGCCAAGTAGTAGAGTGTGTTTTCTTCACAAGTTTCATGACTTAGTGAAGTTGGAGCTTGATCTAGTGATGCCTCGACGTAGATCATCTTCGACATCGTAGTCGACGACCTAGCCTGGTCTTTTCTCCGATGAAACCACCGTGAGAGTCATGTTTCGATTTGGACAGCGGAGAGGACTTCATCACGGAGCTATGGAGGTGGAGAACCGGATCTACAAAGGTTGTATTTCCGTTCTTTTAGTTTATTTGTTAACTAGTTTCATTTTATCGCCTAAACTTCTAGCCAACGATCCGTATTAGGGTTTCTCGGCACCGTATTTTTTGAAATTGGCATGGTCGATGCCTTGTGAGAACTCTTGATAGTGCCTAGGAACCCTACAATATATATATATATATATATATATATATATATAAACACACAGAATAATAAGTGCTCCTTTCTGGGAGTACAACTCCCATTGCAGGGACCAAGTCCCTTTTGCTGCTCGAGCGCCCATGTGCTGACACGTGGCGCGCTAGCGCTCTTGCGCTCAGAGCGCTAGCGCCCGAGCGCCCACGTGCTGACACGTGGCGCGCTAGCACTCTTGCCCTCGGAGCGCTAGCGCCCAAAGCGCTAGCGCGAATGAGCGCCTACGTGCTGACACTTTGAGCGCTAGCGCTTAAAGCGCTAGCGCTCTTGCGCTCAGAGCGCTAGCGCCCCGAGCGCCCACGTGCTGACATGTGGTGCGTTAGCGCTCAAAGCGCTAGCGCTCTTGCGCTCAGAGCGCTAGAGCCCGAACGCCCACGTGCTGACACGTGGTGCGCTAGCGCTCAGAGCGCTAGCGTCCGAGTGCCCACGTGCTGACACGTGGTGCGCTAGCGCTCTTGCGCTCAGAGCGCTAGTGCCCGAGCAACCACTTGCTGACACGTAGCGCGCTAGCGCCTAAAGCTCTAGCGCCCGAGCGCCCACGTGCTGATACGTGGTGCGCTAGCGCTCTTGCGCTCAGAGCGCTAGCGCCCAAGCGCCCATGTGCTGACACGTGGCGCGCTAGCGCCTAAAGCTCTAGCGCCCGAGCGCCCACGTGCTGACACGTAGTGCGCTGGCGCAGGCACTGGCGCTGGCCCCACGCATCCTTTGGATGCCCTTTCCCCCTTTTTTATATATACATACATATATATATACATATACATATGTATACATATATACACATACACATACTCCACAACACTATCCCCCTCAAAAAAAATTTTGGGCCGGGGCGCTGCCCCGCACCCTGCAAGGGGGCTGCTAGCCTCCTTTACCCCCAGCCCGCTATCCGGGTAGCGGGAACCCCGTAAAAACTCTGCGGGGCCCCCGATATATCTAAGCCCCCTCCAAAACAAAACACACGTACACTGCACATTGAGTTCGCATGACCAGTTTAACCCGTCAATCGGAGGTTCCCTCGCTCCAAAGGCAAAGGGTAATTAACGGCAGCTTAGTCCGCGGCTGCCGGAGATTCGGATCCCCACAATCAATAAACCCCCGCCAACCCTAGGCAGGGGGAATCTGTAGTATGCCTGACAAGCGCGCGCGTATTCCCATCTTAATGGGGTGGTGAAAAACACCCTACACACACGATCTATATGGCGGGCGCGCGTCCTAGAGACAACTTGCGCGGGAAAAGTAAAGATGGGGCCACCACATCCTAAGCCCAATCTGGCTTGAATGTGGTTGTCGTTTCCTAACATCAGCCTCCTCCACTGGACGATGAAAACCCTCTTGATGAGGCCGATAGGCAGAAGGACCCTTCTGTCCATGTGGAATCAAGCTTGGACAATGAAGAAGAACCGACTTTCCGCTCCAGGACGCAGAGCAAGAGCTGCTTCAAGAGTTTCGAAAGCAGCTCAGGAGCAATGACAAAAAGATGGCCAAGCTCTACTCAAAAATTGATGACCTGACGAATGTGATGCAGCTCACGGCTCAAATTGCTCGGGCGCCTTCCAATCAAGCACATGTCTCTACTCATGAGCCTGGCGATAACAACCCGAAATAACTGATGCATGTCCCTTTAGGTCTAAGTATAGGCGAGCCGCATGAAAGCATGCCACATTCCACTTCCGGGGATGCCTTATCTCTGGATGGTACTATCCCACTAACACAAGATCGGATAATAGATTTAGTCACAAGCAAGGTTAAAACATTGGTTGCCGAAGCCGAAGCTCAGAAAGAAATTGGCAGTAGTAGGCGGCCATATCCCGCAAAGTACAATCTGATCGAGTTCCCCAGCGGCTACGTCATTCCTAAGTTCGGAAGATTTAACGGGACGGGAAACGCAAATCAGCATGTCGTCCACTTTAAAGCGTCGTGCGGAAATACATGGAGCAATGATGCACTCCTTCTTCGTCAGTTTGTTAATAGCCTGATCGGTGTCGCTTTTGACTGGTATGCAAGCATACCAGACGGGTTTGTCACTACTTTCGCCCAAATGGAGTCTCTGTTTCGGCAAAAGTTCATGAGTGTCAGTGATAAAATCTCCATTGTTGACCTTGTGAGAACAAAGCCGGGGAAGAACGAAAGCAACACGGTCTTTATCGCCCGATGGCGTAATCTCATGGTCAAGTGCGAACCGCTGCTGGAGCAGGACTAATCCGTCAACCTTCTCATTGGGAACCTCAGCAATTGGATGGTCCTATTCTTATGTACAGCAGGACTCAAGACATTTCAAGAGTTGACCGAGAGAGTACAAATATTGGAATGCTCGAAGTAAGAGTCTATCCCGGACTCTCAGGGTGACAAGTCTTGGAAAAGCAGAAAAGACAACAACCGTAAAAGTGGGAGCTCCAACAAGACCAACGCCTTCAATGCGTCTGACAACGAAGACAAGCGAAAGGCAAGCGGATCAAAAATGAATCGGTCCCGAAAGCCAGTGCTAGAAGGAGAAGGGCCTTCCTTAGAGGAGAAGAAGAACAAGGTTTACTCTTTTGGGGGGGACAAGGTCCGCAAGATATTCAAGGATGCCCTGAACAACGGTCTACAATTGCCGGAGTCGAAGAGACCTTACGAAGCAAAAATGATCGACAATCCCCTATACTACCCGTACCACAGAGTAGTGAGCCATGCGATCAAGGATTGCTACATTTTTAAAGCATGGGTCGAAAAGCAATACAAGACCGGAGAGATCGAGCTGTCGAAGAGTGTGTTGGCGAACAATCAAGTTGCAACCACCAACTTTATACAGACAGAAGTTGAAGCCTTCTGGGAGCAAACGGTTGAATCCGCTGCCCCGAGAAATGAAGCCGACTCGCCGCAGCCTCCGTGGAATATGCACATCTCTAACAAGACAAAGAAGATGCTAAAGCTACTTCAGAAAGAACCCAGAACAGAATGGGAAGGGCAGAAGAAGCCCACGATTCCAGCTGTCGATTCTGCTCAATCAGGCCCAAAATCCAAAAAGCTCAAGAAGAAAAAAAGTGCGGCTCGACGCGAAAAAGAGTTTACGGGGAGATCTACTATTCAAAAGTACATCGATTCTCTCGAAGACTATGAACAAAAGGAAAGAATTCCGATTCAATTGAAGGAGTTCTTCCCCATGGAAGCGGCTGAGATTCTGGAGGGGCTAGAAAAAGACTCCAATGACGAGATCCCTATAGTGACCTGCTACGTCGTCCACCTTAGTAGCGACTCTGAGGAAGAGCTATGTTTTCTCGAAGAGGACGAGGAGCTCGTCACAAAGGCTAACCAAATCCAGCTCAGAAGCGGTAGGGCTCTACCGCCAAATCAGGGCAACGCCCTAAAAGGAAAGGAAAAACAAATCGCTAATGAAGAAGATGGAGGAGAGCCGGCTCATGAAAACTTAAGTCCTTCCTCAGTGAATTTTAATGTCTTGGCCCATCTTTGGAAGCTTCCGTCTCTCCTGAGCATCTACGATGCCTTGGTCCCATATAAGGAACTTAGAGATGTTCTCATTCACGCTCTACAAAACCCCGAGCGATACCAGGCTCGCTTTGTGGAAATTAATATGAAAGAAACCCAGTACACTCTGCATACCGCCGCAGTCACATTTCAGGATGAAGACCTTCTATTAGGAACAGCTGAGCATAACCGGCCGCTTTATGTGACCGGATACAGTGACAAAGATCGGATTAATCGCATATTGATTGATCCGGGATCCTCAGTGAACATCATGAATGTTTCCCCCAATCAGAGCAAAGCTCTATTTTGAATTTCAAAATTCAAAAATTGAAGCAACGCTTCAGATCCCTTGCGCTGCGCGCCACGTGTCAAAAGCAGACACGCCAGCGCCAGGAGCGCTGCGCCCTAGGCAGCGCATCCCAATCAGAACAAAGCTCTGTTTCAAAATTCAAATTTTAAAATTGAAGCAACGCTTCAGATCTCTTGCGCTCTGCGCTGCACGCCACGTGTCAAACACAGACGCGCTAGCGCAGTTGCGCTGCGCTCTGCGCTGCGCGCCACGTGTCAAACGTAGGTGCGCCGGCGCCAAGTGCGCCAGCGCTGGAATTAAGGGAATTCCCCACCGTTAGATCAAAAGATCTAATAATAATAATAAATTATTAATTAATCAGAATTAAAATTCTGTTCTGGAAGGATCTTTCCAATCTTGTTGAAAATAAGAAGATTGCCTTCTGTAAAACAGAAGCCCTAGGATCAAAGATCCAACGGTAGGAAAATATCCCCAAATACATCAGAGAAAGATCTCTTCAACTAATTTAACAAATCAATTGGCCCTATATAAAGGCCTCTAGACTTCAAGTCTAAAAACACACAGAAGAAATAGAAAAAAAAAACCTCTGCAAATTTTGAGAAAAAAACTTGAAGAGAAAGAAAGGCAAGCCTTTGAAGAAAGAAGATCATTTTCTTCATCTTTAAAGGTAAAGAACTATGTTCTTGAATAACAGAGATGAAATCATCTCATTAAAAAAGAAGAACCCTCTTCTAAAAAGATCAGAGATCTAAGAACAAGATCAAGGTCTTCAATAAAAAAGAAAAAATCAAAAAGATCTAATCATAAAAAAACTAAAAGAAGTACTCTACTTCATTCACAGATCTTTTGATCTATAAAGGCAGAGCCTTTTGATGAGAACAAGAACTTTGGTTCTTGGATCTTGAGGCAAGGCCTCTTTTGAAGAACAAAAAAAACTTGTTCTTTGATCTTAAATTTGATCTGATGTGCTTTGCGCTACTGGAAAGTGCTTTGCACTCTTGGATTGCGCCTTTGCGCTTATTGGACTGGCGCACAGCGCCAAAACGCGCCACGTGTCAACCACAGAACAGTTTGCGCTTTGCGCTTCTAAAAATGGCGCACTGCGCTCTTGGGTTGGCGCTCAGCACCAAGCGCGCCACGTGTCACTCACTGGCGCACCCATAAACTGGCGCAGCGCACTCATAAAGCGTGGCACGCTAACAAACCAGCGCTTAGCACTAAGCGACACGTGTCACCCTTATGTGTGCTAACGCAATGTGCTCTTTAATTGGCGCAAAGCGCCTGATGCGCCACGTGGTACACTGTCAGAACATACCTTGTTCTGATAAATGCTATGCATTATTAAAAGGGCAGAGCCCAAATTAAGGCCTAATAGGCAAAACATAAATAAAAATGTTAAACATTTTTAACTGGACTTAGCCCAATTCTGGCCATAAGTCCTCAATTTAAATTGAACTGAGCTCATCTGCTCTTCCAATCAATTTACACCCGGTTCGAAGGTACATCTCTTTACTCCTCTGATATCTGTCATTGTAATCCTTCAACGTCGTCAGAGAGGTGACAGGTCCCGACAACCACACATTACTACGGACTGTGGGGTCCTTAAACTCATGGACTGTGATGTCCTTAACCTTGACTGTGGTGTCTTGAAACTAACGTCGGACTGTGGAGTCCTTAAATCCACGGACTATGATGTCCTTAACCTTGACCGTGATGTCTTAAAACTAACATCGGACTTTGGAGTCCTTAAATCCACGGACTATGATGTCCTTAACCTTGACCGTGATGTCTTAAAACTAACGTCGGACTGTGGAGTCCTTAAACCCACGGACTATGATGTCCTTAACCTCGACCGCGATGTCTTAAAACTAACAATGGACCGCAATGTCCTTAAACTAATTATCGACCGCAATGTCACTAAACTAAACAATAGAGCCAAATTGCTCTCTTGTCGGATCTAAACGATCCCGTTAAGTTGATCTTAGTCTAAAATTAGACTAACGTGTCTTTAACGAACGTTTAAGTTGATCTTAGCCTCAAATAAGGCTAACGTATCCTTAAACACAACCCCCCCAAACCCAAATCTAAGAAAGATACGGATTTGGACTAGTCCACGTCCTACGAGCGACAACACAAATTAGTCTCCGTATACAATCCATGGGCAACTGAACACAAAACAAACACCCACGACACGAAGTGACCATATGGAGAAGGAGAAAGTTGTTACCGCGATGCAGTAACGTAATTAACTGCAGGGGCTTGCGCCTGCAGGGAAGAGCGTCCCCAAAATCAAAAAACCCCTTAAATGAGGGGGAATCTGACGAAGTCTACTACAACGGCCGCATCCTTCTAAACCTTCGATACATGGTGCCATAAATCAACTTGGCATCTACAGAGAGGTGGACGGATAACACCAATTAGCATCTGCCCCGAATTTCAGGCAAGACGCCCATCGCGTCTCCGCCGCGTCTTTCGGAGGGGAACAGATTCTGGCACGCCCGGTGGGACCTTTTCCTCTTTCCACTCCACACTTCGTGTGTCGTGTTCGCGAACCAATCGCGGTTTGCCAATGGTTGCCCTTGGGTTTCGAGGTACTAAGATTTGGCATTTTTCTTGGTGCAGAAAGCAAAGAATCAATGGCGTTCACTTGCTCAAAGTGTTCCAACTGCAACTGCAACCTACGCTCCGCCTCACCTGGAGGTGTAGCTTACGGACCTCAAGCGGCGTCCCTGTTCACGATGCCGGTGGAACAGGTCACCTAGGCTACTACTGGATTGTTTTTTGGGACTATGCTCCCCGCGATGAGCTTCAGCACCCCTGTACCAACACCGAAAGCTTCCAAGAAGTCGGTCTTCGATCAGCTTGCTACTACCACGGCCCCTCTCAACGGGTCGTCCAGCTCCAACTCCTCGGTCTTCACCAGACTGAGCCTGAACTCCAATGGGCCTGCCAAGAAGCCCATGACACCTGAAGTGGCCATCCCGAAGAAGATAGCCACCCCTGCTCCTGAAGTCGTCAAGGCGGCTTCTCCTTCCAAAGAGTCGGTCTTTACAAGACTGACTATTCCGGCTCCCGTTCCTGTTCGAAGGTCTGTCTTTGACAGATTGGATACCGTTACTCAAAAGACGTCAGTCATCAAGAGGCTGGCACCAGCGGCACCTCATCTGGACAGGGGCAAGACAAAGCCCTTCCCATCGCTGAACCAACGCCAACGGCGCGACACACTCAACGTCGCCACTGGCGCCGAGTAAGGAAGGCCGGGGGCAACTCCCCCTCTGGGCTAACTTCGCCAGCTCCAACGGTGGAAGTTAATGCTGCTGTTCCAACCGGGAACAGCTTCGAGCTGCTGAATAAGGTGCGCAGGAATTCTCCTACCACCGCACTGAAAAGATCTCCTCCTCCAGTAGAGAATGTTGAAGAAGCAAAGCCAGAACAGTCCCCTCAGCGGCTGTCCTTTAAAATCTACAAGGTCTGGCGTCAAGTCCAAGACTCGGTGATTGATCCAAATTTCTCCCGCCAGCACAAGAAGCTGAAGGTCCGACAGGAAGAAAACTGTCCTGTTAAGCCACAAAAGATGGCGACTACTTGGGTGCCCACTACAGCGGCCCCCTCAACTTCGACCGCTCATAAGAAGAGAAGGCCGAAGAAGATCCCCGTGCCTGCGACAAATGTCAAAGGTACTGAGCCCAAACGCCCTAAGTCTGGGGGCATAACGGTCCATACTATTTACATGGCATCCGGGAAAGAGGATAGCCGCGCTTCTACAGGCCACCGACCACTCACCCGATCCATCACAAGGGCTCAGGAACAGCAACAGCAGAAGCTCCAGGAGATGCTGACTGCCATGGCCGCACTCACCGGGCCAAAAGGAAGCCCGGAGGCGTCATCGGAACAACGTCATGAACACGAGACTGATGCTGAATTCCTTCAGAGAATGCTCGAAAAGAAGGACAAGGAGGCTGCGGAACAAGCGGCCAATATAAAGCAAATGGCTCTTCTGTTCCAAGACATGATCGGGATGATGATACAGCCAGATCCTCCAGCCGAAGATCCTCCGATTATCTTCGAAGACGACAGAGGAAAAACATCAAATCCACCTCCGGCTCTTTCAACAGCCAAAGAGGAAACTATCTCCAAAGCTGCCCTGGATGAATATATTGCTCAGCAAATAAGAGTTCACCAGGCAAATGAAGAAGCCGGTCAAATCGTCAAAACTGGTTGACCGTATCCAGGCTGGTATGATCAGATAAAGTACCCGCCAGGCTACACGATCCCGAAATTCCACGTCTACAAGGGGACAGGCAATCCTCATCAACATGTCGCCCAGTTCGGAGCTCTATGCGGCAACACCGGGGGCGATGATAAGCTTTTGCTCCGCCAATTCGTCGGTAGCTTATCGGAGACGGCGTTTGAATGGTACTCCGAACTACCAAATGACTCCGTCAAGACTTTTGCAGAAATGGAATTATTGTTCACCCAGCGATTCGCGAGCGCAAGTGAACGCACCCCGATAACAGCATTGATTAATGCAAGAGTGAAGCCGGGAGAAACTTGGGTTCAATATGCAATCCGATGGCGAAATCTGTGGTCGAAGTGCGAACAGCGCATTGAAGAAGCACCAGCGGTGGGCATGTTCGTGGGCACCCTGGACCCTTATGCAACTATTTCACAGTTCATGATGTTCTTCAAACCGACCACGTTCCAGGCTTTAATCGACAAGCTAGCCCAGATGGATCAGATGGGTCACAGACCGTCTCCTCCGAAGCTAGAACCGCGGAACGAAAAGGGGAAAGGGAAGGCGATCTTCGTTGCAAACACCCAACAGCAGCCCAGTGCTCCAAAGCTAGCGGATCAACTGTAGGAGAGACGGCGCTATTACAATGAGAAAATGAAGCGTCCTTACTCTTTCCCACGGGATAAAACGAAGAGCCTATTTGAGCTGGCGGTGCGCAACAGGCTTATCAACTTGCCAAATCCAAGGCGACCACCGCAACCCAGCGAAGTGAATAATCCCAATTACTGCCCTTACCACCAAACGGTAAGCCACGTGATCGAGGATTGCTTCGTCTTAAAGGGATGGATCGAGGATCAGTACCTACAAGGCAAGTTTACGTTGTCTGAGAAGTGGAAAGTAAACCCACCACAACCGCACACTCCTAAGAAGACGGATACATCGGGGGCAACGTGCTCTTTTGTTGAAGAAGCTCCGTGGGAGGTCGTTCTTTCGGCCAAAACCAAAATGATGCTGAATGATCTCCAAACATGCCCGGCGATCAGGTGGAAGAACCCGCTGGAACCTCAGATCATCGAAGGGATGCTGAAGCTACGCCCAACTCCAAAAATTGGTGGTGATAGCCAAAGTGCTCACACCCAGCAGTCGAAATCTTCGAAAATCAAGAAGAGATCCAAAAAGCCCGTGAAGCCTGGCGACGAGCGCACGGACCTACTAAAACAGATTGACGCGCTGGAAGAGTATAACCAGAAGGCGTGGACTTCAATCACGCTTCAAGAGTTCCTCACCCACGTCCTTGAGGACGAAGATGATGGAGAAGACTCGTCGAATGGATCTGAAGAGTACGTGGCAAGTTGTCACGTAATCTCTTACTCATCCACGGACGATGAAGAAGTTCCTTGCACAGAGAGACCAGGGGCAGTTCCCGAGCCAGAACTTCTATGGCCGTCAGACGAAATGATCGATGCCTTCTTGAATGAGATTCATCTGAAAAGTAAAGCCAATCGGGAGCGTGAGATGGCCATATTTGAAAGAGCCAAACACCGACGACTAGACGAAAGAGTTGAGACAATCCCGCCAAATCAAGGGACATCCGTCGTGAATAAAAACGAGTTCAAGACGAGGAAAAGGTTTGCTAAAGCCATATTAATGGGAATGAAGCTACCACCCTCCGAAGGAAACACTCCCGGTGAAGCAGAGATGCATCCTACCTACTGCTCATATCATCGAAAGATTTCGCACCCCACCGAAGAATGCGACGCTTTTAAAAGATGGTGGTAAGGGTATGTTGCTCACCGGCAACATTTTAAGCGGATAAAATGCAAAACTCGTCGGGAGCAAAGAAGTGGGACCGAGGAGCATGAAAGAACTACCGGTAACTGTCGCATGGTCAACACCGGGGGATCACAGGTTCTCACTTTCTGGAGCGACTCTGACGAGGAAATGGCTCTTGGCCCTCTCTTTAAAGAATCCACCTTGGGGAAAGAAGAAGAATCGAAGGCCTGTGAAAATATCCAGCTGCGCAACCGCACGCTTCCAGAAAAGAATCTCGGACCCACGAGTAGAAAAGATAAGGGAAAAGAAAAGGTATCTGAGGATATCGCCCTGGATGACCAAGTCATGAAAGAGCTGACTGCCAAGGACCCGCCAAAGAAGAATAAGGTAGATTACAACGTTCTGGCGCACTTGAGAAAATTATCCTCGCAGCTCAGCATTCTCAATGCCCTTTTACTATCCAAAGAAGCGAGAGATTCATTGATCAAGTCGCTACAAGAGCCAGAGCAATTCCAAGCTTTTCTCGCCGAAGAAAAGATGAAAGACAAGCTGGAGGAAGTACATACAGCCGATATCACCTTCAGCGACGAAGACCTCCTCCTTGGGACGTGCGAGCACAACCATCCCCTTTATGTCTCGGGATATTGCCATGATATAAAGATAGGCAAAATCCTGGCCGACAATGGGTCTTCCGTCAATCTTCTCAACGTGCGAGTGTTGAAGGAAATCTGCATGAGCGTCCAGTATCTCGTTCGTGATAAGATCACCATCTCTGGTTTTGACTCCCAGTCATCGCGGACTCTCGGGTCTGTGATATTGCCATTACGATTCGGGCTACTTGTCACGGATATTAAATTTCATGTCATTGACGCCAAGACATGCTATAACGCTTTGCTCGGCCGGCCTTGGTTACATGAGTATAACATCATCCCTTCTACACAACATCAGTGTATGAAATACTTTAAGGATGGTCTCGAGTATACCGTAACAGGAAAGCTGAATCCATTCTCCATGAACGAAGTCCGCAAGTACGAAGATGCAAAATACTTTTTGCCAGATTTCGAGGACACAGAGAGATGTCGCAAGCCGGAGAACAAAGCTATCACCACCATTCTTGTCTTCGGGAGTGATACTGAGGAAGAGGAAGAGATAGTTTATCCAGGCCCGCCCCAGTAAAACAAGCCAGGACCGTCCACTCCCATGTTGATCTTTGGCAGTGACTCGGAAGATGAGGTCCATACTATATTCTCTGCTCGGCCTTTAATACAAACATTCGCTAATGAAGAGCAGAGTCTGCAAGTTGCCATGGTTCCGCCCAAACATCATAAAGAACTAGACGCGCTTGATACCTACAGTGTGGAAGAGCTGCAGACGTTCTATGTCCCTCCCAGGCGAGAAGGTGAGATGGCGATCATATTCTACCGCTCCGGGGAAACCAAAGTGGAAAAAGAAATCTGGCACGGCGCGGATTCTACACTTGACAGGCTCCAGCCCATCCGCCTGCCTAGATATTATACAGAAAGCTTGAAAAGGCTGTTGAAGCGCCAAGGGATACCCTTCAAACAGACCGCTCGAAAAGCTAAGTTCTATGACAGGATCTGGAACGTTCCCGGAACTCAGCGCAAGTTGCCCAACGGGAGAAGTTCGCTCTATCCGACAGTTGGAGGATAACACCGCCGCAGAAGCATGAACCCAAATCCGCGAGAGTAGAACCAGATCAACATCGGTCGTGGAAGCGAGCTCGTACTTGTCATATGATAACACTATCAAAAGAAGAGCCTGAGGATAGGGGTGACCTCCCCTGGTGCTTCGAAAGCAATGATGACGAGGTGATCTCAGAGTTTCCACCGGCGCCAAAAGAGCTGGAAGATGGAATACATACCATTGCAGATAACCTCAAGAAAATTGATTTGGGGACGGCGAACGACCCGCGACCTACATTCGTTAGTGAGCTGTTATCTGAAGAAAGGGTGGCTGCGCTAAAAGACGTGCTTATGCAGCACAGAGATTGCTTCGCATGGAACTATTCCGAGATGCCAGGACTAGATCCAGAGATTGTTGTCCACAAACTGGCAATATCCTCGGACGTTAAGCCAATCAAACAAGCACCGAGAAGAATCGGCTCGAGCTTGAAATGAGCATCAACGCCGAGGTCAAGAAGCTGATCGACTCTAGTTTCATCCAAGAGGTTCAGTATCCTGACTGGATCGCCAACATCGTCCCGGTGATGAAGAAGAATGGAACGGTGCGCATATGTGTGGACTTTCGGGATCTCAACAAAGCCTGCTCGAAAGACGACTTCCCAGTACCGGTCACCGAGCTGATGATAGACAATACGTCCACTCACGAAGTTTTCTCCTTTATGGACGGCTCGTCAGGATACAATCAGATAAAAATGCATCCCGAGGACCAGAAACATACCGCTTTCCGGACCCTTTTGGGTATATTCTGCTACAAGGTGATGCCTTTCGGTCTAAAGAACGCCGGTGCCACCTACCAGAGGGCCATGACGAAAATCTTTGATGACCTCATACATGAAGTCATCGAATGCTATATCGACGACCTTGTGGTTAAGAGCAAATCATACGAGGAGCATTTAGAGCATCTGAGAATCGTGTTTCAACGCCTTCGGCAATACAACTTGAAGATGAACCCTCTCAAATGCGCGTTCGGAGTTTCCTCGGGCAAATTCCTGGGGTTCGTCGTCCGACACTGAGGCATCGAGATAGATCCGTCGAAGATCAAGGCAATCATGGAGATGCCCCCGCCAAGGACTCTCAAACAATTGCTTATATCCGGCGATTTATAGCCAATCTCTCTGGTAAGTGCCGCCCATACAGTCACTTGATGAAGAAAGGGATCCCGTTCGTCTGGGATTACAAATGCCAAGGCGCGCTAGACGAAATCAAGAAGTATCTGCAGAACCCGCCAGTGCTGGCCGCTCCGGTCAAGGGAAAGCCCCTTGTTCTTTATACAACAGCCCTCGAAGGTTCTTTAGGCACATTATGGGCACAAGAGAACGACCAAGGGAAAGAAAAAGCTCTCTACTACTTGAGTCGAGTTCTCCTGGGGGTAGAAAGCAACTATTCTCCCATCGAAAAACACTGTCTGGCATTGATCTTTGCGATAACGAAGCTCAGGCACTATGCGTTGGCGCATGAAGTCCGTCTCATATCGAAGGTGGACCCTCTCAAATATTTGATGTCAAAAGCCATATTGACGGGGCGACTCGCTAAATGGGCCCTGCTCTTGATAGAGTTCTCAATAACCTATCAGCCTCTTAAGGCAGTGAAAGGCCAGGCCATCGCCGACTTTCTCGCTGAGCATCCGATACCGGCCGACTCCCCCTTGAATTGCGAACTGCCAGATGAACATGCGTTTGATGCGATCGACGGTGGTGGTATCCAGTGGGAACTTTATTTTGATGGAGCGTCTTCCATGAAGAAGCGCAAACAGAACGCGCCTATAATCAAATCAGGGGTAGGCCTTATCTTCGTGACCCCACAAGGAGGGATAATGCGATTCTCCTTCTCCTTGACAGAGCCGAGGATAAACAATGAAGCTGAATACGAAGCTTTGATAGCAGGCCTCGAGATCGCCATCGACATGGGAATTGAAAACCTCCTCATATACGGAGACTCCCAACTAGTCGTTAGTGAAGTAAACGGCGACTACCAGACATGCAAGCCAGAGCTGGTAAGGTATGGCGAGAGAGTACAGCAACTGCTGACTCAAATTCCTTCCTACATGCTGGAAAACATACCGCGTGCAGAAAATAGCAGAGCGGATGCATTAGCTAAGCTTGCTAAAGAATTGGCCGATGAGAACCTCGATGACGTAAGAATCATGGTACAAAGCCGTCGGGTCCTCGTACCGGCAGAAATATCTCCGGAATCATCCGAGGAAAAGGAAGTGACCGAGCAGACGGCCCTTCAAATAAAAGACCAGAAAAAGGCTGAGGATTGGAGAGAAGTCCTTGTAGACTACTTTAAATCCCGTCGAACACCTGAAAATGCGTCTTCAAAACATCAGCTCATGAAGCGAGCCCTATCTTTCGCCTTCGTCAATGATACTCTGTACAAGAGGTCGTTTGATTCTCTGTGGTTAAGATGCCTGGGACCTGACGAAGCAAGAAGAGTCGTCCAAGAAGTTCACGACGGGCTCTACGGTTCTCACCAAGCTGGCCCGAAAATGAAGTTCAAGATCAAACGGATGGGTTATTATTGGCCCACAATGATTCAGGACTGCCTCGAATATGCGAAGCAATGCCACTCATGCCAGATTCATGGGGACCTTATCCATCAACATCTAAATCCACTACATCCAACGGTGGCTAGCTGGCCGTTCGAAATGTGGGGAACTGACATAATCGGCCCCATCGAACCGGTATCGTCCAGAGGACATCGTTTTATTTTAGCGACAACTGATTACTTCTCCAAATGGGCAGAAGCAGTACCGCTAAGGGAAGTGAAGACAGAGAATATCCTCCACTTCTTTAAGACGCACGTTATTTATCGGTTTGGAACTCCGCGACGGATCATCTCCGATAACGGGCCAGCCTACAGAAGCCACAAGATCAGCCGCTTCGCACGACAGCACAACATAGACTGGAGATACTCCTCAGTTTATAATCCCCGAGCCAACGGTCTAGCTGAGGCTTTTAACAAGACCCTGACAAAGATCGTGAAGAAGACGGTATCCCAAAATAAGAAGGACTGGCATGAGAGACTGCATGAAGCTTTCTGGGAATATCGAACTACGTTCAAGACGGCCACGAACATAACGCCGTACGCATTGGTATTCGGTACAGAAGCGGTACTCCCCCTCGAGATAGAGTTACCCTCTCTACGAGTGGCAATTCATTACGAGCTAACGGACGAAGAGAACGCTCACCGTCTCTTTGAGGAGCTCGATGCCCTTGATGAAATCCGGCTCCTAGCGCAACAAAATCTAGAGGCTTACAAAGCAAAGATGACGCGCTCGTATGAAAGATTGACTAGGCCGAGGACATTCCGCCAAGGCGAACTCGTGCTAGTGGTCAAAAGACCTATGATCCCCAACCGCACCAAGCGGGGGAAATTCGAGCCAAACTATGAAGGCCCGTACATCAAAGACAAGGTCTACCAGGGTGGAGCCTATCTACTCATGGACATGCATGGTGAAAGACCTTTCAGGCCAATAAACGGTCGCTTCCTGAAGGAGTATTACGCTTGACGAGTCACGGCCTAGGTCAATGATAGATGACGACGACTATGTCCTCTCGCTATCTTCCTAAGCCCAAACTCCATAAGTAGTAGCCGGCTTACTTTATAATGGACCGAAACGTCCTTAAACTAACAGCGGACCGAAACGTCCTTAAACTAACGACGTACCGAAACGTCCCTAAACTAACAACGGACCGAAACGTCCAATGGACCACTATGTCCTAAAACTAGCTGTTGACCGAGACGTCGATGAACTACGATGGATTGCAGCATCCCAATGTTGATAAAAAAAAGAATAAAAAAAGAGAAAACGGTATGTCCATAAGCAAAATGGGCACGGGTGAAAACCCGAAAGGGCTCCGTGAGTAAAAACAGCAGGGCTACCAGCGAGTGTTTGTGAAAACCCCGAAGGGCGCAACCTCGTTAAAAGACACTTACAGGGTCCTCTCGACCTTGTGAGGAGAAATCACCCGGGTAAGATCCTTACGACTCACAAGGGAGCAACACACTTAAGGGTCCCCACGATTCCTAAGGAGAAATTACACTTGCGAGATCCTCACGACTCGTAAGGAGAATCCTCTTATGAGACCCTCACGGCTCATAAGATTTGAAAGTCTTAAGCTACAGAGACCTGAACCTGTTCTTAAGCAACCCCCACAACCTCCGATATTGCCTTACAAGCGGCTCGGTGCTAACCCTTGTATACAATCCACGGGCGCGAATAAACATTTCCCCAACAAAGTCCCATCCGTGACTAAGGATATGTTTGCACGGTGAACCCCCTTGTAAGCCCTCTCGACTTATAAGGAGAAAGCACTCTTGTAAGATCCTTACGACTTATAAGAGATCTTGCACTTAGGAATCCTCACGATTCCTAGGGAGAAAATACACCTACGAGATCCTCATGACTTGTAGGGAGAAGTACCTTTATGAGACCCTTACGGCTCATGAAGTCAAAAGCCTTAGTCGACAGGATCTTAACCCTGTTTACTAAGCCACCTTTGTTCGTCATTGACAGAGGCAAATGATGATTCGCTCCTGGAAATATCCCAATTGTAACGGTGCTGATGCCGAAATCGGTGTCTAATCCAAGCTTGCGGCAAAAAGCTGGCGAGCCACACATGCATACGAAATAGCCGAAATGATGGGGCAACTTGCAACAAAATCAGCAAGTAAAAATGTGTGCATACAAAATAACCGAAATGATTGGGCAACTCGTAATAAAAAACAGCGAGCAAAAAAAATAAAATAAAACAGATAGCCGAAATGAATGGGCACCGCGAAAAAACAACCGAAATGATTGGGCAATCGCGACCTTCTCGATATAAAAGCTGAAATGATAGAGCATTGCGGAAAGAAATAAAATAAAAACAAAAATGAAATTTATGCCCTACAGGTGGTATTACATCAATCCCTGTATATAATCCAGGGGCGCAAACAAAGAGGGAATCACACTCCTCCTTCCCAGGTTTCATCAGAAGAAGAAGCCAAATCTCGATGGGTCACAGATAGCCTGAAGATCATCTCAACATTCGTATTAGCAGACACAACATCAAGCAAAGCGGAACAGCGGCAACTCCCAGTTCCATGACTCGGCGGTGTGCAGACAACCGAGAGTCAAATTCCGACTCCGTGAAATGCGGATAAAGTCAACCCTTCCTGGCTACGTGGAACGCGAATTATGTCACTTCTGATCCCGTGGAAAACGTCCAGAGCGGATCCTGGTCCTCGCAGAGCACGGCAGTGAACCCGTGTGAAGCATCCAGAGTGGAGCCTAGTCCTCACCGAACACGGCAGTGAACCCGTGGGAAGCATCTAGAGCAAAATTCCTGGTCATGTGGAACGCGGATAACGTCACTTCTGACCCCGTGGAAAACATCCAGAGCGGATCCTGGTCCTGGCAGAGCACGGCAGTGAACCCGTGTGAAGCATCCAGAGCGGAGTCTAGTCTTCGCCAAACACGGCAGTGAACCCGTGGGAAACATCTAGAGTAAAATTCCTGGTCATGTAGAACGCGGATAACGTCACTTCTGACCCCATGGAAAACGTCCAGAGCGGATCCTGGTCCTCACAGAGCACGACAGTGAACCCGTGTGAAACATCCAGAGCGGAGCCTAGTCCTCGCCGAACACGGCAGTGAACCCGTGGGAAGCATCTAGAGCAAAATTCCTGGTCATGTGGAACGCGGATAACGTCACTTCTGACCCCGTGGAAAACATCTAGAGCGGATCCTGGTCCTCGCAGAGCACAGCAGTGAACCCGTGTGAAGCATCCAGAGCGGAGCCTACTCCTCGCCGAACGCGGCAGTGAACCCGTGGGAAGTATCTAGAGCAAAATTCCTGGTCATGTGGAACGCGGATAACGTCACTTCTGACCCCGTGGAAAACGTCCAGAGCGGATCCTGGTCCTCGCCGAGCATGGCAGTGAACCCGTGTGAAGCATCCAGATTGGAGCCTAGTCCTCACCGAACACGGCAGTGAACCCGTGAGAAGCATCTAAAGCAAAATTCCTGGTCGTGTGGAACGCGGATAACGTCACTTCTGACCCCATGGGAAACGTCCAGAGCGGATCCTGGTCGGTGCAGAGCACGGCAGTGAACCCGTGTGAAGCATCCAGAGCGGAGCCTAGTCCTTGCCGAACACGGCAGTGAACCCGTGGGAAGCATCTAGAGCAAAATTCCTGGTTACGTGGAACACGGATAACGTCACTTCTGACCCCGTGGAAAACGTCCAGAGCGGATCCTGGTCCACGCAGAGCACGGCAGTGAATCCGTGTGAAGCATCCAGAGCGGAGCCTGGTCCTCGCCAAACACGGCAGTGAACCCGTGGAAAGCATCCAGAGCAAACATCGGACTGTGGAGTCCTTAAATCCACGGACTATGATGTCTTAAAACTAACAATCAATCGTAATGATTTTAAACTAATTTCACCTTGGTTCAAGGGTACATTTCTTTACTCCTTTGATATTTGTCGTTGTAATTCCTCAACGTCTTCAAAAAGGTGATGAGTCCCGACAACCACACGTTTCATGGACTGTGAGGTCCTTAAACTCATGGACTATGATGTTCTTAACCTCGACCGTGATGTCTTAAAACTAACATTGGACTGTGAGGTCATTAAACTCATGGACTATGATGTCCTTAACCTCGACCGTGATGTCTTAAAACTAACGACGGACTGTGGAGTCCTTAAATCCACGTACTATGACGTCCTTAACCTCGACCGTGATGTCTTAAAACTAACATCGGACTGTGAGGTCCTTAAACTCATGGACTATGATGACCTTAACCTCGACCGTGATGTCTTTAAACTACGGTATCCTGGAAAACATCCAGAGCGGAGCCTGGTCCTCGCCAAACACGGCAATGAACCCATGGGAAGCATCCAGAGCAACCCATAACTCCGTGAAATGCGGATAAAAGACAACTTCATCCATCACTTGCGGGCCCTCACGGCTCGTAAGGGAGTAAATTCGCTTGTAAGGTCCTTACGACTTTCAGAAGAAAACGCACTTAGGAATCCTCACGATTCTTAAGGGAAAATTATACCTACGGGATCCTCTCGACCGGTAGGGAGAAAATTCTTTATGAGACCCTCATGACTCATAAAGTTAAAAAGTCTTAGGTGACAGATCCTAACCCTGTTTTCTAAACCATCGCCAATCTACAACGAGCCCAAGACTGACAGCTATACGCTATCTACAGACCGCACTTGCTAAACTCACATGGCAAACAACAAAGCAAGAAAGAAGAAAGCAGAGAAATGACACAAGACATTACGAAGAACGTGTATCTTTTATTCATGAATTCGATTGGGTACAAAATATATCATATGAAAGAATAAAAGAACAAATACATTTTATTCAAAATTACAAATGGTACAAAATTTCTATTGAGAGGAAAGCGCTTTCAATAATCCAGTCAGCCGCTCGCGCACTTCCCTTAGCCCCTCTTCCTGATCAGCTGCCACGGCCAACTCTGCTTCGACCTGGGCTCGCTGCTGCAAGTAAGACAAGAGTTGTTCCTCGACGGCTCGCTGAGCTGCTTCACGATCTTGTGCGTCACGCTCAACGACATCGAGCTTCTGCCTCAATGTTAACCCATCAGAGATACATTGCAGAAGGCCCACGAAGATAACTTTCACCTGGGCAGCGTTCGCGTCGACCTCAGCATGCAGTCGAGCAGACTCGCTTGAAGTTTCCTTACATTCCCTTCACTTTAAAGCAACTTCTTGTTCAAGATGGCGGAAGTAAGAAGCGCTCTGCTCGATCCATGCCGCCCGTTGAGTGCTCATAGCCAGAATCTCAGGTGCGAGACGCTTAAGCTCGAATTCATGCAAGCAAGCCTCGATCTCCCGACAGCGATTAACCCAAGACTCAACGACACCCTCACCATGAAAGTTCCTGAGCGTCGCTAGCATAGGGTTAACCTCTGCGGCAAAATCCACGGCAGATGTGGGAGTCTCTGCGTCGAACTCCTCGATATACTCGCTCAGCATGCGTAGGCTGGTCACAGCACCTTTGGATGATGGACGCCTGGAAAAGGGCCCGGCCGGCATTATAATACGAGACTCGAACGGGGTTGGAGTCGATGTGATTGCTGCAAAATAGATCATAATCAGATGTCGGCTCAAGAAATAAAGAAAACAAGCAAAAAGTAGAGTCTACTATACCGGCTGCAGTAGGGGGCAGAGCTGGGAGTACTGGTGGCGCAACGACAGCCTCGTCCCCTCCTTCGATTCGTAAGGCTACAAGCAATATAAAGAAGAGATTAGCAATAATGCGACTGCCCGTTAAAGAAGAGGACGTCGTTTAGAGAAAACACTCACCGACACCAGCAAGCGGACTCGTCTCGGACAAGAAGGAGAAGTGTGGGTGCAGCACCTGGTACAGGTGGTCGAAAAGGACTCCTGCAAAGACGCAATAGTACAACGTCAGTACATAAATTATGCAGCCTAAAGATAAGACCGATGAGTCACAAATCCATACCTTCCAGCATCTGCGACGGTGCGAGAGAAGGAAGAGAAGTGGTCACCGTCAGAGCGGTAACTGACGGCGCTCCCTCGAGTAACGCGGCATCAGCACTAGCCGCACCTGCATTAGAAACAAGATAAACCTTATCAGGAAGGATTGCAGAATAAAGAAAGAAGGACGGCGACCCAAAATTTACCTGATGAGTCGCCAGCCGGAGCCGTGACGAGGGCGTCACTTGATGCAACGGTGGCGTCCCCCTCCTCCATTGGGGTGGTCTCACCTCCCGTTGCCTCATCCCCTGACTCCACAGGAGCCGTCGTCACGCTAGCGACGCCAGGAGACGACAAGGAACCGTAGGCAGGGAGAGCGATAATCGGAGCGGTTCCCGACTCTTGAGAAAGAGCGGTCATCTCGTGCCCAGCGATCATACTCGTTTCGCCCGCTACCACCTCGGGCTCAGTGGTCGCAGCCGTTTCGTCCTCTGCTGCCTCAGGCTTGGCCATAGCAGCCGTCTCACCCGCTACCACCTCCGGCTCAGTGGTCACAGCTATCTCGTCCATCGCTGCCTTAGGCTCGTCTGTAACAGCCGTTTCGTTCACTGCTGCCTCAGCCGTAGCAGCCGTAGCAGCCGTCTCACCCGCCGCCACCTCGGGCTCGGCATTGGTAGCCATTTCGGGCATAGCGGTCGTGACTGTCTCATCAGCCACTATCTCGAGCCTGGCAACTATAGTTACATCGCCTATCGTCGCCTCGGGTTCAGCAGCTACCTCCTCCACCGCCCCCTCAGACTCAACGGTCGCCGCCACTCCCTCAGTAAGGCTCGGCCCTGCAGGACAAGATATATAAGAACTGATAGTTTAAAGCTTTGACAACAAAGCCTCAAAAACACATTACCTGAGGTGGATTTACCGTTGGCTTCCATAGCTGCACGTGCCGCCCGTCTATGGGCAGTAGACAAGGCAACCGGGAGCTCCTCTGAAGGAGTAACAGCGAGAGTAACGGCGTTTGAACCTGCTCCCACAGCCAAAGCAGCGCTACGCTCCCTTGCTGTGCGCCTCAGGCGCTTCCTTTCCTCCCGGGCCGTCACTACAGACCTTTTGGAAGCCTCCTTCAGCAAGGCGTCGTCGTCCGCATTCAGGGTCACCTCCAGAGCCGTCAAGGCTTCCATCATCGGCTTTTTAAGCAGAGCCTCTTGCGGCAATGCCGAAGAGGCCGGGACTTCGGTAGCTGGCCCGGGGAGAATTTCCACGTCAGCTTGCAGGATAGGCATCGTGGTCCCTGCGATGAGACAAAGAGAGGGTCAGATTACTCATAAGAAATGGAAGCAGAAACATAGCGAACCGAAATGTACCAAGGCCTAAGGATGCTCTGAGTCGTTCCTCCTCCTCGAAAGTCTTGAGAAAAACAGCGAGAGCTTCTTCGGTAGAAATGCCTATTAAAGAAGGAAAAACGTTAGTCAAAAACAATGATAGAGGTATGATGCAATGACGAAAAATACAACTAGTGATTACCTGATTGCGCGGGTTTAGCCAACCACTCATCGCGCCTTGCCAATCGCTCGGAAGCTGCGATGACGGCCGCCAGATCAGTGTCATCTGGAGGCATAAATAGGTCGTCGTTGGTCCCATACTCACTCAAGACCTCGCTATAAGGAGCATGAGGTTCCTGACCAAACACAACGTCAGCAGAGAGGATCGACTTCTTCCTCTTCTGCGTGCGAACTCCGGTCGCACCCAAAATCAGCTTACGCTTCGTGGGCACCTTGGGACGGCGGGTCCCGATGTCCGAGCCCACGCCAGATTCGGGTGAAACCATGTTTACCGTCTCCACGGGAGCACGGGGCGCTGATGGCACGTCCACGGGATCGCGGGGCAATCCACGCGTGGGGCTTAGCACATGCGGAAGCTCAACTCCAGCATCTCCTCTTAGTGGAGGAGGGACAGGGGTCCTTCGCTTTAAGAAGACGTTGCGGTCGCTGGCGGGGGGCGCACTCTTGCGATCAAGCAGCAGCCGCTTCTCTTCCCAGATGACAGCGCCCATCGCGTGCTGATACCAGGCCCCGTATACGTTGAGGACCCTTAGAATGCAAGTCGGCTAGCTAATAAAGAAGTGAGAGCCCCTATTTAACCGCATAAAGTGATGCAGTGCACTCCGTATTCCCTCTCTGGTGGCCGCAGGCTCTTCCAAAAACGCCTCCAGTGGGACCCCCTGGTTATAACTTAGCTGCTGGGTGAAACGATGGGGCTTGTATCTCATAAAAAGCGCTGCCTCATTTTGCCTGAATACGAGGAAGCCAGGCCTGATGGAGTATAGATGTAGAATCTCCCGGGCTTTCAACACGGAGGCCCCGTCCTTGAAATTACCGCGCAGCGCCAGCACCGCCTTAGAGGCTTCCGGGCCGATTGTCAGGACCTTGTCCGTGAAAGAAATACCTGCTCCGACCGTGCGCGGACGAAGAAGCAACCCCCTAGCCTCCCGCGGAGGCGGATTCATGATAGAAGCATCGATCAGCCGCATAATTCTCGGGAATCTGTACTTCTCGTAAAACGAGGGTCTTTTATGAATACCAAATACCCCGAGCACGTGCATTTCCATCCATGAAGTGAAGTGGTGCATCGTGAAATTGGCTGCTTGCCCCCGGTTTAGTTGTGACTGCCGCAACGCTAAGACCATGGTACAGGTGGGCCAATCCGGCAATCCTGATAGCCAATTGTATGCCAGCCACCATTCGATGTGCTGGGTAGAAGACGGACGGCCTCATATAGCGAGGGTGCATGGGGAGCGTGAACCAGCACAACCATAGGCCCATAGCCCCAGAAACCCGAGAAAGAAAGTCTCCTCGTCGATGCCCAAGGCAACGATTTTCGACAAAGGGATGATTGCGGCATCGGGGAGATAAAAGCCTTTTTGATCGGCTTCCAGTGCTGGTCGACGATCTAAGCCAAGGCCGAAGGGGTCGTCGAGCTTGGCAAATTTTTCGCCCCGTTGCGATAGAATCTCCGGTCGAAGAAAGCGGGCAATGAAGTCTGCGAAACTAACTCCCCGGCCTCCCGATTCCAAGAAAAGACTCTCATACATATTCAGCACCTTTATCAGACTCGGAAACTGGTGCTGAATAGCGTTCTCGGGCGTTAAGTCCATCATCAACGGCTTAGTGGCAAAAACGTATTCGTCTGGAGGAAGCATCTCCTCATAGTGCTCCCCCCTCACCGGCAGACCGGAAATCTCAGCAAATTCTTCTAGAGAGATGGAAACTTCCCTGTCCATTAGAAGAAAGGTATGGGTGGGGATGTTCCATTGCTCCACGAACGCCTTAATCCACCATGTCGGAGGAGCAGAGTACTGGAACAGCGAGGCATAAACCGCAGGGTATAGACCGATCTTCAGCAGGTGCACCTTCTTTGCTGACAAAATGTACCTGGCCCACTGCAGATACCCGGCCGAGTGTCGAGGGGTCAACCCGATGTTGTAGGGTTGTCCCCAAGGGCGCGACTCACCCTGGCATATGCGCCGTCCCAAAATATCCAAAGCGGCCGGCAGCTGCATGGGTATGGCAGCAATCGAAGGTTGAAGAAGACTCTCCGAAGTCCAATTAACGACCTCCACGGCATAGTTCACCGGGGGTATATCTGCGTACGAGATCGAGGAGATCGGATCCGATGGCGTCACACAAGAGAAGCTTCGGTGACCTTTGATTATTTGGTCATACCACCTACCCCACAGGTGAAGGCTTTTGTACTCCGGGTCATAGTCCTTAATAAGAGCAAGAACCTCCCGGTCTACCGGTGCTTCGGGGAATCCTCCCTCTGAACGGAAAAACGGGAACGAGAGATCAGAAGACATGTCGCCTGCAAGAAAGAACGAAATTCAATTATCAGTGTCATAATTTAATTCTAAAAAAATCCCGACACCCGGTACTTTAAATCTGTACCACACTGCAATGCAGTGGAGAGGGGACCAAAGGAGGACCCACAAAATCCAGATGACAATGCATCAATTAATAAGACAGACTCATCATTGGATGAGACTATCAATTAATAAGGAAATCCTCAAAGAATATTCTCATTGAAAGAGAAATCCCTCGAGACAAGAAGAAAATCTCCCTTTCAGAGCAAAGCTCTACAACAGAGTGACACTTGTCAAACTCTGGTCACGAGAGAATAAAATTCCTTAAAGAGTCTAGCTCTGTAATGATGATGGAAAATCCATCAAAAGTTAATGAAAATTAATTCCTGAGAATTAAAATTCTGGGATCTTAAAGATCAATGAAAAAACTCTTAAGAGTTCTTCATCAAAAGATCAAAAGATCTATATATCGTCAAAAGAGCAGAGCTCGACCCATGGGCTAAGAAACCCTAAGGAAAGATCTATTTAGATCTATGGGTTCATGAGAGCAAGGATCTGTTTATGAAACCCTAAAGGGGTTTTCTTTAGATCAAAAGATCAATGAGAGCAAGGCTCTGGTAATGGGTAAGAACCCTAATTTATTAGAATTAATTTAATTTAATTTAATTTAATTTTTACCTAAATCTAGTAAAGTTCTAACTCTTGAAAGTTCTCGGAAAGAAGAGCAAGGCTCTGAGATAAAAAAATTCTTAAAGAGAAGATGATAATCATCTGAGGACCAAGGGTCCTATTTATAGGCGCTGAAATGCCTCCTCAACTTCTGAGTTGATCCAAGGGCTCAGATGTTGCTACCGCTGCACTCTCGTGTGCGCCACGTGAGCGCAAGGGTGGGGGGCATTTGTTTCCCCCAATCAGAGCAAAGCTCTGTTTTGAATTTCAAAATTCAAAAATTGAAGCAACGCTTCAGATCTCTTGCGCTGCGCGCCACGTGTCAAAAGCAGACACGCCAGCGTCAGGAGCGCTGCGCCCTAGGCAGCGCACCCCCAATCAGAGCAAAGCTCTGTTTCAAAATTCAAATTTTAAAATTGAAGCAACGCTTCAGATCCCTTGTGCTCTGCGCTGCGGTCCACGTGTCAAACACAAGCGCGCTAGCGCAGTTGCTCTGCGCTCTGCGCTGCGTGCCACGTGTCAAACGTAGGTGCGCTAGCGCCAAGTGCGCCAGCGCTGGAATTAAGGGAATTCCCCACCGTTAGATCAAAAGATCTAATAATAAGAAGAAATTATTAATTAATTAGAATTAAAATTCTGTTCTTGAAAGATCTTTCCAATATTGTTGAAAACAAGAAGATTGCCTTCTGTAAAACAGAAGCCCTAGGATCAAAGATCCAACGGTAGGAAAATATCCCCAAATCAATCAGAGAAAGATCTCTTCAACTAATTTAACAAATCAATTGGCCCTATATAAAGGCCCCTAGACTTCAAGTCTAAAAACACACAGAAGAAATAGAAAAAAAAAACCTCTGCAAATTTTGAGAAAAAACTCGAAGAGGAAGAAAGGCAAGCCTTTGAAGAAAGAAGATCATTTTCTTCATCTTTAAAGGTAAAGAACTATGTTCTTGAATAACAGAGATGAAATCATCTCATTAAAAAAGAAGAACCCTCTTCTAAAAAGATCAAAGATCTAAGAACAAGATCAAGGTCTTCAATAAAAAAGAAAAGATCAAAAAGATCTAATCATAAAAAGACTAAAAGAAGTACTCTACTTCATTCACAGATCTTTTGATCTATAAAGGCAGAGCCTTTTGATGAGAACAAGAACTTTGGTTTTTGGATCTTGAGGCAAAACCTCTTTTGAAGAACAAAAAATCTTTTTCTTTGATCTTAAATTTGATCTGATGTGCTTTGCGCTACTGGAAAGTGCTTTGCACTCTTGGATTGCGCCTTTGCGCTTATTAGACTGGCGCACAGCGCCAAAACGCGCCACGTGTCAACCACAGAACAGTTTGCGCTTTGCGCTTCTAAAAATGGCGCACTGCACTCTTGGGTTGGCGCTCAGCGCCAAGCGCACCACGTGTCACTCATTGGCGCACCCATAAACTGGCGCAGCACACTCATAAAGCGCGGCGCGCTAATAAACCAGCACTTAGCGCTAAGCGACACGTGTCACCCTTATGTGTGCTAGCGCAATGCGCTCTTTAATTGGCGCAAAGTGCCTGATGCGCCACGTGGTGCGCTGTCAGAACATACCTTGTTCTGATAAATGCTCTGCATTATTAAAAGGGCAGAGCCTAAATTAAGGCCTAATAGGCAGAACATAAATAAAAATGTTAAACATTTTTAACTGGACTTAGCCCAATTCTGGCCATAAGTCCTCAATTTAAATTGAACTGAGCTCATCTGCTTTTCCAATCAATTTACACCCGGTTCGAAGGTACATCTCTTTACTCCTCTGATATCTGTCGTTGTAATCCTTCAACGTCGTTAGAGATGTGACGGGTCCCGACAACCACACATTACTACGGACTGTGGGATCCTTAAACTCATAGACTATGATGTCCTTAACCTTGACCGTGATGTCTTAAAACTAACGTCGTACTGTGGAGTCCTTAAATCCATGGACTATGATGTCCTTAACCTTGACCGTGATGTCTTAAAACTAACGTTGGACTGTGGAGTCCTTAAACCCACAGACTATGATGTCCTTAACCTCGACCGCGATGTCTTAAAACTAAAAATAGACCATAATGCCTTTAAACTAATTATCGACTGCAATGTCACTAAACTAAACAATAGAGCCCAATTGCTCTCTTGTCGGATCTAAACGATCCCGTTAAGTTGATCTTAGTCTAGAATTAGACTAACGTGTCCTTAACGAACGTTTAAGTTGATCTTAGCCTCAAATAAGGCTAACGTATCCTTAAACACAACCCCCCAAACCCAAATCTAAGAAAGATACGGATTTGGACTAGTCCACGTCTTACGGGCGACAACACAAATTAGTCTCCGTATATAATCCACGGGCAACCGAACACAAAACAAACACCCACGACACGAAATGACCATATGGAGAAGGAGAAAGTTGTTACCGCAATGCGGTAACGTAATTAACTGCAGGGGCTTGCGCCTGCAGGGAAGAGCGTCCCCACAATCAAAAAACCCCTCAAGCGAGGGGGAATCTGACGAAATCTGCTACATCGGCCGCATCCGTCTAAACCTTCGATACATGGTGCCATAAATCAACTTGGCATCTTCGGAGAGGTGGACGGATAACACCAATTAGCATTTGTCCCGAATTTCAGGGAAGACGCCCATTGCGTCTCCGCCGCGTCTTTCGGAGGGGAACAATGAACTTGCAGACTCTGAAGAATTTGTCAATGGACGTTCGACACCTGTCAAGGGAAAGGATTGTTATTCAAGGCTTCAATCAAAATTGCCAGCAAGTTCTGAAATCCATAGCTCTACCAATCAGGTTCGAGAACCTACAAACCAAAGCCAAGATATACGTGATCGACGCCGACACGTCTTATAAAATTCTCCTAGAACAGCTGTGGCTCCACGATTACGGTATCGTTCCGTCAACTCTCCATCAATGCATGAAGTATACCAAAAATGGTGAAGAAAGAAGTATTGACGGAGACATCCAGCCGTTCGGTATGCATGAAGTCCGATATGAAAATTCTCGGTACTTCGTGAACCCCAAAACATTGAGCCATGACTGACCAAAGACATAACGTCTTCGAAACTCAAAGCTAATCTGAGCCAGCTGTTGTTTTCAAAAGCAAAAACCTCTAAGTGCATTCTCGTTTCGGCGGTGACACTGATGAGTCTGAGGCTGGAAGTCCATCCTTCCGTAAAACTCGCCCTCATTTCAATAGCAATACGGACGAGTCTGATATTGAAGGCCCATCCGTCAGCAAAATTCGCCCTCATTTCGGCCGCGACACTGAAGAGTCGGAGGAAGAGGACCCGCCTTGCAACAGCTATGCAGATTGGGCCCTCATGAAAAAAACGAAGCTAAGAGAAACCTTCGAGATTAAAGAAGGGTCCTTAGCTATCACAAGGGTGCTGAAACAGATGTGCAAGGACCTTGATACTTTGTCGGTCTCTACCGTGAACCAACTGCAAACTTTCTACGTTCCTGGAAGGAAAAGTGGACAGAAGGGCATCCTGTGTTATGGGTCAAATCCTGTCGTGCACCCGAACGATTTATCTGTCACGTGCCTTCCCTATAAGAAAGGCATAAGATCCGTCCTCAATCCCAGATATTATGCGCCCGAGATGCGGGAATATTTTAAAAAGTGTGGATGTCGGTTATATCAAACGAAATCCGAAGCGAAGTTTTATGAGGGGCTGTGGCATCCGCCTCAGGTCCGAGCACTCATTAATGGACGAATCCCAGACAGACAGGGCATAAGTTTCATTCAACCTGATGTCAAGACGTGCTACATGATCCATATTGATGAAGCCGGCGAAGAGTTAAATGCTGAAGATGAGCTAGTCGAGCCAGAAGAAGCCCCTTAAGAGCTCAAAGATGGCGGACAAGCAACCTTCGACGAACTAACCGAGGTCGATTTGGGAATGCCCGATAATCCAGGGCCGACCTACATCAGCTCACTCTTGTCAGAGGAAATGAAAGAGAAATAATCGACCTGCTGCATGAGTTCGCCGACTGCTTCGAGTGGACATAAAAAGAAATGCCTGGTCTCCCCCCTAAAGTGGTCGTGCATAAGCTGGCTATTTCTTCTGATTCAAGCCAGTCAAACAAGCTCCTCGAAGAATGAGAATGGAGCTGGAAGAAAAGTTCATCGAGGAAACAAAGAAACTCATCGATGCCGGCTTCATAAAAGAAGAGAAATATGCGGATTGGATCGCATGCATCGTCCCAATGAAGAAGAAAAATGGGCAAATCCGAGTTTGCGTCGATTTCAGGGATCTCAACAAGGCATGCCCTAAAAATGACTTCCCGCTACCGGTCATGAAAATAATGGTCGACGACACCTCAAATTACGAGCTGCTCACCTTCATAGATGGCTCGTCTGGATATAATCAGACCAAGATGTCGCCCAAGAATAAGAAACACACGGCATTTCGAACCCCAATCGGAATATATTGCTACAAGGTGGTGCCGTTCGGACTGAAGAATGCGAGCGCCACATATCAAAGGGCAATGACCAAAATCTTTGATGATTTAATCCATAAAGTCATCGAATGTTATGTTGATGATTTGGTCATCAAGACTAAAGACAAGGCCGATCACATCCGAGATCTCAGGATCGTTTTCACATGACTGAGGGAACACGATTTGAAAATGAATCCTCTGAAGTGCGTTTTTAGCGTGTCATCGGGAAAATTCTTGGGCTTCATAGTCTGACATCGGGAGATCGAAGTTGACCCATCAAAGATAAAGGCCATCATGAAGATGCCTCCTCCAAAGAATCTGACGTAGCTAAGATCCTTTCAAGGCAAACTCGTTTACATACGAAGTTTCATCTCGAACCTATCGGGAAGATGTCGGCCTTTCTCAAAGCTCATGAAGAAGGGAGCTCCCTTCGTCTGGGATGTCAAATGTCAAGAAGCGTTCGAAAGTATCAAACAGTATCTGTTGCACCCTCCAGTGCTTGTTGCTCCAATTCCAAATAAACCGTTGATTCTCTATACCACCGTGCGCTCCTTACCCAGAACAACGAGGAGGGAAAGAAAATTCCCTCTACTATCTCAGTCGAACATTAGTCGGGATGGAACACAACTATTCCACGATCGAAAAGCAATGCCTGGCTCTGATATTCGCTGTGAAGAAGCAGAGGCACTATCTGCTCGCTCATCAGGTCATGCTGATCTCCAAGCTCGGCCCGCTCAAACACTTAATGACCAAAGCAACCCTAGCCGGTAGAATGGCAAGATAGGCTATCATGCTCCTTGAATATGACATAATCCAATAAAAGGGCAAGCCTTCGCCGACTTCCTTGCTGCTCATCCCATACCATAAGGGTCACCGCTTAATTGCGAGTTACCAGACAAACAAGTGCTGCACCTCAGTGATAACGAGCCATGTTGGGAGCTCTATTTCGATGGAGCCTCATCAATAAGGACCTCCAGCTAATCAAGCGTTCCGGAGATAAAAGCAGGGATAAAATTTTAGGGATTCTTTAGCACCATGCCTAGGGTTAGGGTTGCATCACACATGTTATAACAAAAATTTAGGGGGTGCTAAACAATTCCAACCATGAATCGAACTAGAAATCTAGGGTAACAACATATAGTATCACATACTATGTAGTGTCTAACACTAAGTGGGGAGAAATACAACCTTTGTAGACCTCCCTCCTTGACTCCTTAGATCAACTAGGGTTTGAACCGACTTGTTTAAACCCTTCCAAGTCCACGACGATCCACCCGGAGTCCCTTTGCTCAAGCTCCTTGCTCACTTGATCAAGATGAAGATGAAGCAAACAATCTACACTAATGGGCTAGAGTAGTATAGATTGGTGATGTGGTTTGTGTTCTCACTTAAAAACCCTTTCTTTTTGTGTTCCTCACTCTAAAGAAAAACCAAGAGAGCATGAAGGAAGAAGAAGAAGGAGATGGCTAGCATGAGCTCTTTAGATAATGATCATCTCATTTAATAAAATGAGAAATAGACATATATATGAGAGACACTCTCAAAAGTAACCATGGTCAATAAATATCTAGATATTTTCATTTGTGAGTTAAAGAACAAAGAAATTAAACCATGGTCAAAACTTAGGTCAAGTAAAGAATAGTGATAAAGAATATTCTACCATGCTTTAATCATTTTCTTTTTCTCAATAATGAAAATATATATACATATTTATTCCATGTGAGCCTTGCATTTCCATCTTCTTTGTATCAACAACCATGACACACATGTATGCATGTATGTGTGCATTCACATCAACATGTGTATATGCATACATTCATGCATACATCCAAATAGAAAAGGTTTTGAACAAGTGTGCTAAAAGTCAAAATTAAACCAACACTTGAATTAATAAACTGGTCATATCTCATACGACCCGACCAATAGAAAACGCCCGATTAAAACACGGTATCATATACACGCATTCAATCGAGCTCCCGCGCATATCTCATATGCATTCCACATCGTTTTGCCTGAGCTAGGAAACTTCTATGTGGGACTCTAAGACTCGTCAATACGCCGGCAGTGGGTGATGATCATATCAAACACCCACACGCCGCAAGTGGTCAGCTAAACGTAACTGCCACCCGGGTATTGAGCGATCAGAAGATCAACAAGCAAACCTACTCATACTCCTGTAAATCCTGTCAGTAACACTAACCGTACAGTCCGGTCTTTTCGTATGATATGTCGCATATCTAGTCTAGGGGTGGTGAACGTCAGACCCCAGTAACCGATAATTCATGTCGATGTGAGGCTTATAACGAGTAGAGAAACTACTGATAACACTTATCAGTAGGTCTTCATATCAGCCCTGGCCAGGAACTTCCAGTTATAACCAATCGAGCACAGCACAACATCAACCCCCAATACCGGGAGAGATGAAACCCCTCCTATCGCTCATTGCCTCCATGTGATTCGGGATTGTACCCAAAAGCCACCGTTTTGCACGTTCTCTTGAACGTGGTAAGGTGGAAATCAAAGCAAAGTGGGAATCACACAAGACTCTATGACGATCTCGGGTTTACAGACTAACATGTACCAGTGTCACCATAGAACTGCTATCTGACGATAGGTATAATACCAACTAGGAGTTCTTGGCGAGTCCGTTCAGTGTACCCAGTCTCTACTGAGCACCCGTATACCATCTTTGATGTCAAACACCAATGGATGTGGGATCATCTATCGCCCATCAGATGGGTCAAGAAGCATATACGCTAGTCTACTGTGGAGTATCGATGCCCTGTCTTGATTCACCCTCGACTAGGAACAATTATAGGATATACTTGTGGACTACTTCGGCCCCACTAGTATGATCTCCATCATAGTCCTAGTAGTCAAGTACATATCCTAAGGGCTTTATCAACATGTGAGAGCAAGACAGTATCACAATATAAGTCAACATGTTAAGACAAAGTGCAACCAGATACATACTATCATGTCGAGCAAGAAAGTCCTCTCTATATATGTCCAAGCATCCACTATAATATACATCATATGTACAACAATGGCTTCTAGGGCATATACATAACTAACAATCTCCCATTTGCACTAAGGCCAGTTGTTGTAGTATCTCATTCCCAAAATCCCGAAGAGTCTCTTAAATTGTATCTGGGGTATAGCCTTCGTAAGTGGATCCGCTGTGTTGTCTTTCGTGTCAACTTTCCTGACCTCGATCTCCCGGCGATCAACTATCTCCCGGATCAGGTGATACCGCCTCAGAATATGCCTGGATCTCTGATGAGACCTGGGTTCCTTGGCCAAAGCCACAGCTCCATTGTTATCACAATACAAAGGTATTGGATGCTCAATGGATAGAACCACTCCAAGTTTGTTTATGAACTTCTTCATCCAGACAGCCTCTTTGGCAGCATCGTTGGTAGCGATGTATTCAGCCTCCATCGTCGAGTCTGCCACGGTTTCCTGTTTGGAACTCTTCCAACAAACTGCCCCTCCATTGAGGGTAAAGACAAATCCAGAGTGCGACTTAGAGTCGTCCTTATCACTCTGGAAGCTCGAATCGGTAAAGGACTCCACTTGGAGTTGACCGTTACCATACACCAAGAACATCTTTTTAGTCCTTCTCAAGTACTTGAGAATGTTCTTCACAGCTGTCTAGTGACTCTCTCCTGGATCTTCTTGATACCTACTCACTATACTTAGTGAGTATGCTACATCGGGTCTGGTATATAGCATCACGTACATGATAGAGCCTACTGCCGAAGCATAAGGTATCTCTTGCATGCGAGTTCTTTTCAAATCAGTCTTGGGAGACGTCTCTTTGGAGAGAGTGAGTCCAGAGATCGTGGGTAAATTCCCTCGCTTGGATTCTTCCATACTAAACCTCTTTAGTACGGTGTCAATGTACCTGGATTGGGACAATCCCAGTATCCGTTTAGATCTATCTCTATAGATCTTAATTCCCAAGATGTAGGAGGCATCACCTAGATCTTTCATTGAGAATCTTTGTGATAAGAAGAGCTTGACCGAGTGCAGCATAGGAACATCATTTCCTATTAAGAGTATGTCATCCACGTACAATATGAGGAAGACAACCTTACTCTCTGCCACCTTCTTATATATACAAGGTTCATCTATATTTTTGATGAAGTCAAACTCTTTGACTACCACATCAAAATAGATGTTCCAACTCCGCGATGCCTGCTTTAACCCGTAGATGGATTTAAGCAGCTTGCACACCTTCCCGCTGCTCCCACTGTCTACTAAGCCCTCTTGCATAGTCATGCACACGCACTCTTCTAAATCGCCATTTAGAAAGGCGGTCTTAACATCCATTTGCCAGATTTCGCAGTCATGGTATGCAGTAATGGCAAGTAGGATCCGGATGGACTTAAGCATAGCCACTGGAGAAAAGGTTTCATCATAATCCACACCTGGTCGTTGACGAAAACCTTTTGCAACAAGTCCAGCTTTGAAAGTCTCAACTTTTCCATCTACACTAAGTTTCTTCTTAAAAATCCATTTACTCCCAATGGGTTTTACCCCTTCAGGAGCAACTTCCAAAGTCCATACTTTGTTGGTGTACATGGATTCCATCTCAGATCGCATTGCATCCAACCATTTCACAAAGTCTCCACTCGTGATGGCCTGCTCGAAACTAGTTAGGTCATCATCTTCCATGATGCAATCCTCGCTCCCACCATCAATGAGAAAACCGTAGTATCTCTCAGTTGGATGAGGAACCTTACTAGATCGGCGGAGAGGCTGAGGTTCGTTGGGAACTATCAAATCCTCTGGTTCTACCAAATCTTCTGTCGTAGTTTGTGTAGCTGGAACTTCTTCCAGTTCTACCTCATTGCCACTAATTTCTTTCATAATAAAACCCTTTTCTAAAAATGTGGCATGTCGAGAAACAAACACTTTTTGTTCCTCAGAGTGGTAGAATATATACCCTCGCGAATGTTTGGGATATCCAATAAACTTGCACAGAACAGACCTTGCCTGGAGCTTGTCTAGATTTTGTATTTTCATATAGGTCGGACAACCCCATATCTGAATAAAATTAAGATATGGCATCTTCCCATTCCATATCTCATATGGAGTAGTAGGCACTGATTTGGTTGGAACTCTATTCAATAGGTATGTTGTTGTCTCAAGCGCATGACCCCAGAAGAAAATAGGTAACTCAGCGGTGCTCATCATAGAGCGCACCATATCTAATAGGGTGTGATTCCTCCGCTCCGATACACCGTTGTGCTGTGGTGTATATGGAGGAGTAAGCTGAGAGAGAATCTCATTCTCTTTTAAATAGTCCAGAAACTCATTGCTCAAGTATTCTCCTCCTCGATCAGATCGAAGTATTTTAATACTTTTACCCGTTTGGTTCTCAATTTCATGCTTATATTCCTTGAATTTCTCAAAAGCTTCAGACTTGTGTTTCATCAGGAACACATGTCCGTATCTTGAGAGATCGTCAGTGAATGTAATGAAGTATAAGGAACCATTCCTGGCATGTGTAGACATTGGACCACATACATCACTATGTATCAGTCCAAAGAGTTCCGTAACTCTTTCTCCGTGTCCACTAAACAGAGTTTTGGTCATTTTGCCTTTGAGAAAATGACTGGCAAGTGTCATAAGATGAAAATTCGAATGGATTCAAATATCCATCCTTATGTAACTTAGCTAGTCGTGTCGCATTGATATGACTTAGTCTACAATGCCACAAGAAGGATTCGTTCATTTCTGAACTCTTCCTCTTGTGTGTGTTTTGTACATTAAGAACTGTGGTTTGATTTAGAACGTATACCATTATTTAACGAGCCTGATCCAATCAACTTTTGATTTAGGAAGATGTTCATAATATTATCCTGTACTACAAAATTATATCCTTCTTTACTTAATAAAGAAACTGATATAAGATTGCATATAAGGGTCGAAATGTAATAGCATTCGTTCAGAATCAATGTATTACCATTTGGCAATACAATATGATATTCGCCAACTGCTTTGGCTGCAACATTTACACCATTCCCTACTCTTACGGAATGATCACCCATTCCCAGTTCCCTACCTTTCTTTAGCTCATGTAACATATTACATATATGGGATCCTGATCCGGTATCTAATACCTAGGACGTAGAGTGAACCGAGAAACAGTTATTGATAACTAACACACCCGAAGAAGATGCATCAACATACTTATTCTTCGTTTGGGCGGCGTGTGAATCCGGATATGTCCCTATTTCCTGCTCAGTCTTATAACAATTATAAGAAAGAACGGAACCAACATTCCCCTGCTCAGTATAACAAGCGGGTTCAGTCAATACATCCATATTATTATCTTGATTAAAGCCTGACATGGTCACTACCTGGAGAGAGAGAGAGAGAGAGAGAAGAAAACATTTTAGTGTATGCTCTTGCAAGATTAGATTGGTTTTTATCTTATCTAATCAGGATGGCTCCTACTGTTTTTATCAAATCTTCCTTCAAACCCTAAAAGGTAAGATTAGCCGGGATTAATTACACCTTACAAGTTCGCCAATCTTTCAGCCAGGCCAGCGTTGGTACTTTGAGGGAGGTTCCTCGTGCTTTCGCATGGACCTAATTAAAATAAACCTCATTTTCCCAAGGGCGTAACCCCGTTAACATCTTTCTAGACACTTACTTGATCGGCTAATTGTGATGTGTAAAATTCTCGCAGGAGTAACTCTTACTCTCAGTGGGTATCGGGATCCAACTATCTCATAGAAGGTATGCAATCTCATTGCAAATTTCAACACTTGAAGTTCCCGATAATCTTTTTACCCCTAGCGTCCTATGACCTTGACGGAGGCCAAACTACCGATAGGGCACTAGTCATGTTCAACCCGTTCATTTCCTGATTGAATTAGGCCCACCCGCATGACCCTTGACGGGGACCAAACAACGTCGTACGAATACCCTAATCCAATCGCATCTCATGCTACAGATAAGTACTAATTAGCTACCGTATACTATGCCTTGACGGAGGCCAAACTACCGCAGCACGAATACTAAATATTACTTATCTGAAATGGCGGAGGGTTACGTTAGGTTTTTATGAAAACCTTTCGCGTAATGAACTTGGTATCATTGTAGAAACAAGTGATTTTGAAAAGGAGTGTTTTTGAGCCTTTTACTAGTTTCGCTAAAGAGCTCATTCCCGGTGAAGGGATCTCGGCTCTTTCCTTATCGAATAAGGTGCAGGATATTTCATAAATACCACTATACAAAGCAAGAACTATAGAAACAATCAAAAACAAAACCGAGTGTTGTAGCATTTGCTAGTTTCGCTAAATAGGTCACTCCCGGTGAAGGAATCTCGGCTCTTTCCTTATCAAATAAGGTACTGGATAATCTATAAGGAATACCGCTATGCAAAGCAAAAACTAGAGCTACCCTTTTTGAAAATTTGATTCTACAACATCTTTTAGGTTTCTTTTCTTTCATTAATCTCATTAATGAAGTCCCATCATTTATGCTTCCTAAGCATCACAGAAGAAACGAAAATACAACGTACACTTATGTCATCCGCATTCGCCACAGTGTCCTGTTATGCACCGTTAGGTTACTTAACTAACGGCATAGCGGGACGGGATTAGCGCGGGTGCAAAACATAAGCAACGTTTATTATATATCATATATATAATACCATTCGTCTCAGCATATAAAGTGATCACATCACAGAATATCAACCGCAGAAGCACATATGAAAATATAGGATATTCTAGGAGGTCTGTATTTTGTATTTAGCCAACAATAGAAAATACGGATTCTACGGTCGCGATGAATAGCCAAGCCCACACCCCTAGACCCCTACAAGAGCGGCAAGTGACCCTACCAATTCTAGAGTTTAGGAGACCCTGTCTCGACTCCTCGAGATGGCCTCCCACTGAACCCTAGAATCCGGTCACTTGTGCTCCCCTCCTTGGGTCTATCCTAATGCGGAAAAGTAAATAATATACAACAATGGTGACATCATCCTCAACCCGGAAGTGCCCCAAATAAAAAATATTACATACAATGAATTTTACATGAATGAAAATAAAAACTCTCATCTCACATAAAACCCCCGGCCATTCATTTACGACAATCATGTACATCATATCTCAGCAACACATAACATCACATGTCATCAACGTAAGTAAGTATGCGTACCCCAATTGTCGTTGATATATATCAACGAAACTAGCAATACACCACATACTACACTTACGGTCGCAGAAAAGAAAATGTCAAACTACAACATTTGGAATCCACGATTACCTTAGACATCATAAACCCGAAATATCACATACTTCGGATTTCATGCCTAACTATATGAATTCCACATATTGTATCACATTCCATAAATATCTAGACGATGTTAAACGTTTCGATCGAATCAACAAACACCAACAAATTACCCCGAGAGCTCAACACTTAAGCAAAGTTAAGATACCCAAAAACGTGCCACGGTGTCTATGGACCAGCCATAGAAGGGTCAACCCTTGCCTCACTTATGGCGCCACAGGACTACGGAAAACCCTAAGGTTTAGCCGCGGTTCCATGGTTATAGGATCGAGTTAAGCTTACGTTCTTCTAGAGGGTCCATAGGGATACTTGCACGATCTTCCGAATATGTTCAACTTGGGAATTCCAACACTTGGAAAATTTCAGCGAAGGGTCTTGATGTGGGGTTTGAAGTTCGTTCGAACTGTTAAATATTATCTAGGTTACCATTACAATGTTAAAATATACGACTACGAAACACTCCGAATTAGCCCCTAAGCAAAATAATCATCACATGAAATTTTGGGCTAAACAAACAATACCTGAAACCCCAAAACCTACACACCAGAGGACAGAAGAAAAACGAAGCATTTTGGAGCATTCTGGGCCGGCCTGCTTGGTTTTTTTGAGCATGTGCTCGGGTGAAATCCGGTGGAATGGCTCCATTTTTCTTCTGTGTTCTATATGTATCACATACAGTCTTCTGCAGTTGTTTAAATAATTTTTACAGACCATTTTAAAAACGACAGAGAGCAGTTTTCAGGGTTCTAGAAATCCGTATTTTCGGAGTTGTTTCGGTTTCGTATTATTTTTAACATCGTCTAAGTTTCTAGCTTGGCTCTGATACCACTGTAGGGATTCTTTAGCACCATGCTTAGGGTTAGGGTTGCATCACACATGCTATAACAAAAATTTAGGGGGTGCTAAACAATTCCAACCATGAATCGAACTAGAAATCTAGGGTAACAACATATAGTATCACATACTATGTAGTGTCTAACACTAAGTGGGGAGAAATACAACCTTTGTAGACATCCCTCCTTGACTTCTTGGATCAACTAGAGTTTGAACCGGCTTGCTTGAACCCTTCCAAGTCCACGACGATCCACCCGGAGTCCCTTTGCTTAAGCTCCTTGCTCCACTTGATCAAGATGAAGATGAAGCAAACAATCTACACTAATGGGCTAGAGTAGTATAGATTGGTGATGTTGTTTGTGTTCTCACTTAAAAACCCTTTCTTTTTGTGTTTCTCACTCTAAAGAAAAATTAAGAGAGCAGGAAGGAGGAAGAAGAAGGAGATAGCTAGCATGAGCTCTTTAGATAATGATCATCTCATTTAATAAAATGAGAAATAGAAATATATATATGAGAGACACTCTCAAAAGTAACCATGGTCAATAAATATCTAGTTCATTTGTGAGTTAAAGAGCAAAGAAATTAAATCATGGTCAAAACTTAGCTCAAGTAAAGAATAGTGATAAAGAATATTCAACCATGCTTTAATCATTTTCTTTTTCTCAATAATGAAAATATATATACATATTTATTCTATGTGAGTCTTGCATTGCCATCTTCTTTATATCAACAACCATGACATACATGTATGCATGTATGTGTGCATTCACATCAACATGTGTATATGCATACATTCATGTATACATCCAAATAGAAAAGGTTTTGAATAAGTGAGCTAAAAGTCAATATTAAATCAACACTTGATTTAATAAACCAGTCATATCTCATACGACCCGATCAATAGAAAACACCCGATTAAAACACGGTATCATATACACGCATTTAATCGAGCTCCCGCGCATATCTCATATACACTCCACATCTTTTTGCCTGAGTTAGGAAACTCCTATGTGGGACTCTAAAACCCGTCAATACGCCGGCAAAAGATGATGATCATATCAAACACCCACAAACCGCAAGCGGTCAGCTAAACGTAACGGCCACCCGGGTATTGAGCGATCAGAAGATCAACAAGCAAACCGACTCATACTCCTGTAAATCTTGTCAGTAACACTAACCGTACAGTCCGGTCTTTTCGTCTGATATGTCGCAAATCTAGTATAGGGGTGGTGAACGTCAGACCCTAGTAACCGATAAGTCGTGTCGATGTGAGGCTCATAACGGGTCGAGAAACTACTGATAACACTTACCAGTAGGTCTCCATATCAGCCCTGGCCAGGGACTTCCAGTTATAGCCAATCGAGCACAGCGCAACATCAACCCCCAATACCGGGAGAGATGAAACCCCTCCTATCGCTCATTGCCTCCATGTGATTCGGGATTGTACCCAAAAGCCACCGTTTTGCACGTTCTCTTGAACGTGGTAAGGTGGAAATCAAAACACAGTGGGAATCACACAAGACTCTATGACGATCTCGGGTCTACAGACTAACATGTACCAGTGTCACCAGAGAACTGCTATCTGACGATAGGTATAATACCAACTAGGAGTTATCGGCGAGTCCGTTCAATGTACCCAGTCTCCACTGAGCACATGTATACCATCTTTGATGTCAAACACCAATGGATGTGGGATCATCCATCGCCCATCAGATGGGTCAAGAAGCGTATACGCTAGTCTACTCTGGAGTATCGATGTCCTGTCTCGATACACCCTCGATTAGGAATAATTATAGGATGTACTTGTGGACTACTTCGGCCCCACTAGTATGATCTCCATCATAATCCTAGTAGTCAAGTACATATCCTAAGGGCTTTATCAATATGTGAGAGCAAGACGGTATCACAATACAAGTCAACATGTTAAGACAAAGTGAACCAGATAGCATACTATCATGTCGAGCAAGAAATCCCTCTCTATATATGTCCAAGTATCCACTATAATATACATCATATGTACAACAATGGCCTCTAGGGCATGTTGGGGTCAAAATTTGCACCCCGGTTGACCAAGTCAAAGTCAAGATCAACCCCAAGCCAGGTGGGCCCAAGCCCAAGCAAGTGGGCCAATGCCCGGGTCGAGCCCGAACACGAAGCGTCCGGCCTTCCGCCATACCAAAATAAAAATCATGTAACCAATAATTTTGATGTAATTTTTTGTGCATGAATATATGCAAAATGGGCATGAAGCCAATTTTTTGTAAGCCCATGGCTTATGTGCAAAAAGAAATGGCACATGAACCATGGGATGAGCAAAATGCCATTTTGTAAAGCCTAAGGGGCTATATGTAAAAATGTAAGCCTATATAAGGCAACATGATGATGAATAAAAAAAAGACTTTTCATTCCCCAAAAATTAGGGCCTGTGCCTCTTTCCCCTTCCTCAAGATTCTAAAACCTTCTTCTTTCTTTTGAATTAAATCAAGAGTTTTACTCTTCCTTTTTCAAAACTAAATAGGTTTTCACCAGAAAACCCACAAAGGGAAACTTGGATCTACCATTAAATCTCAAAAAGAAGAGATTTTTAAAATCTCACATCTCTTGATCTTCAAGATCCTGCCAACAGAGGATGAAGAAGGAGACCCATCTCCAGAGACCCCACTTTAGGAAAGAACTAGGGTTCAAGGGGAGAAGCCCTTCATCAGCTTCAAAACTTCCTAGGAGTTTAACTCCCCATATATATATATATACACACACACACAGAGAGAGAGAGAATAATAAGTGCTTCTTTCTGGGAGTACAACTCCCATTGCAGGGACCGAGTCCCTTTTGCCGCCCGAGCGTCCGCGTGCTGACACGTGGGGCGCTAGCGCTCCAAGTGCTAGCGCCCTTGCGCTCAAAGCACTAGCGCCCAAAGCGTTAGCGCCCGAGCGCCCATATGCTGACACATGGGGCGCTAGCGCCCTTGCGCCCAAAGCGCTAGCGTCCGAGCGCCCACGTGCTGACACGTAGGGCGCTAGCGCTCAAAGCGCTAGCGCCCTTGCGCTCAGAGCGCTAGCGCCCACGTGCTGACACGTGGGACACTAGCGCTCTTGCGCTCAGAGCGCTAGCGCCCAAAGCGCTAGTGCCCGAGCGCCCGCGTGCCTGACACGTAGGGCGCTAGTGCTCTAGCGCTCCAAGCGCTAGCACCCAAAGCGCTGGCGCTTTTTCTCATGCATCCTTTGGATGCCCTTTCCCTTATATATATATATATATATATATATATATATATATATATATATATATACATACATATACAAACACACGTACACTGCACATTGAGTTCGCATGACCAGTTTAACCCATCAATCGGAGGTTCCCTCGCTCCAAATGCGAGGGGTAATTAATGGCAGCTTAGTCCGCGGCTGCCGGAGATTCGGATCCCCACAATCAATAAACCCCGGCCTACCCTAGGCAGGGGGAATCTGTAGTATGCCTGACAAGCGCGCGCGTATTCCCATCTCAATGGGGTGACGAAAAACACCCTACAGATTCTGGCACGCCCGGTGGAACCAATCTCCCCTCCTATATTTCGGGTTAAGCATTCATGCGAACTCAATCAATATACATATCGATATTTATACTAAAATAATGCCTTTTCATGCAGGGTTTTCAAGCAATCACTTCTCAACGATGTCTCCAAAGATGAGCTCAGCTCTCAGCACAGCTTCCATCTCCTACACGATGAAGATGGACTCCAGGACGGTCCTCCCGGCCAGTCTTGGGCGACAGTGGGAGGAGTCGCTGCTACAGTTCGGCTCTATTCTGTTCGTGCCAGCTAACGCCATTCCAGCTCCTCAAGCTCCGGTAACAGACAAACCGGCCTCGAAAGGCAAAAGGCCAAATGTGGTGATCTCGAGGGCACCACTACCCAAGCGCAAATAGGTGTTTGAATGACTTTCCTTGGCCCCAGCTGGGGACAAGTCCATCAACACCAACAAAGTTACAACGCGTCTCGAGCAAGCTCCGGCGGTGCCCCTAACAACTGCTCGATCGGGTGTCTTCTCTAAGCTCCCCGCTAATCGACTCATAATGGCTTCCCAGATAACGGATGCCCGCCAAGCCTTCAAAATCGAGAAGCTGAGACAGAAAAGGCTCAGGTATAGAGCCAACAAAAGGGCTAGGGCTCCTGCTAGGCTGAACTTCATGAGGTTCGAGGAACGGGGTCACCCTGCCAAAGATAAAGGGACGGCTGGATATGCGGTCCACATTGTCTACATGGTCGGATATGAAGAAACGAACCCTCCTATGCTTCACAGCCAGGGTGATGATACGATTGACGCTACCCAGCATCGGCTCGATCTAAGTGATGAAGAGCCCGCTCAGGCCGATAAGCCAGAGGAGCCCATGGTTCCTGCGGAATTGAGCTCAGGCAATAAAGATGACCCGGTTGTCATAGCCGAAACTACAGAACAAGCGTTATTCCAATGGCTTCAGAGGCAGCTTCAGGACAGGGACGAGAAGTTAGCCAAGGTACAATCCAAGGTCGACGAATTGGCAAATGCCGCGGCAGATCTCTCGATCTAAGTCGCCCGATTGCAATTACAGCAGAATCAAATTTTGGTTCATGAGCCAGGGATTGATACCCAGAGGCAGCCAATTGATACCCCCTTCAACCTAAGAGCGGAGCGCCTTCGCGAAAAACGGCCGCAATCAGCCTCCAGTCCCTCCGATACATACGCCGGGAGGGGGGAATTGCCTCTGAAAGAGAAACTGGAAAAAATCTATTCCTTTAAAAGGGAAAAAGTCCACAAGATATTCAGGGACGCCCTAAGAAACGGTCTACAACTGCCAGAATCAAAGAGACCGCAAGAAGCGAATATGACCGACGACCTAAAATATTGCCCCTATCACAGGGTGATAGGTCAAGCCATTGAGGACTGCTTCGTCTTCAAAGATTGGGTCGAAAGGCAATACAAGACGGGAGAGATAGAACTGTCTAAAGGCGTGTTAGCAAACAGTCAAGATACGACCGCCGATTTCACACAAATTGAGACCGAAGCCTTTCGGGAACCTAATCCTCCCAGACATGTGCCATTATCTGAAAAGGGCGAACCAAAGACTGATCGGCCTCAAGGACCAGCATCAGTGAGGATACCTACTCTAATGGAGAGAAAGAAGAAGGTGTACTCCTTCAGGAGGGATGAGGTCCGCAATATATTCGAGGAAGTCTTGAACAACGGTCTGCAATTGCCTATTCCGAAGAGGCCACGTGAAATGAATATGACTGGCAATCCCGTATACTGCCCCTATCACAGGGTGATAAGTCATGCCATTGAAGACTGCTGTGTTTTTAAAGATTGGGCAGAGGACCAATACAAGCTTGGAAAAACCTCATAGTCCTCAGATGTATCGGCAAGCCACAGAGCTACGGTCATCAATACAGCTCCACCAAGATCAAAATTCAAGGAGCTGGGATAAGCAAAGAGGACCACCACGTCGTTAAACTGGCAATGAATGACCACCACGTCGTTAAACTGGGAACAATCGACCTCTAAGTCGTTAAACTGGGAATGTAAAAAAAAATATAATATGTAAATAAACAAAAAATGTGTAAATAAAAGAAAAATAAAGAAAAGCCAAAATGATGGGGCAAATCGCAATAAAAATCAGCGAGTAAAATAAAGATGAAAATAAAGCCGAAATGATGGGGCAACCGCGAATAAAAGCCAAAATGATAGGGCAATCGCGACCTTCGCGATAAGAAAAGTTGAAATGATAGAGCAATCGTGGTAAAACAAAAAAAACAAAAAAACAAAAAAACAAAACAACGGCGAATGATGAGTCGCTCCTGGTACCATATTCCAGTGCAGCGATGCAGACGCCAACAAAAAAATCAAATTTCAAGAATTCTCCCAGCCCTACGGCCAGTCCCCAAATTGACTACCGTATACAATCTACAGGCTCAAATAATTCTCATCATACCCATGCCCCACCGTAATCACCAGTTACGCGGTTGGTCTACGCCCTTGGAAGTATGCTCTATTGGGAAGACCCGCTCATGTGTCCTCACGATGCATGAGGAGAAAAACCTCCGTGGTATCCTTACGACTCACAAAGGAAAAACACACTTGGGAGTCCTCACGACTCCTAAGGAGAAAATACACCTACGGGATCCTTACGACCCGTAGGGAGAAAATGCTTTATGGGACCCTTACGGCCCATAAAATTGAAAAGCCTTAGGTGATAGGGATCTAAACCTGTCTCCTAAGCCATCGCTCCCCAATCCCTAACGACGAATGATGAGTCGCTCCTGGTACCATATTCCAGTGCAGCGATGCAGACGCCAACCAAATTCCAAATCCCATACCCAAGTGGCGAATGATGAGTCGCTCCTGGTACCATATTCCAGTGTAGCGATGCAGAAGCCAACCAAATTCCAAATTCCATACCCAAGTGGCGAATGATGAGTCGCTCCTGGTACCATATTCCAGTGCAACGCTGCAGACGCCAACCAAATTTCAAATCCCAATGGCGGATGATGAGTCGCTCCTGGTATCATATTCCAGTGCAGCGATGCAGACGCCAATCAAATTCCAAAATCCAAATCCCCAACGGCGAATGATGAGTCGCTCCTGGTACCATATTCCAGTGCAGCGATGCAGACGCCAACAAAATCTCGAAATTCTTTCAGCCCTACGGTCTGGATCATACATCCTGCAAAACCGTATACAATCCATGGGCGTAAAATGATCCCAATCTCTCCTAATTCTTACCGGCAAGACCACATTCAAAGTCCCGCCAGTTAAAAAAATAATAAATAAATAAATAAATAAAATAAAATAAAATGGTATGTCCACAAGCAAAATGGGCACGGATGAAAACCCGAAAGGGCTCCGTGAGTAAATACAGCAGGACTGCCGGCGAGTTTGTGAAAATCCGAAAGGGCGTGAACTCGTAAAAAAAAGAGATGAAATGCACTCGCAAATTCCTCTTGACTTTGTGAGGAGAAAATTCCCGCGTGAGATCCTTACGACTCACAAAGAAGCAACACCCTTAGGAGTCCCCACGACTCCTAAGGAGAAAATACACCTACGAGATCCTTTGAACTCGTAGGGAGAAAATGCTTTTATGGGACCCTTACGGCCCATAAAATTGAAAAGTCTTAGGTGATAGGGATCTAAACGTGTCTCCTAAGCCACCAATTCCCAAATCCACCCGGGGCAAATGATGAGTTGCTCCTGGCATTATTCCAGTGCAGCAATGCAGATGCCGACAAAAAAAACTAATTCCCAAATCCTCCCGGGGCAAATGATGAGTTGCTCCTGGCATTATTCCAGTGCAGCAATGCAGATGCCGACAGAAAACCAATTCCCAATCCTCTCATGACAGATGATGATTCACTCCTTATACCATATTCCAGTGTAGCGATGCTGATGTCAACCCAAATCACAATCAACAAGTCAACTTCGACCCCGACACCGCAGAAACCGGGGCAAGTCAGAATCCAATCTCGACACCGCAAGAAGCGGAGCACGTCAAGTTCACCCCTGACACTGCAAGAAGTAGAGCAAGTCAAATAGAGCGTCGACCGTCCATGTCGCAAAAAGGGCAGTGCAGGCTTCCCACAAATCGGGAACCAAATCGCTCCAGATCAGAGCGTCGACAGTCCATGTCGGAAAAAGGGCAGTGTAGGCTTCCCACAAATCGGGAACCAAATCACTCCGGATCAGAGCGTCGACCGTCCATATCGCAAAAAGGGCAGTGCAGGCTTCCTACAAATCGGGAACCAAATCGCTCCAGATCAGAGCGTCGACCGTCCATGTCGCAAAAAGGGCAGTGCAGGCTTCCTACAAAGCAGGAACCAGATCAATCCGGGCCAGGGAAAAGTCTACCACGGACACTCCGTCTCGGAGATGCGTCAAGCGTCGACCGTCCACGTCGCAAAAAGGGCAGTGCAGGCTTCCCACAAATCGGGAACCAAATCGCTCCGGATCAGAGCGTCGACCGTCCATGTCGCAAAAAGGGCAGTGCAGGCTTCCTACAAAGCAGGAACCATATCACTCCGGTCCAGGGAAAAGTCTACCACGGACACTCCGTCTCGGAGACGCGTCAAGCGTCAACCGTCCATGTCGCAAAAAGGGCAGTGCAGGCTTCCCACAAATCGGGAACCAAATCGCTCCGGATCAGAGCGTCGACCGTCCATGTCGCAAAAAGGGCAGTGCAGGCTTCCTACAAAGCAGGAACCAGATCACTCCGGGCCAGGGAAACATCTACCACGGACACTCCGTCTCGGAGACGCGTCGAGCGTCGACCGTCCATGTCACAAAAAGGGCAGTGCAGGCTTCCCACAAATCGGGAACCAAATCGCTCCGGATCAGAGCGTCGACCGTCCATGTCACAAAAAGGGCAGTGCAGGCTTCCTACAAAGCAGGAACCAGATCACTCCGGGCCAGGGAAATGTCTACCACGGACACTCCGTCTCGGAGACGCGTCAAGCGTCGACCGTCCATGTCGCAAAAAGGGCAGTGCAGGCTTCCTACACAGCAGGAACCAAATCGCTCCGGATCAAAGCGTCGACCGTCCATGTCGCAAAAAGGGCAATGTAGGCTTCCCACAAATCGGGAACCAAATCGCTCCAGATCAGAGCGTCGACTGTCCATGTCGCAAAAAGGGCAGTGCAGGCTTCCTACAAAGCAGGAACCAGATCACTCCGGGCCAGGGAAATGTCTACCACGGACACTCCGTCTCGGAGACGCGTCAAGCGTCGACCGTCCATGTCGCAAAAAGAGCAGTACAGGCTTCCTACAAAGCAGGAACCAAATCGCTCTGGATCAGAGCGTCGACCATCCATGTTGCAAAAAGGGCAGTGGAGGCTTCCTACAAAGCAGGAACCAGATCACACCGGGCCAGGGAAACGTCTACCACGGACACTCCGTCTCGGAGACGCGTCAAGCGTCGACCGTCCACGTCGTAAAAAGGGCAGTGCATCCCAAAAAGTGGGAACCAAAGCAAGTCGCCTCCACGCGAAAGAAGATCCATCAATTTCATGCACACGACTCACATATATGGTGTGCATTTATTGATGGGGGCACTTTGTTGGGGTCAAAATTTGCACCGCAGTTAACCAAGTCAAAGTCAAGATCAACCCCAAGCCAGGTGGGCCCAAGCCCAAGCAAGTGGGCCAATGCCCGGGTCGAGCCCGAACACGAAGCATCCGGCCTTCCGCCATACCAAAATAAAAATAATGTTTTGATGTAATTTTTTGTGCATGAATGTATGCAAAATGGGCATGAATCCAATTTTTTGTAAGCCCATGGCTTATGTGCAAAAAGAAATGGCACATGAACCATGGGATAAGCAAAATGCCATTTTGTAAAGCCCAACGGGCTATATGTAAAAATGTAAGCCTATATAAGGCAATATGATGATGAATAAGAAAAAGACTTTTCATTCCCCAAAAATTAGGGCCTGTGCCTCTTTCCCCTTTTTCAATGTTCTAAAACCTTCTTCTTTCTTTTAAATTAAATCAAGAGTTTTACTCTTCCTTTTTTAAAACTAAATAGTTTTTTACCACAAAACCCACAAGGGGGAACTTGGATCTACCATTAGATCTCAAAAAAAAAAAGATTTTTAAAATCTCACATCTCTTGATCTTCAAGATCCTGCCAACAGAGGAGGAAGAATGAAACCCATCTCCAGAGACCCCACTTTAGGGAAGAACTAGGGCTCAAGGGGAGAAGCCCTTCATCAGTTTCAAAACATCCTAGGAGTTTAACTTATATATATAGAAATATATATATATACACACACACACACACATACAGAATAATAAGTGCTTCTTTCTGGGAGTACAACTCTCATTGCAGGGACCAAGTCTCTTTTGTCGCCCGAGCACCCACGTGCTGACACGTGGGGCGCTAGCGCCCGAGGGCTCAAAGAGCTAGCGCCCAAAGCGCTAGCGCCCGAGCGTCCACGTGCTAACACGTGGGGTGCTAGCGCCCTTGCGCTCAGAGCGATAGCGCCCAAAGCGCTAGCGCCCGAGCGCCCACTAATGGAAAGTCATAGGGACACATGGGTCGATGTCTTTTGCCTTGGTGCAGTGCATTGAGTGGAGTGCAGATAGCTGCGCTAGCGCTCAAAGCGCTAGCGCTCTTGCGCTCAGAGTGCTAGCGCCCGCATGCCTAGCACGTGGGGCGCTAGCGCTCAAAGCGCTAGTGCTCTAGCGCCCGAGCGCTGGCGCTTTTTCCCATGCATCCTTTGGATGCCCTTTCCCTTTTATATATATATATATATATATATATGTATGTGTGTGTGTGTGTGTGTATAATATATGTATACATACATATACAAACACACACATACTCCACGACACTGTTCCTGTTAGAAAAAATTTCTAACGGGGCACTGCCCCGCACCCCGCAAAGGGGCTGCTAGCCCCCTTGACCCCCAGCCCGCTATCCAGGTAGCGGGACCCCCGTAAAAACTCTGCGTGGCTCCCGATATATCCAAGCCCCCTCCAAAACAAAACACACGTACACTGCACATTGAGTTCGCATGACCAGTTTAACCCGTCAATCGAAGGTTCCCTCGCTCCAAAGGCGAGGGGTAATTAACGGCAGCTTAGTCCGTGGCTGCCGGAGATTCGGATCCCCACAATCAATAAACCCCGGCCTACCCTAGGCAGGGGGAATCTGTAGTACGCCTAACAAGCGCGCGCGTATTCCCATCTTAATGGGGTGACGAAAAACACCCTACAGGGCATATACATAACTAACAAAGATTGGTGTTCGTCACGCCATCAGGAGGACCCTATGACGTTCCTTTGCTCTTACCGAGCCTCGCACAAATAATGAGGCTGAGTACGAAACTCTGATAGCTGGTTTAGAGCTCGCCATAGAAATGGAAATCCTTCGACTATGGGTTTACGGTGACTCCCAGCTTGTCGTCAACCAGATGAGCGGCAACTACAAGATATATAAGCCCGAGTTAGCTCAATACAGAAGACGGGTGGTGGAACTCACGAAACAATTCACTCACATTGAACTAATGAGAGTCCCTAGGGCGTTGAACGGAAAAGCCGACATACTCGCTCGCCTAGCCAAAGATCCAACTGATCCCGACATGGATGAAATTCTTATCACAGTCAAGAGCCGACAAATTCTGCCCCAACTCTCTTTACGAGAAGAGAAAAGCGTAGAACAAAAGAGTAATCATGCCGAAAAAGCTCTGATCATTCAAGACGAGCCCGATTGGAGAGAACCCTTCATAGAGTACCTCCGATACAACAAGCTGCCCGAAGAAAAGCCTGCAAGGGTTCAGTTGAAGAAAAGAGCCATCCGATATATGTTTGTAAATAATACGCTATACCGCAGATCATATGATTAACTCTGGCTCAGATGTCTGTCATCGGCCAAAACCTAAAAAGTCATGAAAGAAGTTCACTCGGGCGTCTGCGGAGCTCACCAATTTGGCCCCAAAATGCGGTTTCAAATTAAACGGCTTGGGTATTATTGGCCTACCATAATAAGGGATTGCGAAGAGCATGCGAAGAGGTGTCATCTCTACCAAATTCACGGTGACTTCATTCATAAGCATCCAATTCGCTGCATCCTATGGTGGCGTCATGGCCCTTCAAAGTTTGGGGCACCAACATAGTTGGTCCAATTAATCCTCCATCATCCAAAGGCCACGGGTTCATATTGGCCGCAACTGACTACTTTTCCATATGGGCTGAAACTGTCCCGCTAAAAGAAATCAATACAGAAGATATTCCGGCATAATATTCTATACCGCTTCGGTACACCTAGAAAAATCATTTCTGACAACGGGCCTTCTTACAAAAGTTTCAAAGTCTCAAGGTTCGCTACTCAGCACAAGATAGACTGGAGATACTCCTCCATCTATAATCTAAGAGACAATGGGCTAGCTGAAACCTTCAATAAAACTCTATGCAAGCTCCTGAGGAAAAATTCTTCAGCCAACAAGAGAGACTGGAATCTCAAACTTCACGAGGTGTTGTGGGCATATCGTACCATGCACCGCACTCCAACTCAGTTCACTCCATACTCATTACTCTTCGGAGTGGAGACGATCCTCCCCCTCGAAGTCGAAGTTCCAGCATAATTTGACGGAGGAGGAAAACGTTCTCTTTCGGCTCGAAGAACTCAACACTCTCAAAGAAAAGAGGCTCGCAGTCCAGCAAAATCTGGAGATGTACCGAGCCCAAATGTTACGGGCGTATGACAAGATGACCCGTCTACGTGCTTTCAAGAAGGGAGAATTAGTGTTGGTCCTCAAAAGACCGATCATTCCCAGTCGACATGCCAAGGGAAAATTCGAGCCAAATTGGGAAGGGTCATACGTCATCGAGAAAGTGTTCGACGGAAAATCCTACCAACTAATAAATGCCGAGGGAGAAAGGCACATGCCATCCATCAATGGCCGATATCTCAAGAAATACTATGTATGAATGCTCCAAGTCGCAGATGAATTGAGCACACCGGCCCTACGATCCGGATCATACATTCTGTAAAACCGTATACAATCTACGGGCATAAACGACCTCTATCTCTCTCAAGTTCTACTGGCAAGACTACATTTAAAGTCCCACCGGCGATAAAGCTCCACCAATGTAAAAAAAAGAGAAAAAAAGGTATGTTCACAAGCAAAACGGACACGGATGAAAACCCGGAATGGCTCCGTGAGTAAAAAACAGCAGGACTGTCGGTGAGTTTGTGAAAACCCGAAAGGGCACAAACTCGTGAAAAGAGATGAAATACACTCGCAAAGTCCTCTCGACCTTGTGAGGAGAAAATTCCCACGTGAGATCCTTATGACTCACAAAGGAGCAACACACTTAGGAATCCCCACGATTCCTAGGGAGAAAATACACCTACAAGATCCTCTCGACTTATGGGGAGAAAATGCTTTTGTAAGACCCTTATGGCTCATAAAATGGAAAAGTCTTAGATGACATGGATCTAAACATGCCTCTTAAGCCATCATTCCCCAACGGGCAACTGCAAATGATGAGTCACTCCTGGCATTAGGCTTCAATGTTAGCGGTGCTGATGCCGACCCAAAACCCAAATCCTAAACTTTCCCAATAGCAAATGATGAGTCGCACCTGGCACTACGCTTCAGTGTTAGCGGTGCTGATGCCGACCCAAAACCAAATCCCAAGTCCTCCCAGGACAAATGATAAGTTGCTCCTGGCATTATTCCAGGACAGCAATGCTGATGCTAAACAAATTCAAAATTCCTCTTCTTCAAAAGTCCCGCCAAATAAGGCAGAAATCAAACAGATCAAATCAATATCCCACCCGGCAGCACTTCTAAGCTCAAAAGTCCCGCTGGGCGGGTAGGGAACTCCCAAAACAAATCAAATAAAACAAGTCAACCAATCACCTCATCGGTGGAATCAAGCTCCATCTCGGGAACAAATCAATCCTAACACCGCAAAAAGCGGAGCAAGTAAACTCCAATCCCGACACCGCAAGAAGTGGAGCAAGTCAAATCAAGTATCGACCGTCCAAGTCGCAAAAATGGAAGCACCAACCGTCCACATTGCAAAAGAAGCAGCACCGACCGTCCACGTCGCAAAAATAGCAGCACCGACCGTCTACGTAGTTAAAATGGCAGCACCAACCGTCCACGTCGCAAAAAGGGCAGCACCGACCGTCCACGTCGGTAAAAGGGCATCATCGACCGTCCACATCGTGAAAAGGGCAGCATCAACCTCCACGTCGTCAAAACGAGAACCAAATCAAGTCAACCTCCACGCGAAAGAAGATCCATCAATTTCATGCACACGACACATATATGTGGTGTTCATTTATTGATAGGGGCACTTTGTTGGGGTCAAAAATTACATCACGGTTAACCAAGTCAAAATAAGTCAACCCCCAGTCAAGCGGACCCAAACTCAAGTGAAGTGGACCCAAGCCCAAGTTAAGACAAAGAATGGAAGGGGCCGGCTCCATGCCAAGAATGAATCAATAAATTAATTCAATGCAATTTTTTAGAAATAAATGTATGAAATATGGGCAGAATGCCAAAATTTCGTAAACACCATGGCTTATGTGCAAAAAGAAATAAGCACATAAGGAATAGGATGGCACAAGTGCCATTTGGAAAAGCCTAAGGGGGTATATGTAAAGTGTGTAGCCTATAAAGGAAAACTTGATGAAAAAATCAACAAATTTTCATTCTCTCCAAAATTTTGAGTTATGTGCCTCTTTCTCCTTCTTCAAGGTTCTAAACATTTTTCTATTTTCTGAATTAAATCAAGAGTTTAATTCTTCCTTTTCCAAAAAATAATAGTTTTTCGCCATAAAACCCTTGAAGAGGAACTTGGATCTTCCATTAAATCACCAAAATGGGAGATTTTTAAGTCTCATCCTCTTTTTTTCCAAAATCCAGCTAACAGAAAGGAGGAGGAAGGAGACTCGTCTCCAAAAATCCCACTTTGGGAAGATCCAAGGTTCAAAAGAAGATCCAGGGCTACAGAGGAGAAGAAAGGGGTCCCCTTTGATCATCTCCGAAGATTTTTGAGAGTTCAACTCTATTTGTCAAAATCTTTTGGAGTCTTTCGGAGTTTAACTCCATTCAAAATCTTTCGGAATCTAACTCCACAAATAAAATCTTTTTAGGAGTTAAACTCCATTTAAAATCTTTTAGAGTTTAACTCCAAAATAAAATTTCTTTTGGAGTTGAACTCCACAATAAAAAAATAAAAATCCTTTTGGGAGTTTAACTCCAGATCCCGGGGCTAAGCCCTCGTGAGGCGCAGGCGTCCAGTGCCCACGTGCCGGGCGCTTGAGACTCAGGCGCCCAGCGCCCACGTGCCGGGCGCTTGAGGCGCAGGCGCCCAGCGCCCACGTGCCGGGCGCTAACGCCCCAGCACCCAGCGCCCATGCGTCTTGCACGTGGCCCGCGGGCGCCCAGCGCCCACGTGCCAGACGGTAAGACGCCCGGCGTCCACACGTTCTTAGGACGCTATTCACCCCTTTTTTCCATTCACTTCCCACTAAAAATACCTCTCTCGTTAGAAAAAAATTCTAACAGGGCGCTACCCTGCATCCCGCAAGGGGGCTGCTAGCCCCCTTGATCCCCAGCCTACTATCCGGATAGCGTGACCCCCGTAAACTCTGTGAGGCCCCCGATACGTCCAAATACCCTTCAAAACACAATACACACACACGGCATATTGAGTTCGCATAACCAGTTTGACCCATAAATAGGAGGTTCTCTCGTTTCAAAAGCGATGGGTAATTAATGGCAGCTAAGTCCGTGGCTGCCGGAGATTCGGATCTCCATAATCAATAAACCCCGGCGTGCCCCAGGAAGGTGGAATCTGTACATGCCTGACAAGCGTGCTCATTCCCATATCAATGGGTTGACGAAAAACATCCTACAGGCACCTCGTCTCCGAGGTTGCATCCAACCATTTGGAGATCTCTCCGGAGTACCTTCCCAATTCGCTTACCAACCAGCTAACAGCTCATCTCCGAGCTATCCTACAGCCGAGCTTTCTCAGCCTTCTTGCGTGTCTCCAAGCTTTTACAGAGCTGAGCTTCCTCAGTCCCCTCGCTCGCCTCCGAGCTATCCACAGAGCTGAGCTTCCTTAGGTTCCTTGTTCAACCGAGAGCATGAAGCCCAAGCGCCCCCGCAATGGTTCTGTATATCTCGTCAGAACGAGATCTCCGCCGCTCCACGTCCCGTATCTCACGCTGGCGTGTCTCTCCATTAATGGGCGTATCCCGCCATTAATGGACGTATCTTGCCATCAACGCGAATGTGACGCAGGGGCGTAACGGATGGCGAGAATCTCGTATTGGCTCCCTCTATGTGACTGCTATATAAACCCCTTTTCCAGACGGCTCAGGCATCTTGAACTCATTCCAATACGCCGCTACTCTGTACTAATATTTCTCGGTACTTATTTGATCGCCGGAGGGTTCTACGGTGGTTTCCCACCCTGAGACTTCCCTTGCAGGTAGCTAGGCGTCAACAACCACCAACAACCCATTGAGGTCCACACGCTCAATCCTTATCTCAAATCTCAACGCTGGCCATAAGATCGACGGGGGACAACATCTGAGAGAGATTCCGACCTCCATCACATGGTAAAACAACTCGAAAACCCTAGATATATTTTTGGTTCATTTGGAAATTTCTAGACTCCCAACCTGCTACTCTTCTCTTATCTCGGAGCAGATCTCAAACACATGATCAAGGAGCACATCTTGAAAAGTTAAGGATTTTAAACTTACGTGCTTATCTTCTTTTGATCTGTATTTGTACATCTTTGATCACAGTGAACTATAATTTGGCATCTTTGCATAACACCTATCTGCTGCATTACTGTACAAGAAATGCTAATCGTCTCTTTCGAGACTCTCATCCTATCTGTGGAGATAATAAAAATTTCTGAGACGTAGATCATTACTATCTATCTAGGGAAAATTGGATCTCACTGTACGGATCCAACTAATAATTTTTTTTAAAATACAATGGAAATTTTCCATCATGTAATTTATAAATCAAAGTTAATTGCAATAGAATTTTGAATAAAATCAATTGTGGTATGATTACTATATTGGTTGTGATGAGATGCCAAGGGAGGGGTCTGATATTTTGTTCCAAGGAAGAATTTACTCTTTTATTCAACTCAGACAATGATAGTTCTTGGCACAATAATAATTTTTGGAGGATTGCTTTTTTGTCCGCTCTTAAAACGCGTTTCGTTGTCGAAAAAATCCATGGTGGACCAAAAAGTTGAATCACAAACACAAAATTGCATATATAATCAGAGGAGAAGAAAGATTTAATTGATGGAGACCTCACTACCGAAAAGATTTTCAAAATGTGAAAAGGAAAAGGATCCACTAACCCACACTTTTTTGCATGACAGTGATTGCTGCTGAATAAAGCAATGAAGTGTATGCAAATTATTGTGACTTGCAACATGTGGATTCTAACCTTTGCCAAGTTCATTATTAGGTTGTTGTCTCTTGGATTGGTAAATCCACTGTTTGGTTTTTGAGTACAACAAGTGTATGGATTCTCCCGAAGGCTTTACCATGATTAACTAGTAAAAAACCTAGATATCCGCTTGTTTGGAGGGTACAAATTAAGAGCATGTGAACAAAAAAATAAGAATTTTATGTGTTAGTGAATGAACGATAAAATTTCGTCTTTGAAGCATTGCAAGGATGTTGTATGCTAGTAAACCGGTTGATGGTGACTAGAGCTGCTATGGGCATAAAAAGAAGCCTTATTCGCAATTAACCAATAAATTAAGTGCATTGACTTATGTTTGCACAACAGAATATAATTATAATCAACTTCTTAAAGTAGACAACAATGGGATTTGAATTTGCCATAAAAGTCCTTTATCACTCCATCAAAACATGAAAGTTGATTTTATTTCTTACCGAGGTTGGCACATGGTGGTGATAAAACTTGGTCAAGATTTTCATACATCCTTATGTACCACTGATTCTGGTGGTATTGATGGCATTCAAAAGATGGGATGATTGCATATAACACCACTCATGTTTCCATTGTATAGCATCCATCATCACTCAGCCAACTCCCTAACTGGTATCAAAAACCAAGAAGATTTTTGGCACCAAAAAGGAAGAGGAAAGAAATTAGATTTTAACTGGGCTTCCTTGTTGATTTTGTGTGAGCCCAAATCGTCCAATGGATCAATTTCTTGATCAAAAAATGAGATTTAAGCCCAAGCTGCTTCAAAGAATTTTCTTTTTCCTTTATGGCATGTTACCGAGTTGGGATAACCGGAGTTTAGTTTTAAGCCGGAGGCAGAGATGATGTGAACTTTAGTTTGCAAGGTCCTACCTCCATCTAGGCCTTGTTTGGCAAGAGGTTAATAGTTTTCAAAACCATGATTTCGTGGGGCTACAATATAGATATCTACAATGACCCGTCACTTGTTTAACTTGATGGTCGGCACGTAAAACATTGGTTATAGGTCAAGTTTTACTGCCAGTTAAATTTTTGCCCATCCCCGAACCGCCGTTTAAAAAGTAAAGTATCATCGGTTCGACCCAACCCACATATTCATGTGTTTAATCTGATACACGGGTCAATGGTTTTACCCAGACCGTATTAAAAAAAGTTGGGATTTTTGCTAATCTTGATAGTCATGCGAATAAATACTTTATATTTAAAAATATCTATTATGAACAAGGCTAAGATTTTTTCAATAATGTATGTTTGAATGTAAATATTGTTTTTAATTAGGATAGTTAATGTATTTAAACTCCAAAAAGCGACCCAAACAATTCTTTTCCTTTTAAATTACAATAAACATTTTATAATACTCTAAATTACCAGTTTATCCATGCATGAATAACCCATTGTATCTATCCGTGGTTATCCGCATACCCACCCGCTTATAGCGGATAGATTAATGATGAGAATGAAATTTAACATCTATTTAAGTGTTAGCTTTTTTATCCTTGTATGTTTACGTGCTGCCAGTAATGACCCAACCCATCCATCTGACACCTCTAAGTTTCGAGGCTGAACCCCAAAAAATGTAACCGAGACCCGTTCGTCAATCAAAATACATTTTCCCAAACAACGGTTTCAAAAGGTATCGAGCGGCTCAAAACCCACCTTCTTAAAAACTTCAAAAAGATTGGAGCCCAATGTTTCAAGTCACTCTCTTGCTTTTTTTTCGCTTTAAACAAAACTTCTGGAAACCCATGCTCTCTTGGTTTCTGCCCTTTTTTATTGTTTTTTCTTCTGTATATCACCCTCAAAAATAAGGTATTTTCAAATATCTCTCCTAGATCGTTTGAATAATAGTCTGAAAACCCCCCGTGGGTTAATTTGACAAGGTATCTGCCATGAATATTATCAAACACTGTTAGTAGGGGGGTGGGCAAGAAAATGCAAAAAAAATAAATCGTCCATGGTCATCCTTTACATCTAGATTTAGAGCTCAACTAATATTAAAAAAGGGTTTTCTGCTAGGTAAAGATAAAATTTAAGACTTTTCTTTCTTCTGGATTGGTAATTCTTTGTTTCATGCTCTTCAGCCTATTTCAATTTGTCGAAGATCGAACAAGATAATGACCTCTGGTGAATTTGAAGACAAGGAAAGCTCGAAGGAGGACAAAGAGAAAAAATTGAGTTCGGTGGAATTTTTAAAAATTCTAAAACAACATCATTAGCAAACCTAATTCAACGTCAATATTTTAACGTTTGAAACAAAAGGGATGTTTTATGGATAGCGGCTAGAATTTTGGCTAGGATTTGGGGGTGATGTTCGAAATACCTTGAGGGAGACATTAAAAAAAAACCCGATTGACCAAATCAAAATCAAAGTCAACCCCAAGTTAAGTGGTCCCGAGCCGCATGCCGGGTATGTGACCCGCCGGCGTCCAGCGTCCACATGCCGGGCATATAACCCACTGACGTAACACCCACATGCAGGACGCGTAACCCCTGGACCAGTGATCTATAAACCCTAAAATCGATTCCAAACACTAACTGAGAATTAGCTACTTTTATCACGTGTCCGCGCAATTGCGGAAGACCCTTACACCACTCCATGGACTCTAGCTTGGCTCTGAAGTTGTCGGGAACGAGCTTGGTCGTCGATCTTCCTTGTCAACGATGATCCACCCGAGAGAGTTTGAATCAAGCTTTAGCCACACAATAAGTAATCAAGTGAAGCAATTAGTACTCTAAATTTGCTAGAAATAGGGTGTTAGTGGTGATGATCTCAAGCTTTTCTTTCTTTTCATATTCTTTTCTCAAGTTGGAAGCTTAACCTCAAAGAGGAGAAGAAGTCTAGGATAAAAAAATCCTTAACCATTCTCTTTTCTTTCTCTCTCAAAAGTGTAAACCCAAAGCTTCCAATGTGTAGAAAAAAGATGTGTGTATCAATACACACACTTGCATACACACACACACACACAAAAACCCAAATATGTATCAAAATACATATATCCGTATTTTTATCAAAATACGGATACCAATATTTGTATAAAGATAAAAAAAACTGTATTTGTATTAAGATACAAATACTCGTATTTATACAAATAGTCGTATTTGTATAAATATCGTATTTATGTCAAAATACAAATACCGTATTTGTATAAAAATACGAATACCCAAATAGAGATAATGAGAGATATATAATACTAGCTCACAATGATCCGGCTATTTTTCAAACCTGCTAGTACGCCCAATTAAAGTACGTGCACTAAATACACGTATTTCATCGAACTTGAGTGCGTATAAAAATACGCACGTGCTACATCGTTTCGGTTAAACCGGGAAACCCTCTATGTGGGACTCTAAATACTCGACAATACGCTGGCAGTGGGCTTAACCACAAGCACGTCGGCGGCATTAACTGTACATAACGGCTATCCAGATATTGAACGAAAGAAAGGTCGACAAGCAAACTCATCTGTATCCCTACAGAGCCTGTAAGCGACAATCTCCGTACAGTTTGATCTCTTCATCTAAGAGTATCGCATACCGAGTCTAGGGGGTGAATAACGTCAGACCTCTAATAATCCAATAAGTCGTGTCGGTGTCAAGCTTATCACCAATCGAGAAACTACTGATCTACAATCAGTAAATCCCATCCACTCTGTCTAGGAATTTATGGTTATGGCAAACCGAACACAGCGGGACATCGACTCCCTATACCGGGAGAGACAAATCTCTGACGATCACTCACTGCCTCCATGTGAGTCGGGACTGTACCCAACTAAAACTTGTTTGCACGACTCAGTAGAGCCGTGGTAGGGTAGTAATCAAAGTACAATGGGAACTCACACGAGACAAATGACGACCTCATATCAACAGACTATCTGTACTCATGTCATCTGAGAACTGCTGTCTAACGATAAGCATAATACCATCTAGAGGTTCTCGGCGAGTTCGTCCGGTGTACTCACCTCCAGTGAGCACCTGTATACAATCTTAGATGCAATACACCAATGGATATGAGACCAACCACCGCCCCTCGTCGGGGTTTAGAAACATATACACTTGTATACTCTGGAATATCGATGTCGAGTCTCGATACTCCTATGATTAGAGATATTTAAAAGATGTGCTAATAGACTACCAAGCTCTCACAAGCATGATTGTCAACATAACTTTGGTCGTCAAGCAAAAATCCTACGGATTTTATCATTACGTATTAGCGACACGTAATTATAAGTAAAACGTGTACACATCAATGATAAAGGCAAAGTAGATAGCATACTATCATATTAAGCAAGACAGTTCAACATGTATAGATCATCCTTCAATTATCATAATAGTCTACTTTCGATTATAATAATTTCCTTAAGGACACTATAACCAACAATCTTTCATTTGCACTTAAGGCCAATTATTGTGGTATCGCATACCTACAACTCGTGTGGTACCGAATACCCAACTTCCCTACTAACAGCTCGTGTGTTCGAAAAATAGTCTCAGTGAGTGGATCTACTATAATGCTTCTAACTATCTTTCTATATCTCAACTTCGCGGAGATTAACTATCTCGCGAACTGAACGATACCCTGCCTCAAAATTTGTCCGGATGCCTGATGGGACCAAGTTCATAAATGAACAGTTTTATCCAACAAACTTCTCGGGCTTTATCCTCTATTGAGTCAGCATCACGCGCTATGTCTACCTCGGTATCCGTTTGAAAACCTTTCCAACCTCAAAAGAGGCTAAACTTATAACTCTGACAGCTATTCTATCATCCAGGTCACATTGAAAGCAAAAACTGGTAATCGCCTCCTAAAAGAGACCGCCATTATCATACTCTAAGAACATCCTAACATGTTCTTCACTGCTTCCCTTTATTTCTCCAGGATTAATATCTGCTTATTACACCAAGTGTAAAAGCAATTTCTGGTCTGGTACTTGACATTGCATGATTGACCCAATTGGCAAAGCAATTGGTATGTCATTCATGCGAGTCCCTTTCATCATCAGTCTAGAAGATATCTCTTTAGAGAGGATGACTCCATCACCTGCGGGTATACCACCACGTCAGGAGTCCTCCATTCTAAAATTCTTGGTGTTCAAATACCCAAATTGGGACACTTCATAAATCTAGATCTAGCGACATAGATCTAGTTACCAGAATCCCCGATATATAATCTAGATTCTATATGGAGAAACTTTTATGACAACCAGAGTTTATCCGATTATAATATAGGAACATCACTACCTATTAGGAGTATGTCATCCAAATACCTGGACAATACTCCCTACATCCTTCTTATCATGTTCATCTGTTATTTTGATGAAGTCAAACACATTGACTTTCACATCCAAACAGATGATCCATCTCCGCAATGCTCTCTTTAGTCTATGAATAGACATAAGCAACTTGCACACCTTCCGCTGCTCCCACTGACTACGACAACCCTATGAAAAAGTCATATACACGTGCACTTCTAAATTCTCATTTAGAAAGACGTTATAGTTATCCACCTGCTAGATGTTATAGTCATGAATACCAGCAGTGGTAAGTCATATCCGTATGGACTTCAACACAGACACCGAAATAAAAGTTTCATCACAATCTACATCAAGTATCTGATGAAAACTCTTTACTACAAGTCAAACTTTATTAGGCTACTACCTTTCCACCTGCACCGATCCCGAAAGATCTACTCACTCCTAATAGATTTTACCCCTTCAGGAGCACTCAACAAATTCAATAATTTGCTGAAGTGAGTGGAGTCCAACTTGGATATCTAGTATCTGGCCATCATCCAGAAGTCACCACTTCCCACTGGCTAGCTAATAACTAGTAGGGACATCATAACCATGATGCAAACCTTCCTGTTACCGTCTACAAGGAAACTGAAATACCTCTCGGGTGGCTGCGGTTACCGACTAAAATCTGTGGAGTGGTTATGGTTTGTAGAGTCCAATTGAATCCTTCGGTTCTTCTAAATTTTCAGTAATTCTTTGTGCTTCTGGAATCACTTACAATTCTACCATACTCCCACTAATTTCTTTTGCAAAGAATTCTTTTTTTATAAAAAGGTAGCGAGTCAAGAACAATACAATTATCGATCTTGCAAACGGTAGATGTTAAACTCTTGCAAAAGCTTAGGATAACCCGCAAACTGCCATTACTGAAACGTGCCTTAAATTCGTCCGGATTCTGCTTTTAAACAAAAACCGAATAACTCTATATCTTAACTTCCATAAGATATGCAACCAATCTATATCCATATAGAATCGAATGCACTAATTTAGATGGAATCAGATTCACAAATTATGCAACTAAGTCCAGTGCATATCCCCAAATGGAATAAGGTCATGCATCATTACTCATCAAGGAGAGCACCCTCGGACGAGCAAGCTGATAGAGAATCAAGTTCTCAATAAACTATGATGAAATACCTAGTATAAGTATTTACATTTTCGATCACCTCGAAAAATCCTGATACTTCCAACGTATGGTTCTCTACTTTATTCTTATTCCTATAACTTCTCAAAATTTGGATCTTGTATTTCAATGAAATGTGTCTTAAACCAGGAAAGTCATAAATAAACAGAATATAGTACGGGTACCAACCCTTTGTTCTAATGGACACTAGACAACATACATTATAATGTATAAGTCCCAATTAAGTTTACTAACTCAAAATTTGTGTGTCGTTAATTGAAAACTGTATTTTGGTCAAGAACGACTATACCATTATTCAGTGTACCTTACCTCATCCTCAACTGATAGAGGTAAATTTTCTAAGACATAATTTTAAAATTCATATTTCACTTTATAAAATAAAGATACAGATATTTTATTTTAAAATTGGTACATAACAACGGCTGTTCAAATAACCAAATGTTTGTCGTTTGGCAAATCCAGATGATTTCCTCAAATATCACCAATTACAAAGAATTTTAATATTAAGGATCTAATCACCCAATTCCCAACAGTCTGCTCTCACTCATCATCTGTAATGCCATACAGATGTGAGAATCTCAACCAGTATATATATCCTGGAGTCAGAATGTAATTAGGAAAACGGTTTTCAATAATAACGACACAGGAAAACTGAAACATTTAAAATGTATCAAGGGGTAGTCGGGTATTTCTAGTAACGCCTTTTTCAATACTCAGATTTACGACAGTAGTTGTAATTTCCTTTGCCCCCACTTCAATCCTTTTATATGTCTCCTCATCTTACCTTCTGTACACCATACTTAGGCTAGTCGGTTTTCTTCATTCCCTATCTGTCGGCACCTGTCCAAGATTTGGAAGAAAACTTTCCAACAAGTATAACCGGTGTACTCTCTTTATATAAGGAGCTCGCAACTTGAGAGAAGGTGAAGAAGGGGAGACAGCCGAATTATACAATTCAATTTCTCCAGAACCCTTGGCCATTCTCGACTGAAAAAACTTCTTCGAGTTCGTATGTAACTATAAGAGATGGCCATTCCAAACAATATGAATATCCATAGTGATACGGAGTATTCTGGAGAATGCAGAAGGTAAAGTAAGAGCAGCAAAAATCTACGCGACTTAGTCATGAATCATGACAAACCAAAACCAGGTTTGTAAAAAGGTTCGGTCAATTTGGTTTACGAGTTTTAGTTTAAGGTCAGTCATGGTCGTTTCCAAAGAGAGAGAGAAAAGAAACACTCAGTGGGCACAATAACAAGATTAGATTGGTTAATTACTTTATCTAATCTAGATGGCTCCCACTGTTTTCTCAAATTCTCTTTCAAACCCTAAAAGGGAAACTAGTCGGGATCATTTACACTTTACAAGTTCGCTAACCGTTCAGCCATGCAGTGTTGGTACTTCGAGAAAGGCTCCCCGTGCTTTCGTACGGACCAAATTAAATAACCTCGTTACCACAGAGGCGTAAGTTTGTTAACACTTTCTAGACACCTGATAGGTTAGCTAGTTGTGAAGTGAAAAATCTCCCGAAAAGTAATACCTACTCACAATGAAAATTGGGATCCAACTATCATTGTATGATAACTTTGACGGAAACCGACCAAAATTACCACACTCCAGAAGATGTGTGCATAGTAGGCAAGTTTCCCTTATATTTGAAACTCTCGATGTGGTTTTTACCCCAAGCGTCGCCAAAATATCATAAGTCGCAAGTCAAGTTCAACCCGTCATTGTCCTGATTAATCTAGACCCACCCGTACTAATCCTTGATGAAAGCCAAAATAGCTGTTCGGATGTCTTAGATTAATCCGTCTCTATACTGCAAAAAAGTAACGCATAACTACCATACACTATGCCTTGACGAAGGAAAACATACATAGCATGAATACTAGGCGCTATCCGTCTGAAATGACGGAGTGCTACGGCTGGTTTTTGACGAAAAACTTTTAACGTAATGAACTTGATATCGTTGAAGGAACTTGAGTGTCTTAGAGAAAGAGTGGTTTAGACTTCTCTTTTAAAATGAGTGGCTTTGAAGAAAACCGAGTCATTTTAAAATTTGGTTCTAACAATATCGTATAGGTTTGTTTTCCTTGTATTAAACCTATAATATGATCTCATCAATCTATGTTTCTAAGTCACCAGAAACAACCAAAATAGCATGCTTTTATATACCATCCGCATTCCCCCGGGGTTCCTAGGTCTTCACCGTAAGGTTGCTTAACTTACGGCAGGGCAGGGACAGGACTAGCGCAGATGCAAAATATTTAGAAGCATATAATAGTGTGTGTGTGTGTGTGTCAATATCACAGGTAAATAATAAGCATTACAGGCATGCGATAAACAATAAACAAGATGGAATAGCGGATAAACTAGGAGCCCCGTATTTCGTTTGAGCCGCAAACGAAAACCAACGTTCCCTGGTCGTGTGGATTGCCTGTACAATCTCGACCCAAGACCCCTACGAGCACGGCAAGCTACCCGCCAATCCTAGAAATGAGATACCCCTCGCTTTCTAAATCCGGTAACTTGAGCACCCCTCCATGAGTCAGAACTACACCCCCTATAAGTGCGGCGAGCAACCCGCCAATACGAGAATGAGATGGTCCGGTCTCTACTCCCCGAGATGGTCACCCGCTGCATTCTCGAATCCGGCTACCCAAGCACTCCGTCGCGGAGTATCCTAGTACAAGTAATGAAAAATATATACAACGGTGACTATGCCCGCAGCCTGGATGTGTCCCAAAAAGAATATACATCAAGCGGTAAAGACGGCAACAATCCGGTCGCTCATCCCGAATAAACAAATACAAATAACAAAACTGTACATATAAATCGAACAACGGGCTATCTGTCACGACAATCCGACTAAACCTTCACAAGATATATATCTAAAACAACATAACAAGTAACCAGTGTATAACCCCATCTAATCAAATATATAGCAATTAGACGATATTAACAAACACACAAACAAACATATGGATCATAAACGATGCATTAGTTTCGATCGAAAAGTTTCCCGAACTTGCCCGAACACAAAGATAATACAAACTGAAATTTGGGCAAAAACAAAAATCACAAAAAATCAAATTTTCAATCAAACAAGCACCTCAAAAAAACTCAGGGACTAAATCTAAATTTTGGCCGACGGAAATCGAAAATGGGCGGTTTTCTGGCGATGAAAATTCCTCGGATTTTGTGCCATGGTTTTATTTTAAAAGTGTAGTCCTCTACAATTGTTTAAAATTTTTACAGAAACTAAGTTTTGGCTATCGATTTCGGTTAAAATTTCGGTTTTGAAATGTTTGCATCATCTACAATTAGTTAAAGTATTTGGTTTGGCTCCGATACCACTGTAAGGACCCTTGTGCTCGCGCCACAAGACTCACGGCGAAGGCAGAAACGAAAACAATAATTTAAAAGCAAGTACTAGTGATCTATACCCTAAAATCGATTCCAAACACTAACTAGATAACTAAACATACAAGATTAAGGGGCTAGGTACCTTTATAGCGTGTCCACGCAATTACGAAAAACCCCTACACCGCTCCATGGACTCTAACCCGGCTCCGAAGTCGTCGGGAACGGGCTTGGTCGCCGGTCTTTCTTGTCGAAGATGATCCACCCGAGAGAGTTCAAATCAATCTTTAGCTTTACAATACGAAATCAAGTGAAGCAAATAACACTCTAAGCTTGCTAGAAATAGGGTGTTAGAGATGTAGTGGTGATGATCTCAAGCTTTTCTCTCTTTTCATATTCTTTTCTCAAGTTGGAAGCTTAACCTCAAAAAAGAGAAGTAGGATAAAAAATTCTTATCCATTCTCTTTTCTTTCTCTTGATCTTATCAAGTGTAAACCCAAAGCATGAATCATCTCATGACTCGCCATATGAGTCATGAGCCTAAACACTTCTCCAAGCTTCCAATGTGTAGAAAAAAAGATGTGTGTATCAATACACACACTTGCATACATACACACACATATACAAACCTAAATTTCTATAAAATATATATATCCGTATTCTTATCAAAATACAAATACCGTATTCGTATAAAAATACGAATACCCGTATTCGTATAAAGATAAAAATACCCGTATTTATACAAATAGTCGTATTCGTATAAATAGCGTATTTGTGTCAAAATACAAATATTGTATTATGAATACCAAAAGAGAGATAATGAGAGATATATAATACTAGCTCATAATAATCTGATTATCTTTCAAACCTACCAGTATTATCAAAATGCCCAATTAAAGTACGTGCACTAAATACACGTATTTATTCCAACCTAAGTGCGTATAAAAATACGCACATACTAAATCATTTCGCCTGTATTGGGAAACTCTCTGTGTGGGACTCTAAAGACTCGATAATACACTGGCAGTGGGTTTAACCACAAATACATCAGCAACACTAGCTGTACGTAACGGCTACTCAGGTATTGAACGAAAGAAAGGTCGACGGACAAACTCATCTGTATCCCTAAAGAGCCTGTAAGTGACAATCTCCGTACATTTCGGTCTCTTCATCTAAAAGTATCACATACCGGGTCTAGGGGATGGATAACGTCAAACCCGTAATAACCCAATAAGTCGTGTCGGTGTTAAGCTCATCACCCACCGAGAAACTCCTGACCTACAATCAATATATCTCATCCACCCTGACCAGGGATTTATGGTGATGGCTAACTGAATACGGCGCGATATCAACTCCCTATACCGAAAGAGACGAATCGCTGGATCGCTCACTGCCTCCGTGTGGCTCAGAACTGTACCCATCTAAAACCTGTTTGCACGACTGAGTAGAGCCGTGATAGGGTAGTAATCAAAGTACACTGGGAACTCACACGAGATAAATGATGATCTTAGGTCAACAGACTATCTGTACTCATGTTATCTGAGAACTGCTATCTGACGATAGGTATAGTACCATCTAGAAGTTCTCAGCGGGTCCGTCCAGTGTACTCACCTCCAGTGAGCCCTTGTATACAATCTTAGGTGCAACACACCAATGGCTATGAGACCTACCACCGTCCCTCGTCGGGGTTTAGAAACGTATACACTTGCCTACTCTTGAATATCGATACACAGTCTCGATACTCTTACGATTAGGGACATTTAAAGGATGCGCTTATGGACTACCAAGCTCTCACAAGTACGATCGACATCATAACTTTGGTAGTCAAGCAAAAATCCTACGGGTTTTATCATTATGTATTAGCGACACGTAATAACAAATAAAACATGTACACATCAACGATAAAGACAAACCAGATAGTATACTATCATATTAATCAAAACTGTTCTACCTATATATGTCCTCCTTCAATTATCATAATCGTCTACTTTCGATTACAATAATTTCCTTGAGAGTGCTATAGCCAACAAAAGAATGTAAAAATATGCAATAAATGTGCTTGGTCAGGACCCGACGAAATTTTTGAAAATTTTGCACAGCAGAGGACATTTTCACGAGTATTTAAATACACCCTTTTGCGAATAAGTTTCTAAAACATATCCATCGTGAATTGAATCTTGAAATTCAAACTAACATAAATATCTTATACTAAGTTTACGAAACTCGATGATAATATGAAATTTACATGTTATCATCGAGATTCTCACATTCGAAAACGAAACGCGTCTTAGTCTATCAGTTATATACGCAATGGTCTCCATCGTGACATAAAACTACGTGATGATTGTCAAAACGAAACATTTAATCATTTGTTTCTGACAACCGTCATGTAGTTTATGTGACGAGAAAACTGGTCGTACTATAACCGATAGATTTGTTCCGTGTGGACAAGTTAAGAATTTATAATACAAACACACCCTGCTTTTGTGCTTTCATTTGTTTCGAGATTAATTTCGTCGGTACCTTTTCATTGGTTCTCCGTGTACAAATATAGAGCAGATGATCATTTCAGTGTAGATTTCCAGCATTGAAATGAATTTTATCCCTTCTATTGCATTGTACTTGGAGAACTGCGAGGTGATGCTGCCGAAATTTTCTCGAAACGAATGAAAGCAAAAATGCAGGGGTGTATGCATTATAAATTCTTAATGGGATAAAAGCCTTACCCCCGACAGTCGATGTAATGTATTGATAGATCAGACAGAAATATTAAACCTTAACTACAAGTCATAAAATAAATGTCCAAATGATATGCTGATTACGTAATACATGATATCAGAAATCGGAGAGTAATGGATAGGAGTCGGATAAAAGTGTCCAAATTTAGTGATGAATACAAGGCCAGCATCGAAGAGTTTATGGATTTTGTATTGAGGGACTGATCCCCTGAAGAATTGATTTCGTGTCCGTGTAAAAAGTGTCATGACGGCTATGACCTCTGTCGAAATATAGTGTACGACCATCTACTGAAGAACAAGATTTCGTCTGGGTATACAAAATGGACGTACTATGGAGAAGCGGCACCGATAGTTGACATATCTACGAGTCGTTGGAGTATGCCAAATGATCCTCCTTATATGCATTTTAGGGACACGGGTTTGAATAGTATGTTAGACGAGCTCCGAACCGGTATACCGTCGGAAACCAGAGGCACGGGGAGCGCATCCAGCATGAATCTGGGGGCAGATACTATATGGAACATATCCATCCAACTCTCTGAAGATACCAAGTTGATTTATGGCACCGTATATCAAAAATTTGGATGGATGCGACCGTTGTAGCAAACTTATCATATTCTAACTCATATATGAGGGTTTTTTTATTGTGGGGATACTTTTTCCTGCAGGCGGAAGCCCCTGCAGTTAATTATATTATCGACAAGCGATAACAACTTTCTCTACTCCAGAAATATCCTTTCATGCCATGATATATTTTGTTTATTTTGGGGTTTCCCTTAGATTGTATACAGAGACTAATATATATTATCGTCCGTAGGGCGTAGATTAGTCACAAACCGTAAATCTCAGATTTGAGTTGAACCTAGGTCATATGTTCTATCAGTTCAGAGTAACTATTAGTCGTATATAGGACTAAGATCGACTTAAAAAATATTTTTATGGACCGTTAATTTTGTTTTAGATTAATGTCAACTTAAAATATATGAGCATATGGACTTAAGTGTTATTATAGAAGTTTAAGCTTTATAACACTTGGTCGATTTGGACTAAGAATTGTCTTTGGACTATATATACCAACGCCCAGAAGCTCTGGCGTATGCCACGTGTCACTTTACTATTGGCGCACAAATAAAGGTATATGGGTCTGTGGCATATTAAATCATTGGCGCATCAGGGTTGTGGCGCATATCACGTGTACGATGGGGATTGGCTCATTCCTTTAACGTTTTTGTCTTTGGCGCATTAAATATTGACACCCATGGGTTGTGGCGCATGCCACGTAGCTTAAGCCTACTGGATCAGTTCTTTGGTGCATGGGGTTTTATGGCGCATCAATCATTAGCTCTTATCACTGTGGCGCATGCCATGAGGCTCAAGGCCATTTACGGATAGCCATCATCTCATATGCCTCTGGCGCATTTTCCTTAGATATTAATCTCTTATATTATTTTTTTTGAAACTTAATTTTCAGATAAGCTTAAGTTTTTGTTAATGGTTTATATGAACCATTGACAACATCAAGATCTCAACTTTGAGATCTTGAGTCTCTTTTTATCTTATGAGTATTGTAGGAATTGATTGAAGTATAATCTTCATCATCATCGCCTTCGTCATCGTTTTATGGTTGGTTTTCAAATCGTTAGGGTTTTGTCCGTCATAATCATCATCTTTATCAAGAAAAAACTTAAGTTTTCCCTAAACTTTAGATTTTAAGATCAAAAAGTCTCTCTTTTCAGAGAAGTTTTGACCCAAGAATCTTCTAATCCGAGAAGAACTTAAGTTCTGTACATGAAAGTTAACCTTCTTATCAATGATGCTTAAGCCTTCTATCATGGAAATTAATCTCCTATCTTATCTCGGTTTAAGAGAGGATGAAGAAAAAGATTGCAGTGAACAAAGAAAGCTTAAACTTTTTCTTGATCTCAAGTTATTGGGGGGTCGGCTATATTAAGAATTGATCTCATAGGTTTTTTATATAAGGGTATGCATTTGTTGGGTAAGCAGATAAAATCTATCATTTAGTTTCTCAAATTAATCTTAAGATCAGCCCCGATGCTTAAGCATCGTTGGATTTTGATCCAAAGGTCTTTATTTACCCAATTGGTGTTTTCTTTATTTAGAAAAATACCTGATTGATTTATTTGTTTAGAAAGATGTGAAAATAGCTAATTGCATATTATTGATATCAGCTTATGTGCTTAAGCACCGTTGAATTATATATCCAATGGGTCTTTATTAACCCATTTTATATTTTCTTTGTTTAAGAAATTATATGATTGATTTCTTATTAACAAAATTGATATCTTTCTGTTTAGAAAGTTGGGGGAAATTAATTTCTTATATATAAAGCTTAAGCTTAAAGTAAAAGAAAATTTTCCATTTTGGGGATCTCTGGCGTTGGAATTTAATGTGCGCCGGAAAATCTCGGACGTTGACATTTAATGTGTGCCTGAGATCAAAAAATTCAAGCTTAAAGCTTGTTATGTTTTTGGCCAGAACACATGCAACCTGATCCTGATATTGTTCCCGAACTTAATATCGAAAAGGAAGATATTCGTAGACTCCCTGATGCAGAATCGACGAAATATATGAAATGTTTGGATGATACGAATGTATCTCTTTTCGAAGGCGTAAATATCTCTAAGTTGAGTTGGATTGTCAAAATGTTTCATCTCAAATGCCAGAATAATTGGATTAATTGGTCTTTTGATCAGTTTCTTGAGGTGTAAATGGAGACTTACCCTAAAACGATATTGCCGGAAAATTTCGCAAAGACGAAGAAGATCTTGAAAGATATAGGTTTTGCTTATGAGAAAATCGACTCGTGTCCGAACGATTGCATATTCTACTGGACAGAGAAGGATAAGAAATTAGAGAAATATAAAACTTGCAACTTATGTAGGTGGATCGTCCCTCGAAGGGATAACGGTGAAGATGAATCTACACTCGATACTCCTAGACGGATTCCGGCAAAGATTTTGCGATATTTTTCAATCACGCACAGATTTCGACGATTATTTCTGTCGTTCAAAACTGTAGAAAGCATGTCATGGTATGCAAATGGTCGCACTAAGGACAGAGTCTTGCGGCTTCCAGCCGATGATGAAGAGTGGAAACACTTTGATGTCATGTATGATGATTTTGCCGCGATGCCCATAATGTGAAGCTTGGTTTATCTGCAGATGGCATGGAGCCATTCAACCATGGTGTAAATTACAGTATATGGCCAGTTACTTTGGTTGTTTATAATCTATCTCCATGGATGAGTATGAAGTATTCTTACATACAGATGCCTTTATTGATCTCTGAAAGTAGCTCTCCTTCAAATAACATCGATATATCCCTAAGACTGTTGATTGAGAAGCTGAAGGAGTTGTGGGTGCCAGGTATACAGGTATATGATGCCCATTAGAAGGAGACATTTATATTTCGTGCGGCGTTCTTAAGGACAATCAACGATTTTCCAGCATACGCTATGTTGTCTGGATAAAATATTAAAGGTTACAAAGCTTGCCCGGTGTGTCTAGAGTAAATCGTATGTGATCCTCAAATGGGCTTGCAGAAGATCAAGTGTTACACAGGTCACTGTCGATGGTTGGATATAAGTCGTCCATATCGTCGTAATTGCAGTAAATGCAATGGTAAATAAAAGCATAGGCATGCCCCACCTGAGCCGATGGGTTGAAAGTTGTGGGAGGCCACATAAGATTTCAGTAAGGTTGTTTTCGGAAGGATGCCAGAGAATACAATTCCATGGGTTGCTAGCTGTCACTGGAAGAAAAATCTCATTTTCAACGAGCTAGTATATTAGCACGATCTTAATCTGCATCATAACTTAGATTTCACGCACTTCGAGAAGAACATATGCAAGGTACTCCATAACACCTTATTGAATGTGATATCCAAATCTAAGAATACATCTCATTTTTTAATCGTTCTCTTATATTATTGCCACTAGTCCAACTCAACATACTTATTTTAGCTATGCGTGTTTTCTGAACATGCAATTATTTGTCCAACATTCGGATCCATAGGACCATGTTGGTCTTATAGTCATCTGGTACATTTGTTCATTTACGATCACATGATAATCCTATAGCAATTCTCCGTTTCAACATTCTGATTTGACATATGCATCACATCCTTCTGAAATCACCGTAATAATAGTTTATCGATTTAAATACACTTCTTCACTTCGAAATTCTACTATAATTCCATGTACATCTTCCATAAGCTCATCATCATGAATGATTATGTGATCTAGTAATGAAAATTATTATTATAAGATTTCTCACCAATTTGCAATTTACATTTATTTCTTTTCACAATTCACAGTCTACAATACATTCACGTATTTAGTTTTGTTCATCTAATTAAATCCTCTAGTTCTAAAGCATCCTCTAAGTTTATACTTTGAAAATCATCCTTATTGATTCATTTACTAAAACATTATTATCGGTAGAAATAATAAATTAGGAGACATCCTGAACATGACTGGAAAGTTCATCCACCCTTCTATATAATATATATAAAACTATATGAGCCTTATCTAACTTGGAATTTTGTAGAAAAATTGTTATCCAGGCCCTATTTAACTCTTACTATATTTGGGTCATGCAAAAAAATTTATTGGCTTCCAATTCAATATTTATCATTCTTTTATCCCATACAACTACGTTAACTTGTATGGTGGAAAATTCCGCTCGGCCGTTTCTTTAAAATCCCTTCCTATTTTTCTTTCACTACTTGCGTTTTACTGGTAAAATAATGATAAATTTAACGATTTTTTTGTGTCATGCAAAATATTGAAAAATCGAGAAAAATAGAAAACTTTTGAGAGTTGAAGATTTCACAATTTTTGTTTAGTATTGCAAAAAATATATAGAAAAACTAAAGAAAACATAAAATTTTAACATTTTTGGAAAATTCACCATTTCCATTAAATATAGCATTTAAAATAATAAAATTTTGAAAGAATCGGAAAATTTGAGATTTTTGAAATTCCACGTGTGCTATAATATTGAAAAAGTAGAAAGAAAATATAAATTTTTGCGATTTTCTTGTACTATAGCATTCAAAATATAGAAAATCGAAAGAAAACGGAAAATATTTAGACTTTCAAAAATTTTGTAATTTTCGTGTGCTACAGCAAAAAAATTTTGAAAAGCCGAATATAACAGAAAATTCTTAAGATTTTTGAAGATCTTGGGATTTTTGTATAACAAGTAAAATATTGAAAACCCAAATAGAACAATTTTTTCAAGATTTTTGAAAATTTCGCAATTTTCGTATGGTACGGTGTGCAAAATATTGGAAATTTGAATAAAATAAATTTTTAGCCATTTTCATGTGTTGCCGAGGTTTGCGGTCACCCGGAGTCGGTCACTTTGACCCCGATTTCTTTACTTCGTTCGGCTCTTTGCAGCAATCGGTGACTTTTTCTTCTTTTATTTCACATAGATTTTTATCTTCTGGACACACGGAAGTTCTCCAAAATTAAAAGTAAAATATTGGAAATTTGAAGAAAACAATTTTCTGAGATTGTTTATAGTCTTCGTGTGCTATATAGAATGCAAAACAATAAAATAAATGAGGAAAACAGAATTTTGAGAATTTTGCGATTTTTATATGCTTTATCATACAGAATATTGAAAAAGTAAAACAGGAAAAAAATAAGATTTCTAAAAATTTTGCGATTTTCATTTGCCGTCCATATCCAATATGCTGTCTTTGACATTCCTATCAGAAGAATGTAATCCATATCCAATATGCTGTCTTTGACATTCCACCCTATTACCTTCTTACCGATTCTAGGTTCATCTATCATTTTGATGAGGTCAAACACTTTGACCGTAATATCAACAGATGATCCTTCTCCGCTATGCCTGTTTAGATCTATAAATAGATTTAAAAAACTTGCACATGTTCCGCTGCTCCCACTGAAGACGATAATCCTCTGGCAGAGTCATATACAAGCGCACTTCTAAATCACCATTTAGAAAAACGTTATAACCATCCACCTGCTAAATATTATAGCTATGAGGAAACCGCAGTGTCAAGTTTTATTCATATGGACTTCAGCACAGACACTGAAGTAAAGGTTTCATCATAATTTTCATCGGGTATCTGATGAAAATATCTTTACCACAAGTCCAGCGTTATTAGGTAAAATACATTTTCATTGGCACTGATCTCGAGAGATCTGCTTTTTCCTTATGGGTTTTACCCTATCAGGAGCACCCAACAAAATACATATTTTATTGCAATGCATGGAGTCCAACTTAGATAACTTGGTATCCAGCCATCAGTCAAAAGTCACTACTCTCTATGGCCTGCTGATAACTAGTAAGATCATTATCATATAATGCAAGTCTTCTTGTCGCCGTCTACGAGCAAACCTAAGTATCTCTTGGATGGCTGAGGCCATCTATTAAGTCTGTGGAGTGACTAAGATTTTTCAAAATCAATAGAGGACACTCAGTATTACTCATTATGGAGCACACCCTCAGAGGAGTAATCTGAGAGAGAATCAAATTTTCAATACGGAATGCCTAGCTTAAGTATCCATATTTTTGAACACTTCGAAGAATCACGATATTTTCAATGTTTGATTCTTTACTTTATTCTTATACTTTTGAAGTTCTCAATACCTTTGGACTTTATGTTTCACTAAAAACACGTGTCTGAAACTAGAGCGCTCCAAGAGTAAACAGAATAAAGTATGATTATCATCCCCTTGTCATGAAAGGCAACGAACCATATACATCCGTATGTATACGACCCAAGAGTTCACTAACTCACACTCTGTGTGTTATAAGTTGAAAAACTATTAACTACAGAAAATATTGAGATTTTTTAAAATAATACTCTATATGGCAAGCAAAATATTTAAAAGCCGAAGAAAACAGAATATTAAGATATTTGAAAATTTCCCTATTTTAGTGTGCGTACAAAAAATTGTAAAATCGAAGAAAACAAAATAATCTTGAGTTTATAAAATAATTTATCGATTTTCGTGTGCTATAAAAAAACAAATTATTGATAAACAGAAAACAACAGAAAATTTTGATATTTTTAAAAAGTTCGCGATCTTTGTATTTTATATCAAACGAAATACTGGAAAATTGAATAAAACAAATAATATTGAGATTTTTGAAAATTTCGCAATTTTTATGTGTAAAATGCAAAATATTGAAAATTTGAAGTAAAGGAAATTTTGGGATTTTGATGATATCGTGATTTTCATGCGCCATATATTAAGCAAAATATTGAAAATTTTAAGATTTTTAAAACTTTAGTGGCTTTCATGTGTTATAACATATAAAATATTGAAAACATGAAAACGGGAAAATTTTTAGATTTTTAAAAATTTCTCGATTTTTCGTGGTCTGCGAGGAAAATATTGAAAAACTGAGGAAAACAATAAAATTTGAGATTTTTGAAAATTAAACAATTTTCATATGTTAGCGTGTAAAATATTGTAAATTCGAAGAAAACAATAATATTGGAATTTTTGTAAATTACACGATTGTTATGTGCTATAACATACAAAATATTAAAAACCGAAGAAAGCAGAAAAATTTAAGATTTGAGAAAATATCATGATTTTCGTGTGCTAGCATGCATAATAATGAGAAGGAAGAAAATATAAAATTTTGCTATTTTCGTGTGCTATATAAAATATTGAAAATCAAAGAAAACAATAAAATTTGAGGTTTTTTAAAGGTAAACAATTTTTATGCGGTAGCGTACAAATATTTTAAATTCGAGAAAACAAATAATGTTTGGGATTTTTTCAAAGTAAGCGATTGTCATGTGTTATTACATGCAAAATATTAAAAAACTGAAAAAAGAGAAAATTTTGAGTTTTTTGAAAATTTTAAGATTTTCGTGTCCTATGTCAAGGAAAATATTGAAAAATCAAGAAAACAAAATATATTTTATTTTTGAAAATTTCACGATTTTCTTGTGCTATATAGCAAGCAAATATTGGAAACAATTTTTTAAAAATATCGCCATATCCGTGTGCTATATATGTAGCGTGCAAACTATTGAAAATTAAAGAAAACATTTTTTTATGATATTTATACATTTTATGATTCTTATGTGCTATAACAAGAAAAATATTGAAAGATCTTGAGATTTTTAAAAATTTCGTGATTTTCAAATGTTGCAAATAATATATTGAAAAGCTAAAGAATGGCTTACAGCCGGTGCCAAAAAAAATGAAGAAAAATGTCGTTGTATTTGCATGTTAATCATTCTTATGTTTTACATATGAAATTCATAAATATAAGATATTACAACCTACAAATCATATAACAATAACCTTTTAAATTAATATGATTTTTCTTGGATTTGGACTTCGTGCCACCCATTGGACGGGGGCCCTTGTAATGCAAAGAGATAAGACTTAACATCGACCCTTAATGTAAATTTTATGATGTCAAGGAATGGCCTCCAATCGATTTCTATACTAACTGCTCCATTGTATAATTCTTGATAAAATGAATTTGACATTAAAATCTTGATAAAATGAATTATGGAATGCTCAACCCTATGAAAAGGAGCTTTATGTTCCTGAATAGAAGATCTTTCTTGTTGAGATGGCATTCAAATTGTCTATTTGGCTTACATTATGCCATAAAGATACTAGTATTATGTACATGCGATGCAATGCACGTGCGTATCAAAATATAATTTTAATCGGTTAATTGTGTAGTTAAATATGATAGCATATCTTCATATTCTAAATTTAATAATTGTATTCAATATTTTTTTTTTAAATGGCTGTATCCTAGAATACTAATACCCAAATATACTAAAAAAATTAGTGAGGATAAATATTTTAAAGAAAAATATGTTATCTACATCTACTTACATGAATTTGATATTAAAAACTTACTAAAATGAATTACCTATAATTAGCAAGTAGCGTGCTCTCCTCTCCTCTTAATGTTCTTTTCCTCTATCTTCATAACTTTTTCAACTTTATTTTCCTCTCTTTCCTTATTCTTCTCATAATTTTATTTTGGAAAGAAATGATTGTAGTGAATATATAACAGTGGGGGTATAGAGAGGGAGAGAGAGAGAGAGGAAGAGAGGAGAGATGGAGTTGGTTATAATTTTTAAGGGAGATATGAGGTTAGTTGCGGTTATTGGACTTGACTGGATATTTATGGGCGTTTTAATTGATTTCTCTAGAAGAATAGCAAAGCCATGTCATCAATCAATTTCAAAAATTGGAGGCTCCCTTCTTTTAGCACTATAATAAGAGAAGTAGAGATATTGCGATAATAACTTTCCATTAATTCCTCTAGACCTATGTTCAAGCTTATGTAGTTTCTAAGATTCACATAAAAAAAACCTATAAGCTATACCGATGACCGCTAAGAATAGTTCTGCCTATATTTGACCTTCTAACTTGCATTTTAGCTCCTCAAGTAAGCACCGTATTATTTCAGGGTATGTTTGTCAAGTCAAGAAGGTTCGCAAGTTAATAGTCGCTTGTAAAATCTTCTGAATCTTTATAAGCTTTCTTGACTTAACCAAATGACAGTCATTGGTGTATTTTGGACAGTCATAATATATAATCTAAATAAATAAGCAAGCCAATATTCAATGACTGAGAATCGGCTTTTTGAAAAAGGAGTAGGAGACGCCAAACAGTCGTGATAAAAATAATTTACGCATAGTTCCCAGCCAATCTTGAATGATTAAGAATCAGTTTTTTCTATTAAAAAAAGGTACTGTAATCTACAAAGGACATATTTGAACAATCATACACCCAGGCAATACTGGATTACTGAGAACAGTCTTTTTTAGGAAAACGCAGTCACGCGTGCGCGCGTGCACACGCACACACAGTATGTACAGTCAAAAGTTTGCGACAACGTAAGAGAAACAAAGTTGCTTGGTTAAAGTCGAAAGAGAAGTTCAACACCAAAAGCTTTTTCCTTGAACTGGTGGCTAGGTATTAAGTATACGGTTAGAGATCCTAGCAAGCACCCAACAACCTCTACCCTTGTATGTGTAGACATAGAGTGATGATTACTGATGAAAACACTATGATAAATTTAAGGTCGAAAGCTGAAAATTCATTCATCTGTTAATTTTGATATTACGTTCAATAGCTTGAATAAAGAACACAGAATATCCGTATGTATCTCATTCTCCAGGGCTTATAGAAAGCAGTTTGGACAGCAAAATTAACTCAAATTATCTCTTAAGACGATGAACATTGTGGAGGGCTTACAATTTGCATGACCCTCCACCACCTAAATCGCATTAAAGTGGGAGAAGTGGCTTTTGACTTGAGAGATATATAGTAAACAACTAATGAAATGAATTTACAACTTACATGTCCCTCTATCAGTTTGCAATGCTCACTGAAATGTATGAGATTGTTGATCTTGTTGGGTAACATCGTCTTGGTTTTGATATTGGACAAAACACTATTTAACTATTTTACACACTGACGATACTTGTGGTTCAGTTTTATGTTTTCATTGTGAGAGACATAACAGATATTGCAAATCAAAGAATAAAACAAGTATAGACATATCAAAGCGTAAAAGAGCATGATGATATGAGCTTACAAGCCGCACCAATGAAAAAATCAAATAAAAAGATATTTGCAACATCAAAAGAAACAAACAGAAATAAGGAATTTTTAAGATAAGGAGCTAATGTTATCAAAAAGGACATGATTTGAGAGATGAAGACTGAAACGACTCGCAAAACATACTACAAATGAGTAAAATTTGTATTTTCTCTATTTATTGAGTCGTAGGTCATCTCGTATGAGTCACACGATTTTAAACTTTCAAAATTTCTCAAATATCAGATATGTCAAGTTTTGAGCCGTCTGAAATAGCCCTAAGCCGTCTCATATTGTTTTTGATCTCTTTCCTTTGTTCTTGATATCTTGAGCCGGCTCACTATAGTCTTGAGCCATCCCAATTCCATTCTCTACACAATAATTTTTTGTTCTGTTGTTATGAACCGGCTCATCCTAGTCTTGAGCCGTTTTATATCCATTCCCTGTAAAATTATTTTTTGTTCTGTTGCCATGAACCGGATTACTCCTATCTTGAGCCGTCTCACATAAACTGTTGCTCTTTAATATTTCTGTCCTGAGCCGGCTCACCATATCTTGAGCCGGCTCATGTTGATTTCCTGCATAATATTTTTTCGCTGTTCGTATGAGACGGCTCATATCTTTTTAAGTCGGCTCAACTGCATACCTTTGAAATCCCTGAAATTATTCTTGACCGTTTTTTTTCCAGTTTTGTGGGTTTCTTACCCAACTCTTTATATACTTTCTTAGTCGAATTTTATCATAAACAATTCGTGCATTCTCTGATCCTTGTGATCATCACTTGGTTCTAAAAGTTCATCATCTTCATCAAAGTTTTTGAAACCCTAGTTATCACCTGGTTTGAAATTCTTTTGGGATTTCCAAAAGCTTTCTGTTTTTAATTCTTGCAAAAGCTTTTATAAACTGGTTTAAAATTCTATCCCTTTCCAAAATCTTGATCTTCATTTTAAATTCTTTATAAATCTTTCTGAGATCAAAAAGGGCTTTAAACTTGATTTTATCAAATACCCCAATTCTCCGACTTTAAAATTGTGATTGATTCATATACGAGATTAGGAGTTGATTTGGGTTACTTGTATTGTAATTGTGAATTGTAAAGGTTTGATCTGCTCCTGTTAAAAAGATTACATGATGGATGTTGTCTATCAGTGTGAGTTGTAAAGATTTAATCCGAACCCGTTGAAGAAATCATCAGGTTAAAGTGGTCCATCAGTTGTAAAGTTTTTTCACCTTAAGAAGAGTTGAATAGTGGATGTTCCTAGAGAAAGACCTAGACGGAGACTAGATACCGCGGGTATCGAACTTCGTTATCAATCACCGGTGCCCTGCTGAGTTTGTATTTTCTGATCTCTGTTATTCTATTGTTTGCGTAATTTTATTATTTATATTATCTTTCCGCAACATTTATTGTATTGAGCAATAAAGTTTTAATTGTTAGACATTTGTCCTATTCACCCCCTAGGACATTTTTCATGAGGATTGACCCACATAGTCATGGTAAATTCTCGCAAAATATTACAGTAGATGCGCCTACGACACAAGTCATGTTTCCCGATACCAGCTATTATGCGTAGCACAGAAAGAAAATGTTCAGTTCAAATAGGCGTCGTTGCACATAGAACCGACAAGTGCATAATTCTAAAACATGTTGAAGAAAATTTGTCGGTAAGTGCACACCTTGAACATTCAAAATCACAAACAGCATAGAATGTGATGATGCTCAATATTGGCGACCCCTAGGATCAGGACACGTGGCGGATGGCATGTCCCATAACTCGGAAGAAAGGGCCCACAGAGACCGACCAGGCCTCCACTGTACCCGACCTGTAATCACAAGCTAGTCCTCCTCGGGGCTCCCTGCAGATTGGCCTCCTCGGCCCCTCATCTCGCCCTGAATTGCCACAAGACTAAGTCTCCTCGGCCTTCTCGCTCGTCTCCGAGCCCCCCGGCCGAGGCCGTCTTTCTCGGTCCTCCGACCAGCTCTACCGCTCACAGGCGTAACCGCAGCTCCGCGAATCTCGCCATGCGCGGATTCTCCGCCAGCAACATCTCACATTCCACGCCTCCGCGATCCCCATTAATGGGCGATCCGCTCTCTACGCGGGCGTGATGTCGGGAGCGTAACTGCCGGCGAGATTCTCGCACCTGCTGCTGCGTGCCATCATCACTATATAAACCCCCATCACAGAGGGGTTAAGTAAGCCATTTTTTGATTCCACTTAGCCATTACGCTGCTCGGATCTAGTACTAACTTGATCGTCTTAGGGTCCTCGGTGGCATCAAATCACCCTGGGACTTCTTTGCAGGTACTTGGCGTCCAACTCTTCCAATCACCAAATCTTCTTAAAACCCATTGAGACCCACACACAACAGGGGATCCCCTCCAGAATCCGCCGGGAGATCGACGGAAGACAACATCTGAAGGAGATCTGAAAAGGATCTCCATCAGTTGGCGCCGTCTGTGGGAAGCAAACTCCACAAAAACAAAGTTGGCCTTCTGATCTCCGTCCACATGGCAAGCGACCATCCTGAAGATTTGGGTACCAGCCGCCGCCTCCCCCTCACCGGAGGCGCGGATGAACCCCTTCCGGCGGCCATCATCCACGCCCTCACCAGCCGAATAGATTGGCTATAGTCCCTTGTGGAGGCGCTCGTCCGCGCCCAAACGGCCGAGCCTGGGCCCCAGATCGCCGCTCCTCCGCCTCCGGAATGCTCTGCCCCCGTCGGCACGGCCGACCACCGTCGGGCTGCGACTCCCGATCACGGATCCCGCGGACCCATACTCTCTGAGGCCCGTTGGGCGCCTAGCGGCTCCACCCCCAGGCCCGCCGCCGAAGCACCACGCCTCGAGCCCCTTCGCGACCCTTGCCCCCCTGAGGAGATGTCGGTCACCTCGCCTGTCCACAGGCATGACCGACACCCACTCCCCCGACGGGGTCGCACAGAAGAGGCTCGCTACGACGGCTCGGGAGCCACCGCACCCGGGGATCTGAGGAACCTCATCAAGAGGAACCGAAGCCGTGCCCAGACGCAGGTCTCCCACAGCAGAGGCCAAAGATCCCGAGGCGCCGAGTCCTCGGGGTACAACGGCCGACTTGACGCCCTCGAGAAGAAGATCAAGGGCATGCGTCGGGAAGGTCACCTCTCGGCCGACGGGGCCGAGTACGCCGCCGACTCGCTCACCAAACCGTTCACCGAAGAACTGCTCGCTGTCCACGTCTTCTCGCGCAACAAACCCCCGAAGGTCTCTCTGTTCGACGGGAAAACCGACCCCAAAGACCATTTGGATGCTTTCACCGCGGGAATGAGCTTCCAGGACCATTCCGACGCCGCCCAGTGCAGGGCCTTCCCTGCCACTCTCATCCATTCTGGTCGGGACTGGTTCCGAGGACTCGAGCCTCGCTCGATCTCGACCTTCGACGAGCTGGCTACTCAGTTCCTCGGCCACTTCGTTGGGAACCGTCGGCAGAAGCGCACGGTCGACTACCTCTTCACAATTAAGAGTGGAGACAAGGAGACGTTCAAGGCTTACATCACTCGCTTTTACAACGCCCTCCTCGAGGTTCCCGAGCACCGGGACGAGACCGTCATCACGGCGCTTAGATCTGGCCTGAGGCACAAAGAGTGGCTGCGCTCCTTTGCGTTACCACAGCCTAAGACCATGGCCGAGGTCAAGGCGTGGACCGAGCGCAAGGTTCAGCTGGAGTCCGAGGTGAACGCGAACCTCCCTCGGGCAGAACGATCCGACCAGAAGAAAAGGGCTCGGGAGGAGAGGCCGGAGCGTCAGCAGCCCTATCACCCAAAGTTCATGGAGTACACCCCGCTCAACGCCTCCCTCGCAGTGTTGCTAGAGGAGGCCTAATGCGAGGGGTTCTTCAAGTTCCCTCCAATCCCGCATCAGGCCTCAAAGCGGACCCGGGGCCCTTACTGCGCCTTCCACCGGACGCTGGGCCACGCCACCGAGGATTGCAAGCAACTCTGGGATTACATCGAGGAACTCATCCGATCGGGGCACCTCGCCGCCTACTTAAGGGATAAACGGCAGGCCAACTGTGAGCAGGAGCAGCGTCCTCCTCCCGCCGAGCTGACTATCGGCCAGATTATGCTTTCTTCCGCGGAGGACCAGTCCAGCACCCGGAGTGCCCCGTACCAGGCGCCAGGAACAGAGACCAACAAGCTTCCAGGAAGCTCAAGCCACGCTGATAGAGTCATCTATTAGCCTGTACATTTCTTTCGAGGCAATGCAAACTCTCCCTAAGGCCTATTGTCAATTTAATAAAGATCAGCAGAACATTGCGAAGAAAGTAGAAAAGTTCTTATTTATTCAAAAAGGGGGGGTATTATGAGCTCCTCAGTCGTACATACAAAAAGAAAAATTACTATTACAACAACGGGGAAGGGGGTGCAGAGAGCACTGCTCGTGATACTCGGTGAAGATCTCCGCCAGCCGAGGCCTCGCGAGATCCAACCTCTCCCTTCGGTTCCCGCACGCATTGATTCCGAGCCTCAACTCATAGCACTTGCGGACGAGCGCCTCCGAGCGAGCCAGCCGGTTCGCGGAGATGAGACCGAAGCGCCTCAAAGACCGCAGCTTGCCCATGGCCTCGTCGTAGAGCTGCTCGGACAGGGGGTTGTAAAGCCCCGGCGACGCCCTCCAAATGGAGTACATCAGCAACTGCAGCAGGGAAGAACGTCGGGGGAGCAACCGACCGAAGTGGTCCTCGATGCTCCCGTACACCAACTACACTGTGTCCTCGGTACAGTTCTGGTCATACAGGTACACATCTTCGAAATTGATGATGTCGGGGATGGTAAAGGGGAAGTCCTGCATTCTCAACGCTTTGTTTGCAAGGGAAGGAAGGTCTAGTACTCCTTCAGCCTTATATAGCCCGCTGCGCCCCCTGAGGAACTCAATGGTCACCCACTCTCATCCAAGGAGTTACTACCACGCGGCGATCATTAAGCCTCCTCCGAGGGAACCGAAGCGACGCGGCCCTGGCACTTCACCTCCCCCCCCCCCCGCATTCAATGCGCATGCTGACCGTCCCCAGGTGTGTGGTCGGGCGAAACCTCTTGAAGATTCGACCGAGTAGCTGCCCTTCCCGGTTATCCTCAGCCGGCCTCCTCAGGCCCCCCTAGCGCTAAAGGTCAAAGCCCTCACCAAGAGGCAACCCAGCAGCCGCCCTACTCGGTTATCCCTGGAGGGTAGCTTCCCTACCGCAACGCCAGGGATCGAAAAGTCCTCCCAGAGGCAACTTAGCAGCTGCCCTGCTCGGTCATCCCCGACGGGTAGCTCCCTACCGCAACGCCAGGGATCAAAGCTCTCACCAAGAGGCAACCCAGCAGCTGCCTTGCTCAGTTATCCCTGGCGGGTAGCCTCCCTGCCGCAACACCGGGGACCAAAGCCCTCACCAAGAGGCAACCTAGCGGCTCCCCTGCTCTGTCATCCCCGGCGGGCAGCTCCCCTACCTCAACACCAAGGATCAGAAAGCCCTCCCAGAGGCAATCGAGCCCGAGGATCCCTCGCTCGGCTATCCTTCAGGACAAAAGCCCTCGCCAAGAGGCACCGGGCAGTAACCCTGCCCGGCCAAGGGTCTTTGGTAGGTTTCTACAGCCCCTCCCGCGCCAAGGGCCAAAGTCCTCCCAGAGGCAGTCGCGTCCTTGCTCGGCTATCCCCGGCTGGTAGCTTCCTACCACAACCGACAGGGATCAAAGTCCTCGCCAAGAGGCATTGGGCAGTAACCCTGCTCGGTCCCCATCCTGAAGGATCAAAAGCCCTCACAAGAGGCAACCGGGCAGCTACCCTGCTCGGTCCAAATAAGGCGGACAGCCCTCCGCCCACCACACACAAACGGCCCGAGCTGTCAACCAGGGGCATCAGGTCTATCCAAGTCTCGAGCGATCTCCCCTCGAATTCGGGGCCATGGAGACGCATGGAGACTCCTTCTCCTGAGCAGCGCTTGAATCAACTCGACGGACGATCGCTAGGCAGATAGCCGACCTGACATGGAGGCCCAATGGCGCAAGAAGAAAAATTTTACAAGCATTCTTCATGAACAAAAGCGCAAATCAAGGAAACCAAAGTTTTATTACTAAAAGGCGGTCTTTACAGAGGGTATTTTTGGCTCCCCAGCCTAACAAAATGCCCGGAGGCTTACAAAGTTCTAGACGCAGCAAAATAAAAAGAGGGGGAAGACATGGGCTTTAGGCCTCAGGGCCAGGAGCGACCTCGAGGCCCTCGACATCCACCACGAGGCGAGCTGGGTCCTCGGCGACTTTCTCGTCATTAATCTCCTGCCCCTGCCCGCTGGTGTCCGCGAGGGGGTACTGGGCCCGGAGCTCTTCATCGGCGAACCCCGGCACTCGGGCCTTAACAGCGTCGAGGGCCTCGTGCCAGATGAGGGTCGTGGCGACGGCCAAGTCATCATAGAAGTCTTTCGACTTCTTGTAGCCCTCCACTGCCTTCGCCGCCGAGAGGTCGGCCGACTTCGCCCACTCGGCCGCCGCCCCCAGCTCCTTCCGGAGGGTTTTCACTGTCTTCTTCAGATTGCCGGCCAGCACCTGAGCGTCCTCAAGCTTGGCCTCAGCGACCGCGGCGGCCTCGCGGTGCCGGGCAACCTCCCGCTTCCCGGCCTCCACCTCACCCTCCAGGGCGACGACCCTCGCCTTCATCGCCTCCAACTCCCGTTTGGAGCTCTCTTCCAGTGAGGCAAGCTGGCCCGCAGCTTTCATCGCCGGGGCTACCACCTCGGCCTCCACGCGCAAGGCGAGAGCGACGTGCTGAAGGACCTGAAAAGCAGAAAAGAGATCAGGAAGATGAGAGAGACACCGAACCTCAAAGAATAATAATAATGAAAGACAAGCGCTTACCTGCACGGACTCCTGGGCGATGGACGCCAGCTGAGCCCTGGAGGTCCCCCCGGGGACTCTACCCCCGGCCGATACCTCTATCTCATGCAGCAGCCTATCCGCGACGGATAGCCCCGAAGGCACAGCGAACTGGAGACCGTCTTCCACCACCATGATCGGCGAAGACGGTCCCCGGGTAGATCTCCTCTTGAGCGACCTCGAGGGAGAGCCGGTCTCCTCCTCCGAGGCCGGGTCCTCCAGAATCCGAGCCCGCCTCCGACCCGACATTCTGCTAGGCCCCGGGGCGAGATTCGCTTCCGAGCGCTCGCGGGGCACTACCACCGGGGGAGAAGGAGCCGGGGCAGGCTGTGAACGGGAAGAGCCGGCGCCCCAACCTTCGTAGCCGGCCTCGGCTGGCGCATTGAAGCCCGGAGCGAGTCTATGTCCATGGGTCCTGCACAGAACCAAATGTAGAGGGAGTCAGCGATACGGGCAATATACGAACCAAAAAGGAAAACCTAAACTTACCGACGAACTCAACGGGGCTGAGCCCGGCCCAACTCAGAACCCTCTCAGACAACAGCATGTCGAAACGGGGTATGGGCTCCTACGATGCCACTCTCACCGCAACGGGGTCACTGGACTGGTTCCCCGGCAAGTGCTTCTCCCTCGACCACTCTGTGGGCACGGGCCAGTCCTCGCCCTCGGGAGAGGAAACGAAGAAGAACTTCTTCTTCCAGTCGTGAATGGAAGAAGGCAGGGCTACAACCCCCGTCTCGGCGGTGCCCCCTGGTCGCTTTCTGAAAGAGAGATAAACCCACCTCGGGTCGCCCGCTCGACCACCGGGATGATTTTTGAAGAAGAGGGAAGAATCAAAGAAGGAAAGGCTGAAGGGGATCGCCTGTAACTTTAGACGGACCAGGAATCCGAGGAGAATCCTCCACAAGTTTGGCACCAACTGACCGGGTGCTAACCCGAAGAAGTTCAACGCTTCAACGACCTCAGGAGAGAAAGGCAGACGTATTCCACCCCAAAATGCTTCTAAATAAAGAGCGATCTCCCTGTCCCATACTTAGTCTGCCCTTTCTCCCTCCTTGGCCAGCGGAGCGTATAGCGCGAGGGGATGTGGAAGCGAGCCCGCGCGTTGGCAAGCTCGTCCTCATGCCTTATCCAACACAAGGCATTAGGGGCAGCATCTACCGCCTCCTTCCTGAGGGCTGCCCCTGCCACATGATCCCAGGAAGAGGGGCCAACCCCCACCCCCCAGGAGGACTCAAGCTCACTTAAAGGGTTCCTAGAACCTACCCCAAAGACAGCTACCGACTCAATAAGAAAAGAAATCTAACCTTGGGAAGAATGATCCTCGGGGAACGAAAGTGGAAGGAAGAAGACGAGCGTCGAGCAACCGAGACTTGGAACGAGAAATATGAAGGAGTAGGGGCCCCGGAGCGGGCCCCGCCCCTATTTTATCGCCATAAGTGACCTCATCCAACGGTGCCCTTCATCTCCCTCCAAGACGCCTCTTCGCATCTGACGGCCCCGATTGCTCCACTTGTCGTCCCCACACTGGACCGCACTCTTTCAGACGTCACAGGTCTGCACACGTCACATCAGCCAACCGACGCTCGACACGTGGGTCGTCACTTCAAAAGCAAGATACACGAACCGGCACACCCTCCTTAAATGCGGAGATCTCGCCCTGATTCGCTGGCAGAAAAGACAGCTCGCGGCCCGAGGACGCGTCTCGAAGAAACCTTAGGAGGGAGCTCACCCCGGGCGGCCCGGTGGTCCACTCCTGACCCGACCCGCTGGCTGGTCGGGACAAGAGTGGGGGGCTAATAATGATGCTCAATATTGGCGACCCCTAGGATCAGGACACGTGGCGGATGGCATGTCCCATAACTCGGAAGAAAGGGCCCACAGAGGCCGACCAGGCCTCCCCTGTACCCAACCTGCAATCACAAGCTAGCCCTCCTCGAGGCTCCCTGCAGATTGGCCTCCTCGGCCCCTCAGCTCGCCCTGAGCTGCCACAAGACTAAGTCTCCTCGGCCTTCTCGCTCGTCTCCGAGCCCCCTGAAGGACTACCTTAGCACCATGATGAGGTTATAGAAGCATCTATCATGCCAAATTTAAATTTTTCTTGGTGCTAAACTAGACAAACAAGATCTTTAACTAGATTATTAGGGTTTTTATTAGATGATATGTTAACTAGATAAGTGTAGGAAGATTATACCTTGGTAGAAACAAGTCCTTCACTTCACTTGCTCCATGTAGTAGTCCCGCGACTCCACTAGGCATCTCTTGAGGCTTTGAACGGGATTCCTTCGTTGCCTTCGCGCCAAAGATGATCCACCACGAAGCTCCTACTAGTTCAAGCTACCACTACACTAAACTCTTTAGTGTATGAAACGCATCACACTAGTTTGCTAGAATGGTGTGAGATGATGAAGTAGGGGATGTTAAGAGCTCACTTATTTGTGCTCAAGCTTCATGATTCACATCACATGTGAGGGTTGAAGCTTGAGGCAAAACAAGAGGAGGAGGAAGAAGCATGAGAGCAAGAAAATGGCTAAGTCTTTTGGAATGAACAAGAATAATGAGAGCTAACCCAAGATCCCTCACTCATTCAAGTATGGAATTATGCAATATTAAATTGCAACCATGCTTGAATAGTGAGTTAAGAATGAATAAACAATATAAAACACCATGCTTGCAACCATGCTTCAACTTTACACCTCATTTCTATTTTCACAAAATAGAAAAGAAAATGCCATGCTTCATTTTAATATATATATATATATATATATATATATATATATATATATATATATATATATTTAATGAAGATTAATTAATGAGCTAATGATATTAGTTAATATATAATTATATCACATATAATTTATATTACATTATTAAATCAACACTTGATCTAATAATACGGTTATATTATATACGACCGACTAATATCATTTATCTGTATATCACATTATCGAATCAACGCTTGATTCGACAATTTAGTTATATCACATATGACTGAACTGATAACAGATGACTGCCAGATTACAATACGGTATCACATACTCGTATTTAATCAGGCCCACACACATATCACATATATGTCCTACTTCGTTTCGCTTGAACCAGGGAACTTTTGTGTGGGACTCTAAAGACTCGTCAATACGCCGGCAGTAGGTGATGATCATATCAGTCACCTACAAGCCGTCAGCGGTACTGGCTGGACGTAACGGCTACCCGGGTATTGAGCGATATGAAGATCAATAAGCAAGCCTGTCCACAGTCTCTATGAAGCCTATCAGCAACACTATCGTATAGTCCGGTCTCTTCGTCTGATATGTCGCATATCATATCTAGGGGTGGAAATCGTCAGACCCCAGTAACGTGATAAGTCATGCCGATGTGAGGCTCATAACAGATCGAGAAACTACTGATAACACTTATCAGTAGATCTCCATATCAGCCCTGGCCAGGGACTTCCAGTTATTGCCAATCGAGCATAGCGCAACATCAACCCCCAATACCGGGAGAGATGAAACCCCTTCTATCGCTCATTGCCTCCATACGACTCAGGACTGTACCCAAAATCCACCTGTTTGCACGACTCCTCTTGAGCATGGTAGGGAGGAAATCAAAGCACAGTGAGAGTCGCATAAGACTCTATGACGATCTCGGGTCTACAGACTAACCTGTACCAGTGTCATCAGAGGACTGCTATCTGACGATAGGTATACTACCACATAGGAGTCCTTGGTGAGTCCTGTTCAGTGTACCCAGTCTCCACTGAGCACCCGTATACCATCTTTGATCTCAAACACCAATGGATGTGGGATCATCCATCGCCCATCATATGGGTCAAGAGGCGTATACGCTAGTCTACTCTGGAATATCGATGCCCTGTCTCGATATTCTCTCGACTATGAACAATTGAAGGATGTACTTATGAACTACCCTGGCCCCACTAGTATGATCTGCATCATATTCCTGGTAGTCAAGTACATATCCTAAGGGCTTTATCAATACGTGAGATAAAGGTAACAAGATAGTATACTATCATGTCGAGCAAGAAAGTCTTCTCTGTATATAAATATCTAAGTATCCACTATAATATACATCATATGTAGAATAATGGCCTCTAGGGAATATACATAACTAACAATCTCCCACTTGCACTAAGGCCATGTGTTGTAGTATTTCATACCCAATATCCTAAAAAGTCTCTCAAATTGCGTCTGAGGGAGGGCCTTCGTGAGTGGATCCGCTACGTTGTCCTTTATGTCAACTCTCCTGACCTCGATCCCCCGGCGATCTACTATCTCCCGGATCAGGTGATACCGCCTCAGAATATGTCTGGATCTCTGATGGGACCGGGGTTCCTTGGCTAAAACCACCGCTCCATTGTTATCACAATACACAGGTATTGGATGCTCAATGGATGGAACCACACCAAGCTCAGCAATGAACTTCTTCATCCAGACAGCTTCTTTGGCAGCATCGTTGGCAGCGATGTATTCAGCCTCCATCGTCGAGTCTGCAACGGTGTCTTGCTTGGAACTCTTCCAACACACCGCCCCTCCGTTAAGGGTAAAGACAAAACCCGAGACCGACTTACTGTCGTCCTTATCACTTTGGAAGCTCGAGTCGGTAAAGGACTCCACTTGGAGTTCACCGTTACCATACACCAAGAACATCTCCTTAGTCCTTCTCAAGTACTTGAGAATGTTCTTTACAGCTGTCCAGTGATTCTCTTCTGGATCTGCTTGATACCTACTCACTACACTTAGTGAGTACGCTATATCGGGTCTGGTACATAACATTGCATACATGATAGAGCCTACCGCCGAAGCATAGGGTATCTCTTGCATGCGAGTTCTCTCCAAATCAGTCTTGGGAGATATCTCTTTGGAGAGAGTGAGTCCAGAGATCATGGGTACATTCCCACGCTTGGAATCTTCCATACTAAACCTCTTTAGTACGGTGTCTATGTACCTGGATTGGGACAATCCCAGTATCCGTTTAGATCTATCTCTATAGATCTTAATCCCTAAGATGTATGAGGCAACACCTAGATCTTTCATTGAGAATCTATGTGATAAGAAGAGCTTGACCGAGTGCAGCATAGGAACATCATTTCCTATCAAGAGTATGTCATCCATGTACAATACGAGGAAGACGACTTTACTCTCTGCAACCTTCTTGTATATACAAGGTTCATCTATATTTTTGATGAAGTCAAACTCTTTGACTACCTCATTAAAACAGATGTTCCAACTCCGCGATGCCTGCTTTAACCCGTAGATGGATTTAAGCAGCTTGCACACCTTTCCACTGCTCCCACTTTCTACGAAGCCCTCCGGCTGAGTCATGTATACGCTCTCTTCTAAATCACCATTTAGAAAGGCGGTCTTAACATCCATTTGCCAGATTTCGTAGTCATGGTATGCAGCGATGGCAAGAAGGATCCGGATGGACTTAAGCATAGCTACTGGAGAAAAGGTTTCATCATAATCCACACCTGGTCGTTGACGAAAACCTTTTGCAACAAATCTAGCTTTGAAAGTCTCAACTTTTCCATCTACACCAAGTTTCTTCTTAAAGATCCATTAGCTCCTAATGGGTTTTACCCCTTCAGGAGTATCTTCCAAAGTCTATACTTTGTTGGTGTACATGGATTCCATCTCAGATCTCATCGCATCCAGCCATTTCACAGAGTCCCCACTCGTGATGGCCTGCTCGAAGCTAGTTGGGTCATCATCTTCCATGATGCAATCCTCGCTCCCACCATCAACGAGAAAACCGTAGTATCTCTCAGGTGGATGAGGAACCCTACTAGAACGGCGGAGAGGCTGGGGTTCATCGGGAACTACTGAATCCTCTAGCTCCACCAAATCTTCTGTTGCAGTTTGTGCAGCTGGAACTTCTTTCAGTTCTACCTCCTTGCCACTAATTTCTTTCGTAAGAAATTCCTTTTCTAAAAAGGTGGCATGCCGAGAAACAAACACCTTTTGTTCTTCGGTGTGGTAGAAGATATACCCTTGTGAGTTTTTGGGATATCCTACAAACTTGCATAGAACAGACCTTGCCTCGAGCTTGTCCGGATTGTGCCTTTTGACATAAGCCAGACAACCTCATATCTTCACATAGTTAAGATGTGGTCTCTTCTCCTTCCATATCTCATATGGAGTGGTAGGCACTGATTTGGTAGGAACCATATTCAATAGATGTATGGCTGTCTCAAGCGCATACCCCCAAAAGGAAACAGGTAACTCAGCGGTGCTCATCATAGAGCGCACCATATCTAATAGGGTGCGATTCCTCCGCTCCGATACACCGTTGTGCTGTGGTGTATATGGAGAAGTAAGCTGAGAGAGAATCCCATTCTTTTTTAGATATTCAAGGAATTCTGTGCTCAAGTATTCTCCTCCCCGATCTGATCGAAGGATTTTAATATTTCTACCCGTTTGGTTCTCGACTTCGGATTTATATTTCTTGAATTTCTCAAAAACTTCATATTTGTGTTTCAACAGGAACACATGTCCGTATCTTGAGAGATCGTCAGTGAATGTAATGAAGTACCAGGAACCATTCCTGGCATGTGTAGACATGGGACCACATACATCACTATGTATCAGTCCCAAGAGTTCCGTAACTCTTTCTCCGTGTCCACTAAACGGAGTTTTGATCATTTTGCCTTTGAGACATGACTGGCAAGTGTCATAAGATGAAAACTTGAACAGATTCAAATATCCATCTTTATGTAACTTAGCTAGTCATGTCACATTGATATGACCTAGTCTACAATACCACAAGAAGGATTCGTTCATTTCTGAACTCTTCCTCTTGTGTGTGTTTTATACGTTAAGAACTGTGTTTTGATTTAGAACGTACAATCTATTACATAACGCACCAAACCCAATCAACACTTGATTTAGGTAAATGTTCATAATATTATTCTCTACTACAAAGTTATATCCTTCTTTATCTAATAAAGAGTTTGATATTAAATTGCATATCATAGAGGGTACGTAGTAACAGTCGTTCAGGATCAATGTATTCCATGTTGGTAATATAAGGTGATATTCACCAATTGCTTTGGCTGCAACATTTGCACCATTCCCTACTTTTAGGGAATGATCACCTTTTCCTAGTTCTCTGCCTTTCCTTAGCCCATGCAACATATTGCATATGTGGGATCCCGATCCGGTATCTAATACCCAGGACGTAGAGTGTACTGAGAAGCAGTTCTCTGTAACTAACACACCCGAAGAAGATGCATCAACATGCTTATTCTTTGTTTGGGTGGCGTGGGAATCCGGATATGTTCCTATCCCCTGCTCGGACTTATAACACTTATAAGTTGGAGCGGGACCAACGTTCCTCTGCTCAGTATAATAAGTGGGTTCGGTCAATACATCCATATTATTATCTTGATTAAGGCGTGACATTGGTTGCTGCCTGGAGAAAGATGGAAGGAAACGCGTTAGCGTGCGCTCTTTGCAAGATTAGGTTGGTTATTATCTTATCTAATCAGGACGTCTCCCACTGTTTTTATCAAATCTTCTTTCAAACCGTAAAAGGTAAGATTAGCCGGAATTAATTACACCTTACAAGTTCGCTAATCTTTCAGCCAGGCCAGTGTTGGTATTTTGAGGGAGGTTCCCCGTGCTTTCGCATGGACCTAATTAGAGTAAACCTCGGTTTCCCAGGGGCGTAACCCCGTTAACACCTTTCTAGACACCTACTTGATTGGCTAATTGTTATGTGTAAAATTCTCTCAGGAGTAACTCTTACTCGCAGTGGGTATCGGGATCTAACTATCTCATAGAAGGTATGCAATCTCATTGCAAATTTCAACACTTGAAATTCCCGATAATACTTTTACCCCCAGTATCCTATAACCTTGACGAAAGCCAACAAACCAAAGGACGCTAGTCAAGCTTAACCCGTACATTTCTTGATTGAATTAAACCCACCCGTACGACCCTTGACGAAAGCCAACAAAGTCGTACGACTACCCTAATCCAATCACATCTCATGTTTTAGCAGATAAGCACTAATTAGCTACCGCACACTACGCCTTGACGAAAGCCAACAAACGTAGCACGAATACTAAATAGTACCTATCTGAAATGATGAAGGGCTATGCAGGTTTTTCAGAAAAACCATGAGCGTAATGAACTTGATATCGTTGTAGAAACTAGTGATTTTGAAAAGGAGTGTTTTTTAGGCTTTTCTAGTTTCGCTAAAGAGGTCACTCCCGGTGAAGGGATCTCGGCTCTTTCCTTATCGAATAAGGTGTTGGATATTCTATAAGGAATACCGCTATGCAAAGCAAGAACTATAGAAGCAATCCAAAACTAAACCGAGTGATTTGTAGCATTTGCTAGTTTTGCTAAAGAGGTCACTCCCGGTGAAGGGATCTCGGCTCTTTCCTTATCGAATAAGGTGCTGGATATTCTACAAGGAATACCGCTATGCAAAGCAAAAACTAGAGCTATCCTTTTTGAAAATTTGATTCTACAACATTTTTAGGTTTCTTTTCTTTCATTAATCTTATTAATGAAGTCCCATCAATTAATGTTTCCCTAAACATCACATAAGAAATGAAACGAAAATAGAACATACGCTTATGCCATCCGCATTCGCCACGGGGCCCGTCATGCACCGTTAGGTTACTTAACTACCGGCAGAGCAGGGGCTGGACTAGCGCGGGTGCAAAACATAAGCAACGTTTAATATATATCTTATATATAATATTACATTCGTCTCACGCAGTTATATGATCAACATCACAGAACACAGCAGCAGAAGATAAACATATGAAATATTGGATATACTAGGATGTCCGTGTTTTAAATTTAGCCAGTAATGTAAAACACGGATTCCACGGTCATGAAGAATAGCCAAACCCACATCCCATAGACCCTTACGAGAGCGGCAAGTAACCCTACCAATTCTAGAGTTAGGAGACCCGGTCTCAACTCCTTGAGATGGTCTCCCACTGGACTTTAGAACCCGGTTACTTGTGCTCCCCACCTTGGGTCTATCCTAATGCGGAAAAGTAAATAATATACAACAATTGGGACATCATCCTCAACCCGGAAGTGCCCCAATAAAAGAATATTATATACAATGAATTTTACATGAATGAAAAAGAAAACCCTCATCTCACATAAAAAAAACCCGGCTATTCTTTAACGACGATCTAATAAGACATATCAGCAGCACATGACATCACAAACCCGGATTCATAACAATTGTATCACATATCATCAAGATCTATACGACGCCAAATATATCGATCAGTTTAACAAAATCCATAGAACTCAATAACTTGAGAATCACAGTTAAAAATACCCAAACAGTGCACAAATTTCCTACGGACCTACATAAGAAAGTATGCTCCCTGACTCACCTACTGCGCCGCGGAACCGCCGCCAAAACCAAGTTTTGGCCGCGGTTCCGCGGTCGTACGGTCGCGTCAGGATGTCATTTTTCTTATGGGTCCATAGAAAACCCTGCACGAGTTTTTGGATATTTTTAATTTCAAAAATTCCAACGTTTGGAAAAATCGACAGAAACATGCAAAAATACAGGTTTTGAAAACCGATCGAACTCTTTAACTTCGTAATGACCTTCCCCGATGATCTAGTTCGGCTCTGATATCATGAAGGACTACCTTAGCACCATGATGAGGTTATAGAAGTATCTACCATACCAAATTTAAATTTTTCTTGGTGTTAAGCTAGACAAACAAGATCTTTAACTAGATTATTAGGGTTTTCATTAGATGATATGTTAACTAGATAAGTGTAAGAAGATTATACCTTGGTAGAATCAAGTCCTTCACTTCACTTGCTCCTTGTAGTAGTCCCGCGACTCCACTAGGCATCTCTTGAGGCTTTGAACGGGCTTTCTTCGTTGCCTTCGCGCCAAAGATGATCCACCACGAAGCTCCTACTAGTTCGAGCTACCACTACACTAAACTCTTTAGTGTATGAAACACATCACACTAGTTTTCTAGAATGGTGTGAGATGATGAAGTAGGGGATGTTAAGAGCTCACTTATTTGTGCTCAAGCTTCATGATTCACATCACATGTGAAGGTTGAAGCTTGAGGCAAAAGCAAGAGGAGGAAGAAGAAGCATGAGAGCAAGAAAATAGCTAAGTCTTTTGGAATGAACAAGAATAATGAGAGCTAACCCAAGACCCCTCACTCATTTAAGTATGGAATTATGCAATATTAAATTGCAACCATGCTTGAATAGTGAGTCAAGAATGAATAAACAATATAAAACACCATGCTTGCAACCATGCTTCAACTTTACACCTTATTTCTATTTTCACAAAATAGAAAAGAAAATGTCATGCTTCATTTTAATATATATATATATATATATATATATATATATATATATATATATATATATATATATTTAATGAAGATTAATTAGTGAGCTAATGATATTAGTTAATATATAATTATATCACATATAATTTATATTACATTATTAAATCAACACTTGATCTAATAATACGGTTGTATTATATACGACCGACTAATATCATTTATCTGTATATCACATTATCGAATCAACGCTTGATTCGACAATTTAGTTATATCACTTATGACTGAACTGATAACAGATGACTGCCAGATTACAATACGGTATCACATACTCGTATTTAATCAGGCCCACACACATATCACATATGCGTCCTACTTCGTTTCGCTTGAACCAGGGAATTTCTGTGTGGGACTCTAAAGACTCGTCAATACACCGGCAGTAGGTGATGATCATATCGGTCACCTACAAGCCGTCAGCGGTACTAGCTGGACGTAATGGCTACCCGGGTATTGAGCGATATGAACATCAACAAGCAAGCCTGTCCACAGTCTCCATGAAGCCTATCAACAACACTACCGTACAGTCCGGTCTTTTCGTCTGATATGTCACATATCATATCTAGGGGTGGAAATCGTCAGACCCCAGTAACGTGATAAGTCATGCCGATGTGAGGCTCATAACAGTTCGAGAAACTACTGATAACACTTATCAGTAGATATCCATATCAGCCCTGGCCAGGGACTTCCAGTTATTGCCAATCGAGCATAGCACAACATCAACCCCCAATACTGGGAGAGACGAAACCCCTCCTATCGCTCATTGCCTCCATACGACTCGGGACTGTACCCAAAATCCACCTGTTTGCACGACTCCTCTTGAGCGTGGTAGGGAGGAAATCAAAGCACAGTGGGAGTCGCATAAGACTCTATGACGATCTCGGGTCTACAGACTAACCTGTACCAGTGTCACCAGAGAACTGCTATCTGACGATAGGTATACTACCACATAGGAGTCCTTGGTGAGTCCTGTTCAGTGTACCCAGTCTCCACTGAGCATCCGTATACCATCTCTGATGTCAAACGCCAATGGATGTGGGATCATCCATCGCCCATCATATGGGTCAAAAGGCGTATACGCTAGTCTATTCTGGAATATCGATGCCCTGTCTCGATATTCCCTCGACTGGGAACAATTGAAGGATGTACTTGTGAACTACTCTGGCCCCACTAGTATGATCTGCATCATATTCCTGGTAGTCAAGTACATATCCTAAGGGCTTTATCAATACGTGAGATAAAGGTAACCAGACAGCATACTATCATGTCGAGCAAGAAAGCCTTCTCTGTATATAAATATCCAAGTATCCACTATAATATATATCATATGTATAATAATGGCCTCTAGGGAATATACATAACTAACACCCCCCGGCCGAGGCCGTCTTCCTCGGTCCTCCGACCAGCTCCACCACTCACAGGCGTAACCGCCGCTCCGCGAATTTCGCCATGCGCGGATTCTCCGCCAGCAACATCCCACGTTCCACGTCTCCGCGATCCCCATTAATGGGCGATCCGCTCTCTACGCGAGCGTGACGTCGGGAGCGTAACTGCCGGCGAGATTCTTACGCCTGCTGCTGCGTGCCATCACCGCTATATAAACCCCCATCACAGAGGGGTCAAGTAAGCCATTTTTTGACCCCACTTAGCCATTACGCTGCTCGGATCTAGTACCAATTTAATCGTCGGAGGGTCCTCGGTGGCATCAAACCACCCCGGGACTTCTTTGCAGGTACTTGGCGTCCAACTTCTCCAATCACCAAATCTCCTCAAAACCCATTGAGACCCACACACAACAGGGGATCCCCTCCAGAATCCGCCGGGAGATCGACGGAAGACAACATCTGAAGGAGATCTGAAAAGAATCTCCATCAGAATGACATTGTTAAAGAAAAATTTGAAGTAATCATTTAAATATAAAGTTAAGGACCGAAAGCACGTCGAACTGACATCATATAGTAATACCTGAAGACAGATTTATATGATGAAAATTATGAATAACTAGGAAAACTGTCCCTCATGAATCATGATACACAGCTAGGCATGATCAAATGAGTAATTATGAAGTATTAATTAAAGAATTATATGATATTGGCATGAAATATTCCGATATATAGAGTCAGTTTCTGATATTTCAACAGATAAGAAAATGTGGTTGTTTACCTGCCCAGCATCAATTAGAGCCAACATGGCCGAGCCAGTGTTCACCGCATGAGCTCGGTTAGCCCCAAGATTTGTATAGATCTATTAAAATAGCTATCCAACATCAAACAATTTATGTGTCAGGTCTGTATAAATATATTAAATGAGATATGTACAAGCAGATCAAAATAAAGGAGTAAAAATAGTCCCATGTTTTGCTTTCATTTTGGAGTTTAGAATACTCCGGTTATCTAAACTCAAAGCTATTTAAACTCCAAAGTTGAGATAGCCAAAGTTTAGAAAACACCAATCCAACCAAATTTTTCTAAACTCCAAACAGCATGGAGAAAACACTCATTTTGGACTTTAGATAACCCCAAAACAACATGATGGAGTTTAAATAATTACAATGCCAAACATCCTATCCAAGTTAAACTTTCAAGTGGGGGTAGTGCCTTGCAAACTGGAGTTTGCATCAAATAAACTCCCAAACGGGAGTGTTTTCATCTCATTCTTTGGAGTTTAGAGAAAAAGGAGTCCGTATTGGACTTTAGATAATTGTGGTTATCACAACTTTGGAGCTTATTATAAAAAAAAGTAAAAAAAAAAACAACTATTTTGAAGCTCCAAAATGAAATTTTAAATGGGCGCATAGTAACTCGACAACCCCATCTTCCCCTTAACCCAAACATCTTAAGCATCATTTCCATCAAAATTACTACCTCAATCTCACCACGAACCGCCAACAACCATAAGAAAGAACACAACAAACAGCAGTGATCGCCGCCTATTCCGCCGCCCCCTCCTGACCTCCGAACTGTCGACGCCTTTGTTGGTTGGTGATTTTCTTGTTTGTGTGGGCCCCTTGTTGATGGTTTAAGTTTGGTTCTCTTTGCTTGATAGAAAATTATTCAATATATCCGTCACAATGCATTTGTACATGAGAAAGGACGGCATACACTCTTCTGACATTTTGATAGGATCCAGGTTATATTTCTCTCTCTTGACAGAGCACATTTCATGGACAAGAGAAGAACTTTCCACGATTAATTGATTCAATAGTGATGCAGTTGGGCTCTATAATATAGGATTATGTCCGATTCCGGTCAAAGCTAAATTTTGCTTGTTTATCTTTGGATCAAGCCCATTAAATCCGAGCGCCCTAATAACTTTATGGTAAAGCCTGGGGATTCAAATTCCAATCCGATTATTCAGAAAACAGAACAAAAAATCAATAAATCCAGTCAGTTCCATATTGGTTGACTTTTGTTCGAGAACTCAATCCAAGTGTTTCCAAGCATATTAGTGACGGCGGAGAGTAGCAAGCATATTAGCTTTGCATGATCTTTCGGATCGGGTTCGTGAGAAGTTTGAAAGGCAACATTTAACCTTGCAATACTTATCTTGGTTTTTCAGAAGTTGAATATATTTGTCAAAACCCCATATCTGTTATATACAAATAATGGAAACTAGGGTTTTGATAACAATTTACAGAATTAAGAAGCTAAATACAAACATTAACAATACAGCCTACAGAATTAAGAAGCTAAATACAAACATTAACAATACAGCCAAACACACCCAACCGCCCCCCCCCCCCCCCCCCCCCCCGCCTTCCACTCACACACCCGAGAATAAATGAAGAAAAGAGGCCGTAAGATGCATTTTCGTTAGGTGGCGTCAAAAATTCATATGCTCCATGTTTTTTTTTCGATGATCGGCATCCATCATTATCATCTTTATCATGTAAGTTTTGGATACACCAAATTTCATGTGATTCCATCACTTTTTCACCATTGAATTAGTAATGTAGAAAGTTATATTGTTGGTAAACCGTTAATTATACACCCATTAAATCAACGATGAAAAAATAATGGAATCACATATATATATATATATATATATATGCGCGCGCGCGAGATCTATCGCGAACCGGTCCGCGTTTTTTAAATATGAGAACTTTCAATCTTCGACATATTTTAACGATCCGATTCGTTCAAGTTGATCACCATACCAAAATTAATCTAATGGTTTTTAAAAACGCGGACTGGTTTGCAATGACACACTCCCATATATATATATATATAGAGAGAGAGAGAGAGAGAGAGAGAGAGAGAGAGAGGGAGGGAGGGAGAGAGAGAGTCCGACTATGATCCCTATCGGAAGAATTTCAAAACAAATCCTCGTACACATCCTAAAGTTAATCTAATTGTGAAAAAATGAGAAGGATTTCCAAATCCTTCCAATAAGATCCTAATCGAAATATATATATATATATATATATATATATATATATATATATATCATCTTTTCTTCGTTATTCTCTCTCTATAGTTTACATCTATACATTTGAAAATAAAATAGACAGTGCATTAAACGACGATTTCTTAATTTAGCTAAAATACGATGGTTGTCTCAGGCTAAAAATTTTACATGACGAAGTTCAAAAGTGCATTGTTGAAATTTATTTACGAAATTTTATAACCTTAACAAAATATATTGGAAATGAAAGTTCTCTACATAATTTCCCTTTTGATGCTCAAAAAGTGAAGGGCTTCCCTACAATTTTTTCCCAAAAAGACAAATTGAGCTTGAAATTTTCAAACTGCAAGCAAATTCTAGCTATAGGACAGAAACTGGGTTGGAGCTTGCCACAGCTTTATATATATATATATATATATATATATATAAGATAGGGTTTTAATAATGAGCAATACTTTACCTCTCCATCCATCCATCCCCAGCCGGGCCAGCCAAGTACTAAACCTCAGCCAAGTACTAAACCTACCGGCCTAATAGCACATAGGCTTAGAATTTTCCTTCGATGTTACAGATCAATGTAATTTTCAGAAAATTGGGCTAGAAATTACACAGGTACCATACCGTTCGAATGATACTTACGTGAATGTCTATGCAAAATAATAAATTAAATTGATGCGAAAATTGGAATTTGTCCAGAGTCCAATAATGCTACTACTCAAGCAGTAACTTATTCTCCGAAAAGCATGATTGTGCTCACAGCACATCATCAGTTGAAAACAGGGCATGATAAGGATACAAACTCTCGGCAATTGCAGATACCATTCAGTCATTGGAACAGACTAAAATAGGACCAGATTATTATCAATATTAGACTAAACAAAACAATAATTACAATAATAATAATGATTCCAGCAGCCAAACCTCTCACGGTGAACTTAAAACAGTGTCTGCTAAAATATTGAGCACATAAACTTTGACGTAGATGGAATAATGAGCTGCGCATAAATGTAGTGCTGCTGATATTACTTAGAGAGGCCCAGAACCCTAGTACGATATTCTCCTAGAGCCCATATCGGAAAAATGTTTCGATATGCCGAATAGCTTATCATGCAATTTCTGTTGAAGACTCCCATAATTTCCTGCAATAAAGCAAGAAAACAGCTTCTATTAAGACAACCTTCCATTTTTCATTAGAAGAGGTGGCTTTAAGTGATCCCCGCAAAAGTTCATAATGAGGGTGTATGTGCACGAGTGATTTTTCTTGTGTTTGATTATCTACAAGAAGTGTGCAGAATGAACAATCAATAAGCATCATGCAAAAGAAAAATCGCAGCTGATGCTGCTTATAAAAAAATTGAGAACACTATAAATATTAAAAAGTTTAAACTTGGTCTAATGTGTTTCCTGGCAAAAAAAACACCCTCATAAGTTGAGATCTGTTTCCTAATTTTTTCAGAAATTTTTTTCATGCATTAGCTATACAAGTTTTTATGAACTAGGGAGTTTCTGAAAAAAAACACCCTCATAGGTACTTTTCTTCACTTGTGAATTTCTCTACATGCTATCTGAAATTCGGAGTTTCAGTTTATCTTGCTCAATATTTGAGTGGCAAGCGCAATAGTAAGTCGACAAGAAAGATGCGTCTCAAACTGAGATGTCCCATAGCTCTCTTAAATTTAGCATATTTTGTAATTAAGATGTTCCAAATTAAAACACATGATTAGCTTGACCATAGGCGAAGGGGATACTCTTTTCGACTATAGTATTCTATTCACTAGAACATTTTATCCCTAAACTATCACACCGTATGATAACGACCCTCTCTAAAATATATTTGGTATATCCACTCTTCCAAAATGTTATAATGCAAGTTCCTTTATAAGTAGATTGCAATTTAAAAAATCAATTTATCTCACACATCTACATAAATGCCACACGATAGCTTCAACAAAAGCCACATGTTGAAATGCTCATCCATTATTAGAGCAATCAAAAGCAATTAAAATGATAACTCCTTTCCCCAGTGGGATGTAGATTTGAATACGAATCCATTTTGCAGTATACACACATGCAAAGAACGTGCTAAACACTAGTAAAAATAATAATTCAAAACTTCAAAGCCTTTATGGTTAGCAAAATATTTATTTGAGCAGTTTTAAAGCACTCCAATCAATTATTTGCCGCGTCCTATTTAGTCGGCGAGCGAAATAGTAATAACTTACTTGTTGAGGGAATTCGCCATTCTCCATCTGGAAATTTATCAATGCTTTTGCTGCACGGTGCAAAGGTTTTGGATCCCTTTCGGCCTGCATGATTTAACAAACATTATGTTTTATGATGGGCCAGATTCAACGCAACACGATATCCAATTAACAAGGAGTCTAGCTATGCAGTAAAATAGAATTCGCTCGCTAATTTAACCAGCATGAATATAAAGCCGTCTTGGAATGTGCTTTAGAAGGTGAATAACTTAAGGTCGATTACTTTTGACCGCTACCCCTTTGTAAACCTATCAACTAGTGAGTTAATATTGAAATATTATTTATTTTGCATAGCTTGTTAAAATAATTTTGATATTAGACCTCCTATTAAAGTAGTTATGCAACTTCCTATACTTAAAGAATCTTCTAAGTTTTCAGGTATTGGAAGCAGTCTCAGAAAAATTCCTAGTTATGCAGAAAATGTGATGCCTAGAGCAAGTCACAAGCTGAAACGCCAGCAATGTATACAAGAGAGAATAAGTTGGTCCCAAGAAGAAAGGGAAGAAGGGCGATAAGTAATAAGTTATCCCAACACAAGAGAGAAGAGTTAAGTGTTGAAGAGAGTACCATGAAGCGATCCCAGAATATGTGATGCCTAGAGCAAGTTAAAAGCTGAAATGCCAGCGGTGTCTAAGAGAGAATATGTCGGTCCTATCACGGGTTCGGATAGATACGGATAGCAGGGATACGATACGAGACGGATTCACAATTTTTCAAAAACCTAGGATACGAAATACATTTTTATATCGATTATAAATTAACTAAATATGAATATATATTAAGCTATACATGATATATAATAATATAAATAAATACTGGTATTATATTAGATATTTAATGAACTTTCAAGCTTTTGAGTGCCTTAATTTTCGAGAGAAAGAGAAGATATGTCGATTCGAGAGAGATTGGTGAGACATTTACAAGTCTGAGCGAATCCAAACGAATCCGAGAGTTTCCAAGAGTTTCAAGCTTCGATACACGATTGGGAACGATTCGTGAGGCATATACAAGTATCCGTGCTTCATAATGGTCCCAAGAAAGTGCAGAAGGGCGATAAGTTATAAGTTTCCCAACACAAGAGAGAAAGGCAAGTGTTGAAGAGAGTAAAAAGCAACATAAACCATGAAGCGGTTCTTTTAGCTACAAAAGGAAAAGCTAGTGCAATATCGGGCTTTCTTTTCTTTTAGGGAGGGGTGAGGGGGTTATGGGCTAGAAATGAGACATAGGAAACATGGCATTGCACTCTTGAAATTCCGCTTAGTACTTGGAATGTAACAAAAGGTGGTACGTGCACCAACTAAATGCGACATGGGAAGAATATGGGCTAGAAATGAGACGGGAAACATTGCATTGCACTCTTGAGATTCTGCTTAGTACTTGCCATGTAACAAGAGGTGGTACGTGCACCAACTAAATGCGACATCTACACCTTAAGATCTTTAACAGGGTATTAAACGTTGGTTACACTCAAGCCAATCATATGAGAGAAAACATGGGCCGTTGAGATTTAGAAATAGGAAATTCAAGTGTGACAACGAGTTACTGATTAAATAAGGGTCTTAGATATGACAACATATAACAATAAAGGTAAAAAAGGTCAAGGTAAGAATGGCATATAAGTAATTTATTTTAAGCAACTATATATATATATATATATATATATATATATAGAGAGAGAGAGAGAGAGAGAGTGCATAATGGAGGAAAGATGCCATATGAGGGAATTTCGTCCTATGGCGTCGAAAAAATACTCTCAATTTTTTTGACAATCGCCATTCATCTTCATCATCTTTATGATCTAAGATGTGGATACACCAAATTTTATATGATTCTACCACTTTTTCACCGTTGATTTAGTGGGTGAAAATTTAATGGTTTACCGACGATAGAACTTTTTACATTGCTAATTCGCTAGTGAAAAAATGGTAGAATCATATGAAATTTGGTGAATCCGTATCTTACATGATAAAGATGATGATAGGTGCCGATCGCCAAATCAAACGTTGAAGGTGTACTATTTTGACACTACCTGACGAAAAAGCCCTATGGCCTCTTTCCTCCATTATTCTTATATATATATATATATATATATATATATATATATATATATATATATATCGTGATGATTGTATAACAATACAAAATCAATGATGAAGAAGAGATGAAATCAAAGAAATAAAAAGGGAGAAAATGAGCAACGGAGAAGGGGGGAGATAAGGGTATGGCTCCATGGATGATAACCCGACGAAGGAAAGAAATAGCTATAAATCATTATATATACTTGGCTCCATTTAGCCCATAAGAGCAGTTTACACCGTCCTTGAATAGAATGATGTAATTTGCAACTGCTAGTTTCTATGTCTGGTGACCTGTATAATATTGTTCCTTTCTAACTGAGAAAACTGCTTTCACATTCTCCATGAGTCTAATCGCTGGCTGCTTTTCATGTATTAGTAATGAGATAGATATTGATGCTCCACAAAGGACTTTACTATAGTTTTGAGGAATGTGATTGAATGTTTTCCATTTTCTTTATTTTACTTCCTCGTCTTCCGTTTTTTCTTTTTTTTCTTTTCTTTTCGTTTCTTTTTTTTCTTTTTTTTGGGGGGGGGAGGGCAAGCAAAACTTTATTTGCGTTTACATTTATTTGTTTTGAAATTTTACATAAGCACCGAAGATACTTCAGGGAATCTAAAGGTAATAGAGTGCCTCATAAAAAGAATAGCGAAGAAATAAAAACGTTCAAATGGTTATTACAGTGAAGAAAATCCAATAAAATTGGCAAAACTTAAAAATGAAAAAATATTAGAAATATATATTAACAAAAAAGGAGCTAAAAAGGCAATTTGTGAAGCTAAATCTAAAACTTATGATAATTTGTATTGAAATCTAGAAAAAGAGAAAGGTGAAAAGGATAAATATAGACTTACTAAGATAAGAGAAGAAAAATAGACCCAACTAATTTTAAGTGAGTAAGAGTGAAGATGAAAGTTATAGTTAACGATGATAAAATTAAAGAAAGCGGGAAGAGTTACTATCAATTGTTTAATAAAATTAATAATGTAAAACATAAGATAGAAATAAGCAATTTAGTTAATAATGAATACATTACAAAGTCATAACATTAGGCTTAATAAAGTGAAGGTAGAAAAGAGATGAAAAAGGAAAAAGCAATATGACCCGATGATATTTTCCATTGAAATTTGAAAGTGTTTAGGAGATACGGTATTAGTGTCGTTAACAAATTTACTTAATAAAATTATATATATATGAAGAAAACGCCTGAAGAATAAAGAATTATTACCTTGATACATATCTATAAGAATAAATAAGATAAACAAAATTATTCATACTATTATGAAATTAAGCATATGGGTCGTGCAATAATATTATGGGAGAGAATAGCCGAACATAAATTAAGGAAAGAAGTGTTTATATCTGAAAACCAAGTTGGTTTTATGCCAGGAATGTCTATCATTGCAGCAATTTATTTATTAAGATGGTTGACGAAGAAATATTTATGAGAAGAAAAAGGGTCTATATAAATTTTTAATTGATTTAGAAAAGTCTTATGGTAGGGTTCTTAGTGAAACAATATGGCGAGCTTTATAAAAAAAGGTATTTTATAAGTATATTGATGTTGTTAGAGATCTGTATGATGAAACAAGGACTAGAGTGAAACTATTGAAAAAGAGAGGCATTTCCTATCACCATTAACTAAGGGCCGACATTAAGCCCTTGTCTGTTTGCGTTAATTATGGATGAATTTATTAAACATATTGAGGATGACGTCTCATGATATATGTTATTTTCTAATTGTTCAAGTTATTTTTAAAGTACGGTAGAGTTTAAACTTAGAGAAGAGTTGGAGTGATGGGCTTTTACACATGGGCCTTTTAATAAGTGGATTCCAACAATAAGACTCAAGCCTTGTTGAGATGTGACCCATTTTATATTTTATACCCATGTGTTTCTTTTGTTGTTTCCAATGTGGGGCTATCTTTAAAATTCCATCATTTGGTTTTTTTACTTTCAACACCCTCTCACGTACAACCATCATTTTTTTCTTGGGTGTGGTTGTTACGTGGAAAGTACAACATTTGGTAGTATTGTCGAGTCAAGTTTGGATCGAGCCATTGGCTCTGATACCATGAAAAGAATCAATAAGAAATAAATTTATTAGCAATTTTCAGGTGTAAAGATGAAGTAATAAATTAGCAGAGCCAGAAACAGGAGTGGTATTACCATCAGCCATGAAATAAACTTGTGAGGAATAGAAGCAAGATCAGACGATCTACCACAAGATATGTGATGTGAGGCGCCGGAATCAGCGACCCACGGATTAGAATGAGAAAGGAACGATATATCTGACGGAGTAAAAAGGTTAGCAGGAGCTACAGAAGAGAGAAGACGCAACTAACCCCACTCAGCACTAGATAAAGGTAGCTGACCGGCAGAAAAGGAAGGTCGGTTAGTAGCAAGTGGTGTAGATGTCTGACGCGCTGTAGGACGTCCATGGGGACCACGACCACGAGCAATAATAGGGGAACGATCACACGACATCCCACATCCATCAGAATCCATGATAAACGGCACAGAAGTAGATCATAAGAGAGGGAGAATAAGGTCGTTAAACACGAGTGGGTACAATAGTAGCAAGACAATCGAATTGATCGTCAGTAATCGAGAGGAGCAGAGTTGATTGTTATCATGCGGCTATTGACGAAGGATAGAACTAGGGTTTAAGAGAGCTATGATTGGAATGGAGGAGGCAGTCTACAGGTAGAGGGCAGTGGCCATGGAGGGCATGGGTGTTGGTGGTGCGGGATCGGGTCCAGATCAGAAAGTGGTGCTAGTGCAGAGGCGTGGTGCGCTGGTGATGCAGCCGTGGTGCGGGCAGAGGAGGATCGTGGTGCGATTCAGTAGGGGCAAAGGAGGGGAGGAGGCGAGGCGGCGGCAAGAAGGGAGGGGAGACGATGGCTAGGGCTAGAGAATTAGGGTCAGGGAAAGAAAATTAGGGTTTCCTCTCAATTCTTTTCAAAACTTTGATACCATGTTCAAGTTATTTTTGAAGTAGAGTACGGTTTAAAATTAGAGAAGAGTTAGAGTGATGGGCTTTTAAATGATAAGTGGGTTCCAACAATAAGACTCAAGTCTTGTTAAGGTGTGGCCTATTTTATATTTTATGCCCATGTGTTTCTTTTGTTATTTCCAATATGGGACTATCTTTAAAACCCATCATTTGGTGTTTTTTTTTACTTTCGACACTAATGACATCGTTTTAGTCGATGAATTCAAATAGAAAAATAAAAAGATGTCATAGTATTGAAAGGATTTAGAATTAGAAGTACAAAAACGAAATCACACACCAATGTGAAGAAATGGGCATACAGTGCAAATTGATGGACAAAAATATCAATACCATCTGGTATTTAGGATATACATTAACATGATAAGATCGGAGAGGATATTGCTCATAGGATCAAAGCTGGATAGTGAAAATAAATAAGTGTTTCACGAGTGCTATGTGATCGGAAGACATCTTTCAATTGAAAGCACAATTTTATAAAATAATTGTACAATCGGTGCTTCATTATGGATCAAAATGCTAGACAAATATGAAACATTTTTAAGAAAATGATTATGGCCAAATGATAACGTCAAGATGGATGAGTGATAATACACTAAAAAATAAGATAAGAAATGAGTATATTCGTAACAAGTTGAAAATCACTCTCATAAAGGATTAGATGAATGGATCAATTGAGATGATTTGAACATGTACAACAAAGACCAATAAATGCCCCAGTTAGAACAAAATTATAATTAATGACACAACTAAAGATAGGAATAAACCTAAGCGAATATGGATAAAGGCAAACAAGAATAATACATTAAGTGTTAGTTTAGCGAAGAAGAGTATCCGTAATACAGCAGAATGGAAGAAAAGAATTTATATAGCCCATCCAAAACATTTAGGTTACAGACTTACTGTTGTACTGAAGAAACTTCATAGTAATTGTTCTTAATCATTTAAAGAAAACTTTTTAAATGATCATATAATAGAGCAAAGTACAAATTAGTTTAAAATATTCCTATATATTTATGAAAAATAATTTGTTGCAAAATTATAACGGCATTGATGGAAATTTTCTTATATTATAATTTAATTTACCAAAAGTTTTTAATAATAAATTGATATAACTATATTTAATTTATCTCTCATATCAAAATTTTATATATTAGATATTTAAGAAACTGCTCTAGACGTCATTAATTAGTGAAAAATATATAAATAAGTTCGTATTTAGTCTTATTATATATTTATAAAACCACTCTATATCAATTATTATTTGAAGAAAACGTCAAACTTTTATAGTTATCGCTCATTACTAAAAATGTTACTAATTTTTTAATCAAGTGAATTGTTTTCGAGACCAGTTTTAAGAAGTGACTTATTTTTAAACCAACGTCGTTTCAAAATTGTTTTAAAAAACCCAAAATACTTAGAAAATACGAATGTTTCAAGGCCAAACATATTCTACTAAAGACATATTTCCATAAATACCCGTTTTACCCTTTCTCATGGATTTAACTTTAATAGATTAGTTTATTAAACTATAACATTATTTATCAAATCATATCACTATTTATCAAAGCATAACATCATTTATCAAATCATGACACTATTTATCAAACCATAACATTGTTTATCTCATCATAACACTATAAATCAAACCATAACAGTGTTTATCAAATCATAACCTTATTTATCAAACCATAACGTTATTATCAAATCATAACCTTGTTTATCAAACCATAACTTTATTTTCCAAATCATAACACATTTTATGAAATCTTAAAAGGGTTTATTGGTAATCATACACAAATACGCATACAAATGAATGTTTGGTTTTAAAAGAAATTGAATATTTTGGGTTTTTCCACAATTTTGGAACTTCTTGAGTTTAAAAATAAAAGTTAAGAAACTGGGCCTGGAAACAACTTTCCCTTTAATCAAACAAAGTATCCAATATTTCGACCGAGACGAGCGATACAACCGAAATGGACAATCGCAATCCAAAAATGATTGTCTGATACTATTATACTAGTCCAAATACACAGATTTCAACCTTGATACAAAGCAACCAAATAACCAAATTCTATTTATAACAATATACCATATATTTATAGTATATATCATAATTTTGTATATGATAAAATTACATATTAAATTTCATAATTATATTAGCGTTAAGAAGACGTTGAATATATGGTGCCACTATAGGATGGCAGAACATATGGCAACACACTATTCATTAATCCACGACATTTAACCTTTTTTCACTCTAATACAAAGAATTCTTGTATATGCAAAATAAAAGTTGCACATGGATTAGATGCCATCTATCCTGCCAACGTAGGAAATTCCTACGGTGTCAATATATACTCCGTTTTCTCTATTGTTACTATTACTTTATTAGAATTACAGCATGTAATCTCTAACATAAAAGTATATTGACCTTCCAACAAAAGAAAAAGGAAAACAAGTCTAAAGTTTTTGTTTCTTCCCACTTTGGTTTGTTTAATGCTCAACCTTACAAATAAGAACCTTCTTATTATGAAAAAAAGGTCTTGTTCATAGAGATATTGTCAATTTGCTATTTGGCTTGCAATGTGCCTTAAACCTGTAACCTATCACTATATTAAACCTTGTATTTTTTCCGTCTAGATCTCCAAACTTACGGAATTTCTGAGATTGAAATAGTCATGAGATTTTTAAGCTTAAATTTGATTGTAACCTTAAACCAATGGCCAACACTGATAGTTTTGCCCACACACAACCTTGTAGCTTAAATTTGAGGTCTCCTAGTAAAGCTTGATTTTCACAAGTATCTTCTTCAAGTCAAAGAGGTTGATATTTGACAAGTTCACAATCAATTGCAAGATTTTGCTCGATCTTTGTATGTTTTCTTGACTTAATCAAAGGATGGTTGTTAGTACATTACTAACGTGCATTATGAATAAATTAAATAGAATATTTAGTCAAGACTAAATGGCTGGGAATCAGCCTTTTAAGGAAAGCGTGGTTATAATTTACTAAGAGCGTATTTTTGTATCATAAGTTTGTTTACCTCAGGAAATTTGAGGCATCACTTTGAGTAAAGTCAAAAGAAAAATTCAATTCTAGCAGCCAAGTCACTTGAACTGGTGGGTAGATAAGAAACTCCAATGCATTGAATAGAGAGACTAAGCACAATGTCGGATACTAGCGAGCACCCAACAACCCCTACTCCTTGCATGCACACATTGAGTGATTGGCAATGCTATGATGGATTTAAATGTACACTAACACCAACACATACAATAAGGAAATATTTTTTAAAAAAATCAAAGCATTTATATGTTTGGTCTTTCTTCGAAGACTTACAGAATTAACAGTATCCGATAGCAAGAGATATGTTAAGATAGTTCTGTGACACGTACCTCACAAGGCAACGAATGGGACTGGGGGATTTACAATTTTCCTTCTAAATCACAAAGTGGATGAGGTGGCCTATTTCATAAGTCATATAATAAATTATTAATGGAATGGATTTACAATTCGGATGTTTCTATATCAGCTTGCAATGCTCAGTAAAAGGTGAGATTGACCCCCACCCCCACCCCCCAAATAGTCAGTTCTCATACTTTTTTTCAGTTGTCATATAATATTATATTTTATATGTGCATGGCATAAGTCATGTATCTCAATATCAGTATTATGCTTAAAATAAAAGGAGATTTTCAACATTCAAACAACATGCTCAGTTAAAACAGGTGTCCTTTCCGATTCGCTTTGTCATTTAACGTGAAATCCACAAGTGCTAAAAAGGATCCCTCTCTCCTATATCTCATAATTCATTAGGACTCGTCACTTTTTCAGTAAAGAACACCTTGAAAATTCATAATCACAAGCAGCATTACATGATATTGCTATAGAAAAATATACTCATTTAAAGCATTCAAGTTTCCTAAAGGGAACGAAAGCAACAGTTTGTATTGTCGACACATCTAGAAGGAAGAGGTATAATAAGATATAATAACTAGCAATATTGTCCCTCATGGAATGCAACTTAAGTATGTGAATGACCATCCAAGCTTTACTGTACCAGAGAGGGTTCAAACCTTAGCAAGGCGAGATCTTTTTGACTTACCTCGAGTTCGTCTTCATAAATCGCAGAGAAGAAGTGAAGGGATCTGATCTATTTTGTGAAATAAGAAGAGAATTGAGATCTGGAATTTTTCGCCCTATTTTTTTAACGAGGAAGAGAGAGAGTTTAGATCTGGAATGATCTTATTCTCTCCTCGGATATTTTGTAACCCTAATCCCCCCCACCACCACCGCTCTCTCTCTCTCTCTCTCGTTTATACCCTTTTGTACTGGGCTGAGCCCATTAACATTGGTCTTTTATAAAATTAGCTGGGGCCTTCCCTGGTTTCATGGGGGGGGGAGTATGTGAATGAGTCATGATAAAGTATTGATAAAAAATATATGAGTGGCGTGATATATTCTGATATTCGGAAAGTTGTTTTCCATACAAGTCAGCAAACATGAAAATGTGGTTTGCATACCTGCCCAGCATCAATCAGTGTTAACATGGCCCAGCCAGTGTTCACTGCATGAAGTCGGTTGCCCTCAAGATTTGAATAGACCTGTTAAAAAGGGAGAAGCAAAAGGTCTATACTATTAAAATAGCAATCCAACAAGCGCAACAATTTTCAAATGATTATGACATAATCTTTCAGCAGTATCCAAGTATTTCTTTAATTTTATTAGACTTAATATTTGTGCTCAGAATCTCGCGCCCTTAAAAAATTTCATAAGTTCAGTGCTAACATACAAGATTATGCATTAGACATCTGTGTGCTATGATTTACTACAAGGTAACTGCAGTTTCCAACTAATGGGCACTCAGATATGACATACTAAGTAAAGGGTGAAGGACACTCCATAAATAAATAGAACACCACCACTGAAGTTCGGGAAATTACATTAAGTAAAACTGAAATTTTGAATCAAGCAAGGTCATGCTCAAACCTTCAGCATCTAATGAATAATAATTCTCTTATTCAATCCCATAAGCTATTGTTACTTTTAGGTTTTAATCATCTTGAGCTGAATTGAATCTAAGATCCTGAACTTATACCTGATCACCCACAAATAATATAAATGGAATCATGGGATGTGTAAGATCTGTGTGTACTTATACGTATAAGCACAGGTTAGAGGGGGCGAGGCTAAAATATACACTCCACTTGCATCCTCTCCCAAAGGAAAGAGTTAAGTATCTTTTAGCTCTGGCTACTTGAAACTTCTTTACTATCTCAAAAGTTAATTCCATCCATATATTTATCCTCCAACTGCACAGGTGCATGTGCAAGCACATACTAGAATACAGACTTAACTAAGTTTATATGGCTTGAAAAGTAATTAAAAAAATCACAAAACCCATATATCGATCAGATGGATTAACTCTGGAAAATTGAACCGCATAAAACTAATCTGGCAAAGTGAACTAGAACACATTATGCTTACATGTATAACAGGCAGGTCTAGGAGACCTGACATTAGTGAGGGAATATGACATTGTAAGCTTTAGGGGATATGGAAATTAGTACAAATGACAGGGAACGACTTGGGGTTAAAAATTGGACTGGATAATAGCTGGAGTTAAGGAGGACGTTGATGAGTGAGATTAAAAGGACTGGTTGTCAAGACGGAACGCTGAGAAACTTTATATATCTAGAAAGAAAGATGCACATGAAAGAAGTACCGATAAAGAAGAAAATGGTAGTTTTGCATATACATTGGCCTCTATGACACCATATATCCCATGAGAAATCTCCTCCTATGTAAAGAAATATGGTAACTTGAATACCAAGAGACCAATCTGTAGTTAGTCAGCATGTTGGCTAGAAAATACTATTTTTGGAGATATGCAAATAACGAGTTAAAAGAACAGCTGAAAGTAAGAAAGGAGATCGTCCAAATGAGTACATGAAATGTTCTAAATCTAGATACTTTACACTGATCAAAGAAACGTATGGATAGAATTGCTCAAACGTAAAGAAGGGCCGATTTGTTTATCTACCTAGAGTATCTTAATTGTAACAAGGAATATAAATTCAACGGGGTTCAAAAAGAGTGCCGAATGATAAACACGTCAAGTTATAACACTTAAAGGTCACCTATATGATTTGGAGCACGAAATATTTTTTAGTCTCTAACTAATAATAAAATGGCAAATTCCTAAGTTCAAATCAAAGTTTCCTGATATAAGCTCTAAATGTAGTATGTAGTAACAAAATGTTTCTCTAAACAACCAGTTACCAAATAATGTCATTTAAAATTATGAGCTAACGAAATTAAAAAAAAAAGGAAAAAGGAATGCATATTAAATGCTGCATTTGACAGAATTAAACTTGTAAGTGGGAAAAGTTACCTTGTCTTGACATGAAAGATAACTCTCGCCCCAACCACCAGAAGCCAACTGTTTCGACAACAGAAAATCACATGCTTTCCTGACGCTAGAGCTGTTCTTGTAGTTTTTTCCACCAGCGATCAGTCCCTTCACTCCAAACCATATACCATAGGTGAAGCAAACAGCCCAAGAGCCATACCTAATTGGAGTTAGGATTAGTAACCAACTACTCTCAAGTCCCTTCCACTTCAGCAAACTTTGAAGTTTCATATAGGGTTGACGGATTTTTTTTATTTATTTATTTTTTATGTTCTAACACGCCCCCACAAGTTGACCAGTCATTTTTATAAGTCGAAACCTAACTTTTGCTGTGGTATTTTTTTGATCCAGTAGTTAAATACATGTTGCTAGGATTTGAACCGGGTTGCTATAATACCACCTAAAAGTCCTTTCCACTCTATCAAACTTTGAACCTGTGGTGAGGCTCGAGGTATAATTTTTTTATATTCTAAATGCTACCTATGAAAAAAGACAACCGTGACAGCTATAGAGGTATGTAACTTTTTATGCCCTGATAGTCATGGACTATATGACAGATTGGAAAGGGGGAAAAGCTTGGCTACTGATCATGTAGAAACTGTAGTTTCAACCATAATTAAGAGAGTAAAGTACAAACCATGAACCATCAGGCTCTTGAATCTTTTCAATGAAACGGACCGCTTTTGTAATGCAATTTTCTATCTCTTCTCTTCGATGTCCAGGGTACAATTTTCTAAATGATGTCAGCGCCTGAATTGATGCGGATGTGCATTCAACGTATCTGCAATTGAACAATTGAATATTGCATCATTACAATAACGTAACAAGGTAATGAAAGAAATTCTCAAAAAGAAAATGTTGAATGATCGGATCTTACGGGTAGTCAATAACAATGTCTCCAAATGTTTCAGCAGGATTCACGAGCTGAATAGAAAACAGACACATATAAACGCATTTAACATTATAGGAAGTAGAGGCAAAAAATTGGACATATGAAAAGTTTTGCTTCACCGAACGAGATGTGTATATTATGTTGTAGAAGCTGGAATATTAGTGAAAATATCAAGGAGGCTTTACAAGATCAAATTTATCTTGCAAGTTGTGAACCAACATTTGCAGAAATATTTGATACTTCTGAAAGAGACAATAATCTTTCACAGCAAAAGGACATGAATCAAACTGTTAGACTAGTAGCACAAATGGTGGAATCCTCCACTCAAAACAACAAAGAGGCTGTTTCAAGGCATTGGCAAAGAGTCAGTGATGGATGCTGGGGTAACAAAAACCATCATTCTATTAAATAATATGTCTTACTAAGAAGTTTTATTCTTAGTTAACGCTACAAAGGGATGGCAGAAATATGCTATACTATTTTTAGCTCAAGACCAATTGGAGATTCATCAAGCTGTTATAAATATAATATAGTAACAATGATATGCATGTGCGGAAATTATAATAAGCATCTGTATCCAAGAACAGTCGCTGATGTCAAATTTATGTTGCTTTATAAATTATAATGAATCATCATCGAAGTCGTCTCCATGATATGGAGCACAACTTAAAATCAAGAAGTTCTACAAAACATAATAAGTAATAATAACTGTTGAGAATGTGGGCATCTCTTTCCCTCTCTTATTCCTCTTTCCTCGTTTTCAGGCATATGATATCACAGCCTTAAAAATCAATCGATTTCAGCACAATAGCGCAACATCCACAGCAATCCAAATTTCAGACCTTCCTGCCACTGCTACAATCAAGTGGGAGAGGATGCCTCATCTTATGTGATGTATGTTATTTGTTTTATCATTGTGATTGTGTTCCAGAGGATATAAAATGACTTTCGTGTGATAATTTCGAGACGGGACTGGATATTGTCAACTATACTCTTATATATGCTAAAGACTGTCCTCAAGATCTCCAATTCAGTCTCGCAGATAATTTCTAATGCTTGAAGAGTGATTTCAAATGCTGATGATTCTGAAATTGCAATCATCACTATTAGTATCACCAACGAAATTAAGGAGGAAGAATCTCTTCCACTGAAATTTCAGATAGATGTGAATGTCTCTATTACCACATATCCAGAAGTTGCAGTTGTAGACTCATTACATCTTTTTCCCACCTTTTCTATGTCAAAATTGTTATAGTTGACGAGGATGTTTCGCTACCAAGGTTGCATGGACACGGATATGGGGACACAGATATGACACGATGCGATACGACAAAATCCTAAAATATAAGATACGGGGACACGGCTATATATATAATCTTCTAAAGATAAATAAGATACCAAACTATTATATTAATATTAAACAGGGAAAAATTAACAAGGATAACATGTTATAAGCTAATAACATACTAAAAATGTGTTTATACGCATATGACACACATAGAACACATATTACACATATATGTTATATATGCAACGCTTCCGATACGTGTTGTGTAAGTGTCGTGCAAGTATCAGATACGTGTCGGACACGGATTCGGCAACCCATTGGAAGTATCCATGCAACCTAGTTCGCTACAATGGGAAGATAACTCATGTACACCCAATTTAAAATAGATGATCCGCAAAAGCATGAAAAACCCAATTTGGAGTTCAGATTAAAAATCTGTAGGAAATAGAAATTAGTTTTCTCATTACTGCTTATAGTTTAAGTTAGAAACTTAGAATATAATAGGATAAAATTTTAATTTATTTAATCTTTTTATGGACTAATCTTTATCAATATAGTATTTAGAAATTAGACTAGACAAGATATATCTTTCCCTCATTTGAGTTGGTTTACATGAGTATTGGATTAGAATTCTGGTTGATAGTGTTGAAACTGTCTTTTTATAAACTTTGCTAGTCACAATAGTTTAATTGTCTTTAATCTTTATTTTTAGCCTTTCAAGTTCCTAAAAAACAATTCATGTAGTTAAGGTAAAGGGTACATCTTTTGATGACTGAAAATTTATTTATCAATCTGACTGATCAATCTCCGTTCCTCTTACCCTTTTTATCATTTGTTATCAGAGCCAGCATTTCATTATCACTCCTCTTGGTTAATGTACAGATTTTTGTAAATATTCTGAGGATGGCCAGCTCAAAAACTATAAAATAACTTTCACAAGACTTAACAGATAAGGTATTAATTATAAACCATAAACAACTTGCATGCATCTGTATGAGCACAATGCTGGATGGGTTTGACGTCCTAAGTAGCATGTATATCTATCAGATGGATCTACCACAAGAAAGGACAACATGCATTAATCATAAAACTCAATTGATTCTCTGCATTAAGATATGTGCACAGTAAACATGGCTTACTTATAGTTGTTGTTTTTATGGACTGCTAAGTATTTCATTTCTAGCCATCCCAAAAATTTGGAATAAAGGCTTGTTATTGTCGTTGCGATTATTTCATGATTAAAAAGTAAAAATATACTGCCATGTATTGGCTATGAACAAAATTGACCTTGCAACATATCCCTCTTACGAGCAACATCTATAATAATCCATAGTTCAAATACATAATTTTCACAGTAAGAAGTTGGAAAAGAATTAATAGATGTCATAAAAAGGCACAGGCTTGTAAGAACAAATGAACGATGACAAACCAAAAAAGAAAGTTCAAGAACCTTAAATAATTGAAACTTCGGTGCCAATACTAACCTCTAGCCATGCATATGATCTCGTCAGCTCGTAAGTTGCAAAACCCCCACCTGGATTCTACATTGAGACCAAAAAATACAGATTATTAAGAGATTGAAATATGGCAACCTTACTAGAGGATAATTGGAAATGAATAGTCGCATAGGCTATAACATAGAAAAGGCTCACACATTTTTTTAAATGTAGAAATTTAAAATTTTAGCTGATATGAAAATTAATAAGGTAATGAAACTGTTTAGCAACCTTATTTTCGTCGTTGTATTCCCAATATAATATCCCTCCCTCCCTCTATCTATTTATCTAAATTTCCAAATCATAGTTTTCTATTACCTTATGATAAAAATCCTACATGCCCTTCAACTTTGCCTAATCAAAAACCATTTCACAGCTTCGCAGATGACAAGCTATTCAAAGTTGCTCCCTTACCAGATTCAACGAGAACCGGTCCACGGACACAAAAAAGAAAGCATCTAATTTTTCAGTCCGTTAATATATGTTAAAGTTATTTTTAAAGTGGAGTAGAGTTTAAAGTCAGAGAAGAGTTGGAGGAGTGATGGGCTTTTACACATGGGCTTTTAATGATAAGTGGGTTCCAACAATAAGACTCAAGCCTTGTTGAGGTATGACCCATTTTATATTTTATACCCATATGTTTCTTTTGTTATTTCCAATGTGGGACTGTCTTTAAAGTCTCATCATTTGGTTTTTTAATTTTCAACACTCTCTCTCACGTGCAACCATCACTTTTTTCTTTGGTGTAGTTGTCACGTGGAAAGTACAACACTTTGTAGTATTGTCGAGTCGAGTTTGGATCGAGTTATTGGCTCTGATACCATATTAACGTTATTTTTTAAAGTAGAGTAGAGTTTAAAGTTAAAGAAGAGTTGGCGTGATGAGCTTTTACACATGAGCTTTTAATGATAAATGGGTTCCAATAATAAGAGTCGAGCCTTGTTGAGATGTGACTCATTTTATATTTTATACCCATGTGTTTCTTTTGTTGTTTCCAACGTGGGACTATCTTTAAAGTCCCGTCATTTGGGGGTTTTTTTCACTTTCAACAATATAGACAACAGAACATTGTCATTGAAGAAGGGGACGATAACCCTAGTAGTTGTGTTATGATTTTATTTGGGTGATTCATTTGTTGATCCATCTATATGTCAAGAACAGCATTACCCAAAAGCTTAAATTGTTGGGTTGTGGGCTAACAATGTAAATTAAGCTAGGATAACACTTAAGTCTCCAACCATGCGGTGGAAGAAAGGGAAAATAACCCCAGTAGTTGCGTGATGAATTTATATGCGTGATTCTTTGGTTGATCCACGTATATGTCAAGAACAGCTTTACCCAAAAGCTTGAATTGTTTGTGTTGTGGACCAACAGTTTAAATTAAGCTATGATAACACTTGACGCTCCTACTCATGTGGTGGAAGAAGGGAAAGATGACCCCAGTAGTTGTGTGACGATTTTATATGGGTGGTTCATTGGTTGATCCATGTATATATCACAAACAGCTTTACCTATAAGCTTGAATTGTTGTGTTCTGGGATAATAATGTAAATTAAGCTAGCATAACACTTAACGCTCCTACTCATGTTGTGGAAGAAGGGGAAGATAACCCCAGTAGTTGCGTGGTGATTTTATATGGGTGATTCATTGGTTGATCCATGTATATGTCCAGCACAGCTTTTACTGAAAAGCTTAAATCGTTGGGTTGTGGGCTAACAATGTAAATCAACCTAACGCTCCTACTCATGTGGGCTTTTGAGGATGTGGAAAGGCCACCAGCGGAAAACCTCACTTGTAAAAATAGAACAAATGGACATAAATAAAAATATTCTTATATGAACTTGATGAGGTTGAAAACCAGGACCTCTTGAAACCTGGTGCTTTGATACATGTCAAGAACCAGTTTACCCAAAAGCTTAAGCTGTTGGTTGTTGGGTTATTAGCAAACAATGTATATAAAGCTAATATAACATTAACAGTATAGAACAAACTTATCAAACACGTATGTCAAATTGGTTATACCAATTGGCTACACAACTCCGATAGTCCTAAGCAAAAGATTTGAAGATTAAGCATTGTCCACAAAATATGATAACTAGATCATAAGCAAAAGAATGAGGTTCATAGCATCATAGAATCAATTTTCACAGGACGTAGTCAAATGAAACTAAATTTTGGTACTTAGTAGGAACATGAACCTTCACAATCTATGCGGTTTGTAACTACAATTGGTAAGAAATGTCTGAATCTTGCACAATATTCAGATGGCATCGTTATTAAGGTAGATACACCTTTAATTATAAAATTCATGTACGGAAACGAATAATGAGAAAAGTTTTTGAGCATATATCTTTCTTTCTTTCTAACTCATTGTGGCCTAATTTTTGCAATTGTGTAGTAGTTTTCAATTATCCTAAGGCTAAAGATTTTAGCAGATGCTTGAATGCATAAGGTTTTATGAAGTTCTATTTCTTATCACATCCTCCACATCAAGAAAATGATGCGGTGGACAGAAGGATATTATCATGGTATATGACTACATCTAACCCGAGCCAACTTACCATTAGTGAAAGAATAACATTCACTGCATCATAAAGGCGGTTCGCAACTATTTGATCACCAACAATTTCTGGAGAGATTCGTGACAACAGAAGTGCTGCCTGCACAATAAGAAAAGGTAAAACCACAAATAAGCACAGTTAATTGCATGACATATGGGTGTCAAAATGAGTTTCAATTGGCATTTTGACTTAAGGCTGAGCATCAGCAGTTTGTTATAACAGGTCCCAGCACCTTCCGATTCATTTAAGACTTGTGTCTAGGAGAATATTGGAGGGTTGATAGCTGATAGTTTTACTGTAAATGCCATGATAAATTATATTGATTTCCCTACCAAACTAATTGGGCTTCTAGGTTTCTCACAAGATCGAACGAGCTTATATTTATGATCAATAAGGTAGGTTCTCTACCTTCTAATTGGAATTCTTGTTTTTTCACACTGTAGCATGAGCTTAGTTCTTTACCAGTAAAGTAGGTTTCTGATCCATTAATTGGAATATTGTTTTTTCTTTGGGAAAGTCACTCCTGCCCATAGTTTTCTTGGTTAAGTGTCGTACCAATTCAGAGGGTTCATGTCTAGGTTTAATATATCAGTATTGGTACAGGGATGGTCGATTTTTAGGTCGGAATTGGATATCTTGGTTGAATTGGACACTCCGGGTCAGAAAATATAGATTTATTATCATTGGGCTAACAGAATTTATAAAATTAATAAAAATTAAATAAATCGTAAAAATAAAAAAACAATTTGACATATTTTTCAGTTACTAATAATGTAGAGTGGTTTTTTCAATACATGGTAAAAAATAGCGATCAAGTTTTTAACTTTTTTACGTAATCAATGATGTCTGGAATAGGTTTTTTTGTAAATAGTAAATCAAGATTTTACTTAAACAGTACAACTAACTATAATTATTTATTATATTTTCTAATAAAAAATTGTAATGTAAAGAAAATATTGATGTACCGAGAAAGAATGCCATTATTTGAAATACAGATTCTGAACCATCTCGGTATTGGAACTCGCATGGTCATTTTCTGAATAGGAATCGGCTGAGATTTAAAACCATTCACATCATGTTTTAACCAGCTGTAGTATTTGCTCAATCTTTCCATGATTTGAATGGGAACATCCTAGACAACGGTGATTGTTATGTTGAGTACTTCATATGCCATCAGGATAAATTACAAACCTTCAATCCTTCTGATGTGCAATCTGAAATGGGCCAGCCATGATCGGCAGTTGAGAAGGGCCATGCACCTTTGGAAATGTGGCGATACCAGAAACTAAGGTCACCAGGGCAGTCTTCAACAACCTAAAATCAGAGGAGAGAGATTGATTTGATTGAATAATATGTTTCCAGCTACAGATAGATCAGAAGACTAACAACTCTCATAACCGAACTAACTTGTGTGTCTTTCACATATTTGTGTGCCTTCTTAAGAGTGGGACCAAATTCTTCAGCAAAGCCGGTTGAGATGATTGCTTGAACAGCGAAAGCTGTGTCCCACAATTGGCTTCCATTGTAACCCTGTAGTTCATAGAATAAAATAAAATAAATAAAACAAAATCAACATTTTAATAAATAACACCGTCAAAAAGAAGATGCAATTATATGTCGTAAGCAGTAACCAGTGAACCAATTTTTTTTTTCAATATTACCTTTTGTTTGGATTCTTGTGTCACATTCATGCAAATATAATTATGTAAGATACATACAAATCGATCAAATTCAAGGGAGTAGAAATTTTCCGAACCTGCATTTTCATGCCATCTTCGGCAAGCCACAAATAATCATTGATTCTAGGAAGGTGAAGCTTGAATGCCTCAGAGTTTTGATCTTCCACCCAGCAGCAAAGCAAATTCAGAACCTGTATATCAAAATTTTAGCACAGTACCGCTTTTATACTATGGTTACTACATTAAACAATAGCTCTTTGGAAAACTTAAAGGATGTTGTATGCCTTGAACCAAGAGCGTGTCCACAAATGAAGCATTACTTAATGGGGACGGCTAATTTACCCCCATGGCATGACCAGCTTAGTTAAGCCCTACGGATAATTACTCCATTTGCCCCTCATTTATGAATTAAGTAGGGTACTCTTTTTCATTTAAAAAGAAAGAGAAAGTAGAGAATCTTGTAAAAAAAAAACCTATGAGATTTTCTCTCTCCTTGTATTAATCGTTTCTCTCTTTAATTAAAAGGTTCTCTACTTACTCCCTCCTTTTAAATGACAAGAAGTATCCCTACTTTATCCATAAATGAGAGGCAAATGGAGTAATTATCCACAAGGCATAACTAAGTCGGTTATGCCTTAGGAGTAAATTAGCCTTCCCCTTAATATATCAAAGTCATTTAGCAATCGCAAATTTTTTTTCCGATAAGAAGCTATTTGGTACAGTAGGAACCTACTAAAGCAGTAGTTGTGCAGCTTGTGCTACTACAAAAAACATTTGGAATTGAGGAGTGAAGCTTTCTGTAGGAAGTGAAAGTTGAGGTTTATGGGTAATATCCTTCATAATGAGATCAGAAAAATAAATATGTATTCTGCCCTCAACATCTCATAAATATTAACTGGCTTCATACTTTTATAATGAAAGGTCCGGTAATTATTGGCTATTGAGATTTTGTTATTTTGTAAAAGCAAAAAAAGCAAAAAAAAAAAAATTTTAAAGATCTCATATGCTTGCAGGTCACGCCTGGTAATGAAAGATGACGATTGAAGATTGTTTTCTATGCCTTAAAGATGTTCAGTTTTGATTCTCACCTTATTTACAGGACCGATGCAAATATATCTTGTATTCTCATCCTCATAATGAATATGCTCCATAGCAGTTTTTAGAGCCTTCTCTCTCAACTTGTTACCAGGCCAGCGCATTAGAATAGGTTCCACACCCTTATGAAGAGAAGCCCAAAGAATATCTTGTATCAAAGGATGGGGATAGTACAGATCTTCCTGCATCAAGAAAATAGTGATATCCTCAATTTGTAGAAGATATTCAGTAGATAATTGTTAAGTCCTAATCCAATATAGCTATCCGTCCAAACTCTTCTGTGACAATATGCACATTAACAGAGAAAGCCTACATATCCGCTAACGAACTATATACAACACATGTTAAGTAGACGTCACTACATGGGTAAACATTGGGGAATTCTTGACAATTTGTATCTACTGAGAGAGGTATTTTGGTGGGAAATTGTTTGTGGTTATGATGAAGATAGACTGCGTGATCATATTCTTTTTACCTCAAAGACAGATAACAATATCAGTAGATATGAAATAAAGGATACCCAAGATTTCTAGTTATAAAAATTATCCACATCCCCTCTCTTTCTCCAGACATGATTATTGTTGTAAAATAGGGATATGGTGGGGTTCCCAATGTTCCATCTATTTTCCATATCCGCCCGCAAATTGACATTTGATTCATCGATTTATACAGTGGATCTTATCATATGGGATTGGGCATCATCATTATGGTGCTTTCACTAAGAGTAAAACTCAAAATGTGCGCACCCTAATTAAAAGAGAATGAGAAAAGCAGCCAAAGAAGATGATCCCGTAGAGGCCTTAACAATTCTTACATGGTTTCTAAGACAATTTTTACAATCTTCTACTGTAAGAAAGTTCATTAATTTTCATGAATTTGTTAAATATTCTCTAAACAATTCAGCAACTTCCTCTCCTTGCATTAAACTAATGGTAAGTCAGTAATAAATCTTAGTTAAGACTTAGGATAGTGGTGACAGAACAGGAAACAAAAATCTGTAAGAGGTGTAATTGCCAACGATTGTCTCAAAATCACATCATAAATGTTGGCTTATTTTATATGAATTGGCAGCAGGAAATACCATTAGAAACTTCGTGTATAACAATAATTAAGGAGACAAAGTTTACCAACCTTTGCACATTCATTTCGTGCCTTATTCCAATCTATCTGATTATATGGGATAGCAAATAGTTCCTTTCTCAATGATAGAACTGTTGGTGTCATTGGACCGACAAACCTCTTCCCATATATATAAGACATGGGAAGGTAAACCATTCGGCAATGGCACCACATTCGACCTGTCATGCAATAAAATAAAGGTCAAACTTATGATGTTAGAGGGCCTGCTAATCCCCCCTGCGAATCGGGGGTAAAACAGGGGGGCTAGGTCCCACTGGCACATGCGGGATCCACCTGTCTGTCCCCGATTAGCAGGGGATTTGCAGGGGGGGCGATTCACAGGCCCTTTTTTTCTCCAAACTTATATACTTCAGAAGCAGTATTGACCCAAGGTCAGAGGTGGTGTGATATTTGTATGAGGATCATATGCAGATTGCCTGCTATAAACCCCTCTCTTTCTTGTAGAGATGATGAATGAAGTATGATGCTAGCATCAGAGAAATAACACTTGCAAACAAGTAAAACAAGTTTCTAGGCTGCCTTGACTACTTGTTTAATTGATATAAAAAGATGTTTATCTTCCATTGGGTAAGGAAATGATAATAAGGTTTAGATCATACTTGTTGATGTTACAATAATAGGATAATTTCTACTTCTTATTCCTATATATATAGTCTTGGCAGTGAGAAAGAACAGAAAATAAACAAAATGTGTCTGTATTAAAGATATGGAATCTACAATATCACCGTAGGAAGCTAGAGCTACCTATAGCAGCGCTGACATGGAAATATCCTATTAGATATTTTTCTTACTCAGACTATTGTGTCTAGCTCCCATTATATAATTGAGAGATTGGTCGCCTCAATTTAATTAATACGCAGCAACCATGAGATATTGCCACGTTCGCATCAACTTATAATGACATAGTGCATCTTGTTTCCTCATATAACTATCCATTTTCCTTTATTCATTATCACCTATAAAAGGAAAGTTCTAATTTAGCATTTTTAAACATAGAGATAAATTTTATGAAAAAGAAAGAAGATTTAGTTCCAAGTTGCAAACATTTAGCCTCAATTTGTTTGCTTGACAAAATAAATGCCTACCTAAGGGCTTAGTGAATATTCTACACAGGCTAGACAGTGAAAGATATTAACACTTGGAAAAAATATAGAACATTTAGGCATCCTTCTAAGTGTCCTTCCTGAAGGTATTGTTATCTTCAGGACTCATCCCATAAATATTCTGGTCCTCGATATTTCCATATAGCATTCCATATAGTTAATCACTCACACAGACGCTTAAAGAGGTCACTACCTTATAAATGTTGAATGTGCCTCAAGCTCAATTCAGAGTTGGCGATAAACAGGGGAAAAGTTCATCACTGATAATACGAAAGTGGGATCAGCATGTGTTGGCAACTAATCATCTATAGAGAATATCGGGCATATTGGTAAAACTAATATATGGCAAGTAGCAGATGTGGGTGATATGCAATGTACTGAGGCCATAGCCAATGCATTTGGCGTTGAGAGCTTGATCTCGCAAACCAACCAACCAACCAGATTCAGTTAATTGAGTGACTGGTTTCTTATGTATTGCTGAAGTTTAGTTAAATTTGGTTTAGGTGTAGTTCAGGTTTATCCCGTTTGAACAAATCCAACAGCAAATTTTATTAAAAGAAGAGTCAGAAGACAGCTCTCTAAATAGGAGTATTGTGGTAAAGATTAGATTTGTTGTGCTCAGTGTTGCCAAAAGGTGATGCTCCTTGTGAATGTCAAGATATTCTGACAAATATTAGGTGATTTTTCAAATGTTCTTTTCTGTGGAAAATCCTAAAGTGAAATCTCAAGAGAATGAAGAACTCTTCTGAACTTTAATCTGAAAGGTGTATCAAACGCTTTTCTACCCTTGTTTTGTCAAGCCACCTTATTTGCCCCAATATGTGTTTGTTTGATCTGTTCTTCGCTATTTCATTCTTTAGATTCCTCATTGCATGGGAATTCTTTTGTTCGGTGCACCCAAATCCCAAAATAGTAATGTTCACAAATTGGTTATGTCAACCAATACTGTAACAAACCTACAACATCCAAATGACTTCAGCTTTTATTCATCCTTTATAAATACCTTTCATCTGCATTGGTCATGAAATTAAGTCTCTGCATACTCATGTTACATTTGAGGTCTAGTCCTAGGGAACTTCATAATTACAGTACAAGCACTAATCAAAGTACAACCAACCAATCTAGGAGATAACTACTGAATGGGTTTTTCATTAACTCCTTATCAGTGGTATAGAAAGCAGAACCCAACTGCGTCTTTATGTTTGGGAGTGGTCTCCACTAAAATTAATGATCTTTAGGGCATGTTTGTTTCAAAAGAGTTTGTAAAATTAGGAGTTCCGACTCTTGATTTTAGTTTGGAGTTCAAAGTTTTTTTGTTTGTTTTTGTCAGTGACTTCACAGACTTGAACTCCTAATTTCCTACGTGGCGGGACAAAACTTAGGAGTTCGAAGATAGATCTTTTTGGGCGGTGTTCGGCGGGAGTTTGCCGCATCAAGTACTTTTTATTTTTTTAAATACTTCCCCTCTCTTAACTATCCTATTTTCCTCCATTTTCATTTAGGAATTCATAAAATTTTTAGATGCTCTACTAAATAAAAACTTCAAACTCCTAATTTAAACGACAACAAACTCCTAAACAAACACAAGAATTCAAAGTTTGCCCTCATTTTCATGCATGACTTCTAGCTCTTGATTTTTAACTCCACGGAAACAAACAGGCCCTTAGTGTCGGACATAACTTCTTATGCATGGTCCAAAAATTGCATTTAGCCATGGACGTAAGCTTCACTAGTTACCTTCAAAAAATAGCTAGAGTCCTACTTCTAGGACTCTTACAATAGTTTAGGTAGAAATTGGAAACAATAGGATAAAAGGTAGGTCTCATTTGACCCACTTACTTCAACTTTGGAAGCTTAAATTGTAAAATTAAAAGATATCTTCCTGCCCACAAACTACTATGGATTCTATAGACTGTCCCCCTCTTTTAAATAGTTTTCTTGGCCAGGAAGACGGCAGCAGTTGTTAAGCGTCTAGTTTAACACTCGGCGTAAGGTAGGATTTTGTGAATATCCCATGGGACCTTCCTAATATCAAGTTCTATTTGACAAATCGAATATATTTTGATGGAGAAGAGGCTTAAATGATGATGATGACGCATTCTGTCTAAAACAAAAACTGCTGCAAGTAAATTGCATTAGGCGCTAGGAAGATTCAAGATCGCTAATCTGTAGCAATTTTAGTTGATGCTGTATGTGTGTGTGTGTGTGAGAGAGAGAGAGAGACTGACCGACCTGGATGAACTGGAAGAAAATATGGGAGTAGCCACATCTCTGGGGGTAAAGGATTGTTACCAGACCATTCAAAAACTCCAAGTACCTGCAATTATCCAAAATCAGAGTTTGATGCCCGGCGACAATAAGCCTTCTAGATTCTGTTTATATATATAGTAATGATATGGAGAGACGAGATATTAAAGTGAGATGAAAAAATCCGACCATCATCTGACCATGAAAGAGACGATCGGCTCACATCTTGTTCTACACATCAATAGATGTACATCTACAAAAATTTAGAGGATTTTGAGACTTTTAAAGTATGCATCAAATGTCCACAAAATTGAAGGCTTTTAAAGCATCGTAAATTTTGTATGCATTGCAATAAACTTAAAAGTCTCCAAATTTTACTTTTTTAACACATCTTTTAGCGTGTATATCAAGATGGACTGACGGACGGATCCGGTTGCCAATTCGACAGTCCAAGATGGACTGATGGACGTATCCGTTTGTCAATTCGACAGTCAGATTTGCCATCTCATCTTAAGGAACTCATCCCATATTATCATTTACACACACACACACACAGTCATCATCATCTTCCATTTTCATATACATACAAACATACATATATATACATATATAATTAGCTCATATAATTATATATACATGTATACATATATATGGTAAAAGGGGTCTAGTGTGCATCCTACAAAGGAGGTTAGGTGGCATGATTTCATTAGACTTTGCACTTTGTTTTTGCACTTAAGTGTGAAACACAATAAAAAGGAGGGAAGGCTCAAGTGTAAACCCAATGCAAGGTCCAACAAAATCATGCCGTGTAAGCTTCTTTGTAGGGTGCACCCTACAGGGGCACTGTAGGCCCATTTACACACACACACACACACATAGGGGAGGGAGCACGGATTGGCACTGTAGGAATTTCCTACATGGGAGGGAGTTGGAACACAGCATCATACTATTCATTGATTCGTGTGTAACTTTATATTACAAATACAAGAATCTTCTAAACTAAAGTGACAAAAGGTAAAGTGAGATGGATCCATTAATAATGTGCTGCAATGTGTCGGAGACACTGTAGGAAATTGGCACTGTATGATGCATCCTCTCACCCATGCCCCACACACACACACACAGAGTTGGGCTAGAATGCTATAAAGTTTTTAACCTTTTGGTTTGCATTGGGAATTGGGATATGTGATATCATTTATAAAAAGAAGCATTCATTTTTACAAATGATTACATGATTGATAGCACTTAAACCGCAATTCGAAAGGCCAAAAAACAGGTAGGATTTGTTTCTAAATTCTACCGCAAGGATCCACACACAGAGAGAGTGAGACCGAGGGAGCCGGTCAATTGAGGCCAACTCCTCAAACTCCCAAACAGCCGTGTTTTTCACCAATCCGATCGGTCATCGTGATCTATATGTCATGGATAGCTTAGATATTAAAATTCAAGAGATTTGAAGACCTCTACCATATCCATCAAGTGATCGTAATTTTCATGTATCGAAAAGGTGTTAATTTTTTGCTCCACCTAATCGATGTGCTAGAGGTCTCCAAATCTCGTGATTTTTAATATGTATCCTATCTTATGATATGTTGATCACAGTGACCGGTCGGATTGGTGAAAAACACGATGGCTAGGGAATTTGAAGAGTTGGCCTCATTTTATAAAATGAGCACCGGCCTTAATGGATCGTCTCCACGCGCGCGCGCGCATATCAGAATCCAAAAAGTGGGGATGGTTTAATTTTTACCGAGAGCCAAAATTTTCCCCATGACGTTATAGCAGTTGCACTACCGTGGTCTAAAATCCACTTTCTCCCTTTCTGCATTGCTCCATCTCCACTGTCAGGTCCTTCGCCAAGCAGTCTCAAAGTAACATATGTCAGGACTGAACCAAACATGGTACTGTGGCCTTCAATATGCAAACCCCAGCCTCCATCTTCATTCTGCAATGCATTGGCAATAAGAAATATGATATCTTCGTGCCAGAGGTAAAATAGAAACGATAATTACTTTTTGAGACAATAGAATAGCTAATCTTCCACAAGATCAGAAAAAGTTATACATGCCTGATGATTGTAAAGATAACGGCAAATCTCGTGCTGATGTTCTACAGATAGAACAGTATTTAGTGCTCCGGTAACAGATAATGCTACAACCTGAACATAAATAGGAGAGAAAGAACGCCATGAAGCTCAGTTCTTCCATTGATAGATTAGTTGTCCGGCATTTTCTCAATACAAGGATATAAATTAAAGTCGGTTTTATTGTTAATAAGGCATGATCAAAAACTGACATCATACTAAAATGGCCTAAAAGTTTCTTTATTCAATAGAAGATACAGCAAGAAAAGAATTACATATTTATTAACAATGATCGTCATGATATAATGTAAAGAAAATATTACCAATCCAGGCATAAGGAACATTGGACCACCATAGTCCCCAGGCCAGTGCCCGTCATGAGCTTGGAGAGTGGAATAACGGCTGATAGCCCGTCTTAGGGTTGTTGATACAGCCTCCTCTGTAACTGCTTCATGCTCTGCCAGCTTGATATGAGGAAGACTTAGCTCGAGTGGATTCTCTTTTGCAAACTGCAACAAATAGTAGATGTGAAGACAAATATCCTATTGCTAAAAGAAAAATAAACTAAAATATTCCAAGGAGTTAATAACAGATGATCCTTCTGCCCCAAGCAAATATTTCACCAACAAATTTCCAAAGCAGTAATTGGATGGAAAGCCTGAGATACTAGATTGGGGTAATTAATTGGCATAAACTAGAGTGAAGAAAGAAAAGCCTGGCACCCATGAGATGTAGCGATAAAAAGAATGAGGTTCACATTTCCACTCCACCCAACCTAACTAAATTTTAACCAACACAGATACTTACTTTTATATAGGATTCACATCATTAACTACTGATGTTAGATGTTACTGGTAAAATTCTATTTTTGCAGGGGTTGGACCCAACCGAGATCCACCCCTCGTCTCAAAAACTAGGGTTGTATTTTTTCCTTTTTACGGCTTCTAGGGAAACGAAAGGTCGAAGCTACCTCCTGAATTCCGATACATGTAACTCAAGTTGCTTTGTCCTAAATCTTAATTCCATATATATATATATATATATATATATATATATATATATATATATATATAACCATCAAATTTTCAACCGTTTCACTACAGCTTTACCAAATATTTAAGTAAATTGTTCACGAATTACATCCAATCGTTCCCGATATCACGGCCACCACATTATTCTCTAGCTAAATCAAAGCTTCCTAAAAACAAAGAATCTGAATGGTATAAACAATTGTTGGCCCATCACCATCAACCATTAGCTTAAGCTTTTGAACAACTACATACCTCCACTGTATTACAGCTCCGAGAAGCAACTGGTCATAGGTTTGTTTCCCACCATTAGCACCAAATAAAATTTTTATTTAAAAAAAGGTTACTTCTCTCAGGTGGGTTGTCATCGCGCTGTCTTTCCCATGAGAAACAATATTGGATAATCTAAACTAAACAATTGTTGCATCAGCTTTAAGTAAGTGCCTACCAACAAAATCAAATATTTTTAACACAAAAAAGAAAAAGCAAAGGAAAAAAAAGGCAAGTCCCTCATGCAGCTTGGATGGTATGAATAATTGTTGGCCCATACAAAAAAAAAACTTTTCCAAGACATGATACATTGGTATACCTGCAATCTCATGGGGATATCAGCACTATGCTTCATTCTAAACCGATTCTCGCGAAAAGCTTCACGAGCCTTTTCGACGGCGGCGATCTCTTCGGGCGTACCGAGACTCGGATCAAACTCCCAAAATTGCCTTCCCACATGATTGTTGTTGGTCCTCAGCCATGGGCTGCCTCCCTCCGCAATCTTCAGCTTCCACATTTCCAAAGCCCTAGAAATCAAGAAACCCTTCGAAATCAATTCTTGAACCAAATCATACACACAACCAAGAGCGTAAAAATGATACCTTGGAGATGAGATTTGGGTTTATTTCGATTTCGTACCGCTTCTGCTTCTCTCTCGCTCACTCGCTTCACCTTGAATCTAAATAAATAAATAAATTGTATGGTTTTTTTGGTAATATTTTAGTCCACCACGTGACGCTGTTGGTGTTTTTAATATGGGACAAGGACGCCAATGATCGTATTTAAATATCTCAGCTCGTTGTAAACGATTGGGAATAAGTTACATTAAACCCCGTCAGGTTTTCGGGCTGTATCATAGAGATGAAAGCATGGTTGAGTTTGACCCGAATTTAATCTGCTTTTTCCGGGTTTTCCTGCTCGTTTATATCTGTCTCAACCTATATTTAAATCCATCCATATCCAATCTATATTTAAATCCATCCATATCCAAATCTATTCAACCAGTAACTCACTTCAATAAATCTGCCACGCAATACAAATATCTACAGGTCTCAATATTTAGAAAGCATGAATTTTATCTTCCAATTTTTCTAAGGTTGTACACGCATTATGAAATGTTGGAAGTTGCGGAATGTAGTGGCTCCTATGCTATTTTTTTGTTTTTTTTTAAAAATATTTATAAACCTTTTTGTATTCATAAATATGTTATAACTTATCTACTTAATTGGTAAAACCCAACCCAACGGAAGCCGCCTGAAACCTGCTCAAACCTGTACATGTGGGTTTTGGTATGTAATATTGTAACAAACTTGGGTTTAGGGTTGAATTTTTGGATCGGTACAAAATTGATGAGGGACTTGTCCGATCCAACCAATTTCATCATATCACATTGTCGTCTAAATTCCAAAACGATATACCTCTTATGTTTGCATAAGCGCTAAAGCAAAACGTAAAGTTAGAGAGATGACCAAATAACCGTAATCTTTATACGCAAATTAAACGCAATTTTCTTTCTTTTCCAAGATTTTTCTCACCATTTCACTCTGCTTTACGTTTCTTCCTCCTTCGTCTGGTACCCTTTTAATTACATATTCTACTTTTTCAGCATTTGAAATCGCTCTCTTTTGTGGATACTTTCCTATTATTTATTTCTTTTTCTTTTAATATAATTTGTTGATTACAATTCTTATCTATGAAATTATCTCCTTGATAGGCTAATTTATTTTTTATCTATATTTTCCATGTTGCACGCCAATGGAGGTCGGAATCTCATTCGGATGTTGTCCTCCGTCGATCTTGCGGCCAGCGGGGGTGACAGCTGAGATTTAAGGTGAGAGTTGAGCGTGTGGATCTCAATAGGCTATTGGCTGTGGTTGACGCCGAGCTATCTGCAAGGGAAGTCTCAGGGTAGGAAACCACCGTAGGACCCTCCGACGATCAAGTAAGTACCGAGAAATATTAGGGCAAAATAGCGGTGTATTGGAATATGTTCGAGATATCTGAGTCGTCTGGAAGAGAGGTTTATATAGCGGTCGCATGGAGCAAGACGATGCGAGATTGTCGCCGTCCATTACGCCCCTACGTTACGTTCGCACGTGGGATGCGGAACGTAGAGCGGCGGAGATCTCACCGTGGCGAAGATACACGGAGCCGTTACGAGGGTGCTCGGGCTCTATGCTCCTGGCCAAACATGAACACTGAGGAATCTCAGATACAGGATAGCTCGGAGACTAGCAAGTGAGCTGAGGTGTCTCAGCTCTGTGATGGCTCGGAGACAAGCAAGGGGGCAGAAGAAGCTCAGCTCTGTGATAGCTCGGAGACAAGCAAGGGGGCAGAAGAAGCTCAGCTCTGTGATAGCTCGAAGACGAGCGAAGAGGCACAGGAAGCTTGGTTGTAAGATAGTTCAGAGGCGATCTGTTGGCTGGTTACTAGATGAATAGGGAATGTACTTAGGGGAGGCCCTCCCAAAGGTCGGATGATACCTCGGAGATGAGGCGTCGAGGAATGTCCCCTTCACATGGTATTTCAAAGAGCTGGTTGGTACATGTGAGAGATTTGTCATCCGCCACGTGTCTTGATTAGGGGAATCCGCACTTGTGAGCACTATCATTAGCCCCCCACTCCCATTCTGACCTATTTATGGGTCCGGACGAGAGTGGTCTGCTCGGTTTTCTCTATTGTGTCGAGAATTCTCCTTGGTGGTTTGTCCGGGAACAACATGGCATTCGGCGGTTGTGTCTCCTTGATCTTCGTGCTCACATGGCGATAATTAAGTGCCCTAATCTTCGAGCACGTCTTCGGATGATGTCAGGGGATCGCTGATGGGATGGCGTCATTAAGGTGACGTCGCTTCGCCTTATCAGATCCGCGTGAATGGAAGGCGTTTAATAGTCGGCTACCGTGTGGCGTCACGTGAATCATTGGACACGATACTTTGTTTGGTAGGAAAGGATCTGGACCGTAGTATGGTTTTTACTGAGGCTATAAATAGGGATGCACAGCCTTCAGGGAACATTGTTTATCGCCGAAAACGGAGACGAACTGGGATTGAACGTCTTGCCTAAATTTGGGGGCAGATGCTATTTTGGAATATATCCATCTACCTTTCCGAAGATACCAAGTTATTTATGGTACCGTATATCGGAGGTTTGGACAGATGCGACCGTTGTAGCAGACTTTATCAGATTCTCCCTCGTTTTATGAGGGGGGTTTGATTATGGGGACGCTCTTCCCTACAGGCGCAAGCCCCTGCAGTTAATTACGTTACCGCATTGCGGTAACCACTTTCTTCTGCTCCGGCGGTTCACTTCGTGTCGTGTGTTTATTTTGTTTATTTTGGTTGCCCGTAGATTGTATACGAAGACTAATTTATGTTGTCGCCCGTAGGGCGCGGATTAGTCCAAATCTGTATATTTTAGATTTACGTTTGGGTCAAGGATTTGGGTCCACGTTGGCAGCTTGGTTTGCCAACGAGAATGAACTTAGGACGCATTTCTCATATTTATGAGGTCCATCCGTTCATGGGATGTTATGCCCCACTTCTTAAAATACTGTCACGACCCGAAATATTAGCTCGTGACCAGCACTTGAATCACGCAACGTCCAAAGGCGTAACAGAATTCAAGTAAGCTGAAACCCAGAAATCTAAACCTTTTTAAGAAAATAAAGGAGGTGGAGTTTTTGAAATAAAGGTATAATGAAATCAAGTTTTCTTAATGCATAGAAATTACTAGTTTGAAAACATGTTTCGTCCTTTAGAAATTTCGGCAGCATCTCCTTTGTATATTTTGATCCAAAAACCATAAATATAAAATAATGATAAAGGCATCCCCGAGCGGGAGCTAGCTCTTCGCCAAACGGCGGATCACAACCACGCAATACAGTATAAATAAGTATACGACATCCAACGGCGAAGTTCGCCACAAAAAGATAAAGAAATGAGCAAATATAACCCCAAAAGTGAATATAAAACCCATCGCTCAAACCTCGCAACTACGAGTCTCACTAAGTCTCATCACTTATAGAATTATAACTTTTGATTGATGGAGTTAACTAGATACAATATGAAATATATAGATACAAGAGTGGGAATGATACAAATATCCCACCTACCACTGCAAAACACCCAAAGGAAACTGTGTGCCAGCGAAGCCGCTACTAATCCAAGCGGTCAATCTGCAAGAACTGTGGCACAACGGGGGTGAGTTGCCAACTCGTGAATAGAAATATATCTACAAGTAGAAATCGAATAAACAACGACTTCTAGGCCAACTATATCATAAGGTAATACTATGATATCTAGGGTGACCGGGTCGTATATGTGCCAACAAGGTAGTCAGTATCTATATGCATGTGGATAACATCCAACAGTAATAATCAATGCATGCGGATATGTGGATCTCGTCCACCCATAAATCAATATCTATAAGCATGTGCAAAATCTCCGATTGTAGAATCGGTGTATGTATGTATGTATGTGGATCTAGTCCACGCGTCAACCACTGACACAACAATATCATGCATGTAAATATTATAAAAGAGTGTGCATGAAAGTATGAGGATATATATATCAATGGTGTCCCTCCCGACACATCAAAGCATGGAACCCGAGTGCCTAGCATCGACACTCGAAAACATCATGAAAACCGTGCCCAGCATCGGCACGTAAATCCTCATATATCTCAGGCGCCGCATCCTCAGATCGGCCCTCAGGCGCCGCACACCCTGGTCAGCCCTCATATCCATCTCGCTACTCCGGTCGGTATCCTCCGAATAACCGCCGAGTCTACATACTATCACCGGTAGGTAGTGCTCCCCCTGCCGGGCTCACCGTCTAACATATATGGGTCTTCTTGCCCCGGGGTACCTCACCGGGTCCACCATGTACCCGTAGACGGTGCCTACCACTCCTCGAATCGGGTTTCACATGCCACTCTCAGAACCGAGAAAACACATGGTGGACGCGCTGAAATATCATATCAAGAGAAACCGGGTTTTTAAAACAACACATAATCTCATTTGAAATATCCACGGTAATCTCATGAAAACAGCATATCTCAATGCGTAAAATAATAGAGCATGATGTATGCGACATGTAAAAAGAAACGCGAGCATGTCCGTGTATCATGCAACATGGAATAGTGATATGACATATTAAGGGAAAACTGCTCTTTTAAAATGATTCCAGTTTTTAAAATATACATGCGGTTCCCAATTTTACAATAAAACCGGTTATCTATGTAGGTACAATATGTATATGCGCAAGTATAGATGTACCATGTATATGTGCACGAATATGGATGTACAAATGTATACATCCGCAAGTATGAGTGTATCAATATATATGTGCACGAATATGGATATACAAATGTGTATATCCGCAAGTATGAGTGTATCAATGTATATGTCATGATGCAGCAACCCTACTGTGTAGTGACATGGCAATTATCGATGATGAGGTGTGTGAGCCGGCAATTATGTGTACGTGTAACATACACATCATCGATAATGGTGCAGGTGTACTATCATAGGTATATGCGATGCGATAATAATATCATAAATGCAGCAAGTAAATCATCAGCTAACAGCTATAAGGTATACATAACTATCATATGTCTGAGTCGATGAATCTATCAATCGGCGTCTAGCCCAATAACATCGCGTACGATATAATACATCGCACGGCAACCTCTAGTCAAGGGTCAATCATCAAGTCAAACTCATCACGCACGGAATATCATAGTGCGGCGGCTTTATACTAACAGGGATCCTATCATCCTATACGACCAAAGAGGGTACAACCTAATATCACATACGGCCTATCATCCATGATTCACAACATTCTATAAATGTATATATATCTAGGTACCTATATCCCAGGTCCCATCTGCAATAATCTCATATCAGGAGACCGGCAAGGTATAAATCAATTCGATCGACTCGCATCCGTATGCCATCATATCATCATATCAGTCTTATATTCTTTCATCGCATTTAATTCACCTATCAAATCGACTTGCATAGCATTCAATCACTACAAGTATAAATATCTAATCGGACATACACATCTATTCTTACAGTACCCTAAGCGGTAATATCGCTAAACGACATCCTATAATAGTCGTAAGGTATCATTCTAACTATCCTCTAGTTTCTAATATGGTTTCGTATCTATCTCATTCTAACCCTAGTTCCCTAATCTAGGTTTCCTAACCACATTCTATAAATCGGTTTCCCATCAAAAGTTTTGCGGGGGTGCTATACGCCATCCACCCGACTTCCCCGGTAGATATAGATCTACTCACATTGCTTCTTGCGTGCCAATGTCGATGTCGCCATCTTTATCTTCAACGCCTCGACGTCACGTGGGGTACCTACAAGGATATCACAAACGCTAAAACACATGAAAATCATATCGGAAACCAAAACGGCATACGCTACGCCCATAGGTAAAAACCTATGTCCTCGCATGCAAACACGATCAATAATCCTTTGCCGTTGACGTTCAAACGCCACTCGACAGAAACGAATCACCAAATACCAAAATCCATGCTAAAATAAGTCGTAAACCATGCGCCAACACAAGAAAACTACCCCAGATTCTACCCTATGTGGAATCAGTCAAAATTGCATATGCCCAAGGTCAAATTTACTGGAGATAGGGCCCTGAAGCAAAAACGAGGGGTTTCCAACCTACTCTGGCCGCAAATTGCGGCCAGAAAGGATTTATTGGCGGCCTGAAGAAGGAGGTGGGGGCTAGGGTTTTGTGTGGTGGTTCCTAGTTGCCTGCATATACCCCTGTCAGTCCAAAATAATTTTCAGGTAGCTCGGGTGTTAGCAGATTTCAAAACACACTCACCGAATTACAGTTTTTCCCGATATCGTTTCTATAAATCCGTATTCTGGGTTTTAATCTCATGGTTGGTCCAATATAACATCACACCAGGGGTTATAGTCCCTAATTACACCTCATTTCACCTTTGATTTCAAATCAAACCCTAAACCCTAACTTGGAATTTCCAAGGTCCATCAAACCACACCATATCGGAATTTCCAAGGTCCATCAAACCACACCATATCGACAAGAAACAAGTATTGATGCGTGTAACACCCGAGCCCAATGCTACTATTTTCAGTTACTGTTTGAGCATAATGTGGTACTCATTTCATTTATTTTGCTTGTTTGTTGCTTACTGTAAAATTTACCCGGCAAAGTCATTCTACATATAACAAATTTTAGCATCTAAAATAAAATTGAAAATATTCATCTTGGCCTACTTGACACCCCTAGCCTCGTGGTAGCGTCCGTGCATTGTGTTCTCGTCCCGTTCAGTAAAACGGGCAAGTTTGGATGGCTGCGTGCACGCACGTGTGTTCGTTTTGAGAGTATGCTTTTTAATAATAAAACATTTCATTTTAAAATTTGGAACCCGCTTAAAATCCTATTATTTGAATTTCGAATTTTTGGACCCAACCCGGGCGCAATTTGGAAATGTTTCATTTGGCGCCAAAATCCCAAATTTTTAATATTATTAAAACCTTCGCATATATTTTTCTAACTAATCTGATATCTTACTGTTCATTACCTATCTTTTAAATCTTTAAGTTAACCATATAATATTTTTACAATCTTTTATATCTTTCTCAATTTATTCTCTCAGCCAATCGCAACCTCCCCTTTAACCCCGTGGTCCCCACTTTCTCTCTCTCCTTCTTCTCTCTCTCTCCACTTTCTCTCTCTCTACCCCTTATATATTCTCTCGTACTTCTCTTTATCATTTTTCTCTTCTTGCTTCATGTCTCGTTTCTCATTTCTTTTAACTGTTCTTTTGTTACCGGAATTCCGTCGTGCCGGTGACGTTTCTCGACGTTCCAGCGAGATACCCCGACCCGTGTGGTTCCTTTGTTCGTCGTTTGGGTTCATTCCGTGAACCGTGCGCCGTCGCGAGTTTTCCCCGCCGACGGTTAACGTTCCGTTTTCCCGATTCGCGACCCATCGAGGCAAGTTAATCTTGCTACATGCTATATAATTTTATAATCTTCATTTTATAATGTTGTACATTTGAAAATCTTATTGTTTACATATGAAATGTCGTTAAAATATCGGATATGACAAATCTGAAATTTACTGTACACCTTATCTTATAAAATTCATTATAAATCATAGAAAAATCATTAGGATACGTTCTTTAGTTCGTTACGAAGCTAATTCAGAATACTATAACTCTATGAAATATTTACTTGCAAAATAAATTGTTTAATTAACGTAAAATGCAAATGAACACGTCTCTAAACTGCTGTCCAGGGAAATTCCAGCAGCAAACTTTCAACTTTGAATATTCATAACTTTTTGTAGGGATAACCTGAGATGCTTATACTTATAAAACTGAAAACCTTATTGAATTATCTTTGTTTTGGTATAAGATACGTCTCTTTTGGAGAACATTTGTTATTTTTAAGCTATTTTACAAATTAGGATGACGCTAAATTTCTGAACGGAACCTTCTTGTGCATGGTTAATCAATACATCTTTTATAGTTACTAATCGCTTTGAATATGCTATCCATATTAATATTATTATATCACATATTATTTAGTTGTACATCCTACATTACCATTTTATAGTTTTATAACTTTTCGGATACCCGTTTGCATCCATCGCATTTAAGATACATATAATTGCATCCATAGATCACATCACTACATAATAATGTGATATTAACACTCCATGTTTAATAAATTGTATCCTAATTAATATTGGAACTATAATTGTAACCCTAATCGATAACTGTGCATCCATATCCTTGAAATTATATCTATTGGCATATCATATTACATGTTCCAGTTATTGTTCTGATAGTACTCATGCTTGTTTATTTATACACATGTTTATGTTAGTTTGATTATGAGCACCCACATGACATCTTGTGCTTCCTGACATGACCTGTTACACTTCCTACTTGACATGACATGGTACCGTACACTCTTGACATGACATGACACCTTTATACATTACCTGGTTGACCTGATGTACCATGGCTTTACCTGTTACCTGATCTCATGCCTAGTGCCGACAAACCTGACCATTCCCGCTGTCTATCCAGACAGACCTACTTTTACCGGATTTTCTGTTGGCATTAGTCCTTGACTACTGAATACCTGACCTGACATACATAGCTTGGGGGTATGGGGAAATCAAAGGTGAAACCGACTTGTAACTCAACAGTTCGATACTTGTTCTGATCAGTCTTACGGGCTTGGCCAGCTCCGGAGTGTTGATGCTGACATCACTCATCTATCCTACTACCTTTTACTGCTTAGCGGCACGTCTCGGATTCAGCCCCGAGGATCATGACCGTGGTCCCGGGCATGCACGGGATACTATTGAGTTACATCGACGATTCATCAATTGATTTCAAAGACTATAGAGTAGAAACCTGATAGGACAGTTTAGTTACCACTGCACATTACCCTGCACTGTTATTTCTTAGTACTGCTTTATTCATGTTCATACCTGCATTGCTTATTACCATGTTCATGTTATATTGTTGGTTGACATGACGCGCTGACGTCTGGGTTTTGCATGGCCCAGATTCTTTACCACTGTCGACGACTGAGCAGGAGTACTTCAGCCAACAGGCTGATTTGTGAGTTCTGTAGTGGTTAGTTCATTTATTGTATTTTATTTCCAGGTGTGATCCCGCATTACGGGACGTACCTTTCTATTATTGCATTGGATCATTTGCTTCCGCACTTATTTATCATTGACTCTGGTTATTATGGATTTGGACATGTGTTAGATAGTTTATTTATCTTGTTCTTGATATCTCTACAGCCGTAATGTGACTGTGGATGGATACTTCCTACCCACAGGTAGCATGGTTGGCTATGTCACGTGCTCAATCTTGCGTACTCTGGGAAGCGGGGCGTGACATGGTTCTTTTGGTATCAGAGCCATAGGTTAATTGGGTTGATTCTTTTGTAGTTGGGTATTGTACCCAATACACGAATCAGAACACCCGTGATTAGGAAACATGTCCAGCCACCTTGACCGTTTTACCATCTTTGAATCATTCTTCCGGATCATGTCGACATGCAAACTTACTTTGCATTGTCAATTCGAAAACCTAATTCCTTGTTATCTCTAGGACTTAGGCGACTTGGGTGGAGTTAAGTAATTGCGGCTATGATACCGCGGCATAGCTACAATGCGGTACTCTATTTAAGTATCTTGGAGTTCTAGCCTTGATCCATATTCAGAATCTATCATCATGCTAATATTGGGTGTTTTGAGTTCAGGATTATGACAGGTAAGAAGTTGAAGGCGTACCAGAGGCGTGTGAACGAAGCCGCCATGCTTGGAGTGATAAGAGGAATGCTGGAAATCAAAGAAACAGCCCGAGCTGATCCAGCAGCAAGCGGACTCGTTTCAGGAAGGTTTGCAGATCGTTCAGCAGTCTGTGAACAAGATTGGAACTAGACCAGTTGACCGAGTAGGGACCGTGGCAGAGTTCAGACGTGTGGGTCCTACTACTTTCACTGGTTTGGAGGAGCCATGCCAGCCGAGCAGTGGCTAGTCAGCACGGAGAATTCGCTGATTGCGGCACAGATTCCAGAGGACAAAGGAGTTGATGTGGTGCGCATTCAACTAGTGGATTACGCCGAGAGTGGTGGCTTGTGGAGGAGCAAGCCAAGCAGTTAGGCGGATTTCTCTAAGAGTTTCCTGGAGAAGTTCTTTCCGCGGACTGCACGGGAGGAAATGGAAGAGAAATTTATTGGGCTGAGGCAGAATGGAGCACCCGTGGACGTGCATGCAGCAGAGTGGACGAGACTCAGCAGTTTCGCTGGACCTTTAGTCGCCAACGATGCAGACAGGGCACGAAGGTCCATGCGCAGCTTGGATGTGGACATCCAAAGGCAAACCGTCTCCCTGGGTTTGACCACTTTCTCACAGGTTCTTACGGCAGCTCGAGAACAGCAGAGCATATCAGGAAAATTGGGAGTTCACAGCAGACAGCAGTTGCGGTAAGGAAGCAGTTCTGTCGGGCCGGTCGAGTTTAGGGCTAGGCCGACAAACAATGTTCTTGCATCAATGGAAGTGATGAAAGTAAAGAGCCGGCTGTTGTTCGTGATTCTATGGACGTGTTTGAAGATATATCGGGCTTACCGCCGAAGCGAGACGTGGAGTTCACGATTGACCTTAGTCCTGGTGCAGCGCCAGTGTCTAAAGCTTACTATCCAATGGCACCAGTGGAATTGGAAGGAGTTAAGAAGCAAGTTGGTGAATTACTTGAGAAGGGTTGGATTCGAAGCAGCAACTCGCCTTGGGAGCTCCAGTTCTTTTAGTAAAGAAGAAGGATGGCACGAGAAGGATGTGCATTGATTATCGAGAATTGAACCGGGCGACTATTAAGAACAAGTACCCGATCCCTCGCATTGGAGGACTTTTGAGCAGCTTAGTGGCGCGAGAGTATTCTCGAAACTGGATTTGCGATCCGGATATCATTAGGTCCTGCAGATGTTGAGACAGGAGAAGCTTTATGCGAAGATGAGTAGTGCGAATTCTGGCTGGAAGAAGTGAAATTTCTGGGACATATCGTGTCGGGTGATGGAATCGCCGTCCATCCCGAAAAGATTGTAGCAGTTCGAGATTGGCCTATTCCAAGGAATGTAGCTGAGATAAGAAGTTTCCTTGGATTAGCCGGATACTACAGGAGATTTGTGGAGAACTTTGCTCGTTTGGCAGAACCGCTGACCAAGCTTATGCGTAAGGAAGTACCTTTTGTATGGACGGATAAGTGTGCGTTGGCTTTGAGACGTTGAAGCAGAAGTTGATAACCGTCCGTATCCTGACCGTACCAGACAATTCCGGAGGACTGATGATTCATAGCGACGCATCTGGGAAAGAATTGGGATGTGTTTTGATGCAGCATGGGAAGGTCGTAGCATACGCATCAAGACAACTGAAGACCCATGAGAAGAATTATCCAACTCATGACTTGGAGCTTGCGGCTGTGATTTTCGCTTTGAAGATTTGGAGACACTACCTTTTGGGCATAAGAGTCGAAGTTTTTACAGATCATAAGAGCTTGAAGTACGTGTTCACGCAGAAGGAGTTGAACATGAGGCAACGCAGATGGTTGGAGCTGACGGCCGATTACGACCTTGTTCTTAAGTACCATCCGGGGAAAGTTAACGTCGTGCCAGATGCGCTAAGTCGGTTACCAGCAATTCAGGTATTGACCGCACAAAGGGAGATCATTGCGGATTTTCGGAGATTTGACTTGGAGGTTGTGCTACCACATGCTACAGGACAGTTGATGCAGTTGCAAGTACAGTCGTCCTTAGTTGAGAAGATTAAAGTGGCGCAATCGCAGGATCCTAGACTGCAAAAGTTTCGAGAGCAGGTTGAAGCCGGACTACGAACCGATTTACTGATCCACGAAGACGGTTCGTTGAGATATGGTAGCCGTGTGTGTGTGCCAAAAGAAGATGTGCGTGAAGAGCTTATGAAGGAGGCACACAGTTCAGCGTACTCTGTACATCCAGGAGGGACAAAGATGTACCGAGATATTCGACAGCATTTCTGGTGGGAAGGCATGAAACGGGATATTGCTCGCTTCGTGGCTAAGTGCTTGGTATGTCAGCAAGTCAAGGCTGAACACCAAATGGTTGCTGGTTTATTGCAACCATTTCCGATTTCCTCAGTGGAAGTGGGAACATATAACCATGAATTTCGTGACGGCTTTACCGCGGAGTCCAAAAGGCAACAATGCAGTAAGGGTGATTGTTGATCGGTTGACCAAGGTAGCTCACTTTATTCCTTTTCGGGTTGGTCAATCAATAGAGACTTTGGCAGAGCGGTACATGCAGGAGATCATAAGATTGCATGGAGTACCGGTGAGCATCGTGTCCGATCGGGACACTCGGTTCTTATCACACTTCTGGAGGAGTTTACAGGAAAGTTTAGGGACTCGATTGAAGTTTAGCATAGCTTATCATCCTCAAACTGATGGTCAGTCGGAGAGAACGATCCAAACTCTTGAGGATACGTTGAGAACATGCAGGTTGGACTTCAAGGGGTCTTGGGAGGATCATCTACTTTTGGTGGAGTTGTCTTACAACAACAGTTTTCAGGCAACTATTCAGATGGCTCCATTTGAAGCTTTGTATGGTCGTAAATGCCGTTCACCTGTTTGTTGGGACGATGTCGGTGAACGAAGATTATTGGGACCAGATTTGGTTGTGCAGACAGTTGAGAAGGTTAACCCTATCAGAAATCATATGAAGGCAGTACAGGACCGACAGAAGAGTTGGGCAGATACGTCAAGAAGACCTCTGGAGTTCACCGTGGGTGATTTGGTAGTCTTGAAGATATCACCGACTAGAGGGGTGATTCGCTTTGGGAGTCGGGGAAAGCTTGGTTCTCGATTCGTTGGACCCTTCGAGATATTGGAGCGTGTTGGAGAGGTAGCGTACCGTTTGGCGTTACCACAGTCCTTGGCAGGTGTGCACGATGTGGTTCGTGTATCTCAACTACGGAGGTATGTTCGAGATGAACCCACGTATTGGATCATTCGGAGTTGACCGTACGGGAGGACCTAACTTTTGAAGAGCGACCAGTTGAAATCAAGGATCGAAGAGAAAAGGTTCTTAAGAACAAGGTTACCCCTCTTGTGCTAGTTTCTTGGGGTAATCGATCGCATGGAGAATCCACTTGGGAACGAGAAGATGAAATCCGGCAGAAGTTTCCTCACCTTTTCTTGTAGTTATCTATCTTTGTATTCTTGGAATTTCGAGGACGAAATTCTTTTTGTAGTTGGGTATAATGTAACACCCGAGCCCAATGCTACTATTTTCAGTTACTGTTTGAGCATAATGTGGTACTCATTTCATTTATTTTGCTTGTTTGTTGCTTACTGTAAAATTTACCCGGCAAAGTCATTCTACATATAACAAATTTTAGCATCTAAAATAAAATTGAAAATATTCATCTTGGCCTACTTGACACCCCTAGCCTCGTGGTAGCGTCCGTGCATTGTGTTCTCGTCCCGTTCAGTAAAACGGGCAAGTTTGGATGGCTACGTGCACGCACGTGTGTTCGTTTTGAGAGTATGCTTTTTAATAATAAAACATTTCATTTTAAAATTTGGAACCCGCTTAAAATCCTATTATTTGAATTTCGAATTTTTGGACCCAACCCGGGCGCAATTTGGAAATGTTTCATTTGGCGCCAAAATCCCAAATTTTTAATATTATTAAAACCTTCGCATATATTTTTCTAACTAATCTGATATCTTACTGTTCATTACCTATCTTTTAAATCTTTAAGTTAACCATATAATATTTTTACAATCTTTTATATCTTTCTCAATTTATTCTCTCAGCCAATCGCAACCTCCCCTTTAACCCCGTGGTCCCCACTTTCTCTCTCTCCTTCTTCTCTCTCTCTCCACTTTCTCTCTCTCTACCCCTTATATATTCTCTCGTACTTCTCTTTATCATTTTTCTCTTCTTGCTTCATGTCTCGTTTCTCATTTCTTTTAACTGTTCTTTTGTTACCGGAATTCCGTCGTGCCGGTGACGTTTCTCGACGTTCCAGCGAGATACCCCGACCCGTGTGGTTCCTTTGTTCGTCGTTTGGGTTCATTCCGTGAACCGTGCGCCGTCGCGAGTTTTCCCCGCCGACGGTTAACGTTCCGTTTTCCCGATTCGCGACCCATCGAGGCAAGTTAATCTTGCTACATGCTATATAATTTTATAATCTTCATTTTATAATGTTGTACATTTGAAAATCTTATTGTTTACATATGAAATGTCGTTAAAATATCGGATATGACAAATCTGAAATTTACTGTACACCTTATCTTATAAAATTCATTATAAATCATAGAAAAATCATTAGGATACGTTCTTTAGTTCGTTACGAAGCTAATTCAGAATACTATAACTCTATGAAATATTTACTTGCAAAATAAATTGTTTAATTAACGTAAAATGCAAATGAACACGTCTCTAAACTGCTGTCCAGGGAAATTCCAGCAGCAAACTTTCAACTTTGAATATTCATAACTTTTTGTAGGGATAACCTGAGATGCTTATACTTATAAAACTGAAAACCTTATTGAATTATCTTTGTTTTGGTATAAGATACGTCTCTTTTGGAGAACATTTGTTATTTTTAAGCTATTTTACAAATTAGGATGACGCTAAATTTCTGAACGGAACCTTCTTGTGCATGGTTAATCAATACATCTTTTATAGTTACTAATCGCTTTGAATATGCTATCCATATTAATATTATTATATCACATATTATTTAGTTGTACATCCTACATTACCATTTTATAGTTTTATAACTTTTCGGATACCCGTTTGCATCCATCGCATTTAAGATACATATAATTGCATCCATAGATCACATCACTACATAATAATGTGATATTAACACTCCATGTTTAATAAATTGTATCCTAATTAATATTGGAACTATAATTGTAACCCTAATCGATAACTGTGCATCCATATCCTTGAAATTATATCTATTGGCATATCATATTACATGTTCCAGTTATTGTTCTGATAGTACTCATGCTTGTTTATTTATACACATGTTTATGTTAGTTTGATTATGAGCACCCACATGACATCTTGTGCTTCCTGACATGACCTGTTACACTTCCTACTTGACATGACATGGTACCGTACACTCTTGACATGACATGACACCTTTATACATTACCTGGTTGACCTGATGTACCATGGCTTTACCTGTTACCTGATCTCATGCCTAGTGCCGACAAACCTGACCATTCCCGCTGTCTATCCAGACAGACCTACTTTTACCGGATTTTCTGTTGGCATTAGTCCTTGACTACTGAATACCTGACCTGACATACATAGCTTGGGGGTATGGGGAAATCAAAGGTGAAACCGACTTGTAACTCAACAGTTCGATACTTGTTCTGATCAGTCTTACGGGCTTGGCCAGCTCCGGAGTGTTGATGCTGACATCACTCATCTATCCTACTACCTTTTACTGCTTAGCGGCACGTCTCGGATTCAGCCCCGAGGATCATGACCGTGGTCCCGGGCATGCACGGGATACTATTGAGTTACATCGACGATTCATCAATTGATTTCAAAGACTATAGAGTAGAAACCTGATAGGACAGTTTAGTTACCACTGCACATTACCCTGCACTGTTATTTCTTAGTACTGCTTTATTCATGTTCATACCTGCATTGCTTATTACCATGTTCATATTATATTGTTGGTTGACATGACGCGCTGACGTCTGGGTTTTGCATGGCCCAGATTCTTTACCACTGTCGACGACTGAGCAGGAGTACTTCAGCCAACAGGCTGATTTGTGAGTTCTGTAGTGGTTAGTTCATTTATTGTATTTTATTTCCAGGTGTGATCCCGCATTACGGGACGTACCTTTCTATTATTGCATTGGATCATTTGCTTCCGCACTTATTTATCATTGACTCTGGTTATTATGGATTTGGACATGTGTTAGATAGTTTATTTATCTTGTTCTTGATATCTCTACAGCCGTAATGTGACTGTGGATGGATACTTCCTACCCACAGGTAGCATGGTTGGCTATGTCACGTGCTCAATCTTGCGTACTCTGGGAAGCGGGGCGTGACAATGCGCAAGGAATTGAAATACTACTCTAAGAGTGCAGAATTTACCTCCTTTGGCAACTCAAGAATTTTCTTGAGTTGCACCAAGTCCTCAAAATCCATTCTTTCTTGATCCACGGTGTTCCTCTCGAGCTTGGGAACAATTTTTGTGAAGTGGAAATGGGGTTTTGGGGTTGGATCCATGGTGTTTTGGGGGATTGAAGAGGAGGGGAGTGAGAAGAGGAGCAGGAGCAGCAGCATCTCACTAGGAGGGAGAGAGAAAATGAGAAGAAGAAATGATGGGGATGGTTTCAAACAAAAGAGTTCACCTACACTTTCTCTCTCTTCATCATACCTTACCTTTTTCTTTTCTTTTCTTTTCCTTTATTTCCTTCTCCTCACAATAGTAAACCCTAAGCATCCATACCCCCACAACATGTAAGAAAATGTAACTAGTGTGGAAAAATGATATGTGCATGTTTTGCACAAAATGCTAAAAATCCAATTAGCGATTTTTAATCGCGATTAGCACTAAATTAGCATATAACTAACCATAAAAACTTTAAAATGGCATAATTCCATAAAATACCCTATTTTAGAATTTTCCATAATTTTTCCAAAATTTTCCCCATTTATCGGTATTTAATTATACCGATATATTAAAATATTCATTAAAAAATAATATTAACTTATAAAATTTCCCCAAAATAATATTTTATTATTATTATTTTTTGAAATGTTACAAATACGTAAACACGGCACATGACAGAACCAACCATGCTGCCTGCGGCTAGAAATTATCCGTCCACAGTCACATTACGGCTGTCAAGAGGATATCAAGAACAGTAAAATATATAATCTAGCTAACACATGTCCACTTGCCACGGTAGATAAAATCAAGAAATAAATGTGGCGGAAATGAATGAAGATCCAATAAAACAATAGCAGCTGTATCACGTTCCAATATGGGCTCACATCAAAAGAAATAAAACTGCGGTAATAAATAAACTAAGAGTCTAAAAAGCTAGTTCCTTATTGCTCGGCTTGATTACTAAAGCACTCCTGTTCAGCCTGCGATAAAGGTAGAGAAACTGGGCCATGCAAACCCAGACGTCAGTGCGTCATAATATCAAAGAATAATAATAAACAGGATAGGATGATATGATTAAACATGAATGTGAATCATAAACACAGATATAAAGAGTGAGCTACATGTATGTGATGGATATCCTGAAGTCTATGCTTCTAGATTATCTATTTTACAAGTCTTTAAAATCAATTTAATGGAATCGTCGATATAACTCAATAATATCTCGTGCGTGCCCGGGACCACAGTCAAGACTCTCGGGTTGAATCCGAGACGTGCCGCTAAGCAGTAAAAAAATAACATATACAGACGAATGATGTCAGCAGCATCATTACGGGACTGGCCGAGCCCATAAAGACTGATCAGTATAAGCATCAAACTGTTGAGTTACAAGTCAGATTTCATTATTGATTCCCCTTACTTCCCAGGTTTTGTGTTCAAGTCAGGTGTTGATGATGTAAATCTAATGCCAACACAGGATAAAGCATGTACAGATTTTGTCTATGTAGACAACAAGTAACGTCCATCAGGACAACAAGTCAGGATTGTTGGCATTAGTAATAAGATCTAAATAACAAGTCTGGTAATGTGTCGTGAACATGTCATGTAATGTATATTACTCAAAATAGATGTCAATGTGAAACTGTAATCAATATCGGAACATGGTAAACAAAAGTGATGCCAGGATGCATATGTATCTATCTGTAATAACCATTATACGTCTATTACCATGTATGAGGCAATCTAGATAATATATTGTACCGATATAGTAGTATAATGATACCATGATGTTCCGGCATGCAACTAGATATGCTATTATCAGTACGGATACAGACGGATACCGTAAAACTGTAAATCTGTAATATTTGATGAATAATAAAACACATGCACTATTCTTATTCATATAATTATCGATATAATAGTATAGCATGTTGCAAGTTTAAAACTTGCCTGATCGGATCTTACGTCAAGATATAGATATCACGTTCCGACGTCGAAATAACGTCGCGATGCAAAACTTGCGTGCGCAGGACTGGACCTGGCTGATCAGTGATGTGACGTGGTGACTAGGCTGGATGACGACGGTGGCTGGGTCGTCTGGATCGTCGGCGATGCGCGCAACTTCGGCGAGCCAATCGGAGAATCAAGAAAAGAAAAGAAGGAAAGCAAAGAAGAAGAAGAGTTTGCTGGGGTGGCGAGGACAGAGGAATGGTGGTGAGGTGACGGGGGTTGACGATGATGAGGTGCTACGTCGGTAGGGTGGCTGTGAGTTTCAAGGGTTGGTGGAGGTGGAGGTCTGGGGTGTTCCTGGAAGGCGAGGAGGTGATGAGGAGAAGATGGAGGTGGCAGTGATGGGCGAGATGAGCGGCGACGACGAGGGCTCCAGCAATGGGGTGTGGTTTCTTGGGTTGGCGTCGGCGAGGAGTAGGGGTGGTGCTCGGGATGTCGGGAAGAAGAAGAGGAAAGGAGGTGGAGGTGGTGGTGACGACGACGAGGGCGGTGATGGTGAGGGGGCGGCGACGGAGAGGACGTGGGTAGGGTTCTGGGTTCTTTCTCACGGGCGACGTGAGGGAAGAGAGGAAGAGAGAGAGAGAGGTTAGGTTATTAATAATCTATTATAATATATATATATATACACACACACACACACACACTGAGAGAGAGAGGAAGTGGGGACGGGGTTTACCAAGGGAGAGAAAGATTATAATTGGTTTTTATTATTAATATATATTATATATATATAACTGTGAGTATATTATTAGTTATATAAAATATTATAATATATATTATAAATTTTACAGCTAATACCACATTACTCTGAATTACTCGGGTCTTTTTTAAAAATTTAGTTTTTAAATATGGAGAATATATGTAAAAGTTTAAACCATAATGCGATGTCTTGTCAATAAAAATACATACCCCCAAGTACGGATCTACGTAAATATACGTAGCGATCCAAACAGTCTGTATTAACAATTTGGACATGAACATGATATATGGATGCAACCACATGATATGGGGTGTGATGACATGCAAGCCTAGATATCAAAATATGTTATTTGATTTTTATTTTGTATTATAGAAGATATGCGGATACTAAAATATATTATATATGTATAATATCTGGATTTGTATGGATCCTCTGTACTAGCAAATATTTAATGTAATTTTGAACCATGGTGGGTTTCAAACATGCGGGTCGGGTCGGATAATAACCACAACTGCTAATTACACTATCCGCAACCTAAAAATAACAATAGGAAGAAATTTACCGCAAGATTTGAAATACCCTAAATATATATAGTATAACAGTGCTAGGGTGTTACATTATACCCAACTACAAAAGGATTTCGTCATCGAAATTCCCGGAACAAGAAAAGACAAGAAAACACGGATCTAAGAAAAGAGGTGTGGAAACTTCTGTCGAATTTCGTCTTTACATTCATAAGTAGATTCTCCATGCGAACGATTCCCCCATGAAACGAGTACTAGTCGGATAACTTTGTTCTTGAGGACCTTTTCTCGTCAATCCACAATCGACATCGGCTCTTCATACGTTAAATCTTCTCTTACTGTCAGTTCCGAGTGATATAGGACGTGTGTCTCATCTCGAATATACTTACGGAGTTGGGATACATGAAACACGTTATGAACACCAGCCAAAGATGGTAGTAAAGCCAATCGATAAGCTATCTCTCCAACACGCTCGATAATACCGAAAGGCCCCATGAATCGAGAACTAAGCTTGCCTCGACTAACAAATCGGATCACTCCTCTGGTCGGTGATATTTTTAAGAATACAAGATCACCAACTGCGAACTCCAGAGGCATTCGTCCAGTATCAGCCCAACTTTCCTGTCGATCTTGTGCCGCCTTCATATGATTTTAGATCACGTTAATTTTCTCCACCGTTTGCACAATAAGACCCGGTCTCAATAATTTTCTTTCTTCAATATCGTCCCAACAGACCGGTGATCGATACTTATGACCGTATAATGTTTCGAATGGAGCCATCTCTATAATCGCCTGAAAACTGTTATTATAAGAAAACTTCACCAAGTGCAAATGATCCTCCCATGAACCCTTGAAGTCTAACATGCATGCTCTCAACATATCTTCAAGAGTTTGGATCTTTCTTTCGGACTGGCTATCTGTTTGAGGATGATAGGCTGTGCTAAATTTCAAGCGAGTTCCCAAACTTTCCTGTAGACTCCTCCAAAAGTGCAATAAAAATCGAGTATCACGATCCGAAACGATCCTCACGGGTACTCCATGCAATCTCACAATCTCCTGCATGTACCGCTCTGCCAAAATCTCCGTCGACTGACCAATTCGAAACGGTATAAAATGAGCTACCTTGTTCAATCGATCGACAATCACCTAAACTGCATTATTGCACTTTGGACTCCGTGGTAAAGTTGTCACGAAATCCTTGGTTATATATTCCCACTTCCATTGAGGAATCGGAAGTGGTTGGAACAAACCAGCTACCCTTTAATATTCAGCCTTGACTTGCTCTCACACCAAGCACTTCGATACATAGCGATCAATCTCCCTTTTCATACCTTCCCACCAGAAATGTTGTCGCAGATCTCTGTACATCTTTGTGCCTTCCGGATGTACGGAATACGTGGAACTATGAGCCTCCTTCGTAACTTCTTTTCGAACATCTCCTTTGGGCACACATAGCCGATTCTGGAGCTCCCACGACGCCGCAAAGCCTCCCGCTTCTTCCTAACCCTTTTCTTAAGTTTTTCAAGCCGTAAGTCCCTCCCAAACTCTCTTTCTCTTCATTGAATTTCATCTTTAAACTTGTATCGGTAAAGTGAAGTTATTACCGATATTCTTTTCCTAAACCCTAGAAATTCCCGTTTCCTTTATATGTTGATCAACTTAATTTTTACACGATACTTGTAATCTTAAATACCAATATTTAGAATCAAGTTTAACCAAGAATCTCATGTGAAACAACTATAATTGAACTTTTTCATTAAAATACCTTGAACTTTATTGTCACTTCTTTTCATTTTGTTAAAACTATACTTTTAGGAAAAACTTCACGGGGTAACTACCTACCCCACACGTACACTTTGGTTGCACACCACGATACCTAATTGTAAGTATAATTGTTTCGAAGAATAGTATTTACAATAAAATACCATATAATTTAAAAATCGGGTTTCTTTTAAAACGGTATTTCATATTCCTTTACAAGTATGCATCTACAACCCTCATTAGACAACCCACTAATGGATGGTGTGGATTATCGTACATCCTAGAGATAGTAGAACGAGATGCAGATCTCTTCACGGAGCATTCGATCTCGAAAGGAAACGAATACGGTTTTAAGAAATACGAATTTTTCTAAATAAAATTAATTTTAAAAAATTATATAAAATTATAAATCCATATTTTCAAAATATAATAAACCTATATTTTTTTCTAAAAATGAAAAATTAACAAATACCAATAAAATACCATCAAAATACCAAAAAGGAGAAGTTTTTCAATAAAACACCATAAACTTTCAAATGCTAAGTGTTTATCATTAAAATACCCCAATACTTAAAATACATTCTCATGAAAACCCTAAATAATACAAATCACCCTCGAGGTTTACTTTTTAACTATACTAAACTATTTTTCACAAAACCCCCTCGAGATATACAAAACAATATTTAAGGACTTTAGTAAATATAGGTTTAAGCGGGATCAATTGTCTTGAGCCCCAAGAAACCGGAGAAAGTAAGTGCATAGACAACTTAACGGAGTTATCAATGGCAATTGTCTTGGAAAAATACACAAATCCTGCCGTCCATGTGCAGTAGTTGTCGATGACTCCCGAACCTAAGAATTCAAGAGTTAAATCGGTTTACAAGCGTCTGACTCAGTCTAAGTCCAACCTCAAACCTGAATCCAAAATCAAACATGAATACTTGATCATGAACATGAATACTCGAATTCAAACAACAATATCAAACATGTATACTTGATTTGATTTGACCGAACCATGGTTATATTTTGACATGACTACTTGAATACATGACTACATCCTGAACATGAATACTTGAAAATTTTGTATCCATGGTTTCGGCCAAGACTTGTAAACCTAATCTCTACAATACATTACGCGGGGATAAAGGGGTAAATTGGTACGGAACATATATCGTGGCACGAGAGACCACTTAAAAAATACAAACATAAATTCTTGTGCCGTTATCCCATAGGTTATGACGGGGCCTTATACTACATGTTACCATAGTCCACGTGGTAATATGGACTCCTTTCGTAAACATGAATACCTTCTTTACCGAACTACAAACAACCACATTATAATAACTATCATATACCAGTAATCAGTCATATACAACTTTACCTGTTCATTTCACTTATTATACCATCTTCTTTTCTTTCTTTTGGGACTCACCGAGCGATAGTTCTCTGACGACATTCCTTTCTATTTCTTTCTTTGGAATGT